>CM062295.1:97052620-98252620 GCA_031216915.1 Pictodentalium vernedei | reverse complement strand
ACAAAACTTTTCAGACATCATCACTACTAAGTGAACATGCGCATATTCCAAGATTTTTGATCTGCGACAATTTTAACCAGGTTATCTCCCTTTGACTTAGATTTATTGTGTCTTTCCATCCGAACAAATTCTTGTGTGCGCAACTCCTCCTACATTAATGAACCGATTTTGATGAAACCTTTCAAACATCATCTCTACTAAGTGAACATGTGCATATTCCAAACTTTTTAATCTGCGACAATTTTAACCAGGTTATCTCTCTTGAACTTTGATTTAATATGGGTTTCTACATGAAATTCTTGTGTGCGCAACTCCTCCTACATTTATCAATCAATTTGGACAAAACTTTTCAGACATCATCACTACTAAGTGAACATGCGCATATTCCAAGATTTTTGATCTGCGACAATTTTAACCAGGTTATCTCCCTTTGACTTAGATTTATTATGTCTTTCCGTTCGAACAAATTCTTGTGTGCGCAACTCCTCCTACATTAATGAACCGATTTTGATGAAACCTTTCAAACATCATCTCTACTAAGTGAACATGTGCATATTTCAAACTTTTTGATCTGCGACAATTGTAACCAGGTTATCTCTCTTGAACTTTGATTTAATATGGGTTTCTGCATGAAATTCTTGTGTGCGCAACTCCTCCTACATTTATCAATCAATTTGGACGAAAGTTTACAGACATCATCACTACTAAGTGAACATGCGCATATTCCAAAATTTTTGAGCTGTGGCAATTTTAACTAGGTTATCTCCCTTTAACTTAGATTTATTATGGGTTTCTACATGAAATTCTTGTGCGTGCAACTCCTCCTACATTTATCAATCAATTTGGACAAAACTTTTCAGACATCATCACTACTAAGTGAACATGCGCATATTCCAAGATTTTTGATCTGCAACAATTTTAACCAGGTTATCTCCCTTTGACTTAGATTTATTATGTCTTTCCGTTCGAACAAATTCTTGTGTGAGCAACTCCTCCTACATTAATGAACCGATTTTGATGAAACCTTTCAAACATCATCTCTACTAAGTGAACATGTGCATATTCCAAACTTTTTGATCTGCGACAATTTTAACCAGGTTATCTCTCTTGAACTTTGATTTAATATGGGTTTCTGCATGAAATTCTTGTGTGCGCAACTCCTCCTACATTTATCAATCAATTTGGACGAAAGTTTACAGACATCATCACTACTAAGTAAACATGCGCATATTCCAAAATTTTTGAGCTGTGGCAATTTTAACTAGGTTATCTCCCTTTAACTTAGATTTATTATGGGTTTCTACATGAAATTCTTGTGCGTGCAACTCCTCCTACATTTATCAATCAATTTTGACGAAACCTTTCAAACATTATCACAACTAAGTGAACATACGCATATTCCCAAATTTTTGATCTGCGACAATTTTAACCAGGTTATCTCCCTTTAACTTGGATTTATTATGGGTTTTCAAATGGGATTCTTGTGTGTGCAACTCCTCCTACATTAATGAACCGATTTTGAATACATGTTACACATTGTAAATGTGTTTTTCCAAATGTAAACCATATATGTGTGGGCTCTTTAAGTATTCAGTGCTGTTCTGTGGAAGGCCACATGCAAATACAAATTTCAACAACAAAAAATGATCTTTATGTATACATTTCCTTATGGCCTTCGCCTACATGATCAGAAGTGCATTCCTCTGAAAACCCAAAGCGGGGGTATTAATCACCTTCAGTGATAGTTCTAGTTTATTATTGATTGTATTTCTGTTTCTCAGAATTTATATGCGAGAATAACTCGGGGAAAACTGTTCATGACCTAAAGGATTGTCACAATATCCTGCACCAAAACATTTGTACTGGTCATGAAGACAGCCATATTGTGCAAAATTATTTGCAGGCTTGGTTATGAATATTTGAAATATTGGAGTTGTCCTTACTAAAATATTGACGACATTTGCTAAGACTTGTGAGTCCTCAATGTGTAGTGTATACTTTTAGGGCCCTCAAAAGAAGCCCCATAGTATCTATCCATCCATCTGTCTGTCCATCCATATGTCTTACTGAATTTCAGTAATCACCTTGTTAATCGATTTCTTGGTCCATGTAGTCATTCAGTTTGGGATACCACTTGACTTCCCCATGCGATTGTTTTTTCTGGCCCATGGAATGCCCATTTGGGGGGGGGCTATCTCATCGCATACTCTAGTTAATTTCTAAAACCTCATGAGTTTTTGTGCTAAAAACTGTGAATCAAGCAAAATATTTATTAGTGGGTCACACTCATATCTTGGGTATGATGTGGCATATCAACATTGAACCAACAGCAAATACATGGAAACTCGATGAGGGTTTCAAAATACAGGTGAAGGTCACCCAGGGGTCATTGAGTGAGTTTTTCAAAAACTCCCAAAAGGGCATTCTGAGACCAATGCATAACTGAACCTCATTAATTTTAGTGCTAAAAAGTTTAGCATGCTCATAATATTTTGTACGTAGGTAACGCTTATTTCTTGAGTATGTTATGACTTATTAATTCTGAACCAACACCAGGTGTATCAAATCTTGATGGAGGTTCTTCGTGCTTAAAAAACTGCAGACCCATAAGTTTTGAAAGTGGGATCGCGACCAAAAGGGGGCGTTCTCATCTAGACATTATCTGGAGTCATCCTACCATGTTACAATGAAATCTCTTCATAAATATGACCTGTAGACTGTGCTAATGGTTTTCAAGCTTCGGGCCCCTGTAGCCATCACAGTTGACCAATTGTGTGATGAAAAGGGGATGTTCTCATCTAGACATTATACAGAGACATCCTACCAAGTTACAATGAAATCTCTTCATAAATACGACCAGTAGACTGTGCTAAAGGTTTTTGGGTTTGGGCTCGGGCAACCATCTCGGTTGACCGATCACGACCAAAAGGTGACGTTCTCATCTAGACATGACCTCAAACCTGCATATGAAATTTTGTGACAATCGGATCAGAACTATGGGGTGTAACCTGTGCTAAGGATAATGTGAACAGACTCACAGACAACCACACGCGTGATGGCAATAGCTTATCTTGACTTTGTCAAGTTAAGCTAAAAAATGAGAGTTTGCACCTGAGCTGTGAAAAATGGTAATAATGAAACAAATTCAAAGTCCATAAAGGGCAATAACTCTGAATTAAATACTATGAATAACACCTGCATTTAACATGGGGAGAGACATTAATAAGAGTCACTTGCGTACCAAATATGATGTCATTCCAGAAAGTATTTTAAAGTTGAGTTTAAAAAACTTGTTGGTCACAGAACAACCGATGTTGCCAAAGAACTGCATGTCGGAGTTTAAAATTCTGCAAAATGGATTTGGAGACCTGCTATGGCATTCCTGAATGTTGTATATTATTATGCCCTCGACTTCTGAGTAATAGGTTTCAGAGTACATATCCGAGAGCTACATCCATGTCTCTCTGTACAAAAGTTTTGTGTTGTAATTCAAGCATCAATGGTCCAATCTGAATGCTTTGGACTATTCTGATACACCAGTATGTGGGAAAGGCTATCAACATATGATCGGTCTAAGTTTTACCAGCATTGTAACCCTGGTTTGAAATTTAGAGATTTTTTGTCTTTACAAACATTTGAATTGTGTTTAGTATGTTGATCCACCATTTATTTCTTTATTGGTATTTAAGGTCACATATTTCTGGCTGACCGTGACCACAACAAGGACATAAAGTCAAGTCCATCCAATCGTTTATACCCATGTTATCCATTTTAGAGGACTTCCACCACAGGCATTGGTGACCAGGTCCTATTTTACCAGTAAAACAGAGCTTGTTTACTACAGTAAACAAGCAATGCTGCACTTCCCAAGGGAGTGCTGATCCACCAGTATGGAGAAAAAAGTTATCAAAGTGGCTCTTACCGTATTTACTCTATGTATTGGGACACTCTATGATTTGGGACACACATTTTTTCCAGAAAACTATATTTTTTTATTCTCCAAAGTTTGGGACATTCAGGAGATTTGTTTCCAGTTGACCCATCACTAGTAGCAGATGACACTCATAAAAAAAAATTCTTGAGTAACTAAAAATTTTCATTTTTTGCTTCCAAAACATAGCTTATGATCCCTCATTGGAACGTGCAATGCGCGCATTCCAATGAGGGATCATAAGCTACGTTTTGGAAGCAAAAAATGAAAATATAAAAGAAATTGGACGGCGATTTTCATATATAGTGATGGAAAACGAATCCCACACAACTTTATTCAGCATCAAATCAAGACCAGGCTGTGTTCTTTCCCCATTTTCTAAGAATTGGGACACCTGTGAAAATAATTATTTTTAGCTGTCCCAATACATAGAGTAAATACGGTATATGCAAATGTTCACCAGAAATACTATTGTTGAACTTTAAAATACATACTACAGTGAGAATTCTTGTTGGTACAAGCATTTTGTTTCATACATAACTCAAGCATTGATAGCACAACAGTGAAACCCTGTTAACCCTTTACCCAACACACAGGATATCAAAATTTATTATTTTAATTATAGTTTTTTAAAAATTTTTCAACAAAACCATATTATCTGACCCCATCATTGGAATGGGCTCGCTGAACTCATTTCAATGAGGGGTCACATGATATGGTATTGTTGAAGTGTTTAAAAAATATATATTTTTCCAACTGCTTAATTTCTGAATTACACAGGTGGATAGGGCCGATTTGTAAGGTAAAAAATTAATTGAATGGCTACTTTGCCATTTGCTAGAGAGAAATATTAATTTAACCCTTTACCTAACATGAAAAGCAGACGACACTTGCAAAAAAAATTCTTGAGTAACTAATTTTTTTCATTTTTTATCTCAAAAACATAGGTTATGTTCCAACGAGGGGTCATAACCTATGTTTTTTAGACAAAAAATGAAAATATTTTGAAAATTAATTGGCGATTTTTTAGAATAGCGCTGGCCGGTTTTGACCGTTACGTTGGGTAAAGAGTTAACTCTCTGCACTCAAATGTCAAAATAGAAAGTTTTCAGCAGCAAATATTTCCCATAATGCAGTTTGACATTTAACCTAATATACCTTGTTTGACTGAGCTCAGAGAGCTCTGTCAAACAAGATATAATTGGTTAAATTCATAGTTGAACATGAGAAAAACAGAGGAATTGGAGAAAATTCTGGTGCACTACCAGAGTGGTAGGGGTTAACAGGAATATACATTTAACAGAATATGGGTAATTTTCCTACCATCTGTTCGAATCCCACCTGCGGCAACCACGTTGTGTCCTTGGGCAAGACACTTAACACCGATTGCCTACATGGGGGCACAATGACACTGTGTACTGAGGCGTACTGCACGTCGGTGGTGCGCATGTCTTCAGCCAATCTAACCCTGCCTGTGCTGCGGTGCAGAGTTCAGAGTTACGATGTTGGAGAGCTAACAGCTACTCGTTGTTGCTCGGTGGTTCTCTCCGGGTACTCCGGCTTCCTCCACCCGTAAAACTGTCACGGTCACGATTAGCCATTGTGCATAAGTATGTGACCTTAAACACCAATAAATAAATAAATAAAATTCCTACCATCTAGTTATAAACTGAGCATTTATTGTATTGTATCATAATATAATAGATTAAATGCCTCTATTAGATGTATGGGCCCATATTGTCTATAAATGTGGGGAATTCAGTGGATGTCGGGGGAATTTCTTCCACAGATTACTAGACTTTTATTCAATTAATTGGGGTTTACTCTATAATCCATACGCAATTAACAGGGTTATTCAATTAAAAGATATACAATTAAGTGAGCTGCACATATTGTTTTTTAAATTTTACACTTGTACTTCCACCCCGTGATAATGCATGTGAACCCATGAGGAGGATGTCAAGAAGTGCTTGAACTGAACGTTGCACTTTAGAATCTCAGTCCTCGGAAGAGAAGGAAAGACAAATAATTTTAAAAGCAGGTCGTATGACATATTGACTTGAGAAAACACCAAACAAAATTCAATGAATCTTTACTCAAAAACCCATATGCAATTAACGGGGTTATTCAATTAAAAGATATACAATTGTGAGCTGCACATATTGTTTTTTAAATTTTATACTTGTACTTCCACCCTGTGATAATGCATGTGAACCCATGACGAGGATGTCAAGAAGTGCTTGAACTGAACGTTGCACTTTGGAATCTCAGTCCTCAGTAGAGAAGGAAAGACAAATAATTTTAAAAGCAGGTTGTATGACATATTGACTTGAGAAAACACCAAACAAAATTCAATGAAGGTTCAAAATAAGATCAAGGTCACCCAGCTCACCCTGGGAGGGGGGGGGGGAGGTGATCATTGAGTGCATTTTTTTTTTTAAATTTGAGAATCACAATTTGATACATTTAATGAATTTCTGAACTTTGTTTATGAATTTTAAAATTAAACTAGAGGCTCCAAAGAACCTGTAATCGCTCACCGGGCAGAACAACATAAAAATGTGATTTCCCATTGGCTTTCCATGGTAACTATGAGCTACAATTGTGGCCATGTTTGCAACATTACATGAGGATCATTGGTAGAAGGTGTCCCAGTCCTCAATCATGTGTAGTTTCAGAGGAGAAGAGTTTTCAAAATTGACCAATCAGAATCAATGAATGCTTCTGGTGGCCATGTTTTTCATCCAACAGGAATAAAATGAGTAACAGTTGTAGAGAACCTCCCATAGACCCTGCCTGTCAAGTTTGGTTCACATTGGCTCAGTAGTTCCAGAGAAGAAGATAAAAATGTGATTTCCTATTGCCATAATTGCAACCCGATAGTCATCAGTCACATTAAGTTTCAAAATATTTGGCCTTGTAGTTTCAAAGAAGATTTCTTGAAAATCCACACATTTATGAATTCTGTTTCAATAAAAACAAGACCAATACCGGGTCTAGACCTGCGTCGCTGCATGCAATTGATTAAAGTATCGGCAAAGAGGAAAGGGCTGCACGGCAGATTTGAAAATTGCATACGCGATACAACTCAACATTATCAAGCACCAGGTGAAATATTGAATGAATCCGTCGCATAGAAGCAGAGAAAAGTGTGACGAAAAATTTCAATGTTCAGTGAGTACAGTCAAATTTCAAAGTATCGGCAAACAGGAAGTGGCTGCACGGCAGATCTGAAAATTAGATACATGATACAACTCATCATTATGAAGCAGCAGACCAAACATAAAATCATTCCCTTTCATACAAGCCAAGAAAACTTTGACGGAAGAATTGTTTCGGACGGACTGACGGATGGTGTCGAGCGGTTACTAGACCTGCTCTGCCGCTGGCGACGCAGGTAAAAATCAGTAAAAGAAGGTTAAATATTTTGAAAATTACAATTTTTTCAGACAGTATTCTTTTTCATATAGCTTTGGATAGGTTAAGGTTTACAGGAAACACAACATTTTATTCAAATAATTTGACATATCTTAAACGATATCATAATTGAGTGGTCAGCTCTACATAATGGGAAAACAAAATAAACAAAACTTACATGCTTTCCAAACACCTGTCATCAATCAGTATTTCTGATAATTAACTTGAGAGTAATACATGTATTAACATTATTACAGCTGCACTTGTTTACAGTACAAGTCAAAATAAGTTGTAGGATAACCACTATAAACTATATATCTTTATCTTCCTATACTGGTAAGACCAGAAGCTGATATCATTTTCTGGAAACCTCTCACTGATCGCTTTCCAGAAAATGATGTCAGATTCTGATCTTGTCAGTGCAGGAGCAGCAGTTTACTTAGTTTATTGCGGCTAACAACTTATTTTAATTTGTACTGTATACACAATATTTTGGGGTTTTTTTTCCAGTTGTCAGTGGAGAAAACTGGACCAGATTCTCAAAAAACGAAGTATTTTGCTGACAGTACTGATCTTCGTGCAGACAGGAGAGGCATTGGGTTAAGCATTAGAATATAGCCTCTGGTGACCACATTTTTCCATCCTCTCATAGACCATTCCTGTCAAGTTTTGGTTCACGTCTACTCAGTAGTTCCAGAGAAGAAGAAGAAAATGTGATTTCCCCCATAGGGTTTCAGTGGTAACTATAAGGCGCAACTGCAGACATGTTTGCAACCCAATCAACATTAAATGAGGATCGTTGGTAGAGGGGGATCCCAGTCATTGACCATGTGAAGTTTCAAGACATTTGGCCTTGTGGTTTCAGAGGGGAAGATTTTTTCAAAATCCAATCAGAATCCGAGAATGTCTCTGGTGGCCATATTTTCGAAACACGGGAACAAAAAGAGGATCGTTTGTAGAGGGCCTCTTATAGACCATTCCTGCGAAGTTTGGTTCACGTCGGCTCAGTACTTCCAGAGAAGAAAATAAAAATGTGATTTCCCAAAGGGTTTCTATAGTAACTATAAGCCGCAATTGCAAAGTTTGGCCCTGTGGTTTCAGAGGAGAAGATTTTTGAAAATCCACCAATCAGAATAAAAAAATATTTCTGGTAGCCATGTTTTTCGATGCACGGTAACAAAATGAGGAGCGTTTGTATAGGACCTTCCATAGACTATCCCTGCCAGGTTTGCTTTATGTCAGCATAGTAGTTCCCGAGAAGATGAAAATGTGATTTCCCATAGGGTTTCTATAATAACTATAAGCTGCAATTGTGGCCATGTTTGTAACCCGATCAACATTAAATGATGATTGTTGGTAAAGGGTGTCTCAGTCATCAATCGTGTGAAGTTTCAAAACATTTGGCCTTGTGGTTTCAAAGGAGAAGCTTTTTGAAAATCCACCAAGCAGAATCAAAGAATGCCTCTGGAAGCCATGTTTTTATCCGACGGGAACAAAATGAGGATAGTTTGTAGAGGACCTCCCATAGACCATTCCTGTCAAGTTTGGTTCACACCGGCTCAGCGGTTACAGAGAAGAAGATGAAAAAGTGAAAAGTTTACGGATGCAATGTGATGAGAAAAGCTCACATGGCCTTTTAGGCCAGGTGAGCTAAAAAGTGGCCCATACCAAGAAATTTAAAATGGATCTCTATCTTTGGCATGGTGTAACACTGATTTCAGGCCAATGCGAAAGAGATCAAAACCCATTGGAAGTGTTTTTACTTCTGATAGAATCTCAGATTCTACCAAATTCCAGTTTCTATCATGATATATACACTTTAACCGGTAGAGTGCTGGAAGCCCATATTTGGCTTTTATTGTGAAGTGCTGGTACTCAAATTTAAGGGCTTCATGTTCTGTGGATGCACTTCATTTTATTTTTGGATTGAAAATATTTAGTCTGTGTGGATTTTCCTTGTTAACATTTATGGGAGAGTGCCCATTGCCACTCTCCCATAAATTGTAACAAGGAGAATACACTTGCACAAATTTTGTCAACCAAAAATAATTCAGTACTCTACAAGTTAAATGCTGTTACTCTCTTATTAACCCATGTTTCTCTAAAATACCACTCACTGACTCAAAATTTAATGAGCTCTAGCTGTCAAACAAGACTGAATCGTGTAAATTCCAAGTTGCTATATGGGAAAAATGTGCAGCTGGAAATTTTGATATTTCTGCAACAGTGGGAGGAAGAGAGTTGAGTTCACTTTTGAACTATTTCCTTTTTTATGGATTTTTCTTCCAAAACAGACAAGAAATTTTTGGAAAGTTTTCACTTCCACTCAAGAACCTTTTATTTACAATGTCACATTATAAATGAATTCTGGCTTATTTTTAGAACTACATGAAATATGGTACAGTGGAATCCTCTTAACTGGATACGTCTTAATTGAATAACCCTATTAATTAAATATAAGTTCCCAACACAAAATCATTTACCATACCTCCAGTACAAATTTGACCTGTTAATTGAATATAGGTTATAGAGTAAACTCCTGTTAATTGAATAAAAAATCTTGCAACCTTTCGAGAAATTACCCGGACTCTCCCCAGTTTTCATTTGTTTATAGACCTATTTGGCCTCAGTACATCCAATGCAGGCATTATATCTTGTGTGACAGAGCTCATGTCAAACCAGATATAATCGAATAAATGTCTAGTTTATTACTAGAATACAGGAAAGTGACACAATCCCTGTTAATTGAACACTCCTGTTAATTGAATAATTTTCATTGGCAAAGTGGCTATTCAATTAACAGGGTTCCAATGTATACAGTTTCTGAGTAAAGTTTTTTTTTGAACTGTTAAAACTTTTATTAGCTCACCTGAGTAAAACCCATGGTGAGCTATAGCTACCACTATTCTTCCAGCGTAAACATTGTTTTTTGATACAGTAAAACCTGTCTTGAGAGACCACTGTCTTGAGAGACCACCTGTCTTGAGAGACCACATCTACCAGGCACCGATTGGTTTTACTCTATAATGGACCTGCTATGGGAGACCACCTGTCTTGAGAGACCACCTGTCTTGAGAGACCACTGTGACCTGGTACCAACTTGTATTTTTATGCCATAATAGACCTGTCTTGAGAGACCACCCTTTTGAAGACTAAAACCATGACAAAAACTTTTTACCTGTTCTGGAATTGGAAAATCCATTGTCGTTATACTAACATAATTAAAAGTATTAAAAGCTCTTAACTGGGTTTCAATTGCTAACTCATTTAAGATTGAGATGTTTTAATAAGACCCCTGTGAAAAGATAAGGATTATTGCTGAATAAACAATTTCATACATACCTGAAATGTGACAGATAGGAATAAAAATAAATTTGTGTTGAAAATCTTTTTGTAACAAATTGAAATGGACTGTTATAAAAATAAATTAGTGTTGAAAATCTTCAATGAAGATTTTCAACACTAATTTATTTTTATAACAGTCCATTTCAATTTGTTACAAAAACTTCATAAAAAAAAAAAAGAACAACTACAAAGTAATTACAAAAATCCTTTCTTCTCCATTTCTGAATTTTGTAGTTGGTTATTCACTGACTTGAGAAAACCTGAAACCTATTATGAGAGACCACCTGTCTTGAGAGACCACTTTTGTGTGGCCCAAAGGGCGGTCTCTCAAGACAGGTTCTACTGTACTTCTCTAAAACCTCTGGTCCATTTTCAAAGAAATGTGAAGCAACGGTATGTTATGTGGTTGCAATTTTGCTTTCCTAAGAAAATATTTCAAAATATCTCATGAGTCGATTATTGGTATTTAACCTCCTTTTAAGGTGCAGACTAAAGTATGTTCAAAGAAAGATTTTGCAATTGTTTTGGGAGAGGACAAATTTTGGACCCTGCCCAAATGTTCAAAATTCCTGGGCTGGGCTGATTTGATTGAAATCAGGGTTCCATTGCACCCATGAATATGAACCTCAACTGGTAGAGTGCGGGAAACCCATATTTGGGCTTTATTCTGAAGTGGAGGTACCACAGCTTGAAGGCTCATATTCAGTGCATTTGCTTTGTATTATCATTGAAGTGATATTATTTAGTCTATAAGGGAATGCCTTGTTCCAATTTATGGGAGAGTGCCCATAGGCACTCTCCCATAAATTATAACAAGGCAAAGACATGTGTGGCATTTGTATCATCAGTAAGCACATAAAACACACTGAAACTCAGGCGACGAACAATCAACAAAAAGAACACATTTTATCGTGAACCAAATTTGCAAGGAGATCCCATTTTACTATTTTTAGCTATCGTTAGTGATTCAAATTGTAATTGCGGTGCACAATTAGTAGAAAATTCCAGTAAAATTTTGCTTCTATTTAAAAATAGTCTGTCAACAATTTCAGTTCGGCACATGGATGCGGAACGGATGTTCATTTTCTGTGTGGTTTAGTGTTGCTGTAGATGGGGATTTCATTGAATAGGTGTGTAATAAAATTATTTTCTGCATATTTGGTTGAGCTGTGATAAATTGAGCTTATGTTATTGCCCAGAAACCAGAAAGTTCCATTTCTAATACACAGTGGCCTGGACATTTGGTTGGCAAACATGAAAATCAATAGGGTTCTTCTCCTTTTACAAGGGTACCAACCCTGTATGTTTGGCAGATCTGCCCCGTAAAGGTACCAAATCTGTAAATCTGGTGAATATGTGACATTTAAAATAAAAGTTATCGCCCAGAAACTAATTTCTTGACATAGTTTTATTTATAGTAACAATCCGATGACCTTTGATCATGTGGCTACCAACCTCAAAATCCCAAGGGTTCTTCTCTTTCCATATTCACTCACTCTACTTATTTATTTATTTATTGGTGTTTAACGTCACATATTTCTGCACAATGGCTAACCATGACCGTGACAGTTTTACGGGTGGAGGAAGCCGGAGTACCCAGAGAGAACCACCGAGCAATGGCAAGCAACTGTCAGCTCCCCAACATACCAACTCCACACAAGCAGGGTTAGCATTGGTTGAAGACAGGTGCACCACCGACGTCCAGCACGCCTTAGTACACAACGTCACCGTGTCCCCACGTGGGCAATGGGGGTGAAGTGTCTTGCCCAAGGACACAACGCAGTTGCCGCAGGTGGGATTCGAACCGAGGACCTCTCGGCTTGCAGCCTGCACCTCTACCAACTCAGCCACCGCGCCCCCATTCACTCACTCTACAAGTTTGGTCGAGCTGTGATAAAAAGAACTGAAGTTATCGCCCGAAACCAGGAAGTGCAATTTTTAGGAACATTGACCTTTGGACGACCAACCTGAAAATCAATAGGATTCTTCTCCTCCCATTAAAGTACCGATCTCAGAAATCTGAGAAACCAGAAACCTGCATTACACATAAGTGAGGTTACCGCTTGGAAACTACAGGTCAGTTTTGATGATACAAATACAATAATGTTTCTCAACTTTAACAACCTCATGAACCCTCACATTAATTGTAAGATAATTTCTGCAGAAGAATTCAAAGCCCTTGGGAAAGCCTCAATGTACCTCCAAGGGATGACATTTTGAATAAAATCTGATGCACAATACGCCAAGAAATAGTCGTATAAAATAGCCCAGTGGTTGAGAAGCAATTTTAAACATATTTTCAATGATAAAAACAAGATCTGCAGAAAAAGAAAAAGCAGTGAGAATCACTCATTGAAGATCTCTGAGGTGAGATGAAAAATGTCAAGGGAGAGCATCAGTGAACTGGGTTAAGTACAGCATGAGCATTACCAGATTTTGGTGTGCTAAAAATAACAAAGAATTCATAAAAACTAAAATAACTGTTTATTGGATGTTGTATGACTATGTGATATGACACTGGTCACTGATATAACAGTTATTGAAAAATAAAAGAACTATAAAGAGTGAACTCAAATTTTTCATAAATAAAGATACACATTCAGAGCAAGACCTCTTGAAAGTTTCAATAAATTGTGTCATTGGAAAAACAATTGCCACATTAACACTCTGACTGGGGAGTTAAAAGCTGAATCGTTACTTGTGTCAAATGGGTTCTAACTTTGAGCCACAAATTTAACTGTGTTTGCTTCAGTTCATTCAACAGTGTAAACAGATTCTGGCACAAACTGTGGGTTTAACCAGTGATGGATGTGATCCCGTTCATGATAAGTCATGCACTCTCAACCACTTACATCACAGAAACCAAGTGTAAGTTCTGTCCAAGCGGATGATGACTCAAAAACGGATTTAAGTAAGATTAGGTTACAAAAGTTTCAGACTGAAGCATCAAAATTTATAAGGGCTGACGTCAAAATCCTGAAATTTGAAGTAGTGAATGTTTCACATACATGTAATGCCATACTGTGCATTATGTGAAAAATTTGCAACTCACAAACAATTGTTTTAAAAAGTAAGGTCTGCCAAACAAGATTGAATTGGTTAAATTCTTATTTCATTACTAAAGTTATATAACAGGCAAGGTAAAAATATAGTCAAAAAAGTGGCAGAACTCAGTAAACATTTGTTGGACCAGGCTGAAATTCGAACATTGACCTCACATATTAAGATAATTCCTCACACCAAGTTTGGTCACAGTCAGCTTATAATTATTGAAATTATCACACTGAAAAATAAAATGTCAATGGACAGATGGATGGATGGACATTCCCATAACATAACACAGTCCACTCTGATGGGACCAAAGTTCAAACTTGACCTCAATAATGTTGAGATAATGGCTCACCCCAACTTTGGCTACAATTTGTTCATAATTATTACTAAAGTTTTCATGTGGACAAGGCAAAAATATAATATTCTAAGTCAAGCAAGATAATGGATATGGCAGAAAACTGTTTATGAAAGGATCCTTCCTCCAGTCACCACTAATTCACCAAAAAAAAAAAGGATGTGACATTTTATTTTCAAGTTACTGCAGCTCCATGATAAAATTACAAAAAATCAAAGATGGCTGCCAATGCTACTGGATATGGCAGACAACTGATTTTCAAAAGGCACCTTTCTTTAGTCACCACAAAAAAATATGACCCATGGTGAATTTCATTTTCAAGTTATTGCACGGACAAGCAAAAATTATAAAAAATCCAAGATGGGTACCATAGTGGTCATATTGGATATGGCAGATAAGTGATCATCGAAAGAACCCTTCCTCTAATCACCTCTAATCCACCACAAAGAAGTGCACTGCCAGGTGGTGGATCAATATACGGCCGCCTATGAAGAAATTGCACTAGTCATGCTAATCAACCATAAAAAACAGTATCTGTTGGATTATCACATGACAATCAAAAAATCTTGAAAATATTTTATATGCCAGAATGCTGGTTATCGAAAGGAACCATCCTCTAGTCCTGACTAATCAACCATAAAAAAAAGTATCTGTTGGATGTCTCGTTTTCAAGTTATCGCATGGACAAACAAAAGTTAATGGACAGACAGATGGATGGACAGACAGACGGAAGGACATTGCTATACCATAATACAACCCGCTCATAAAATGCGTGTCCATATAAAAATAGGATTCATGGAGCATTTCATTTTCAAGTTATTGCATGGACAAGCAAAGCTAACAGACATATAGAGCAGCCATATAAAAATAATGATTTCTGTTGAGCCACTAAATTTAGCCATGATGTAAAAAAACATTATTTTATTTATTGGTAATTAAGGTTGCATACTTTGGCACAATGGCTAATTGTGACTACACCATGGATATCAAGTAAAGTCCAGCCAGACATTTATACCCATATTGCCCATTTTAGAGAACTTCTACTGTACTACACCAGGTATTGGTTACCCGGTCCTATTTTACCAGTAAAACAGAGCTTGTTTACCACAATAAACAAACACTGCTTCACTTCCCAGGTTTCCCATGGGGAAACAAACTTAATATCAATTACATTAAAATTAATGTGCACTGAAATTAATGTGCAAACTGAAATATACAACCACTGATTATAGTTCTGACACAATTTGTTGCCTACAAAATTATATGCAGTGATCATAGGTTTCATTTATTCATTTGTCCTTGGGCAAGGCACTTAATCCTGATTACCCACATGGTGGCACTGTGTGCTAAGGCATACTGCACGCAGATGGTGCACCTGTTTTCAACTAATGCTAACCCTTCTTGTGTGGAGTTAGTACATTGGGGAGTTTGACAGTTGCCTGCCATTGCTCAGTGGTGCTCTCCGGGTACTCCGGCTTCCTCTACCCGTAAAACTGCCTCTACCCGTAAAACTGTCCGACACGAGGTGACACTGGCTGTCAAAAGTGTTGTTAACCCTTTACCTAATGTAACGGCCAAAACCGGCCAGCGCTATTCTCAAAAATTGCCACTTAATTTTCATTATTTTTTTCATTTTTTGTCTCAAAAAGATAGGTTATGACCCCTCGTTGGGACGAGCCCATCAAGCTCGTTCCAACGAGGGGTCATAACCTATGTTTTTGAGACAAAAAATGAAAAAAATTAGTTATTCAAGAATTATTTTTGCAAGTGTCGTCTGCTTTTCAGGTTAGGTAAAGGGTTAAACTCCGATAAATAAATAATTAATAATCTATTCCTTGTGTTTATTTGACATACAGGCCCAATTTTGAGGCCTAATTTTATTTCAAAATTGCAAACTGAGAACAAAAATCTCTATTTATTACTTTGTTGCAACACGACCATCGTAGCTGGTGTGTAACAGGTTAAATTGACCTAAATAATGGATTTTCTTCTTCCAAATCATCACCTATCTGAAGTTATGTCCGTTCATTAGAAAAATCTTGACAGGTGCTTTCCAGTAAGGGATCACAGGGTTTATTTGGAAAAAAATATGAAAGTACAAAATTCCTGTGTTGATTTTTGTATGTCTCTTAACCTGCCGAGTATTTTCAAGATATTTTTCACCAAATCTAGTCAAGGCTGCTATGAAGCAGCCATGACTAGATTTGATGAAAAATTCAACTAAATTTATCTTAAGAAATCATTGGTTAAAAAATCCATGCCATTTACAGGGGAGGAAATTTGATTAATTGTGCCCAAATTATACTTAATTCAGTGGCAAGAGAAATTGTGTCCCTGACAGGAATATCTGCCAGCAGCATGCACGGAGATATACCTTTGTGTTTACTTCACTCTGACCTTTTAGCTAAAGGGTTAAGTGTTTATCATTTACAGTAACACAACTGCAATTAACCCTTTACCTAATGTAACAACAATATCAGGACAATTTTCTTCAAAACAATTGCCATTTGAATTTGACTATTTTTGCCACCCAAAACTTCATTTGTTTATAGCCCCTCACTGGAATGCAGGCACAAAGCACTTTCCACTGATGGATCATAAGGCCTCACAATGTAAATCTTCTGTTTCTCAGGCCACTTTTTTATTGCATTGGGCGAATGTTTTTTTTATTTATTTTTGTAATTATTTCCTTGCCAGCAAAAGTTCAATTTCTTGGGTTTGTTTTATGTTGCAGGTCTCACAATTTGCAGAATAGCATGGGTGGTGGTGTATTTTGTCCCTTGAGTACAAGCAGGCTTTGCAATGCTAAAGCATTGCAAAGCCTTGTTTGATCCATTTTATTAACTTAGGTAAAATATCAGTCATAAACCATTTAATTTTTATTTTTTCAAGTTTGCATTGGTTATAAAAAGAGAGCATGCGGCAGCCAAAGGGAACATGCAGGGGGGCTTAAGGAACAGATTTTTAATTTTTTTATGTCAAAACCATGTTTGAGGGAAAAATATGAAATTTATTAATAATTCAAGAATTTCTGAGGTCTACTTTCATCTAATGGTCATTTTAGATAAAGAGTTAATCTATGTCACAAATTAACCTCTCCTAATCTGATGTACAACAAGCTCTTCATTGGAACAAGCTTGTTAACCATGTCAGAGATCATGAAGTACAACAAGTGCAATGCAAAGCAGGGCATATGCCCCCAATGGTGTCATAAAAGGGAAGGTGAGTCTCTTGGGCATAATGAAGTCAAAACAAAGCTTCCTCTAGACAACACTAATGCATCCAAAAACAAGAGGTCCCACAGGGCCTTTAGCGCTCACCTTGAACAGAACACAATATAAACAGAGTCTAAGAATGAGTCTACATTAAGCAATCCATCTCCAAAGGAAACATTGTTAATCATTGAGCCCCTCAGGAGTGAATAAAATAGTCTGAGCATCATGCCTTTTCTTCAGTTGTTCATAATGTTCTTAGATGTGAGTCTTCCATGGAAGACGTGTGTCGCCTGCACTATATTTTAATATTTCAGACAGAATTCTAAGTGGAAAAGGGGCATAACTCTGAAAAAAATACAGCGGATCAAAAAATAAAATAGGAGGTGCACAATGCCATTATGTGATAAAGAATCACTGAAAGTTTCATCAAAATCCATTCATAGGTTAAAGAGGAGTGGCGGATAAGAGAAAGTGTGACGCAGATGACGTGGACAGCGACGCGGATGACGCAAGACGACAAAAGTAATCCCTATATGTCGCTCCCCACTGTGTGGGGCGGCGACACAAAAATGTAGAGCTCCCCTATGAAGCCCCTTGATACAACCTATGTGGATTAATCTTAGTTACACACCTCTAGAGGGTACTGAATACAAAATTTCTAATTCTTTAGCTACATGGCCAATTCCAGCCCAAATATTAACCCAGGCTCTCGATTTGAACAATGTTGAATCTGACCTCCCTAGAGATGTTGTGTACCAAATATGAAAGCATTCTGACTGTTGGATCTGAAGAAGAAAAAAAAAATTTCTTCATAATGCATTAAATTAATATTTGGGCTTCCATAGCAAGCCCAAATATTAACCTACGGATTGGATTTGAACAAACTTGAATCTACCCCCCCCCCCCCCCTACCCACCCTGGAGATGTTGTATACCAAATATGAAAGCATTCTGACTAGTGGATCTGAAGGAGAAAATTTGTAAAAAATTTCCTCATATTGCAATAACTTAAAATTCGGGCTATCATAGGAAGCCCAAATATTAACCCAGGGAACCAATTTGAACAAACTTGAATCTGACTCCCCTAGAAATGTCGTAAACCAAATATGAAAGGATTCTGACAAGTGAATCTGAAGAAGAAGAATTTTGAAGAAATTCCCTCATACTGTACCAAGTTAAATTTCAGGTTCCCATATGGAGCCCAAATATTAACCCAGTCACTCAAATTGAACAAACTTGAATCTGACTCTCCTAGGGATGTTGTATACCAAATATGAATGCATTCCGACTGGTGAATCTGAAGAAGGAGAAATTTCCTCATATTGCACTATGTTAAAATTTGGGCTACCATAGGAAGCCCAAATATATACCTAGGGACCCGATTTGAACAAACTTGAATCTGACACCTCTAGAGATGTTGTATACCATATATGAAAGCATTCTGACTGGTGGATCTGAAGAAGAAGATTTTTAAAAATTATACCCCATACTGAACTAAGTTAAAATTTGGGCTTCCATAGGAAGCCCAAATATTAACCTAAGGACTTGGTTTGAACAATCTTGAATCTGACCCTCATAACAATGATGTCTACCAAACATTAAAAGATTCTAACTGGTAGTTCTGAAGAAGAGGATTTTTAAAGAATTTCCCTATATTGCCCCTAGTTAAAAATTTGGGATCCTGTATTGAGCCCAAATATGAACCAATGGGCTTTATTTTAACAAACATGTATCTGACGCCCCTATGGATGCTGTATACCGAATATCAAAAGATTTTGACCATTGGTTCTGGAGAAAATTTTTTTTTAAATTTTTGCAAATATGCTGACTCAGCACTTTTTTCTACAGAACACGCGAACATAACCTATGGCAATTCTTTTTACCATTCAATTCTACTGGTCCAAAGGATGCTTCGTACCAAATAACAGTTCTCTGTTCCATGTGGTTTGGGAAATATGGGCGTTTGAAAATATTTCTATTTTTAGCTCCTGGGGATGTAGGATTACTTTTTTTTGCACAAGTCAAGTACTTATGACCCAATAATACCACAAACCAAATTTGGACCATCAGTTTAGAAAACAGAAATTTTGAGTGCGGCCAAAAATCTTACCTCACAAAGACAAATATTCACGAACTTTGTTTGAACAAACTTGAATCTACACCTCAAAAGGAAGCTCCATAACAAATATCAAGTTATTGTGCCCACTGGTTCATGAGAAGATTTTAAAAATATTTGGAGCATTTCCCCCAACCTCTCCCTATGGGGCGGGCATGTTGAGTTGAATAAAAATGCAATGCCCCTTCAGGACCATCGCTCTCATAAACTTTCACTTCAATTGCCACAGTGGTTTTGAAGGAGAAGACCAAAACATGGTGTTGATGGGTGATGGATGGAGAGAGATGGGATTAGCTCAGCTTCACTTTGTAAAAGTGAGCTAAAAATGTCTCAAGCTATGTGGAACAAAATGGCATGGTCATTTGCACCAAGGCTTAAGATGGAAGTGTAACTTGTTTATTGAAAGAATGTCTCCTTGAAACTTTCAGCCATGTGGCCATATTAATTATTTATTGGTGTTTAAGTTCACATACTTACATACAATGGCTAATTGTGACCGTGACAGTTTTGCGGGTGGAGGAAGCCAGAGAGAACCACCGAGCATCGATAAGCAACTGTCAGCTCCTCAACATTCTAACTCTTCAAGCTCTGCTCAAGCACGGACGGTTACTGCGGTTGACGACTTGTGCACCATCTACATGCAGTACACCTTAGTACATGGCATCATCGTGCCCCCATGTAGGCAACCGGGATAAAGTGCCTTGCCCAAGGGCACAACATGGGTCGTCCTGGACGGGGATCGAACTCGGGACCTCTAGAATAGAAGTCCAACAGTCTACTACTGAGCCACCACACTCCCGCCATGTGGCCATATGACAGCAGCATGAAAAAAAGGTGAGTTTACCTTAAGGCCCTGTGCAAAATAGAGCAGCTGATCTTAGCTATATTGTTCCTAAGTAATATGGCTCATATATGGGGGTGGGGGGTGGGTTATCTTGAGGCAAACAGCTTGCAAGTGAAACTCTGCACACATCAAACATGTTTATATTATTTTAACTTGCGCTCATAGTATGTGTGTGTGGGGGTGGGGGATGGGGTGCAAGCCAGATAACTAAAAAAAAAATATACTACTTTTATCATTTGTGCAGAGTTTTGCGAATCGGATGAATCAAATTACACTTCAATAAAATTTAACTTGTACAAAATGAGTTTCCACAATAATAGAGAACAAACACAAGGACAACATTATAGACATTTGGCTGAGACAGTAATGTCATTACAAAATTAGATTTCAAAAAGTCTGTGCGGCCACACGTCCCGTGAAAAAATATTGAGTTTTTCGAAGTTGAAAAAGGGACATAAATAACTCTGGCAAATAATGTCAGACCACACCCAGATTTCAACTGGACTTGCATTTTATGTTCATACACCTACACCACAAATTGCATATGATTCAGTCAATAACAGCTTAAGTTATTGGTTGGAAACTAAAAAAAAATAGAGTTTTCAAAGTTGAAAAAAGGGGCATAACTCTGGCAAAAATTGTCGGATCACACCCCGATTCGAACTTGACCTGTATTTTATATTGATACACCAACATACCAAATTTCAAATTTGATTTGGTCAATTTTAACTAAAGATATCATCAGGAAGCCAAAGTGGGATGGATTGACAGACACTGGCTATTTTAATGGTCCCCTCCCCCCCTCTCCCCAATTTTTTTTTGGGGGAGGGGGGGTACAAAAATGGGAAGAAGAGGGAGGATTTATTGATGTTTTTAAGGTCACATATTTATGCACAATGGCTAATCATGACCGTGACAGTTTTACGGGTGGAGGAAGCCGGAGTACCCGGAGAGAACCACCGAGCAACGACGAGCAGCTGCCAGCTCCCCAACATCGTAACTCCGCACTGCAGCACAGGCAGTGTTAGATTGGTTGAAGACATGCGTACCATCGACGTGCAGTACGCCTTAGTACACGGCGTCATTGTGCCCCCACGCGGGCAATGGAGATGAAGTGTCTTGCCCAAGGACACAACGCGGTTGCCGCAGGTGGGATTTGAATCGAGGACCTCCCGGCTTGCAGCCTGCACCTCTACCTACTGAGCCACCACGCTCCCGAAGAGGGAGGAGGCAATCAGCAAAACAGTCACATCTGTAAAGATGTCACATACGAAAAATGCATTTCACTTTAAACTTCCAAATCGACTGCCATTGATGCAGGTCAAATCATTTCCAAACCAACATGTATCCAGTTAGAAATTGTATTTCCAGTTTGGGTATATGAGCATAAATTGCCCATCATTTTATCATAAAAAAATAGCCTCCCAATCAGCAAGTGATAGTAAATCATGTGACTACTGATTGAACTCTGAGAAAGGTCATCAAGTAGTGAGCTCGAGCATGCAGGAAACATGACTCGCAAGCATTATAGCTAAGCCCCGTTGTTTAAGTGTGTGGTGGCCTTTACTGTCTTTTATAATTTTGCTTACTTTAGAGAACTTGTTACAAAAGCACCAACATTCAGGACCAATTTTACTGTTACAAGTCAGTGATTTGATACGACAAAATGATTTGATACTGCTTGATGGATGAACTTCAACCTCTACTTTACATGTAAGTAGAGTGGAGCTTACTCCACTGGAGATGAAAACACTCTGATTACCCAAAATAACTGAATGCTCTACCAGGTAACCCTCTGCATATCGATTGGAAATATCGAAACATCAAGTTGCAAATTTTCTCCACAATGCTACAGGTTGCATTTTGGGGAAAATTTTCTATATGAAATTTTGACAAAAGTGAACAGAGAGTTAAGAACAAACCGCATCTAAAAAAATTAAAATATATTTTCACTATTCGAGCTGAGACACGATTTTGCTCTATACCTCAGGATATTTTCAACACGTTAGTGATACATATTGAGTGTTTGAGCAGCTGGATGAAGTTTTCATTGGCATCTTTTCGCATGCACTGAGCATTATTTTTTATAAAGATTTATTTTGTAAACTAGAGATTGTCACCAGGGTGGCCAATTCCCTGATACAGTAATATTGGTAATATATTACATTAAATTAACACAGCATTGTTCCTCTCATCATGTTCAATCCACATGCCAAGTTATGTTTTGATTGGGAATGCATAATTTTAATAATTAAGAGAGCTGAAACCAGCTCCGACCGATAAAATTTTAATTTCAAAGTCACTGTGACCTTGTCCTTTGGCATAATGACCTAAGAAATACAGAGTTCTTCCTCTTATTATGCCTGATCCACATGCCAAGTTTGGTTTCGATCAGGCAAACAACATTTTATTTAGAGAGTGGAAACCAACTGACCGATAAAACTTTAAATTCAAGGTCACTGTTACCTTTACCTTTGACACAATAACCCAAAAATAAATAGGGTTCTGCCTTTCATCATGCTCAAACCATAAGCCAAGTTTAGTTTCAATCGGGCAAGCAAAATTTCATTTAGAAAAGCCAACTCTGGTAAATGTTTACGATCAAGGTCACTGTGACCTTGATCTTTGGCACAATGACCTCAAAATAAATTGGGTTCTTCCTCTCATCAAACCAAACCCACATACCAAGTTTGGTTTCAGTCGGCCAAGCGGAATTTTAATTACAGAGCGGAAACCAACTCGGATTAAAAATTAAAGTTCAAGGTCACTGTGACCTTGACCTTTGGCACAATGATCCCAAAATGAATAGGGTTTTTCTTCTCATCAAATCCACATGTCAAGTTAGCTTTACGTCGGCCAAGTAGAATTTTAGTTAAAGAGCAGAAACCAACTCTGTCTACAGACTGATAGATGGACAGCGACATGTCTCTATCCCCCTGAGATTAGAATTTCGGGGGGATAAAAAGAACAAAACAAATGGCAACAAGACTTTTACCCTTTACCTAACGAATTAGCCGTATCTGCCTGCATAATATGCAAAGGGAGCAGTTGAAAAGAACTATATTTAAAAAAAAATTTAAACAAAACCTTATCAAGTGACCCCCACTGGAACGAGCTTGTCGAGCTCGTTCCAATGACACAACAGATGATAATGGTTTGTTGAATTTTTTAAAAAATTAAAAAAAAAACAAACAATAATTAAAATAATAAATTTTAATATCTTATGTGTTCGGTAAAGGGTTAGCATTTACAGTTTTAGAAATTCACTTGTCCAATTGATGAAAAACTACTTGCCAAATCTGATTTTCACTTATCATTGACATCCAGATGAGCAGTTTTCCTAAAGTCAGCTTAATTATAATTTTGTCGTATGTTGTACAATGGAGCCTACTAAATTGGATATATTTTAACTGAATGACCCTATTAACTCCATATAACTGCCAAACACCAATTCATTTACATTTACCATACCTTCCATACAAATTTAACTCTTGAGGGCCTATTTCCGACTTTTACGACCTCCAAACAGGTGCCTTTAACATGCCATCATGAGGAGGTCCTGTTAACAGACAAATTAGGTAAGCAGTGGTTTTTAGTAATGTCTTGGCTGCCTATTAAGCCACTAGACTATAGAGGCTGTGGGCTGGTGGGAATTCAGGACACATGTCCAGGACCTTAAGGGTTAACATATTAATCACATTAACATTATAGATTAAAAATCTTAACAACTATCAAAATATTCTGACAACCCTTGAATCCCCTACGTTTATAGACCTCTTCAGCCTCACACTGAAATAACCACTAATATATTATGTCTTGTTTGACGCAGCCTTGAAAGCTCTACCAAACATGATTTAATTGAATAAGTACTGTTTATCGCTAAAATGTATGAAAATGACCAAATTCTTGTTAATTTAATACCCTTGTTAACTGAATATTTTTCAATGGCAAAATGGCTTTTCAGTTTGTATGGTTCTACTGTACAAGAAGTGAAGACCCCAAACACTCCCAATTTACAGTTCAAAGATCACCTGGTGGTCTATTAGTAGCAAATATAGTTGTTGGTTCAAGATTCATCCATACAAGAGGTATGGCTAGATACCAATACAAAAGTGGCCAAATACCAAATTTCCCTGCCTCTGCCACAGACCAGAACTTGTCTTAAATAGCAAACAAGAATTATTGCACTTTCCAGCATTCTCCTGGATATAAATATTGTCAAAAGCTGCCTATCCAAAACAATTTTTAACTTCTGTGACAAACCAAATGCTTTTGTTGTGTACTAAATTAGTCTTTAAATTTTGAAAAATAGGCCGATGAAATCGTCAGATGTGTACCCATACGCGTAATTAGTAGAAAGCTGTATGACGGAGGGCCACCACGGATGCTGACATTATGTACACCATACATGGTATGGGTACATATAGAAATGGATTGGAGGAGTTTCTAATTTGATGGATAAAGGGTTAATATCTCCGGATCAAATTATCAGATTTACATAAAAAACTATACAGCACAGCACATCAGTAACCTGAATACATATATAAAGTAACATGACAATCAGATTGATATTTTTTGAGTTATCTCATGCCAAAGGGATCGAAGAAATTTTCAATTTGAAGGATAATGAGTTAATATCTCAGGATCAAATTATCAGATTTACACCAAAAACTATACAGCTCGGCACATCAGTAACCTGAACACAAATATAAAGTAACTTGACAATCCAAGCAACATTTTTCAAGTTATCGAATGCCAAAGGGATTGGAGGAATTTTCAATTTGAAGGATAAAGGGTTAATATCTCAGGATTAAATTATCAGATTTACACCAAAAACTATACAGCTCGGCACATCAGTAACCTGAACACAAATATAAAGTAACTTGACAATCCAAGCAATATGTTTCAGGTTATCGAATGCCAAAGGGATTGGAGGAATTTTCAATTTGAAGGATAAAGGGTTAATATCTCGGGATCAAATCATCAGATTTACATCAAAAACTATACAGCTTGGCAAATCAGTAACCTGAACACAAATATAAAGTAACTTGACAATCCAAGCAATATTTTTCAAGTTATCGAATGCCAAAGAAATGGATACTGACACTGGACGGACAGACAGACGGACGGACAAAGGATGGACGAACGACGGATGACCACCCCGGATGCCGGAATTATGTGTACCATACATAGTATGGGCACACATAAAAAGGAAGGCATTTTGTGTACATTGTACACTGTTCACTACCATCTGAAGTGAGGCGTGCTATTGTTTAGTCCTGGCATTGGGAAAATGTTTTCAAGAAAAACATAACAAACATCTGCACACCGTTCACTCCGCTGGTGCACAGTAAGTAGGGATTCCGAAATTTATTTCAGTTAAGTAAAATACATGAAATGCAACTTCAATAGAGCAATCTGCGTTAATCAGATTATTCAACATGGAATGCATGAGCGAAAACACAGTGAGCACCATTACTGACCTTTGTCGTATGAGGTTGTTTATTATATGACTATGGTATTTTTACCCTAAATACCACAACTGTTTGACAATTTCATTCAGACTGTCGGATCACACCAGGTGAAATTTTCCTGGATCAAAAATCCATATCACACTCCTACGGAATTTGCTGGGAATTTCCGTATGAATAACGTCGGACTATTTATCCGTTAAAAATAGACTTCGTAACTGGGGAAGCCGTGACACAGTTTGATTCAAGGGAATAAGTAAATCGAGGTAAGCAAATGAAGTTACTGTTAGTGTGTCAGTCATATAATAAACCTATCATCATAACAGTGTGTTGATCTGTGTCGTAGTATCACGTCTCGTTGAGGTGACCAGATTGTCGGATGACACGAGCTGCCGAACAGGCAGCTTGTGTAATCCGACAATCTGGTCACCTCAACGAGATGTGATACTACGACACGGATCAACACACTGTTATGATAATATATATTTATGTACAAATTCTCGGAAAGTGAAGTTTGATTTAGTTTCAAGTCTTGGAATGCTACAGCTTATAATTCACGGTATATTGTTCACATTTCCGTGCACACATTGTATTATTTGACCTATTTCCCACAAAAAGATTTGAGCCTTCACAGAAAACACCTGACATTAAAATAACAGATGCAGCAGATTCAATAGGTAAGGGTTAATCATTCACTAAGTGTAACTGAGGCACGCTGTGGTCTACTTGCAAAAAGTAAAACTTGCAGGTACGATGACGTGCAAGTGTGCAGCCTGCCTCAAAATTGAAAGATTGTCCTAAATGTAAAGATGAAATTTCATTTGTGCGTTGATGAGTTTGATGAATTTAATGCAAATTGATGAAGTGTATGAAATAGCAATTACAGGTTAGGATTTTATGTCTCTTTCGGTACAAGTATGAAGCCCATTTGGGAGTGAGGACTCGCGTAGACTACCACAGTAAATCTACACTTATTCACAACTATGTCATTGTGATACATATGTAAAGAAAACAAAAAACAGCATTAGTTCATATTTTACTCTTCACTTGGCACAGACTATGACAGTAAATCTACACTTGTTCACAACCATGTGATATCATGGTGTATAAACAAAACAAAACAAAAAACAGCATTAGTTTATCTTTCCATAAAAAGTAGTTCAAATTTCTCAGTGGTAATATACTGTCCATTTATGAAAACCACTACTTGGGGGTAACTAATGCAATGTTTCTTCCATTAAAAATTTCATTTTGCAGATGACACATCAGCGAAGCCCATATTTGTGATGATAAAACCATCACTCATATCCCCTAAAATTCAAATACTAGATTGTTATCACCATTGTAATTCAATTTGGGTGAAAACCCCGATGACATTTTCTGTATTCCCTTTGCTTCGTCAGAGAATGTCAGCAATCTAAAAATACATTCTTTTGATGATATCTGAGAACTAAGGACTACTAAAGTCTAACTATTTAAAACTGTCGTTTGCAAGTCTGGAAATAAGCAGACTGTTATCAGCCTAATGAGGTGCCCAGGGGGTGAATTTGGTGATGATACCCTGTACAGCAGAGTAGCATTACTAAATTTACCCTCTGTGAACCTCAATCTGGATCAAGGTCTCAGCATACCAAGTTTCAAAGTGATCTGATCATAAATGCGACCTGTGAGGTGTGCCAAAGGAAATTGTGGACGTACGTACATACACCCGGACGTACATACTTATGTACTTACGTATACCGACGGATGAGAAGTGATGGCAAAAGCTCAGCTTGACTTTGTCAAGTTGAGCTAATAATCGATTTCAGTATTCTGTGATGAAGTATTCAAAAATTGGATTAAATCGAATAGGAAAACAATTCAAAATACGAACTGAATTTGAAGAATTGCAGGGCCCTACTTTCAGACAATTCTTGAGATTACTCTAAACTAAATGTATATAGCTTGAAATAAGGCTTCTGGTTAAGAACATGATGTTAGTTAACACCTAGAAGCCAGAAGCTGAATCTGCTCTCCTCCAATATTGTATAGAAGGGACACATACTGGCGTTTGACTAATGCTTAACAAGAAAAGTCGAATAACCTGAGCAGTTGTTTTTAGTCAAGTGTTGCCTGCCTATTCAAGCAGACGACACTTGATTAAAAACAACTGCTAGGCCATAAGTTTAATACCTCTTTATCTCAAACAAATTGTCTCTTACTTCCCAGGCTTGCACAAGTTAAAACTGAATGATTCTTCATTGGTTGCGTGCTGAATTATTTCTCAAAGGTGATTTGTAACATGAGTATTTTTTTTCAAAGATATTATGCTACCAGGCGAGGAGCCTTAGTTTAGCTTTATAATGTTCATAAATAATTCTTTTATTACCATTTATTGGAGAGTGCCTGTTGGACTCTCCAATAAATTGTAATAAAACAATTTTACACATACAAAATTCTATTGCTGAGCAAACAGCAACCAATTGCATACAGTGTACAGCCACTAAAGTGGCTTTCAGCACTTTTAATACAGCCATGATAGTGGCCTCTAGCACTCAACCAGCTAAAAGTAGAGGATTTTCAAGATTAAGCCTTTACCCAACGTAACGGCCAAAACCGGCCAGCGCTATTCATAAAAATCATCAATTAATTTTCATTATTTTGTTCATTTTTTGTCCCAAAAACATAGGTTATGACCCCTCTTTGGAACGAGCTCGTCGAGCTCGTTCCAAAGAGGGGTCATAACCTATGTTTCTGAGACAAAAAAATGAAAAAAATTAGTTATTCAAGAAATTTGTTTGCAAGTGTCGTCTGCTTTTCATGTTAGGTAAAGGGTTAAAACACAAATTGAAAGTACTTTCAATGCCTTGAAAACCCATTCCACCTGAATAATCCAAATGAAGATCTGATCGAATTAGGTTTGCATGAAGTCTTCACTCAGCAATCTCTACCACGTCTTTCTGCGTAACAGACATGTTCACAGAACGGAACGTTTGAACATTCCTTTTATCAACATATCATTCATTCAAAACAACCAACATTAAAACAAGAAACATCACATTTCAAATCTTTCTAAGTTTTTCTGCAAACTTTCACTAGTATATTCAAAAGTAATGAGTCTTTAAAATCTACCAAAGTTGCTGAAAAAAACAAGCTATGCCTAAATAAGATTCGCTTTGAATAAAACATCTATTATTAGAAAAAAAAGATGCTACAATTCAGCTGCTCTTGATTCTTTCAACTTCACACCAATGAATGACTATTTGAAATGGAATTTCAGTTTCACTAAATATCTCATCTTTATTTGACGAACATCATAAACAATATATTCATTATAATTGAGAGTGAATCCTGCTGGGTTTGTCACTCCGGTTTTCGATTCCTTACCAAGAGGAACAATTACACCATCATCCCTGAAAAATAAAAAGCTAAAGTGTCAGAGTGTCTGCTAGATGCAAAAGGAAGTCCTTAATAACCAAGAAGTATATTTCTCAGGCTTTTTTTTAACCCTTTACCTAACATGAAAAGCAGACGACACTTGCAAAAAAAATTCTTGAAAAACCAATTTTTTTCATTTTTTGTCTCAAAAACATACGATATGACCCCTCATTGGAACGGGCTCAAAGAGCTCGTTCCAATGAGTGGTCATAACCTATGTTTTTGAGACAAAAAATGAAAAAAAATAATGAAAATTAATTGGCGATTTTTGAGAATAGTGCTGGCCGTTACGTTGGGTAAAGGGTTAATAACTACAAAAACCTGTTATTTTTTGTGAGAAACAAGTACGGCTTTACTGGTAAAACTGGACCCAGTAACCATCACCTAGGGTTGAAGTTCTCTAAAATGAGCAGCATAGGTATACATGACTGGCTAACCTAGACTTTTAGACTTTGTTTTTGGAGCTAAGAAAAAGTAACAGAAGCAGAAAGTGACCCTAAACACAAGTAAATATATCTGATCAGCTCAAAATATCACAGACTGTTTCTAAGTTTCTTCAATTTATCATTTATCTGATATAAGTAATTGTCGACTTAATAAAAGAAATGCACATAATATAAAAGCTAAGCAATACAGCTCCTTTTATGGTATAACTGTTTAAGTGCAAACTTACATGGTGTGGTTTTTTAAAGGATCAGGTCCATGTGAGCCTAAGCCTTTTACACTGTGTTTACCACTGGGCAGTTTTTGAGCATTGTAATCTGCATTCAACAAATCGTTGGTTTGTCCCAGTGAAACCTGAAATACAAAAAGAAAAAAGATCATAAAAAACAGTTAAAAACTAAAAATACAAATATTTCATAAAATTTAAACCTTTACTCTTTGAACCCTGGTATCGTCCATGTCAGTTCAATAGCAGTAATTGGAAGAGTCCATATTCATTATATGGGAGTAAGACAATTAATATTTTCAGCGTGCAGCCTTGAGGCTGCACATTGCAAATATTGATTGGCCTACCCCACACAATCACTTGCAATTATCCTATGTAATGAAATTATGATGTATCATAATCGGCCCCTTGCATTCAAAGTGTTAAGAGCCTAGAGATTTTTACATATTTTTGCTACACATTGACAGTCTACATCCTGCCACTTTGCTGCTGTTTTTTTGGCAAGTCTTGGCTGTCATTATAGGCAGCCAAGACTTGCCTAAAGGTGCTTAGAATGTAACTTTTTTATATTTTTTATTCATATAAGTTGATTATTTGGAGAAACAGAAAGCTTCAATATCACCGATTTAAAAAAAAAATAAAAGATCACCTGGCCAAACATTCCCCCCCAAAAAGTGTGTAACACGAGGTATTTGAAAAAAATAGAATGTTTAAGTCAAAAAAGGGGCATAATTCTGGCAAAAAATGTCGAACAAACCCCGAGTTTAACTTGACCTGTACTTTGGTTAACAACTAAAGTTTTCATCAGAAAACAAAAAAAAATATTTTTCAGTCGAAAAAGGGGCATAACTCTGGCAATGATTGTTGGGCCACACTCCGATTTGAGCTTGACCTGTATTTTATGTCGATACACCTACATACCAAATTTCATTTGATTTGGCCAACTATAAAACGGGAAACCAAAGTGGGATGGACGCATGCACAGATGGACACTGGCTATTTGGGGTTTTTTTTTGGGTGGGGGGGGGGGGGGACAAATACAAATATACTTGAAGTCAACAAGGTAGTACTTTGAGTCTGAAACTGTTCAGTTGACAGATTATGTATAAAATACAAGTTTTTTGTTGCTTAGAATGTAACTAGTGAGTTAACCCAAAGACTGCATGTATGGGCACCTGTTCTGCTGCAAAAAAATGTTATCAAAGTCAGAATTAGGCCCTTTAAGGGTTAAGAGAACTGATTAAACTAAATAACTTGACATGCAAATGTTTGATTAAAAATTATACAATTAGAGGAAAGAAATAAAACTGAACTTTAACTCTCACTGAAGTGATTAACCCTTTACCTTACAAACAGGGTATCAAAACCAATTAAATTTATTGTGTTTTAAAATGTTTCAAAATTAAAAAAAAAACATATCATGTGACCCCTCAGTGGAATGAGCTTGATGAGCTTGATATGTTATGATTTCGTTGAAATTCTTTGAAAAATATTGTGTTTTTTTAACAGCTCACTTTGTAAATTAAGTGGGTGGATGTGGCCAATTTGTTAGGTAAAGGGTTAATAACCTACTTTTAATTTTCCAGAATGTACCCCTGAAAGTGGAGCTTCAAAATATTTTAGTTTGTGGATGTTCAGTTACTAGTAGGCATGTCTGATAGAGCTGTAGGTTAACCGAAACCGAACCGAGGTTTTTTGTTTTTTTTAAAAACCGAAACCGAAACCGTCGACATCCCGTAATCTAAGGTTTTTCGTTTTTATTAAAATACTCTCTTGCTGCAGAAATTCACAGAATGTAGCCATCCCAGAGTAGTGAGAGAACCCAGACACTGCCAATGACAGTGTCTGGGTACTCTCACTACTCTGGGAAGGCTACATTCTGTGAATTTCCGACATTTCTGCTTAGTTGTGTTCGCAACTTTCCTCAAGTTGCGCGTAGGTGTCAGACCTCGAAAAATGGCCAAGCACAATAAAAGTTCTGTATATTTAGACAATTATTATATTGGCCTTCCTGATTCTTCATGTATTATAGCTTATTTCGGGCATTCATTGAGTTTCATTCAATTTCACTGCCATTCAGTTATGATTCCAGACATACAGAATGAGTTTTATTGAATTTTATTTGGCCTCATGAGCAAACCGAAAACTGAACCGAACCGAGGTTTTACTCAACCTGAAAAACCGAAACCGAACAAGAAACTTAAAAACCTACAGCTCTAATGTCTGAAAAATTTCCTGCATTACATTTTTGAATTTTGACATCAGTGTGAAGAGGGTCAATCTCAGAACATCTGAAAATGCAGAATCATAACATGTGAAAATGCAGAAACAGTTCACAGCGACAGGTATTTTTTTGTTCAGTTTCGCATTGCCGTTTGCAAAGCAATATATCTCGGATTCGAACCAATATCCAAAAATGATTTGCACACTGCGATACAAAGTCTTTCTAAGATTTCTGCTGGTATGACTGTCAGACATGCTCTTCAATCGCTAAGACTGCTATTATGGAACCACCAATGCAGGGATAACTGCATTGGTGGTTCCATAATACTGCACTTTCTAGGTCATCATGTCCAGTCACTGACTCATTCAATGCTACTGGTTTGTCACAAGTCTAGAAACAATTTGTGCCATACACATGCGCAGTTGTTGTATTTATGTTGGATTTTTCTGAATATGATTGATCAGCACGTTTAGGAAAATCCAACATAAATACAACAAATGAGCACAAAATGTACTCTAAAATGAAACTTCGAAGATTCAGTCACAAACGAGTGCCACAGATTGATGAGAAAATAAGTAAATCGAGGTAAGCGAACTTACTGTCTGATTAGTGTGTCAGTGTTGCAAACCCATAACATGAGGTTCTAAAGAGCCTGTAATCGCTCACCTGGCAGAACAGAAGATATATGTGATTTCTATGGTAACCATAAGCTGCAATTGTGGCCATGTTTGCAACCCAATCAACATTATGTGAGGACTGTTTGTAGAGGCTGTACCAGTCACCAATCATGCAAAGTTTCAAAACATTTAGCCTTGCAGTTTCAGAGGAGAAGATTTTTTAAAATCAACCAATCAGAATCAAAGAATGCCTGTGGTGGCCATGTTTTTCATCCAACAGGAACAAAATAAGGAACAGTTGTAAAGAACCTCCCATAGACCATTCCTGCTTGGTAGATCCAAAGAAGATGAAAATGTGATTTCCCTTAGGGTTTCTATGGTAACTGACGGGAAGAAAATGAGGATCGCTTGTAGCGGACCTCCCATAGACTATTCCTCCCAAGTTTGGTTCACATTGGCTCAGCAGTTCCAGAGAAGAAGATAAAAATGTGAAAAGTTTACAGATGACCACCAACGCCAAGTGATAGCAATAGCTCACTTGGCCCTTTGGGCCAGGTGAGCTAAACAAGAGGCCCCAGGGGGGTCTGAGGGCTCTCACCTGACATGGTAGTCTGAATATCAAACCAGGGACTTGACTTGAATAAGCTGCATACGCCCCTCCTAAGAAAAGCATATTCCAACCAGATTAAGCGATTTTGCCCACACAATACACAGGATTTTCCTTCTATTTTCAGTTCCTGCACTTTTACGTCCCAAAATTGAGATAAACACATAAAAAACAGATTTTTTTCCCAAACAAAATATTTTTCTTCTTAAAACGCACAAAAACCCCCAAAACTCATTTCCGGATTTTGGTCCAAAATTTTCTAAGTCTCACCCGGACCCCAAATTTTCAGTGTAAAAAAAATAATTTTTTTTTGTCTTAATATTGACCGAAATGCATAAAAAAACCAAAAAAAAATTTCCGAATTTTGGTCCATAATTTCTAAGTCCGGAATGGGGCCCCAAATTTTCAGCCTAAATATGAACCCAGGGACTTGGCTTGAACAAACTTGAATCTCACCCCCATAAGGATGCTGCATACCAAATATCAAAAGATTCTTATTAGTAGATCTGAAGATTTTTAAAGAATATTCCTCATACTGCACTAATTCAAACACTTGGGCTCGCATAGAGAGCCCAAATATGCACCCAGGGAATTGATTTCAATAAACATGTGAAAGAATCTTCCAAAGATGTTATATGTGAAATTTGAAAGCTTTTGGAGCAGTGGTTTGGGAGAAAAGTAGTCTTCAATGTTTTTCCCATTACCTACAGTGTTAAAAAATGCTGACTCAGCACTTTTTCAAAAGTCTCCAAAAAGTACCCCATGATAAAACCGATAGCAATTTTTTTTTACCATTCCATTCTGTTGGTCCTAAGGAAGGTTCACACCAAGAAGAATTCTCAGTGCCGTGTAAGTTTGGAGATATGGGCGTTTTAATTTTTTTCTATTTTTAGCTCCTGGGGTTCCTATGGGCGACAGGAAAAAAGAATTTGGGCATAAATTAAGTGCTTATGACCCAATAAACCCTCATATCAAATTTGGTTCAAATCTGCCTCTCGGTTTGGAAAATAGAAATTTGGGGCTTGGTAAAAATTCTTGCCAATACCCATAACGAAGGCAAATATTGCCCGTCAAACTTCTCTTGAACAAACTTGAGTCTACACCTCAAATGGAAGCTGCATACCAAATATCAAGTCTCTGCTACGGCTGGTTCATGAGAAGAAGATTTTTAAAAATTTTGTGCATTTTGGCCCCCCCCCCCCCCCTCCCCCCCTCAATATGAGCATAAACCCAATTTGAAGAAAAACCCAAATGCCCTATATAACCGCTACCCATGTGAATTTTCAATGAACTGCAGCCAGTGGCTTGGGAGAAAATGACCCAAACACCACCTTCACGACGAACGAGGGACAAAAAGTGATCAGAAAAGCTCACCCTGACTTTCAGTCAGGTGAGCTAACAAGTGAAGCTGAAAGAAATGCAAGGAGGGCAGGGAATGACAGTAAAACCTGTAAAGGACATAAAGCGGGAAGTCGCTGAAAACGAAGCTGAAACACAACACCACAGTGTTGAAAAAGCATGAAGCACATGAAAAGAACAAGGCCGAGTGATAAAAATGCACAAACCTGAAAATACATATTTAACAAGGGTGCACAACAGCCTGAGCAGCAACTAGAGGGCCAAAAGAAAAAAGGTCCTCAGATTGCTGCTGTAGGTGGCGGAGATAAAATGAGGAGAAAGTAGAAGCATTCCTCCAGTAAGCCGCATTCACAACGTCCCTGAGTGAAACAGAACTGGACAATGCCCAGGTAGTAGAAATGGCACGAACCTCATGAGCATTAAATAGGTTTGAAACAAGATCCAAAGCAGACAAACTGGAATAGGGCAGCTTGATTGAGAGACATATCCACCTGGAAATAGAATGGGAAGAGATAGACTGCCTCCCAGGAATGAGGAGAGACAGAAAGAATCTCTTCCGACCCCTCTGAATGAACTGTGTGCGATTAATACAAGTCTAGATCGCACGAACAGGACAAAGAAGAAGCCTCCGGCCATCGACAGAAGGAAGTGCTCAAATGCAGATGGGAGGAAGCACCGAATCAGGAAGTTGATTCTTGGCCAGAAAAGTGCAATCAGTAGTGAAGGTTACACTGTTAGCCTCATTTCTGAAGAAAGCCGAATCAACAGAAAGTGCATGAAGCTCACTGACACGTCTGGCTGAAGTAAACGCTAGATGGAAAGTGGTCTTATATATGAGAAAACGCATATCAGTCCCAGATAAAGGCTCGAATGGTGCACCCTCCAAACAATGCAACACTCATACAAAGTTCCATTTGGGTGTAAGATGCAAAACTGGAGGCCTCTTCAGAGAAAAGTGCCGAATCAGTTTGGAGAGAAAGAGATTACGACCGATGCACCACTTTCCCACATAAGAGAAAGTTTTTGACAGCATAGACCTATAGCCCTGAATAGTAATAGGCTGGAGGCCCTTGGAGTCAAATAGGAATACCAGAAAATCTGAAATTTGAGCGACTGACAGATTTCGGTAATCCACATGTTGAGGTGCACACCTGAGACACAGAAAACTTTCCACTTAGCAGCATAAGTCATGCCAGTGGAATGTAGCCGTGATGCAGAAATGCATTCCACTGTTCGTCTCGAAAACCTCTATGTCAGAGATAGGACCCAATAAAAGACAGGCTTGAAGGGACTGGCCCGCCAGGTTGTTGTGGTACTTCCTGGGCCAGCCCTGGCAAAGACGATCGCAGTGTAGAGGTAGACGAATTGGCCGATCTGCTAACAGAGGCTGCAGCTGATTGATCCACACCCTCTGTGGAGACAGAGGAGCAATCAGAACGACCCTGCAACTGCAAGCACGAATCTTTGACAACACCTGAGGAGGGAAGGCATAGCCGATCCAACCTATCCAGTCCAGAGACAGAGCGTCCACTGTAAAGGCTAGTGGATCTGGGCACAGGGAGCCAAAGGTCTCTACCTCATGATTCCAGCGAGTGGCAAAAAGGTTGATAAGAGGACGACCCCAAAGTTTGCAAATCATCTGAAACACCGAACAATGCAGCATCCATTCATTGGGAAGGACACTGTCTCGTTGGGACAGGGAGTCGGCTAGGATGTTGAGATGTCTGGGGATGTGCTGAATGACCACTCAAGCATATATATCTTGCGCTAACAGCAAAAGATCCCGAGATAGCCGATACTTGGGAATCAAATGCGTGCCCCTTCATTCTGGATGTAGGCCACCACTGTTGAATTGTTTGAAAGAAGCAGGATTGTGTGATTCGACAGGTGAGAGATCCATTTCAGAAAACTCAACAGAAGAGCAAGGAGCTCCTTCTGGTTGATATGAAGGGCCACCTGCTCTCGGCCCACTCACCGTGAGTAGACAGACCTGCGCATGCGCAGCCATCAGGAAGTGACCGAAACTGGTGACAACATCATTCTTTGTAGATGAGCTTACTACATAATAACTCAGCGGAGAGGTATGAGTGCCAACTCATGGGAGGGCCACACCCGTCTGGGCCATTGGTAAGTATAAAAAATATACAAATTACTTGAATTTTTCATATTTTTATACTATAAACCAATGGCCCAGACTAGCTGAATCGTAAAAAGGCGGAGGGCCCAGGACTTCAGAATTAGCAGACCAACATAGTTCCTAAGCCTGCAATCCAAGGTGAAAGGAAAATTAAATTTAAAAGGAATTACATGTATGTCTCTGTACAATAATAGATAAGACATATCATAAATAAGGAGCCAAATTCCAGTAATTCCTTACTCTTAGCATGAATGACTATGCTAACTGGGTGTAACGAGTTCCCAATTTTAAAGGTTAGTTCGAACTAAGCCCCATAAATTAGGATGGCGTATTCGAGAGTGAGAGGTTAACCCCCACAAACCACGCCAAATACAATAATAAAACAAGCTGTATCCAGGATTCGATATAATCTGCAGACAAAACAGCTTAACTCATAGTTACACGCTATCAAGCCGGAGATTTTAAGAAATCCCCCCTCCTTTTGAAGGAATCTTCTTCAAAAACAAAGAGGGGAGCACTCTGGAATCAGTAAAAGTGGTACCAATTAACAATATATATTTGTCGAACAGGCACCTAGATCTTAATTATTATTAATAAAATAGGTGCTTAATGCCACTTGAGAAGCTGAGGCCATAGCAGCGATCCCGGTAATAATTGCACACTTCTTAATGAATACCGGAGTTGGCATATGTAGATAGGTCAAAAACTGGTGATAAATATATATAAAATACACTTGTTCAAAAGAATATCAATGAACGGTCTCTGGAGAGTAAACACGCTTTCAAGTCAACCCACAGGTGACCCCGTTCAGGTGTACAATTAATTCCTATAAATACTCCCAGACATATGAATATACATGTACCGGAATACATAGAAATCTCCATTCGTTTTCCATGTAAAATGTGTACTGAAACTATATAACCTGGATTTAGAAATGGATCGAGCTATGATTAAGACTCGTCACGGACCACCCCAAAATACATTATTTTTTCTGAGGTCCATAACATACAATAATGCGTCTGCCTAATAAACACATATCATGTACACGAGCCTTGAATCTCGCATGTAATAATCAGAATACCAGTTAACTGACTTGTCAGCCAAACTGGTACACAAAGGCAGTTTATTGATAATGAATCATATGCTCGTATATGACTTATAACAAACAACCACAGGAAACAAATCAACTAAAAAGTGGATGTGCCCATGAGGTTGCCATAGAGCATGACCCAGCCACCAATCGATAAGCCATTAAAGGCATGTAAATACTTAAATGCATATGCGGCTTGCGGGAAGGAAACTACGTCCTGTCCTGTAAGCTGTAATCACCTCTTAACACACTGGTGGGGGGGGGGGGGGGGGGACGGGGGAGGATTCGATGAAAATTTCATATTGAACCCCCCTCACCAGCAATACTTGAATCGTTCTTGTGTTAGTCATAACAAATACACCATATTTTCATAATAACTCACACCAAACCATACCAGGTGGAAGAGAATAACCTCCTCTAACAAACGGTATTATGTCCTATAGGACAACAAACTCAGCCTAGCTAAGCAGCTAAAGGTCTTCCTATACGTGATCTGATAAGACAGATATATAGGTGTAAGCTGCGACCCTGAAGGCTCACTGACTGAAGACTTACAACTATCTTCGTACAAGGTAGGGAATGAAAAAACGTTAAATAAACAGCCCTAAATTCCCAATATTATAGACCGCAGTCTCAAGAGATTTTAATTCAGTTATGTCACTGCATAATACTGAAAATATCTTGCTCATAATTCTAATTAGAGTACAATGGCATAAACAATAAGACTTAAGTCTATGATACCTGGGGAAAAACAAACCGAAAAGCACAGTACTTCTTTTCGGCTTTATTCCCAAAAGACCGCGGTCAGAGCCTAACGTAGCTAGAAGTCTTCTTCTCCGTGAAGACCGATATCTCGGTGTAATTAGTGACTTATATTCATCGTCACGCAATTAGGGAATGATGAGCCATTTTCCTAACAGCTATAATTCCCAAAAGACCGCTATAACTGTATATAAGGCTACCATGGCATCCACAATGATATAACTGCCTTGCTGCCAAGGAAAATCTCAGCCTATCTATGCACTATCCTTCCTGATACAGGATGAGAAACAGGTGATTATGAAAAACTGGAGAATAATTTAGAAGACATCTAATGCTTTTCTTCAATAGGAGCTTGGACCTCCAGAAGGAAAGCTTCTCTTGGAAGAAGATTGTCCCACAAGTACTTCTTGTAAGTGGAGCTTGCTCAGGCTGATAGCCGCCGGCCTGCAGAGACTATTCTCATCCACTGATCTTCCGCAATATTATCCACTTCATTGCGAGGCTGATAACCTACCACCAAGTGGATTTTCCAAAATCTATTCTCGAAGACCTCAATTGTTCCCTTAATAAGAGAGCCTGAACCTCCATTAGGAGAGACACTTTTTGAAGGAACTTCCCTTATTAACGTCCTGTTCTTGTGAAGTTGATAACCTTCCGTTCACTGATAAACAATAGAGGTCCATCCATCACCTGAACAACTTACAAAGCTTACGGGAGGAGAAACTATGTTCTCCCCCCGAAGCAGCTTGTCTCGTCGATCTCAATAGTTCCCTCCAATAAGAGAGTTTTACCTTTACTTGTAGAGACTCTCTTTGACAGGAACTTCCATGATTAACTTCCAGTCTCTCATGGATACCTTACGTTAATCGACGGCCTAGGGGGGTCTGATCCATAGCCTTGATCAGACATATGCCCCTTTCTCGAATCGCTATAATGACAACCTCCGGGATAATATAAGAGGGTTATCTCCCTCGCGAGACATTCTCTTGATACTTTCTTAGAAGCGGAACAGCTTCGCTTACCCCAGTCTGCTGAATTGTGTTGATGAGACACCTACTTCAATAGCAGTGCTCTGAAAGCCTTCTTGTAGCCTGGTTATATAGCAGCGCAAGGTTGTCGTCAAATAGTGTATTTCCGGTGACAGGAGCGACTCAGAGAGAGCTTTTCACCTTGTCATCTAAAAGTGATGATGACGCAAGGGCAGCATCACGTCTTACCAACTCCAAATTTTCCACTGTCAGTGCAGAGTTGAGCGTGGCATACATGACTGCCCTGGAAAGAACTCTTAGTGAGGAACAACGTCCTCATTTTCCTTCCCATTGAAACGTTGCGTCATAGCTCTGGTAAAGTGATCTGCGTAGGACACCACGTCCAGCTTGGCATATTTGATGAGATAACACATTCCATCAATTCAGAGTGTATATTAAATGATGCAGGTAGGAACATTTTTTCATCCCTGGCCTGCTCATTTAAACGCAGATGAGCTCTCTGTACATCTTCTCCAACCGTTATAAATGAATGTTTCCAAGGAACGGTATATTTATTGAAGATGTCGATAAGAAACCGCCTTTCTCCTAGCATTAGATAGGTAGAATATGGCGTTGTCAGCGCTGCCGAAGGCCTGCGATACCTGTCTAGATAGTGTAGATAAAACGTCCTCTTTCCTCCGCACCTAGTCTGCTTCCAGGGACGACAGTGGTTTCTCTCTAATAGATGCAGCATGCTGATCAGCTGTAACAGATGCAGGATAGTAATGCAGTCCATCGCTACCCTATACTGTTCCGAAAGGGAAGGGTAATTCTCTTCCTCGTCCCTCTCATCATTCGACTGAATCAGCTATGGCGTCCGGTCCCTTGCTTCTGCGTGTACAGATGACTAGACCGACCCAGCACCATCCTACAGCTCACCTCTGGAGTCTGTGGGAATCTGCTCTTGCACTTGCTGGGATGCTGCGATTACATTAAAACCTGTCTTGAGAGACCACTGTCATGAGAGACCACTGTGACCTTGTACCATTGGGTTGTTTTACTCTGTAATGGACCACCTGTTTTGAGAGACCACTTTTCCATGGCAAAAAGGGTGGTCTCTCAAGACAGGTTCTACTGTAGCTGCATGATCAGTGACAGCATTGCGTTACCGAGGCTTGAGGAGCAGCAGTCTTCTGTATCTTCGCCGCTGCCCCTGGGACGAATATCCGGAGGTAGCACTTCGAAGCATATATATAATGATGCAGGTAGGGACATTTCTTCATCCCCGGCCCGCTCAGATCTTCTCAAAACGTCCCTAGGCTTGAGGAGCAGCAGTCTTCTGTCCTTCGCCACTGCCCCTGGGACGAATATCCGGAGGAAGTACTTCTGAGCAGAAATCAAATGATGCAGGTAGGGATAGATCTTCATCCCCGGCTTGCTCATGTCTTCTCTGAACGTCCCGTGATCGATGCCTCGGATTGCTAGCTACTGGATGGTCTGACTTCACAGGAGAAGAATGCTCTGTCTTCGGACAACTGTGGCTGTATGAAGTCGGGTAGCTAATCCTCTATAGTAGTCGCAGCATGCTGATCAGTTTGAACAGATTCAAGACATTACTGATGAATGAAGTCCATAACTTCATAAACTGTTCCGAAAGGGAAGGGTAATCCTCTTCCTAGTCACTTTCACCATCTGACCGAATCAGCTATGACGTCTGGTCCCTGGCATCTGCAGATGACTGGACCGACCCAGCACCGTCCGACAGCTCACCTCCGGAGTCTGCGGGAAACTGCTCTTGCATATGCTGGGATGCTGCAATTTGCTGCACGATCTGCGACAGCCAGTCCGTTACCGAGACTTGTAGAGCAGCGGTCTTCCGACTTATGCGCCGCTTGCTGCTCCTGGGATGAAGATCCAGAGGTATATCTCTTCTCCGAACGTCCCATTGATCGATGTCTTGGAGCGCTAGCTACTGGATGGTCAGACTTCACGGGCGAAGAATGGCTCTGTCTTTGCGCAAGTGGCTGGATATTTGAAGTTGAGTAGCTAGACTGTGGTCGTGTGTGCTTAATAACGAAGTGGAGGAAAACCGTGACTGAAGCCGACCCTGGCTGTAGACTTGACAGAGCATCCCGATCGGTGGTTGGACGTATGTTCCGTTTGTACAAGTTTCTCAAAACAACATTTGGCCCCAAATGTTGTTGGGTTAGAGAGGGACCTCTCCCACTCGCAGTCTCATCAGACCCTCGCTGAGCCTCCCGAAAAAAAAAAACTTGGTTTCGGCTTGTGTAACGTAGCGGAGGAAGTCCTGACTGAAGCCGACCCCGGCTGCAGACTAGACAGAGCGTCCCGAGCAACAGGTGGGACGTATGCTCCGGCTCGTGCAAGTTTCTCAAAACAACATTTTGGAGGGGACTCTCCCGCTCGCAGTCTTATTAGACCTCGCCGAGCCTCCCTAAAAGAAACTTGCCGACTTCCTCCCTATTTCCGTTGTCACTGGGTGAGCCTTTAAGGTGCTCGCTCTACCACATCTACACACTTCGCTCGACCGCAACTGACTTACCCGGTGTTATGGCTCCCCGGACGGAGTAACCACTTCACCGGTCGAGCTAGCTGCTTGCAAGGATCCATTGCTTATATATGAGCACCCTGCAGCTAGCTCTATTTCCTCTTTAGCTCAACTGAGCACGACGACGGTAACACACTTGGATGGATGTCACAGTATCATCCATCATGTTCATGTTCCTCTGAAAAAAGAAACTGAAAAATATTATATCGCGGAAGAAGCCCCACATAGGAACCTCACTGCCAACAACTTACTGCGACACCAGTCTCCAACATGGTAGTCCCACTGTAAACAAGTAGGCCAAAAATCCGCAGGAGTGCATCGACTAAAGACGATAGCACTACTACAACTCATATATATATAGAAATACATGAATAATAGAAATCAAAATTAAATTTAAAACTAGAGGAAGTGATTGTACCTTCTGAACAATACACAGGATTTTCCTTAGTGGTTTTACTCATTGTTCTACTCAGCAAGTCCTAAGGGAGTTCGATACTAAATAAAAATTTGAATTTTTTTTCGGTCTCATGAAATGTTTTGGCAGAATGGGTTTAACCAGCTACCATTTTGTGACCCTGATTAATAGAGAAGTGTTTTACAGTCATTGTGAAAAGTTCAAGTCAATCGCCCCTTCCAGTCCAAAGATATCGGCTCCTGCATATTTGGGCATTTTGGGCCGTTTTTGGCTGGAAAAAACATTTTCCGTAATATGCAGATAGTTTTATTAATGAGAACTAATGAATCTAGACATAAGAAAGCAAAAAAAAACACAAGAAACTTTTTTCAATTTTTGGTCACAGTGTCCCGAAGCCATGTTTGACTGCTACTAGAAGCCAAACGAAGAACAACTCCATTTCCAAAAGACGATAACTGTTCATGTACAGTGTGAATTCAACATTCCTAACATTAGAAGCTTTCAAATCATCCCTGTTGTTGAGTACTGTGACGGCAAAGTAGCCCGGTCCGTAACAAAAATTTCCGACTTTGGTCGAAAATTTCCGTCCGAACCAGACCGAAAATTTTTAGTGTAAAAAAACAATTTTTTCGTCTCAAAATTGAACAAAACGCATAAAAAACGAAAAAAAAAATTTCAGATTTTTTGGCCCGCCATTTTGGATTAACGAAAAATTGAAACGAAATTCTTTCGATTTTTCTTATAAAGCGGTATTACTGCCTTCAATTTGGATCCCTTTTAGAGGGCTCATTATATTTAAAAATCGATATTTCAATCCAAGATGGCCGATTTCCGAGATAACTTTCCGTTTTTTGAAAAATTTTGGCCGAAAACATAAAAAATGGAAAAAAATACCGATTATGTTTGTTTTAGGCAAGAGTAATTCTGACAAGTCTGTCAAGAAATTAAGTTGATAGCTTTCTTCCTTCATGAGATATTGGCCTATAAATGTTTGGGCGTTTTTGGGCGTTTTTGCCCAACAAGAAACATTTTGCCCCAAATACTGATGGTTTTATTTATTAGGACTCATGGCCGTCATTGATAATTTTTATTTATGAGAAATAATGAATCTAGACAGAATAAAGTAAAAAAAAACACAAGAAAATTTTTTTCAATTTTTGGTCACAGTGTCCTGAAGCCATGTTTGGCTGCTAGCAGAAGCCAAAGTAAGAACAACTCCACTTCCAAAAGATGACAGCTGTTCATGTACACTGTGTCGTCAACATTCCTACCCTTAGAAGCTTTCAAATTGTCCCCCTTGTTGAGTACTGTGACGGCAAAGTAGCCCGGTCGAAACAAAAATTTCCGACTTTTGGTCGAAAATTTCTAAGTCGAAACCGAAAATTTTTCTGGTGCAAAAAAAAAATTTTTTTCGTCTCCAAATGGCCTGAAATGCATAAATAACCGAAAATAAAAATTCGATTTTTCGGCGGCCATTTTGGATTGTCGGAAATTCGAATCGAAATTTTTTCGATGGTTTTCACAATTCGGTGATAGAGTCTTCATTTCCAAGCCATTTTGGATGGTTCAGCATATCCATGTCCCGAGATTGAGTTCAAAAATGATCAAATTTTGAAATTTTTTTTCCTTTCGAAAAATGTTTTGGCAGAAAGGTGTTAACTACATACATTTTTGTACCATATGCTGATAGAGGGGTATATTGCTGACATGTCTGCGAAAATTTCAAGTCAATCGCCCTTTCTAGTCCAAAGATATGAGCTGCCGACAATTTTTGTTAAAGGGTTAACAGAAACATTTTCAGAAAAATGGGAATATGGCGAGGGCATACAACTTATGGACCCTTTATGAGTACAGAAACTTTAAAAAAAAATCGTTCAGAGCGTTTTCGAGAAATAGTGAAAATAAAAGTGTGGAAGAAAAAAAAAAAATAATAATCACTGCAATTACAAATAGATTTTCCCTTTAGGAAAATCCAAATTATTTATTGGTATTTAATACTATTTATAGCTAATTGTGACAACAACATGGAGATAAAATCAAGTTTCATCAATCGTTTACACCCATGTCGTCCAGTTTAGTAGACTTCCACCTCTAGCATTGGTGACTGGGTCCAATTTTGCCAGTAAAGCAGAACTTCTTCACCATAGCAAACAAGCATTGCTTCACTTCCCGAAGTTAACACAGGGAAATACTGTGAATGTTTTTTATTAGAATAAATGGTCACGAGCAGACAAATGGGTTACTTTCTCGTCGGGAATTCACTTTGGCGATGGAATTATCAAATGGAGTGGCTTGATACTGTTCGGAGTACATAAATAAATGAAGGAATGGGCTGTGTTTACAGCTACTGAGAGAGAGAGAGAGAGAGAGAGAGAGAGAGCCATCTATTTGATCAGCGACTTCTCGGCCACGCATGTGACAATTGTTGTGTCTGGTTTGGGTAATTGTTCCCTGTTGAGGTCTCGTTTGACAGTAAAGGGTCACATCCGAGGTTATGGTATACCCTCGGCTAAATGACTATATTGGACCATAAGTTTATTTTGTGATGGTGTCCATTTAGTAAATAATGGCTATTACTGGTGATATAACCAAAATAATCTGCTGATGTCTTGATTCGGACCGCGAACAGTCATGTAAAATTTAGTTGGAGGTCAAGGTCACACAACAGTCTGTAATAGCCAAACCAGACCTGTTTGGGAAATACGCCGTCTCTGTGCAACGTTTTGTAGGGTGCCACACCCAGCCACGCTTCACTTTTAAGCGATTGTCCAGCACGAAAATCTTGACGGCGGCTATGGGAAAATGGACTTATAACAGATCTTCACTTGCTCTTTTTTGATGGGTGAGAGGGGGGGGGGGGGTGGCTGGCTGGGGTTAATGCCTTTTGAATATCACGATATCATAGCTTATAAGAGGTCATCGCCACCAATAGGTGGTCTGGGCTCTCCAGCAGCGCGGAGAAAGACAAATAAGTCAACAGATACGCGATTTTTGGTCACATAAGGTATTAAAGAGGCTACGTATGGCACATTTCAGAAGGCAAATGAAGCAAAACTTTACTTCCAAAAGATGATAAAAAGTTCAAATGAACTTTGAATTCCACCTTTTCAGTCACAGAAGCTTTTAACTTGTCAATGACATAGGGTATTTTTGTGTCAAAAGAGCAAGAACGGGTCAGATAATGGATCCGAGAAGCTAGTTTTGGCAGCTATCAGGCGCGAAATGAAACAAAATTTTGCTTTCAAAATACAAGTTTTAATAGATTGTCAATGCTACCTTTTCAATCATAGAAACGTTCTATCCCTCGCGGATATTCTTGTGTCGAAAGAGTGGTTCGTGTACATGAAAACTCTTCCTGGTCATTGCGTTTGATCGAGTTGTTTACTTCTTTTATTATATATAGAGATTGTTTGGACATCCGAAGGTGATGTGATTTCTTTGAAATCATATATCCGTGCCCAAATCATTTCTGGTAAATTGAATCCAATTTGAACTTGGCGTGTAATTGTATGGTAGAGTAATTGTGAAATTCGCCATAATAGTTTTGTGGCTTTTGTCCTGGAATTTTTGAACTTATGAGAATTTGACTGATGCCTAACGAAAGTCATCAAGGTTTAATTGAGGTGACTGTGATTTAATTTGGTAGGGTTACAGCAAATTCTTATTTATTATTAACTTCTGTTAATGACTTGAATTCACTCGGCAAGGGCCGTGGAGCAAATTGAAAGTTCAAATTTTGTGTGTGTGTGTATGGGGGGGGGGGGGATTGGGGGTTTCTGCCGCGAAGTGACAGGTGACCAACAGCAAGTGTTGGCCATGCAAGTGGAAGTGGGAGGATGGAGAAACGACCAGAGGACCCACGCCCCACCCCCCCCACACACACCAACAAAAACACTGGCAAGGCCCCAAACGAACTTATCAAACTTGTGTGGGAGAACTACAAGCAAACTATTGTCTTTGTGGAAACCAGTGCTCGTATTAAAAAAACTTGTACTGTCCGGAGAGACAAGTCCAAGCGACGACCGGCGGAAGACTATATGGAGATTCCTCGTTGGACGACTTGTACTGTCTGGTTGGTCTCTTGACTTAAATCGGTTGGGAGGGGGGGGGGGGGGGGAGGCATGCAAGCACAAGAATACACAGTATTCGGCGTTACAGAGGGTTCTATCCGCATCAGGTGAAGTACTGAAGCCCAAGATATTCATACCGACACCAAATATTTGTTAAAAACATGTTTTGACTCACCATTTTCACACAGGTAACAAATAATTTTTGGAAGCGGTTGCCGTATGCCAGAACACTAGAGATGCATTCTAAGGGTGTCCTATTTCCAAACTCTTCTATGTGAGCATGCCCCAAGACCCCACTAGCATGGCCAGCACTTGCTGTTGGCCATCTGTTACTTCGCGGTAGAAACGTACGACACCTCCTCCCCCCTCCCCCCCCCCCCCCCCCCCCCCCCCCCACACACACACACACTAACTTTTGAACTTTGAAATTGCTCCATGGCCCTTGGCGGGTGTATTCAACTCAATAACAGATGGCCTTTGGTTTGGGAAATTTAAAACAATACGACGCCACACCTTTGATTCGTAATAAATTTGAATCACAAAGAAGAAAATGACAATATTCACCAGTCCTCTGAATTGGCTGTGACATTAAATTTTGGCAATGCCGTCGCAACTGCCACCGTCGTCCAATTCAATGAGGGCGGAGGGGGGGGGGGGGGGGTAGTCATATGGTCATAAAAAATAATAAATTCTCAGTGTTGTACTTTCGATTTCAAATCTCGCTCTTTCTGGTCTCGGTTCTGGTGTTGGGAAATCTTTCTGTTGACTTGAATAATGAGTTCTTCTCTGTCATAAATGCATATATTTAGATCCGAGTGATAGCATGTCGCAATGTGAAAGGCACAAATTCTGTCATTACACTGTGTTGAACAGTGCACATGCTTCTCTAACCACGTGAAGTGAATGACAATGCGTTTTTGAAACAAAAGGCTTTGAGAACTAATGAATTGTACTTTTGAACCGAATTAAGTGTTTTTATTCTATGGTCCCAAATTTAAGTCCCACCCGGACCCCAAATTCTCCATGTTAATTTTTTGGGGGTCTTAAAATTGACCAAAACGCCTATAAAACCAAAAACAAAAATTTTTGATCGAAAATTTCTAAGTCCGGACAGGGCCGGACCGAAAATTTTTAGTGTAAAAAAAATTTTTTTTTCGTTTCAACATTGAACGAAACGCATAGAAAACGAAAAATTTTTTTTCGATTTTTTGGCCGCCATTTTGGATTAACGAAAAATTGAAACGAAATTCATTCGATTTTTCTTATAAAGCAGTATTACTGCCTTCAATTTGGATCCCTTTTAGAGGGCTCATTATATTTAAATCTGGATATTTCAATCCAAAATGGCTGATTTTCGAGATAACTTTCCATTTTGTGAAAAATTTTGGCAGAAAACATAAAAAATGGAAAAAAATACCGATTATGTTTGTTTTAGACAAGAGTAATTCTGACAAGTCTGTCAAGAAATTAAGTCGATAGCTTTTTTCCTTCATGAGATATTGGCCTATGAAGCTTTGGGCGTTTTTGGGCGTTTTTGCCCAACAAGAAACATTTTACCCCAAATATTGATGGTTTTATTTATTAGGACTCATGGCCGTCATTGATAGTTTTTATTTATGAGAACTAATGAATCTAGACATAATAAAGTAAAAAAAAAACACAAGAAATTTTTTTTCCATTTTTGGTCATAGTGTCCCGAAGCCATGTTTGAATGCTAGCAGAAGCCAAATGAAGAAGAACTCCAATTCCAAAAGAAGATAACTGTTCATGTACACTGTGAATTCAACATTTCCAACCTTAGAAGCTTTCAAATCGTCCCCCTTGTTGAGTACTGTGACGGCAAAGTAGCCCGGTCGTAACGAAAATTTCCGAGTTTGGGTTGAAAATTTCAAAGTCCAAACCAAAAATTTTTCTGGAGCAAAAAAAATTTTTTTTTCGTCTGCAAATGCCCTGAAACGCATAAATAACCGAAAATAAAAATTCGATTTTTCGGCCGCCATTTTGGATTGTCGGAAATTCGAGCCGAAATTTTTTCGATGCTTTTTACAATTTGGTGATACAGTCTTCATTTCTGAGCCATTTTAGATGGTTCAGCATATCCCTGTCCCGAGATTGAGTTAAAAAATGGTCAAATTTTGAACATTTTTTTCGTTTCGAAAAATGTTTTGGCAGAAAGGTCTTAACTACATACATTTTTGTACGATATGCTGATAGAGGAGTATATTGCTGACATGTCTGCGAAACTTTCAAGTCAATCGCCCTTTCCAGTCCAAAGATATGAGCTTCCGACAATTTTTGTTAAAGGGTTAACAAAAACATTTTCAGAAAAATGGGAATATGGCGAGGGCATACAACTTATGACCCTTTATGAGTACAGAAACTTTAAAAAAAATCGTTCAGAGCGTTTTCGAGAAATAGTGAAAATAAAAGTGTGGAAGAATAATAATAATAATAATAATAATAAAAAAAAAAAAAAAAAATAATCATTGCAATAACAAATAGATTTTCCCTTTAGGAAAATCCAAATAAAAAGTAAACACTCCGTTCCATGTACAGTAGATTGTGGCGAGAGTTTTTGGAGCAGTGACTCGAAGTTTTCAGCATTTGTTCTAGAAGCTCTGCCAAACACGACGACATCGCTGGAAAATCCAGAAACCCAGCATGTGGCCCGCGAGAACCTCGTGCGCATGCGCATACGCTTTTCTCGATTTCGAGAATGACGAAATGCGAAATTCGTGTCACTCTTCAGGGCATGTGATGCAACAAATATTCGTGAACGCTGAGTGAAAATTTCATGGAAATCCGCCAAGAATTGGCTGAGAAATAGCGGTTTGAAGAGATGAGGTAATTTTTGGAATTTGGTCTTTTTCAAGCCGGTATGAAAGAAGACGTGGTGAATGGGCGCAGACAGCCCTACTCATCCCTCTCTGGGGTAGTTCCTCTTAAAACTTACAACTGGGTGTGACTGGTGACGAGTTGACTGTAAATCGAAGTTGCTTCTTTAAGACCGCCACCCAGGGAACCCAACGCAACCTTTAAATCTTTGAGAAACGTCAGAAGTTAAAAGTCAAAAGAAATTGGCGGTAAGTAGGTTTTTGGCATGCAGGAAAAGATTCACGAAACTTTGCATATTAAACATCATTAAAATAGCACTTCAGATATACACGGACTGTGTCCAGACCGCTGAAGGTAGCGACTTGAAATTTTCAGGACTTGTTCTACGAAGCCTGGCCGACATTTTGGCACTGTAATCGAGTGTTTCCACGGCGTGGAAGCAGCACACGACGCGTGGAAATAGAGAGTACTATTCGTCCCAACTTTATCAGTTTGGAATGGACTTGGGCAGTGATGTAGATGGCTGTATAGCAGTGATTGAGCATAAAGTGCCAGGTTTCGGTGCCACATTGCTTAACCGGCTCCAAGGTATGATTGTTTGTCTCAATATCGTCCTTCACCACTCGTAATTTGTACCGTTGCCATACATTAATGTAGCCTCTTGTCATTTTAGCAACTTTCGAGCCAGAATGCTGCTAAGGTGGGAAAGTGCGGGGGGGGGAGGGGGGGGTAGGGTTAGGGATAGTGTTAGTGGCTGGAGCTGCGGTGTGGGGGGGGGGGGGGGGGGGGTCCCTCCCAGACACTACATTTAAACCTTAGATAATCGTTAGAATTTGAAGTTATAAGAAATCGGCGGTGAGTATCTTTTTGGCAGGAAAAGATTCACGAAAATTCTCCAATTAGACATTACAATTGCACTTCAGACATACACGAGCAGTGTCGAGACCGTCGAAGACAGCGACTTGAAATTTTCAGAACTTGTTCTACAGAGCCTGTCCGACATTATGGCATCCAATGCGAGTGTCCAGACAGCGTGGAAACATCGCCCATCGCGTGGAAAGTGAGAACACTATTCGTCCAGACTCTATCAGTTTGGAATGGCCCTAGGCAGTGTTGTAGACGAGTGTAGAGCTGCGACTGAGCATGAAGTCCCCGTTTCTTGTGCCAACTTGCCTAACTGGCTTCAAGGTGTGATTTCGCATCCGTATATCGTCGAGACCGCCAGTAGTTTATACCATTGCCATACATTAAGGTAACCTTTTTTTCAATTTCGCCAACTTTCGACCCACATTTGAGGGTACCTTCCTTCACCCTCATCTACAGCAAAATCTAGCGACAAGGAGTTTTTGGTTTTTCCATTTTCTGTTAGGGTATAAAATGAGTTATCAATTGCTGAACTTTATTTAAAAAATCGCTCCTGGGGTTCCGATATTTCAATCCAAAATGGCCGATTTTCGAGATAACTTTCAGTTTTGTGAAAAATTTTGGCAGAAAACATAAAAAATGGAAAAAAATACCGATTATGTTTGTTTTAGACAAGAGTAATTCTGACAAGTCTGTCGAGAAATTAAGTCGATAGCATTTTTCCTTCATGAGATATTGGCCTATGAATGTTTGGGCATTTTTGGGCGTTTTTGCCCAAGAAGAAACATTTTGCCCCAAACAATGATGGTTTTATTTATTAGGACTCATGGCCCTCATTGATAGTTTTTATTTATGAGAACTAATGAATCTAGACATAATAAAGTAAAAAAAAATACAAGAAAATTTTTTTCAATTTTTGGTCACAGTGTCCCGGAGCCATGTTTGACTGCTAGCAGAAGCCAAACGAAGAACAACACCAATTCCAAAAGACGATAACTATTCACGTACACTGTGAATTCAACATTTCTACCCTTAGAAGCTTTCAAATCATCCCCGTTGTTGAGTACTGTGACGGCAAAGTAGCCCGGCCGTAACAAAAATTTCCGACTTTTGGTCGAAAATTTCTAAGTCCAAACCGAAAATTTTTCTGGTGCAAAAAAATTTTTTTTTTCGTCTCCAAATGGTCTGAAACGCATAGATAACCGAAAATAAAAATACGATTTTTCGGCCGCCATTTTGGATTGTCGGAAATTCGAATCGAAATTTTTTCAATTGTTTTTACAATTCGGTTATACAGTCTTCATTTCTAAGCCATTTTAGATGGTTCAGCATATCCCTGTACCGAGATTGAGTTCAAAAATGGTGAAATTTTGAACTTTTTTTTCGTTTCGAAAAATGTTTTTGCAGAAAGATGTTAACTACATATATTTTTGTACCATATTCTAATAGAGGGGTGTATTGCTGACATGTCTGCGAAAATTTCAAGTCAATCGCCCTTTCTAGTTCAAAGATCTGAGCTGCCGATTATTTTTGTGTTTTTTGGCATAAAGGGTTAACTAAACCATTTTCAGAAAAATGGGAATATGACGAGGGCATAGAACTTTTGACCCTTTATGAGTACAGAAAGTTTAAAAAACATCGTTCAGAGCGTTTTCGAGAAATAGTGAAAATAAAAGTGTGGAAGAATAATAATAATAATAATAATAATAATAAAAAAAAAAAAAAAAATAATCATTGCAATAACAAATAGATTTTCCCTTTAGGAAAATCCAAATAACAAATAGATTTTCCCTTTAGGAAAATCCAAAAAAATAAAAAATTTTGAAACATTTTTGAAGAAAAGCCTAAGTTCCCAAAGGGAATCTACGAGCCCAAGTGCATCCGATAGAGCCTAAGTGTGAACAAAATCCAATTCTTTTGAGCTACAATACTGGAATAATAATAACTGAATTTTACAACAATTATATAGCAATACAATATGAAATACTACACATATTGAGGACGTTGTCAATGTAAACAACATCAAAAGAAAAACCGGAAACAAGACATCAGGCACACAATAAGGCCCAAAGTCAATAACCAATTTGATGCTACCAGATGCAAAGCTAGATCTTCACATGAAGAAAAAACGATACATCGGATAGAAGATGCAAGACTAAACGACCTAACACCCCTAGGGTGAAGACGTAACCATGGGGATAATCAGAAAAAATATTCTGTAATACACATAAGACTCCCAAGAAATTTAATAAAAAATTTCAATAAAAATTAGCCAAAAAGTTTAGGAGTTTAACAGGAATGGTTCATGGAAGGATAGAGAAGGAATACTCAATAAACAGTGAATAAATCATTTGTAAAAATGATGATGTCAGGCGAATGTCATGAAAATGGAAAACATGAAATAATTTTATTATCATAAAGTTACAGCCCTGAACGTAGGAAACCACCGTTGTTCACTTCCATCATCCAATAACAGCCTTGGATCCACCAATTCTTGCATTGATTTGTGTCTGGCATCCTCAAAAAGGTGAATTTCCAAAGCACAGATGTCAAAACATTGTTATTGATTGAAGGACCAAACAAAGAATGATGTTTGCGCCAGTTTCGGTCACTTCCTGATGGCTGCACATGCGCGGAGGGTAAAAGTATGGAGGACCAGATAGGACTTTAATTTTCGGTTTTGCAAGCAAATTTTGGGGATTGGGGGTTCAAAATTTGTGTTTGGACCTTGATAACAGTTAGTTTGCACCAGCTAGTCTGGGCTATTGGTTTATAGTATAAAAGTTAAAAAATTTATAGTAATTTATATATTTTTTATACTTACCAATGACCCAGACATAGCTGGTGCTAACTCTTAAAATATAGGGCCAAACACAAATTTTGCCCCCCAATCCCCAAGATTTGCATTTAAAACCAAAGAAAACATGTCCTGAATGGCCCTCCACAATTCACCTCTACTGCGCATGCGCAGTGTCAAGGACGTTCTGAAATTGGCGCCATTATTCATTCTTATAACCAGTGCCTGGTAAGCGCTATGTACTCAGCGGGGAGGTAAGAGTTCCCAACTCCTTTGAGGGCCATCCCCGTCTGGGTCATTGGTAAGTATAAAAAATATATAAATTACTATAAATTTTTTAACATTTTTATACTGTACCAATGACCCAGACATAGCTGAATAGTAAAAAGGCTGGAGGGCCAAGGACATAGAGCAAGATGGAATACGCTCAATTATATAAAATAGAGTCATCCCCTCTAGGGAAAAAGAAGTATTAGGCCTTACATGTATCTTTCTTATTTATGATAAATTAGAAAGATACAACACCTTCCAAAATTGAGCATCATACATCCATGTACTCTATTAATATCTAGTATAATCCTTATACTAATAATTTTTAAAGTAAGCCAATAAATAAAGTAAGTCTAGAGAATACAGACTCTTAATACTCCTTAAAAGTGTCTGAGGATTGTATAATAATGCCCGTTGACACGTGCTATATTCAAAAGCTATACTTTAAAAACTAAGACCTGAATGAATTTTTAAAACATAAACTTCTCACTAAACAACCATTCCAATAACAGCTCAGAATTACTAACTTCGGAGGAGGTATCCCCTTGTTTTCATAGTAAAACAGGTGACCCAAGGGAACACCCTCCCCCCCCCCCCCCCCTTTTTCTTGCCCTGGGTCAAATAGCCCAGAGCGAAGAGGGCAGCAGAACGGAGTCACTGCCGAAACAGACAGCCTACCTAGCTATAGTAGCAACTGTTAAGTGAATGATAGTCTGAGCAGTAGATAATAGACCTAACAATAGAGGCCTCCAGAAATGGACTCGATATTTCTGAGATAAAAATTCATGAATGTGGATGGCTGAGCGCAATGAGCAGCCTTAAAAAATCTATAATAGCAACACTATTAATGTAAGCCCAAGATGTAGAAGAACTCTTACTTCATGAGCCGAAATCTCAAACACAACTGCTGAGTGAATGATATACCATAAGCAGTATCGATAGTTAATTGAATCCATTAGCAATAGAATGGAGCGTAACGTCCTTCTATTATGCATCAAAGACAGAAGAAGCTTACGCCCGTAGTAATAAACAGATATCTGTTTATAAATACATAAACTCTAACCGGACAGAGTAAAGGCCCATGCCCGTACGAAGACGGAAGGACCTTAATAACAATAGGTTCCGGATATTAATTAGGAGCCTGACTCTTATGCGAAAATCCAACCTAAATAGTAAAGGAAGTAGTGATTCCGAAACTACGAAAGTGAAAATCATCCACCGATAGTGCATGAAACTCACTGACTCTTCAGTAAAGAGAAGCCAACAGAATTACTGTCTAAAAGGTCAGAATTTGAAAACTACTGTTTCCAGAGGCTCAAATGATTTCTTAGCTAAATAAGAACCGAAGTTAAATTCCGTATAGGAATTTAATCTAATGATTCTAAGTCTATTTATCGAAAAGTTACTAACTGACTTAGATAAAGAGACATAAGACTCAATTGTAAACTATCATAGAGTGCATAGGTATGAGGTAACATAAACCTAAAACCTTAATAATAACAGGCTGCAGTAGATCTTGTCAAACAAGTATACTAAAAAGTTGCAATGACTAGTATGGAGGAATCAACAATATCAACATAATGATCCCTACACCAACGACGGAAGAGCCTCCATTTTAGCCGCATAGTATAGCGAAGAAGAGGTTCTCCTATAGTAAGAAATCGCGTCCAAAGCTCGTCCAGTACAATGCTTACAATGCAATAAGGACCACACAACGGAATACGTGAAGGTTGAGACCTTGCGGGTTGTGATAAAGATGACACGATTTTACCCAGCGAAAAAAGATCCTCTCATGGAGGAAGATTTCGCGTTAAGTCCCACAGTAGACATCAGAGTAAATTTACCCACGGTCTCTGTGAAGACAGAGATGCTATCAACAGAAATGTATTGTGGTTGTTTATCTTAGTAATACTTGCTGAAACAACAGCACAGGAGGATACACATATCCTATCATTCCGTCCTATTAGATCAATAGAGCGTTAACAACATAAGCTCAGAGATCCGGACAAGCAAACACATACGTCTGCAATTGATTAGCAAGTTGTGTCGTAAATAAATTATCATTGGGCGCTCCCATTGATAGCAAATCTGATTGAATACTTGTTTGTTGAGAGTCCATTCTGACGGCAACAAGCGACCCATAAGTGAACGGGAGTCCGGTAATACAATCAGACGACCCGGAATATGACGGACCGAAGCAGAACTTGGTGTACTATAACAACCAGAAGGATTCTTTCCATTAAATTGAATAACGGAAACGAATGAGTGCCTCCCTGGTTCCGGAGATACGCCACTACTGTCGAATTAACGGACAGGATTTGGACATGCGTTTCTGAATAATGTTCATCCAATGACATAAAGCAAGCCTAAAAAAACATTATTCCGCGGAAGATAAGTACTTGCTTAGAGACTGCGGAACCCAAAGACCCTGGCACTTCGAATCCGTTGGGATCAATATTATAATATTAGGGTGGGGTAAATGAGAACATTTTTGGTGTTTTTGTAGAAAGCCCAGTGTTTTCTATGGCGATTTTTCACCCTGAATCCAAATCCGTTGGAATTTTTTACTTACGGTGACGTTTGACCCCCGAAAATTTAATTTATTCAAAATGGCGGCCAAAATTCTATATTTTTGCATATTGATTGAAAAAAGTATTTTGAGATACGGCTTGTAGGGTATCAAAATATATGTTTTCTGGGTCACTGAATTGAAATTTGATGTTTTCAGAGTGATTTATATGTGATTTGTTGAACATAATCTGATTTTTCTCATATTTGCAGCTCTTTCAGGTTATAGAATTATGCTATAATCATATTCATTCATAATCATGCAGATAATCAGTTATAAAAAAATATGAGGAATGTTGTAGTTTTCCTGTTATGAATAACAGAATACTGAGAATAATCTTTTTTTTATACTTAGATATAGCTGATTATGGAGTCTAATTTAGCCACAAGAAGTTCAGTACTGAAGGTTGAATTGGGTGATGAAGAATATAAGGCTATTGACACTTATGAGAGAAAAAGTAAACTCCCAACTGGGAAGTACTTGCTAGGACGAATGATTGAACTTTGTAAGCCTGTGAAGAAGGGTCAGAAGCAAAGAAGTAAAGCAGAAGCAAGTGCTATAGTTGCTAGAGAAGTTATCGAAGATTGGACATCTAAAAATGTATATTCAAAAACTGAGAGAGCAGTAGCAAAACAAATTTGTACTGACTACCAAACCCTTATGGCTCTGGGCAAATACCACAGAAGTGGCAAAAGTAAAATAAAAGACAATGATAAAGTAGCACAATTCAACCAAGACATGTCAGTTCGTGCATTTGACATCAGGACTAAAAATTTAGACCTACAGAAACGTATAGAAGTTGAAACAGGTGTGACAATGACAAAAGAAGATGAACTTTTCTACCAAGACAACTGCCATGGAGCTTATATTGCAACATGTATAAATACCGTACCAAAGGCATGGAGTAAAAAGAAGAAGAGAGAAGAAAGTCGTCAGTTATCAACTGATAGAAAACGTTTGAAATTAGAAGAAGAGAGGAGAGAACAGACTGGAAGAAAACTAGATTTTGAAGATTCTGGTACTAAAAATGAAGAAAGTACTGAAGAAAATGATCCCTTGTTTGAGACTCCACTTAAGCCTATGCCACAAACACCAGTTTCTGATCGACGAACGAGAAGCAATCCAACAACTCCACGACCGTCTACAAAATCAGAACTATCATACTTCCCCGAAGTCAAAGTCAGGTCAGGAAGAAGATCACTGAACGAATCTTTAGTTCGTTGTGTAGTACAATGTATTTCTGAATTTAAAGTTAGCCACTCTGATTTAGCTGGAATAATAGTCAGAACAGCAAACATGGTATTCGGTCAGCACTGGAGTCTTGGTGGTATCAACGAAGAATCGGAAGATGAATCTCTGAAAGATAGTGATGATGATACTGATGAGGGTACAGACAGGATCGAGCGTGAGAAAAATACTCCATCAACCAAATGTAAAAAGCGACGATCTGTTGCTGATTTATCTTTTGTATTCCCAAGCAAACGGTGTATCTCAATGTATTTGAGTGATGCACATCTTTTGAGTCTAAAATCTGTGGCAGAATATCTTATAAACAAAGAAGAAAATGTTGTTACGGTCGGTCTAGATGACACAACAAAGGCTGCAGGCCACAAGTTATATGATATCAAGGCAGATCACATAACTGTTCATGGGTCTTCTGGAAAGAAAGTTCTCACTACAGGATTCTCTGAAAATGCCAGTCACTCAGGACAAGACAGTGCAAAAGCATATGAGAATAAAATGCAAATTTTAGCTGTGCTTGCTGACAGTAATGTTGAGGAGATAAAAAACAGCATAGATTTCTGGATGACTGACCGTGCAGGGGACAATGATACTCTTTTAGAGAATCTTGGGATAGAGGATGGTAATATTCTCAAGTGCTCAGCTCATCTTATCCTCGGAATCGATAATGCTTGTGATAAAGTGTTTAGAGATGCTGAACAGCGAATCGGTGTACAAAATCTAATTGGCACAGGGGCAGGTGATAGAGTATTCTGTTCGCCCGGTTCTAGTATTCACACTCTAGGTGAAATAGCAATAGCTAAACTTTTGAGTCCAAGCCATGCTGCTCATAGTGTGTCTCTTTATGGTGAATTCAAAGATTGGTTGACTGAGCAAGGAGAAAAATCGACTACTTTCAAAGGTTTCACAGCAAATCGTTTTGGAAGAATAGCTGAGATAGCTATGCAATTTCTGAAAATGAGGGACTTGATTCTGAAATTTTTTGATAAAATTGTAGACATTAACTCAAATAAGTTAGTTTTAGCCATCTCTACTTACATTCAAACAGAGTGGTTCACCCTATGCTGTGAAGCTTACGAGAAGATGGGGAAAATGGTAATTTTTCCTCTAATGGACATCTTGGGAATAGATAATCGTGGAAAAGAACTCAAGAATTTTAGAGACTGGTATGGTGTTAAGCATTTTTTGAAAATGAAGATTTCTGAAATGACTAAACTCAGTGAAGAATTAAAGAAGAAGACCAATGGAACAGATAGATTGTATGCTGCAATGCTAGAAGAGTCAGTTGAAGCTTTGAAACGTCAGTTATCTGCGACACCATTCTTCAATGACATCCTAGGACTCAAAGTTCCAGAAGACTGTAAGCTACCAGATCCACAGAAGCTAGGTTTTGCACCATTATCTAATCTCGGATGTGAGTCGGAATTCGCATGGTTTGATAATTGAGTCCGGTTTAGTGGAGGATCAGAGTCAATTCAGGCTATATCTAGAAAGAAAGTTATATCAACAAATGGTATGCTAGTTAATTCAGCATTTGAAGATTTGAAACAGAAACAAAAAGCTGAGCAGTGGAAATGGGCCAGAACATCAGAACAAGCAATACAAGCTAGACAACTGGAACACGATTTTCTGGAGACAATAAAGCTCTCGAAAAAGCTTGTACTTCATAAAAAGGAAGAACTGAAGCAAAAAAAGAACACTAGGTTGTTGAGCACGATTGAACTCTGCAAGGCACATGGAGGACCAGTTACACCTGAGAGTATTAATCTACTCCTCAATTTGTCAGAAAAAGAACTAATTTCGGAGGTTGTCTATTTAAGGCTCACTTTGGCACCTAATATTCGTCAACAACGCTTAGTGAAAGATGAAAAGACTGGAAAGAAACGTGTTGAGAAGTTTACTCGGGATGAACTATGTAATAGTATAAGAAATGCTATCAAACCTGAGGATAAGGTTACTGATAACGTGAACAGTCTTTTGATGAAAATTTTTGTGTGAAGTTACGGTTGTATCTTAAAGTGGCTATGAAACATTATGATGAAATATAATGATATTGCGTTATTTTATGTTCCTTTATTTACTTTTCAGTATAAATGTTGCTTGGGTTGATATGAAATGTTGAAAAACACATTCAGTGACCCCTAAAACCTATATATCGATACCATACAAGTCATATTTGTTAGAATTTTCACCCGAAGTTGCCAAAAATCTCATATTTTTGGCCTCCATTTTGAATAAATTGAATTTTCGGGGGTCAAACATAACCTTAGGTAGGAAATTCCAATTGATTCGGATTCAGTGTGAAAAATCGCCTTAGAAAACACTGGGCACTAATATTTTTCCTCATTTACCCCACCCTAATTATATCCCAACCTGTTTGACTGGCAACCGTCATAATTATAAAACTCGGATCCGGCAAGTGCAGTGGCACTCTCTGAGTCAACCACCGAATGTTTGCCCCAGTCTGAATCTCTTGCTACACTAGATAGACAAGAGAACGTGTAAATCGAGCAATTCATGGATTGCTGAAAAGTTGCCGTCGAAGAGAAGCTTCTCCGAGAACGAAGCGACTCTGAGAGAGTTCTTCACCTTACTATCCACACGCGTGGATGTAGCTAGGGCTGCATCACGTCTAACCAACTCCAAGCAGCCACTGAAGGGTGGAGTTATACGTGAACAAACTACTGCCCTCAAAAGAAATCACATTGAGGATCATATCCCGGAATTCTTTCTCTTGAAGACGTAATGATAACGCCTCAGTAAGGTGGATTACGTATGATAAAGCGTCTAAGTTAAGTCTATTAGACATCATTGTCGTTTCCAACATTGTGGTTGGAAAAGACATAGACGGCGAAAAAGATTATTTCCAGTCTTTAACCACGCCGTCTAGACGCATATGAACTCTCGGTATGCCCTGTTCTACCAAAATAAATTATTCGTATAAATGATAAAAGGCAGAAATGAGCATTGCGGACAAGAAACTAAACTATCATGCTTGGTAGCAGGCTTATATATATATAGCGTCGATAAATAATACACATGTTCTAATGACATTATTGGACTGTGTCGGTAAGTGTCGATCCAAAATTCCATGTCCAATGACGCTATAAGTCTCTTATCCAACATCGCAGCAATGTAGTCCGAAATAACAATCACTGGAAGATAATGCCGGAAGATATGTATGGCAGCTTCCGATGCTATGAAAGGGAAAACTCGAAATCTTCCGAATCCCTTTTGCCATCCTGTCGGACCCTATAAAGCGTTCGGTCGTCCGTACCTGATGCAACCGCGGACCGCACCGACCCAGCGCCGTCGGATAATTCCTGATTCGACCAAGAAACTGTCGATTGCTGGGATGCTGCGAAAAAACTGTGCTAACTCGGATAGCACATCCATCACTGTGGAGAAGCGGTCCTACGATGCATTGCCGCTGGAAGCTCCGTGATCGTTACCCCGTGCATACTACTAATATGCGAGAGAACGGAGTGTATAGGCCTCGTGTCCCTTGGCTACCGGATGGCATGACCTGTTCGCCGTGGAATCACTGAATGACGAAACTGATCGGATATTCGAGGTCACGTAGCCAATGTGCGGTCGTGAGCACTGCTGTGAGGATGAGGAAGCATTATCGACAGTCTCTCGGACTGTCAATATAACGGAGCGTCACGAGCGACGGACATATGCTCCGAATGTAAAATATCTGAACCACAACATGCGGTCCCCTATGTTGTTGGACGAGAGAGGGACCTCTCTCGCTCACAGCCGGACGGACCTGGACAAGCCAGGAACTGGACTAACAGGCTTCCTCCGATCTGTCCTCAATCCGCCGTCACTGGGTGAGTACTAAAGTAATTATAGTGCTCGCATCACCCAAATCTCCTTCCTAGACCGCAACGGACGAACCCGGCAGCCGAACCATTCGATGAATGTACGCTACACCGGGTGAGCTAGCGAATGTCACTCCGTCGATCCTACAAGGGACCTCTTAGGCGATAGACATATTCCATGAGCACTTATTGCCGCTAGCTCTTCATTAACTATGACGACAGAGGCACACTTTTGAAAGACATCTCCGTAACTTTGCGAACAAGAAACCTGAAATGCTTGGTAATAGCAAGCATATAATAATAAATATATAGCGTCGTTCAATAATTCAAAAGTTTGTGTGACATTATTGGACTATGTCGGAACTGAGGGACGATGTCCCTGAACCGAACCAAAAATTTCGAAGTCCACCGAAGCTATCAGTTTCTTATCCGGCATCGCAGCATTCTGGTCCGACGAAAGAACCTGTAGAAGATCAAGTCAGATGACATACACAACAGCATATGTTGTTCCGAAAGGGAAAGCTCGAAATCCTCCGAATCCCTTTCGGTATCCCGTCGGACCGGATGAAATTTTCGGACGTCCGTACCCGCTTCCGCGGAGCGTCCCGACCCAGCATCGTCGGATAAAACATTATGCGACAGATTCAGTTGTTGCTGGGATGCTGCGATAAGCTGTGCTATTTAGGATAGCACATCCGTCCCCGAGGCCTGTGCAGTAGCGGTCTTACGATGCATTGCCGCCGGAAGCTCCGTGTACGTTGACTCCCGCACACTTTCCTATGCGAACGTCCGGAGTCTGCAGGCCTCGTGTCCCTGGCTACCGGATGGTGCAATCTGGTCGCCGATGATTCTCTGACTGGCGAAGCTGACTAGATATCCGAGGTCACATAGCCAAGAGCGGTCGTGTGCGCTACCATGAGAATGAGGAAGCCTTATTGACAGTCTCTCCGGACTGACTATATGTCGGAGCGTCCCGAGCGGCGGACGTATGCTCCGAATGTGAAACATTTTGTACCACAACATCTGGGGCCAGATGTTGTTGTACGAGAGAGGGGCCTCTCTCGCTCGCCGTCCGGATGGACCAGAACGAGCTATGAACCGGACTAAAAGGCTTCCTCCGTTCTCCCTCTAATCCGCCGTCACTGGGTGTGCATTCGGTTGATTTATAGTGCTCGCATCACCCCAAAAAACACCTTCTAGACTGCAACGAACGAACCCGGCTGCCGAACCATTCGATGAATGGACGCTACACCGGGCGAGCTAGCGGACATCAAAGGCCGTCGAACCTACTAGGGTCCTCTTAGGCAATTGGCATATTTACATGAGCACTTTTCCGCTAGCCCTTCATTAATTGTGACGACGGAGGCACACTGTTGGAAGACATCACAGATACATCACCCTAATCTTGATCGTCTGAAATAGAAATTGATAAAGTAGAGTGACCCTGCGGGGAAAGGACCGGAATGTCCAATTCCCCACTAACATACCGTGACATACGCTTCCCAAGTTGTCATCGAAATCATCAGATACAGAACAGGAGTTAATGCGAGTACACTGACTACATATAGAATGATTATAAAAGTCAGAGGAAGACTTCCTCTTATTACAATTGATCAAAATCCTTTCAATGTGAAAAGAAAACAAAGTCCTGGTACTCGCACCAACCCCTGACAATCAAAATACATAATAATAATATGATCTATTAACATAGAAAAAATAATTGAAATCAAAATATTTTGAAAAAATATTTTTTCAGAATAGCCCAAGTTTCTGAAAAGTAACATTGAGCCCCAATGGATCCCAAGCCTAAGTGTGGACAAAAAATTTAAAAATATTTTAAACAATTTATGCAACACTTACGAACAATAATAATATATCTAGTTATGATTAAATTAACATCAAGATATTATTTTCAAGAAATCCCCCCCTCACACAGAGGGCTGTTGTAAATGTAAACAATGAGTGTAAAAACACTAAAATAAGACTCCAGGCACCCAGGCCCGAAATCAGTTACCAAAAATACACTATCTGATGCAAAACAGAGACTTCCAGGGAAGAAACTGCAGAACATCAGATGGTAGATGCAGAACACAACGCCTAACCACCCATAGGTGAAGACGTAAACATGGGGAAAAGAACAGAATTCATTCTGTTATTCAGCTAAAACTCCCAAGAAATTTTAGTAATAATAATTACAGAAACTATGCCAAAAGCATGGGAGAATAGCAAGAGGGGACTTAAAGGAAAGGGAGAGAGGAAAACACTAAAAATCAGTGTAACTAAATAACAAGAATGACAACAAAATGGCTGCTGCCACGAAAATAGGTAACTTAACATAATTTCATTAAAAAATTTTAAGTTACAGCCCTGATAATATTTTGTCACACATTTTTCCTCTCCTCCTTCTATATCCTCCTTAGAATCACCATTTCACTAATATTTATGTGTCTGGCATCATTTAAACTGAGATTTACAAGCACAAAGATCAGTCAGATGTTAACTGATGAAGGGCCAAACTAAGAATGAATAATGGCGCCAATTTCGGAACGTCCTTGACACTGCGCATGCGCAGTAGAGGTGAAGTGTGGAGGGCCATTCAGGACATGTTTTCTTTGGTTTTAGATGCAAATTTTGGGGATTGGGAGGCAAAATTTGTGTTTGGCCCTATATTTTAAGAGTTAGCACCAGCTATGTCTGGGTCATTGGTACAGTATAAAAATATATTGTTTTGGCATAAATTAGGTACTTATCCCTCATATCAAATTTGGTTCAAATCGGCCTCTCAATTCGGAAAATATAAATTTTGGTACAATTTGGGATCCCAAAGGAAGCCCAAATATGAACCCAGGGGCTTGGCTTTTACAAACTTACATCTCACCTCCCTAAGGTTACTGTATACCAAATATCAAAAGATTCTGAATGGTGGATGTGATTTTTGAAGAATATTCTTCATATTGAACGAAGTTATAATTTGGGCTCCCATAGGGAGGCCCAAATATCAACCCAGGGACTTGGCCTGAACAAACTTGAATCCCCCCTCCCCCCTAAGGATGCTGCATACCAAATATCAAAGCATTCCGACTGCTGAATCTGAAGAAGATTTTTTAAAAAAAATTCCTCATTTTGAACTAAGTTATAATTCAGGCTCCCACAGTGAGCCGAAATATGAACCCAGGGACTTGGCTTGAACAAACTTGAATCTCACCCCACTAAGGATGCTGCACACCAAATATCAAAACATTCCGACTGCTGCACCTGAAGACTAAGATATTTAAAGAAAATTCCTCATTTTGAACTAAGTTATAATTCGGGCTCCCACAGTGAACCCAAATATGAACTCAGGGACTAGGCTTGAACAAACTTGAATCTCACCCCCCTCCTATGGATGCTGTATACCAAATATCAAAAGATTCTGATTGGTGGATCTGAAGTAGAAGATTTTTAAAGAATATTCCTCATACCTCACTAATTTAAACATTTGGGCTCTCTATTGGGCTCCCATAGAGAGCCCAAATATAGACCCAGGGATTTGCTTTCAATAAATATGTGAAACAATCTTCCAAAGATGTTATATGTGAAATTTGAAAGCTTTTGGAGCAGTGGTTTGGGAGAGGAGTAGTCTTAAATGTTTTTCCAATTACCCAAGGTGTTAAAAAAGTACCCTATGATAAAACCGATAGCAATTTTTTTTACCTTTCCATTCTGTTGGTCCTAAGGAAGCTTCACACCAAATAAGAATTCTCAGTGTTGTATAGTTTTAGAGATATGGGCGTTTTAAATTTTTTCTAGTTTTAGCTCCTGCGGTTTCCATGGGGCAACGGGAAAGTTTTTTGGGGGCAAAAATTAAGTACTTAAGAACCAATAAGCCCTCATATCAAATTTGGTTCAAATCAGCCTCTCAGTTTGGAAAGTTAAAAAATTTATAGTAATTTATATATTTTTTATACTTACCAATGACCCAGACTTAGCTGGTGCTAACTCTAACAAAACCATGGCCAAACACAAATTTTGCCCCCCAATCCCCAAAATTTGCATCCAAAACAAAAAGAAATCATGTCCTAAAGGACCTCCATACTACGCCTCTACTGCGCATGCACAGTGACGCAGACGTCCCGAAATTGGCGCCAAATATCATTCTTACTGGCAGTGCCTGGTCAGCGCTATGTACTCAGCGGGGAGGCAAGAGTTCCCAACTCCAGGGAGGGCCATCCCCGTCTGGGTCATTGGTAAGTATAAAAAATATATAAATTACTATAAATTTTTTAACATTTTTATACTGTACCAATGACCCAGACTTAGCTGAATAGTAAACAGGCTGGAGGGCCTAGGACATAGAGGAAAATCCAATAAGCTCAACTATATAGTAAAGAGGTAACCCCTTAAGGAGAAAAGGAGTATTAGGCTTTACATGTATCTTTCTTATTTAATATTAAATTAGAAAGATACACTACCCTTAATAATTGAGCACAATAACATTCATGTTCTCTATTAACATCCAGTATATCCCTTATACTAATTATTTTTAAAGTAAGCCAATAAATAAAGTAGTCCAGAGAATTGAGACTCTTTATAGTCATTTAAAAGTGTCCGAGTATTGTATATTAAAGCCCGTTTGACACTTGACATATACAAATGCTTCACACCGAGCTACACTTTAAAAATAAGACATGAATGAAATTTAACATTAATATTACACTTTAAAACCATCCCGGAAGCGACTCAGAAATACTGACTTGGAGGAGGCATTCCCTTGCTTTTCACTATAAAGCAGGTGACCTAAGAGAACACCCGCCCCCCCCCCCCCCCCCCCTTGCCCTGGGTCAAATAGCCCAGAGCGAAGAGGGCAGTCGGACGGAGTCACTGCCGGAACAGAAAGCCTGCATAACTATAGTTGCAACTGTTTAGTGGACGACATTCTGAGCAACAGATAATGGACCTAAACAATGCAGGTCTCCAGAAATGGACTCAATATTTCTGAGATAAAAATTCGTAAATGTGGATGGCTGAGACCAATAAGCAGCCTTCATTAAATCTGTAATAGCAACACTATTAGCATAAGCCCAGGAAGTAGAAAGAGCTCTTACTTCATGAGCGGAAATCTTAAGCACAGACTGCTGAGAAGAAGATAAACTCTCATAAGCAGTACGGATAGCTAATTGAATCCATCTAGCAATAGAATGGACCGAAATGTCCCTTCTATTAGGCATCAAAGACAGAAAGAAACGTTTCCGTCCCTTTCTGATAAACTGAGATCTCTGTTTATAGATACGTAACACTCTAACAGGACAGAGTAAAGGCCTACGCCCGTCTGAAGACGGAAGAGCCTTAATAACAATAGGTTCCGGATATTTATTAGGAGCCTGATTCTTAGCTAAAAAACCCACATTAGTAGTGAAGGTGATAGTGTTCCCGACACTACGATAATGAGAATCATCCACCGCTAGTGCATGAAGCTCACTGACTCTTCTAGCAGAAGAGAAAGCTAAGAGAAAAGCTGTCTTATAAGATAAGAATTTGAAATCTACTGTCCCAAGAGGTTCAAATGGCTTTTCCTTCAATTTAAGAAGAACCCAAGCTAAATTCCACTTAGGAATTAATCTAAGAGTTCTGGGTCTATTTATCGAAAAGTTTCTAACCAACTTAGATAAAGAGACATTAGATCCAATTTGTAAACTATCATGATGTGCATAGGTATCAGATAACATAGACCTATAACCCTTTATAGTAACAGGCTGCAGTTTGATTTCGTCAAACAAGTATACTAGAAAGTTTGCAATGTCTGGTATAGAGGGATCGAATATATCTACAGAATGATCCCTACACCAACGACGAAAAACCTTCCACTTAGCCGCATAGTTTAGCGAAGAGGAGGTCCTCCTACAGTTAGAAATCGCGTCCACTGCTCGTCCTGTAAAGTGTTTGCCATGCAAGAAGGGCCGCACAACGGAAAAACGTGAAGGTTGAGACCTTGCGGGTTGTGATGGAGTTGGCGCGATTTCCCCTGCGAAAGAAGATCCTCCCGTGGAGGAAGCTTTCGCGGTAGGTCCCACAACAGACACCTGAGTAGATTTATCCACGGTCTCTGTGGCGACAGAGATGCTACCAACAGAATCTTGCATTGAGATTGTTTTATCTTTAGCAATACTTGTTGAGTTAACGGCGCTGGAGGATACGCATATCCTATCATTCCGTCCCAAGGGATCGACAGCGCGTCTACTGCAAATGCTCTTGGATCCGGACACGGAGACACATACGTCTGCAACTGATTGTTGAGATGTGTCGCAAATAAGTCTATCATTGGCCGTTCCCATTGGTAGCAAATCTGATTGAATACTTGTTTGTTGAAAGTCCATTCCGACGGCAACAAGCGACCCTTTCGTGAAAGGGAGTCTGCTAGCACATTCAGACGACCCGGTATGTGACGGACCGAAAGAAGAACGTGATGTTCTAGCGCAAACAGAAGGATTCTTTCCGTTAGATTGAACAACGGAACTGAATGAGTGCCTCCCTGATTCCGTATATACGCCACTACTGTCGTATTGTCGGATAGGATTTGGACATGAGCATCGTGAATAATGTCCATCCAGTGACGTAACGCAAGCCAAATTGACATCATTTCTTTGATGTTTATGTGCTTGCACAGGAATTGCGGATCCCAAAGACCCTGGCATCTCGAATCCGTTGGGATTAATGATGCACCCCAACCTGTTTGACTGGCATCCGTCATAATGGTAAAACTCGGATCCGGCAACTGCAGCGGAACTCCCTGAGTTAACCACTGAATGTTTGCCCAAGTCTGAATCTCTTGTTTCACTTGATCTGACAAGAGAACGTCTACGTCGAGCGAATGAATTTTCACACTCCAATTCTGAGTCAAGAAAATTTGAAGAGGACGTGTGCGTAACCGCCCCATCGGAATGAGATCCGCAGCGGCTCCGCACAGACCTATCAGTCTCATAAATTCTCTCGCTGTGACTTTGTCTGCGTGCAAACAATAGCGAGCGTAACAACTGACTAATTTCGCTCTGGTTAACGGCAGACGAACGAGATTGTTGTGCGTCTCGAAGCTCATTCCCAGATGAGTGAATGACTTGGACGGCACCAGATCCGACTTCTCCTCGTTTACTATAAAACCGAGACGTCGGAGCAAAAGAAGAAGATTCTGAACATCGTTCTGAAGCGTTAACTCGTTGCCGTACCTCTGAAGAATGTCGTCCAGGTAGGCCGACGTTACCGCAGACGAATGAGCTCGGAAATAGATCATTACCGAGTTCGTTACCCGAGTGAAAGCCCAGGGTGCTAGATTCAATCCGAAGCACATCGCCCGGAATTGATACACCACTCCTAGGACTGCGAAGCGTAGGTACTTTCGGAATGTCGGATGTACCATGACGTGAAAGTACGCATCTTTGAGATCTATGCTCGTAGCATAATCGTTCACCCGAATATTCGCTCTGACCGACCGAATCGTCTCCATATAAAACTTCGGAGCGACGATCAGCTTGTTTATCCAGCTCAAATCTATGACTGGACGGAACGAGCCGTCTGGTTTCGGAACCAGAAACAGATGGCTGTAGAATCCCGGAGATTCCTGGTTTTCTACGACCTCTACCGCGTTCTTCATTAAAAGAGACTGCACCTCTGATAACAGAGCGTCTCTTTTCTGCGGATTTGACGGAAGTTGAGTCCACTTTGGACTTCGAGTTAATGGAGGCTTTCGTTTGAAGGATATCTTTAGACCTTCCGAAGTCACTCCTCTCACCCAAGGGTCGTCCGTAATCGACGCCCATTCTTGTGAAAAGCTCGACAACCTTCCGCCAACCGGTACGCGATAGAGGTTTAAGCCATCACCTCCTGGACCTGCGAGGCCTGCGGTAGGAGAAACCACGTCCTCCACGACCCGCACCTCGCCCCGTCGACTTCGGGGCGTCCAACCGATTGTCCCGGCCCGAAGGATGTCCCGAACGAGAGTCGCTACCCTGACGGTCTCTCGAATAAGACCAAGAGGACGCACCGGAACCTCTATAGGAACCTCTCTTGGGCGCATTAGACCCAGAAGTGCCTGTCTTATTCTTGTCTGCTGTATCCGACTTCTTAGAAGCAGATTTGAACAACAGAGAATCCGAAGCTTTCTTTGTAATTTTATCATAAATAGCCGAAAGCTTGCCGTCAAAGAGAAGTTCTCCGGAGACCGAAGCGACTCTAAGAGAGTTCTTCACCTTAGTATCCACTAGTGTGGATGTAGCTAGGGCTGCGTCACGTCTAACCAACTCCAGATTTGCCACTGAAAGGGCAGAGTTACACGTGGAATAAGCTACTGCCCTGGAAAGAAGTCTTAAAGAGGATTGTATATCCTGAAACTCTTTCCCTTGAAGGCGCAGTGATAACGCCTTAGTAAGGTGATCTGCGTAAGATAAGGCATCTAAATTGGCTCTGTTAGACGCAATAGCTGTTTCCAACACCGCGGTTGGAATAGAAGCCGACGACGGTAATGATAGCTCTAAGTCTTCCGCCTCGTCGTCCATACGCAGAGGAACTCTCGGGATACCCTGTCCTGCCGTATCGAATTTATTCCTTGCATTAATGAAAGGCAGGTTGAGAGTATAAGCGGACAAGAAACCTGCTTTCCCCGTCTTGGAAGCAAGTTTGAAAATAGCGTCGTTCAATAATTCAAATGTTCTTGCAACATTATTGGACTGCGACGGAAACTCGGGAGCGATGTCCCTGAACCGCTCAAAAAATTCCGCTATGATCCTCTTGTCCGGAACCGCAGCAGTCTGGCCCGACGGAACAACTTGAGGGAGAAAGTGCCGGATGAAGTCCACGGCAGCTTTATGTTGTTCCGAAAGGGATAGCTCCAAATCATCCGTATCCCTTTCACCATCCAGTCGGACCTCATGATGTTCCCGGTCGTCCGCCCCCGATGCTTCGGCGGAGCGTAACGACCCAGCGCCGTCGGATAATTCTCGATCCGACACCGTTTCTGTCCGCTGCTGGGATGCTGCGATAAGCTGTGCTATCTGCACAAGAATGTCCGGCGTCGAGACCTGCGGAGGCGCAGTCTTTCGCTGCTTCGCCGAGGGCAGCTCCGCATCAGATGGCTCCCGCATACTTTTCCTATGCGAACGTCCGGAGTCCATCGGTCTCGAATCCCTGGCTGCCGGATGGTGTGACCTGGTCGCCGAAGAATCCTTGATCGGCGAAGCTGGTAATATATCGGTGGTCACGCAGCCAAGGTGCGGTTGTGTGCGCTTATGAGAAGAGGAAGCCTTAGCAGTCTCCGCGGACTGCCTATACAACGGAGCGTCCCGAGCGACGGACGTGTGCTCCGCTAACGACACATTTTGTACCACAACATCTGGTCCCAGATGTTGTTGTACGAGAGAGGGGCCTCTCTCGCTCGCGGCCCGGCTGGACCTGGACAAGCTAGGAACCGGACTCAAAGGCTTCCCCCGTTCTCGCTTACTATCCGCCGTCACTGGGTGTGCATCTATATATGTTTATAGTGCTCGCATCACCCAAAATTTCCTCCTGGACCGCATCGGACGAACCCGGCTGCCGAACCATTCGGTGAATGGACGATACACCGGGCGAGCTAGCGGACGACATTTGTCTAATCTCCATGAGCACTTTTGCCGCTAGCTCTGAATTCATTTGTGACGACGGACGCACACTTGTAGAAGATAACATGGAAACATCACCCTGTTCTTGTTCCTCTGAAATAGAAACTGAGAGAGTAGAGTGACCTTGCGGAGAAAGAGCCGGCATAGCCCTTTCTCCAGAAACAACATATCGTGACACACGTTTCCAATGTTTCTCATCCCAATATTCACATATAGGACAGGGATTAATGCGAGAACACTGACTACAATTAATACAATGATCATGAAAGTCAGAGGAAGATTTCTTCCTCTTACAATTTGAACAAAGTCCCTTCATTGTGAAAGAACAACAACAAGTCCTAGTTACTCGCAAAAACCCCTGACACAAAGATACATAATAACATGATCCATTAATAAATGAAAAAACAATTACATATCAAAATAATTTTGAAAAAATATTTTTTCAGCGAAGCCCAAGTTGCTGAAAAGTAATGTTGAGCCCCGATGGATCCGATGGCAAAGTGTGGTCAAAAATTTTAAATTTATATTAAATAATTAATGAGACACTTACGGATAATATAAATGTATCTTATAATGAGATAAACTACAGCAAAGGCAAACAGCCCCCCTCAAAAAAGGCTGTTGCCAATGAAAACAAACAGTGTAAAACACCAGAAAACATGACTCCAGGCACTGCAAAAACTGGCCCGGAATCAGTCATCAAAATTACACTCTATCTGATGCAAAACAGAGACTCCCAGGGGAGAATCTGCAGAACATCAGATGGAAGATGCAGAACATAAACGTTATACACCCATGGGTGAAAACGTAACTATGGGGAAAATAACAGAAAACATTCTGTAACCAAGCAACTCTCCCAGGAAATTTTAGAAATGAACTTTCTCAAAAATATGCCAAAAGCATGGGAGAATTGCAAGGGGGGACTTTAGAAGGCTAGGGGAGAGGAAACACTGAATAAGCAGTGCAACATTTAGCAAGAATGACAACAAGAGGCCCATGCCTCGAAAATAGGCAACTTAACATAATTTCATCAAAAAATTTTAAGTACAGCCCTGATTATTTTTTGTCACTTCTTTTTCCTCTCCTCCTTCTATCCTCCTTAGAATCACATTTTCTCCAAAAATCACGTGTCTGGCATCCTTTAAACTGAGATTTACAAGCACAAAGATCAGTGAGATGTTGACTGATGAAGGGCCAAACAGAGAATGATATTTGGCGCCAATTTCGGGACGTCTGCGTCACTGCGCATGCGCAGTAGAGGCGTAGTATGGAGGTCCTTTAGGACATGATTTCTTTTTGTTTTGGATGCAAATTTTGGGGATTGGGGGGCAAAATTTGTGTTTGGCCCTGGTTTTGTTAGAGTTAGCACCAGCTAAGTCTGGGTCATTGGTACAGTATAAAAATATATAAATTTTGGGCGGGACAAAAAATTCTTGCCCCTCCCTTAACGATGGCAAATATAGCTCCTCGAACTTCTCTTGAACAAATCTGAGCATAAACCTCAAAAGGAAGTTGCACACCAAATATCAAGTCTCTGCTTCTGCTGGTTCATGAGAAGAAGATTTTTTAAGATTTAAGCACACTTTTTGGGCATGGCCCTACCGAGGGGCAAGGTAACTTGATTTGAACAAGATCTAAATGCGATGTCATTACAAACTATTAACTCAAATTTCACTTAAATGGGTTCAGTGGTTTTGGAGAAGATGCAAAGACCATGTTCACGGACGACGGCTGGTGAGTGATCACTACAGCTCCCCTGACTGAAAGTCAGGCAGGCTAAAAACAAGCCAAAGAACCAAGCTTCTTACCGGTGGAAAACTGATCAATGCGGGTCACGTTTTCGCGTGCGGAAAAGACAAGACACACAGAGAGAACACAAGCTAAAATTAGTATAAATATGAATGAAAAAGAATAATTTCAAGCCTGAGTAAAAGGATAGAATCCTGGAATGTACTTGTAACAATAGTTGTAGTGAGTTAATCAAGTAGTTCTCAAAGAAACAAGAGCGACAGGTGCCAGTCACAAAAAATCCGACCATGCAAGATGGCAGGAAAAAAAGGAATTGATGTCACGGTTGTTGCGCATACACTCGGTAAATGCAAGAGGTGTGCAGGGAGAGGACCTGTAATGTCGAGCACTGGTCTCGCTCGACCCTTTTTCAATCTCTTTATAGTGCTTTTGCACTATTCTACTTTTCCAAATTCATTTGGAAAAGTTATTAGCTTGATTTAAGTTCCCTAGTAGGGCTTGCACTTACATTAAGGCCAATTGTAAACAATTGTGAGTAGGTTGAAAAGAAATATGCACAGCAGGGTATTTCGGACAAAAATAAAACGAAATGGGTTGGATAACAATAAACTGAAAATTAACTAACCTTGGTCTAAAACTGCAAATCAATTTATATCAATTGTTAATCAATGTTCCTGGAGGGGGAGAAGACAGCAAATCAAAATTTTGAAAACAAAAGATACCCAGAGCGAACTTAGGCCTATAAAAAAATTCTTATTTCTCAGGTAATTGTTCCTGATGATAAGGAAGAGAGGCTTTTTTTTCCCACAAAACCGTTCTGAAAATAGATGGAATTAGAAATTTAACTACTTACACTATTATGTGTCAAACCAATGTTTTCAGCAGTGAAAATCTCCCATGATGTAGTTGAAAATGTAACTAACTATATCTTGTTTGATAGAGCTCTGTAAGCTGTCAAACAAGGTACAGTTAGTTAAATATTTGTTCTGCAAGTGCAAAATAGTGTTATAGAAGAGACTTCCAGGTGAAAAGTAGAGCTGTAGGTTTTTAAATTTCTTGTTCGGTTTCGGTTTTGGTTTTTCAGGTGGAGAAAAACCTCGGTTCGGTTCGGTTTTCGGTTTGTTCATGAGGCCAAGTAAAATTCAATAAAACTCATTCTTAAGAATATGTCTAGAGTCATAACTGAATGGTAGTGAAATTGAGTGAAACTCAATGAATGCCCAAAATAAGCTATAATACATGAAGAATCAGGAAGGCCAATATAATAATTACCTAAATATACAGAACTTTTATTGTGCTTGGCCATTTTTCGAGGTCTGACACCTACACGCAACTTGAGGAAAGCTGCAAACACAACTAAACTGAAATGTGGGAAATTCACAGAATGTAGCCATCCCAGAGTAGTGAGAGTACCCAGACACTGCAAATGGCAGTGTCTGGGTACTCTCACTACTCTGGGAAGGCTACATTCTGTGAATTTCTGCACCAAGAGCTGGCAAGAGAGTATTTAATAAAAAATGAAAAACCTTAGATTACGGGATGTCGACGGTTTCGGTTTTTAAAAAAAACTAAAAACCTTGGTTCGGGAAATTTCGGTTAACCTACAGCTCTAGTGAAAAGAAAAGATGATGAGACAGATTTTCTATGATGAGGGAGGTGCCTGAGAAACAATTATTGTTTTTAATAGCCCTACCACTGAAATTTAAAAAACAGTCGATTGATATGCAATCCTGTATCAAGAGTTCCTGCACCTGAATATGCAGTCAATTAGTTTTCAGGATCTATAAAACAACTTTTCATGAAATATTTTAAAAAGTTTTCAAGGAGTTTTCAAGGAGTTAAGGATGAGAAAGTTAGGGATTTTCCAGGGCAAAAACAATGGAGATCCAAATCCGAGTGATGGTTTTGAAATTACAATGCAAAATGTTTGTACGGACAGATGGACAGATGGACAGACAGATGGACACCTTGTTCCAGGCAGTTTTAAGGGTGGAGAAAGCTGGATTTCCCAGAGAAAACCACAGAGCAGTAACAAGCAACTGTCAGACTCTCCAACATACTAACTCCACACAAGCAGGGTTAGCATTGGTTGAAGACAAGTGCACCATCAACGTGCAATAAGCCTCAGTACACATATGCCACCAAGCTGTGGTCAACTGGGATTAACCCTTTACCCAACGTAACGGCCAAAACCGGCCAGCGCTATTCTCAAAAATCGCCAATTAATTTTCAAAATATTTTCATTTTTTGTCTCAAAAACATAGGTTATGACCCCTCGTTGGAACGAGCTCGTCAAGCTCGTTCCAACGAGGGGTCATAACCTATGTTTTTGAGACAAAAAATGAAAAAAATTAGTTATTCAAGAATTTTTTTTGCAAGTGTCGTCTGCTTTTCATGTTAGGTACCTTACCCAAGGACACAACGTCGGCTTGCAGCCTGCATCTCCACCTACTGAGCCATCCAATGGATTGGTGCATGGTTCGCAAAAACGATATATGTTAAGGTAAACTAGATGCATCATTTATTGCAGCATTTTAAGTTCATGACGGAAATGACTATTGATTACCAGTACAACTGACCATCAGATGGATGTAAATTTGTTTCTCAAAACATCATGCGACTTTTATTGTTACTACAATAGCAATACAAGATCTTTTATTGCTGATTTTTTATCGCTACTGATATTGCCATTTGTACTTGCTGTTTTTGGTTAATGGTAGATTAAAAAAGATTATTTACAAACCTCACACAATGTCAGCAAACCAACATTTTTGGCTCGAGATGGATATGCATAATTGGCACTTTTGCTGGACATATCGGCAAAATAAACTCCCTTACCAAACTGAAAAACAGATTATTTTCACTTAAAATAATTTATACTGAATGCCTTTCAACACTCACATTAACCCTTTCAAGCCTTTAGGCTCTTAACTCCTTGCATGCAGCAGATATTCCTGCCCAGTACAAGGAATCGTTGCCGGTGAAATAAGTGCAATTTGAGCACTTTTATTCAAATTCTCCATTGTGTATTGGATTATCTGTTTGGCCAATGATTCCTTTAGTGATATTTATGTAAATTGTTCCTCAAATCTAGTCATGGCTGCTTCATAGCAGCCATGACAAGATGTGATGAGAAATACTAAAAAAAACTCAGTGGGTTTAAAGAGTTAAACATTTAAAAAATTTGCTGTTTCTCAGACATTTTTTCCAGAATTTTTTGATGATTTTGAAGTGTTCCAAACTGTGAAACAAATAAAGGGAAACAAGTCTAAAAAGTGAAAAGTAAGAAATATTATTAGAGACTCACTTGAAAGCTTTTCCCATAAACAATCTTCATTCCAAATTTCATTAAGATCCAATAACCCAAACCTGAGATACAAGGCAAACCGACAACAAGTGCAATGCCAAGTGCCAGCAATCGGGCAATAGTCCCCACAGTTGGGGGGGGGGGGGGGGGGGGGGAGGGGGGGGGGTCACCAAATTGGTTATCTTATGCTGCGACACAGCCATATAAAAAATTATTGAAATCGGGGATGTCATTTAGAAGTTCTAGGCAGAAAACTAATTACACACAATTTTCAACAAAAATGGCTGCCAGTCTGCCATCTTGAATTTTTTTTTTTTAAAAAATGTATGTCCAGCAATTTTAAATAATGTCTGATCTTTGCTGAAAATTTGAAACAAAAGTGTCATAGCGTCTCCGAGATACAGGTTGTAACAGGACACACCAACATAATTTCTCCAAGAATGGTTGAAAAAATCTCAAGTTCGTCTAAAATGCATAATTTATGCACGAGAAAAAAACCTGTATGATATGTTATTTATTTTATGCAGCCACACCTCCATACCAATGATAGAAATCAGAAAGGTTGTTTAGAAGTTCTAGGCAAAAAAGTAATTACACCCAATTTCCAACAAAAATGGCTGCCAGTCGGCCAGCTTGAATTTTGTTGGAAAAAAATTGATGTGCATCATCTTTCCATAATGTCTGATTATTGTCGAAAATTTGAAACGCCAACATTCAACCATCTCGGAGATACAGGTGGTAGCAGGAAGAGGGAGGGGCAGACAGACAGATGGACTGACGGATGGACAGATGGAGAGAGTGCAATCCATAAGTCCCCTTCATGGTGAAACTGTGGGGGACTAAAAAAATATGCTATTTTGTATATTCAAAGGGCCATAACTCACAGAAAAAATATTCCAATAGTAAAACGGCTGATGCTCCTTAAAGATCTCATGAACATCTGTATGAAATTTCATCAAAATCTGAGCAGCAATGTTGAAGTTATATCGCAAACAGACATCGGAGTACAGGCAGACAGACATAGATAGATGCACACAAAGATAGACAGACAGACAGGCACAATCCAGTAAAACCCACTTTTTAAAAAAAAAAGTGAGGGTATAATAATTCTGCCACCTCACAATTATCCCTGGGAACTCTCTCTGAAAAACCCAAAGGATTGGTGTCAGGAGTAGGTATTTCTTTAAAGAATAGAAATGCAATTTTCACAATAAAATTACAACAGTGTTCAAGTACAAAACACATTCTGATTGCACTAAGGAAAGAATCTACCCAAATATTTATTTATTGGTGATTAATGCCACATCTGCATCAAAGGCATTTTGTAGTGATGAAGGGTTATTTATTGTGACCTCTATAAAACAAAATAAGTCTCTAAAATCATGATATAAATAGATTGTAATGAGGAATAAATAAGTAGTGTGAAAAGTAAAGAGGAAATGATACCTGGTGTGAATAGTATATTATGTAAATCAACCTGTTTAACCCTTTACCCAACGAATCGCCCACATCCTCGGCATAATATGCAAATTCAGCATTTGGAAAAATATTATTTTTCAAAATTTCAGCAAAACCATATCATGTGATCCCTCGTTGGAACAAGCTCGTGGAGCTCGTTCCAACGAGGGGTCACATGATATGGTTTTGTTGAAATTTTTTGAAAAATTAAAAAACATGGTATTTAAAATAATAAATTTTGATATCATCTGCGTTGGGTAAAGGATTAAAGACATGAAGTGAAAATCTTGTGCAAAAGAATAAAAACAAATTTAAATTTATTGAAAATGGTTGATTTGCTTGAAAAATGACAGAATTTTATGTGTGCTGATGTTATAAAATAGGTTTCAGACATCTGACATGATAATATTGCCCTCTGACAAGATTAAAATCTACAGTGCAAAAAACACAGTGTTCCAATGTCAACATGTTCTGGCAGGAAACACATTCTGGTCGTAATGTACCCTCTAATGAAAAAAGAATATGGGAGAAGTCTTGTACGACCAATATGACACTGTGTCAAAATTACAGTGTCTTTTCTACAAAGGTTACTAGATGAGTAATTACTATCACTAATATTAGATTTGAAGCAGGAGCTTGTTACTTGTAACGACCACCACATTGTGCCTTCCACACAAATTAGATGTACTTACTGATATGTGGTTTAAAATAACAGAAAGGAATTTTAAAATCAGTAAGATGCTTATTTAAGGTCTGTATTGCAGAATTGTCTACCCTGGTGTTACCGGAAGAGATCATTTACTTGAATATATTTGTCGGGGACTTCCATGACTTTTTCCAATTTTCAAGAATTATTAATGGCCTCAAATTGCAGTTTTCAAATTTAAGCAAGTTTAAGCACTTTCAAAGATCTGCATTAACCCTATTTTAGAAATCTCAGAAAGCAAAATATACCTTTTCAGGCCTGGCAATCTAGAAAATCAAGGAGTGCAAAACAATTGCCCTCCTCAGATTGCTTGGGAGTGCAATTGCACCTGAAATTTTCAATGCAAAAACTTGTATGCTATTTTGGTTATATTCACTTCAAGGTATTAATATTGTGACTAAAACATTGTACTATATTCAGCTACATGGTGGAACAATTGGCACACACATCTTCTCATTATTAAAAATGTTGCATTCAGTTATTATGTGACTGTCTTCTCCACTCAAAATCTATCGAATGCGACACAAAATGTGTCATGAATTATTGCGAATCAATACAACATTGACAAATCATTCCCTGAGTTCCATTGTGTTCTCTCTGCCAGTAGGCACAGAGAACACATTGGAACTCAGGGGGACAAAATGATAATAGATTTTAAAGGCAGTCCCAAACCAGTCTGGCATTCCAGAAAATCAAGGGGTGCAAAAAATTGCCCTCCTCAATTTTTTCTAGGCGTGCAGTAGGCGAGCAGCAATTATAATGTAATGCTATTAAATGCATGCAAAATGCTTATTTTCCACTAATCAATGTTTTCATACGATACAAGAGAAAAAACTTCTTTTCAAAAAATATTACAAAGAAAAAATACTTTTTAAAGTTTAGTTATCAAATTAATCACACTCAACCAAATCTCATTCTTTCTTTCCTATATACAATCTTACCATATAACCTGTGACAGGTGCTTCTGGGGGAGCTATCCTCAAACCCTGACTCAAAATTCCGACCCAGTTTGTCAATCGAGAACCATGGTACAGCAACATCCTGTCGAAAGAAATTCAATAGTGATCAACAGACATTGCCATGAGATAGTTTAAAATAAAAGACTGAAGAGAGATGCTAGCTGACATTCCCCTACCAATGCTATGTCGAGGGATAGGGCTGTGTCAGGACAGACAATATCTCTTACCCAATGTACCCCATCCATCCACTCATCCTAAAGTGAAAAATTATTTTTACATAAAATCATTTGAAATCCTTCAAAACACATGGTAAAGCAGAAAAAAATCACCCAATGCCTGCCCCACCCCATCACTCTGGTACATTTTTCGCTACATACAGTTACTTCCAATCCTTCAAAACACATTTTGAAGCTAAAAAAAACAAACAAGAGGCCCCTAGGGGGCTTACTCGCTCACCAGACAAAGTTGTTCAAAGAAGTATTTGGGTCACATTCAGTTAGTCATGGTTCAACACTACAGAGGAATAAAGCCATGAAATTATTCATAACTCTGGTGTCCATGTCAGATGATTATTATCATAGGTCCTCATGACTGCTTCCAATTCTATCAACTGTAGCCATGCACTGCCAAACTTCAAAGGTTGTTATGTCACTGCAATTTGAAAGGCAATTTTTATGAAAAAAACAGTAAGAAATGGATTTGAACAAACCTGAACTTAACCTGCATTCCCCCCCCCCCCCCCCACACACACAAAGAGAGCCAAAATATTAAGGACCCCCCCCCCCCCCCCCCCCCTCCCTTATTAAAATATTTTCACTGCTGGATCCGATGAAGATTTTTAAAGAATATTCCTCATAATGCTCTTAGTTAACCTTTGGGCTCCATTCAAGAGCCCAAATTTTAACCCAGGGACCTGATTCAAACAAACTTGAATCTGACCTACCTAGAGATGATGTATACCAAATATGAAAGGATTCTGACTGGTGGATTTGAAGAAGATCCTTAAAAAAATTCCCTCATATTGCACGAAGTTAAAATTCTGGCTTCATAGGGAGAAAGAAATATTAACCCAGGACTGGATTTAAACAAACTTAGGGGCGCGGTGGCGTTGCAGTAACCGATTCTTGTCAGATCACTGAAGTTCAGCAACGTCAAGCCCGGTTAGTCCTCGGATGGGTGACCGTCTGAGCGATCGATTCAGACTCCCACATTGTGTCCTTGGGCAAGGCACTTAATCCTGATTGTCCAGATGGGGGCACGGTGACGCCTTATACTAAGGCGTACTGCACGTCAATGGGGCACATGTCTTCAACCAATCTAACCCTGCCTGTGCTGCAGTGCGTAGTTACGATGTTGTGGAGCTGGCAGCTGCTCATCGTTGCTCAGTGGTTCTCTCCGGGTCCTCCGGCTTCCTCCACCCGTAAAACTGCCACGGTCCTGATTAGCCATTGTGTATAAGTATGTGACACACCAATAAATAAATAAATAAATAAATTTAAGCAGACTTGAACCTGTTCTCCACGAAGTTAAACTTTGGGCTCCCATAGAGAACCCAAATATTAAGCCAGGGACTCGATTTGAACAAACTTGAATCTGACACCCCAAAGATGCTGTACACCAAATATGAAACAATTCTGACAGGTGGATCTGAAGAAGAAGATTTTTAATGACATTTACTCATATTGCACTAAGTTAAAATTTGGACTCCCATTGGGAGCCCAAATATTAATCCAGGAACTTGATTTGAAAAAACTTGAATATGACCCCCTAGAGATGTTGGATACTCATATTGCATGAAGTTAAAATTTGGGAACCCGAATATTAACCCAGCAACTCGTTTTAAACAAACTTGAAACAGACACACCAAGAGATATTGTGTACTAATTATCTAAAGATTCTGAGTGGTGGATCTGTAGAAGAAGATTTTTAAAGATTTATTCTCCATATTGCACTTAAAATTTGAGGGTTTTATTTGCATGAATCAAGTACTTATCACTCAATAATACCTTACTTATACCAAATTTGGTTCAAATCAGACCATCGGTTCAGAAAATGATAAATTTAAAGTAATTTGTATATTTTTATACTTGCCAATGGCCCAGACTTAGCTTATACAAACTCAATATTATCAAGGGTCAAACACAAATTTTGAACCCCTCAATCCCCAATGGCCCAGACTTGACTGAATCGTAAAAAGGCGGAGGGCCTAGGACTTAGAATTAGCAGACCAAATATAGCTCCTAAGCCTGCATTCCAGGTGAAAAGGAGATAAAATTTAAAATTAATTACATGTATGTCTCTCTGTACAATAATAGAGAAGACATATTATAAATAAGGAGCCATATCCAAGTAATTCCGTAATCTTAGCATGAATGATTATGATAACTGGGTGTAATGAGCCCCCAATTTTAAGGCTAGTCCAGACTAAGCCCCTTAAATTAGGATGGCGTATTCGAGAGTGAGAGACTAACACCCACAAACACACGCCATATATAAATAATAAACAAGCTGTATCTAGGATCAGTAATAATCTACAGACAAAACAGCTTCACTCATAGTTACACACTTATTAAGCTGGAAGAGATGAAGAAAAATCAACACCCCACTATTTTTTTTGAAGGAATATTCTTCAAAACAAAGAGGGAAGTGCTCTGGAATCAGTGAAAAGCAGTACCAAATAATATATATTCGCCCGACAGGCACCCAGTTATTAATTATTATTATTAATTATTGGTGCTTTACGCCACTTCAGAAGCTGAGGTTATCGTGGCAATCCCGGTATTAACACCGCACGCTTCTAAAGTATACTGAGTTGGAATAAATAGATAGGTCGAAAACCAGTGATATAACGTGTACAACCATACACTTGTCCAACTGAATACCAATGGAAAGTATCTGTTACAGCAAACTCGCTTCTAAGGCAACCAACAGGCGACCCTGTTCAGGTGTACAATTAATTCCAATAATAAAACTGCAATTGAACCGTGCGAATATACGAGAATGTGAATTCTCCTGTACAGTCTCGGGTAGAAACCTGGACTTAGAACATGGAACGAGCTATGATTAACAGATTCGCCAATGACTGTCCCCGAAATAATTAATTGTTTCCTAGGTCCGTAACAACCAATGACTGTTCGGAGAAAGAATATACTACTCCGAATAATGATGCCAAAAATTTAGAACGTATGCCTAGACGACCTATTGGAAGTTCCATAACTGATCCAAATAGCCCCAAAATTCTCATGAGGTCTATAAAGTAGAGCAAGAATTTATATAATCTGTTCAATAATGCATCTGCCTAATAAATACACATATTATGCACGCGAGCAATGAAATCCTGCATGTACTCATCTGAATACAGCCTGTATCCACGGTATGACTGAGTGATACAAGTGTAACCAGGAAACTGAATGAATAATACAATGTTATAATGCAGTTAACTGAGTTGTAAGCTCATACGTCGTAAGAAAAGCCCAGACCACTCGTGAGCGAAACTTTTCAGAGTGGACTAATTGCCACACTGGAGAATGTTATCCAGATAACCGACATGTCAGCCACACAGGTACACGAAGGCTAGCGATTTTATTGATAAGGAATCATATGCTCGTATATGACTTAAAAACGAACAACCACAGGAGACAAACCAACTAAATAGTGGATGTGCCCATGAGGTCGCCGTTAGAACATGACACAGCCGACAAACAAGGAGCCATGAAAGGCATGCATATACTTGAAAGCATTCAAGCCTTACAGGAACAAAACTACGTTCTGTGCTGTAATCGCCTCAAAACACATCGCTGGAAGGGGGGGGGGGGGGAGGGTCGACAAATAATTCCTATTGAACAACCCCTCACCCGCATTACTTGAATCGCTCTTGTGTTAGTTATGAAACAGTATAGGAACTGCAGGGCTCCCTCATGTTTGACCAACTCCATAATGCCACTAAGGACGAAGAGGGACGTGATGAACAAAAAATACACCACATAGACATAATATCCAGTCTCTAAGGTGGAAATATAATCCCCAACAATAGACTGGATAGAAATGAAAAGGGAGACGAAAACAATGTTCCGACACCCCATCATAAAAACTTAGATGAACTCCTTACGTTCAATCTGATATCAGGAAATATATTCCTGAGGAGTTTAGTATAGGCGTTTGAAGAAATGCTCATTAATCACATTAGGTAAATATTTCTTAATCAATAGAGCTTATCACCTCATATAACTAACACCAAACCATACCGGTAGGAAGAGAATAACTTCCTCTAACATAACGGTATCATGTCCGATAGGACAATAAACTCAGCCTAGCTGAAGCAGCTTAAAGGTCTTCCTATTCGTGAAGACAATAAAAAGGCTGATAACTGCGACCTTAGAAGCTTACTAAGGAGACTTACAATGCCAGCCGTAGCTTATAAGTCTTCATCTCTGTGAAGACAGATATATCAGTGTAAGCTGCAACCTTGAAAGCTCACTGAACGGAGACTTACAACTATCGTCACACAAGGTAGAGAATGAAGAGCCACTATTTTAACAGCCCTAAATTTCCAGAGACAGTAGTCTCAAGAGATAATTATTTCAGTTATGTCACTGCATAATTAATGAAATACATCGCTCATGATGGGTAACGGTCGATTTGCACCACGGTCGAATAAAAAATTATATTACAGACTATGGGTCCAAGTTTGGACTACTTGGGCAAAATTCCTTATTGCAGATAAGACTAAGGGGTGTGTGGGGGGGGGGGGGGGGGGGGGGGGAGAATAAAGATAAGAAACACCATTCTTTTTCATTCAACTCTTATATTCTATTAAAGCACTTGGTAGCACAGTTACAGTTACAAAAGTACAAAACGAACAGAATAAAAACTTCAACAAACGTTACAAACTAACCAGCAAAAAGATTTTTTAAAAAGACGCACTGAGTCACATCACAAGTCAAAATTGCCTAATTGAGCGAAAGTGAAACCAAAAAAATGCTTACATTTTAGTGCACAGTTACAGAGGTTTCTCAATTAACCGAGTCTATACTTTTTTGTTCCATTTCCCCTCAATTAATAATTTCTGAGAAATAGTGGCGAGTGTTGGCATTATTAATTCACGTAGTACTGCTAATTAATTGACCGAAAGTGGAACAAAAGAAAAATACTAAAACTACTGAAAACATATTTTTTTAGCTGCCTAAAAACAAGATATTTTTCTCACAATTTACCTCATTAGCACACAGTTACGTGGAGGTTTCTAAATTAACCTAGTCAAGACTTTTTTGTTCCATTTCCCCCTCAATTAATAAGAATTAATTAAGAATTTCTAAGAAGCTCATGTCGGGTGAATTTCTGAGAAATAGTGGCGAGTGTTGGCATTAAAATTTCACGTAGTACTGCTACGTAGTCTTTTGTCTTACGGCGTGACATGTATGCATAACACAAAGGTACTTGTTTCATAGAGTCTCCACTCTTAATGAAGCTGTGTACACTAAATAGCTGTATGAAGGGCTCCCTTGCTACCTTAAAAGTTCCGTCCATAAACCAGATTTTTGAGTTTTCCATGTGTTTTAGTTGCAGGTCAGTGGCTAGAATTATGTGCCGCTGATCGTCCACTTGAATGTCTTTTTTAAGAAAACCGTCAGGTATAAAGGACTCTTCCAGTATGAAGTCAAGGTCCTTTGGATGTTTCGGCTGTAGTTTTTCCCTGGCTCTATTTGCAGACCGTGCAAGCTGATCTAATTTTGGCAACAGCACATCATCATTTGCCACTGTGTCTAGTGCATGCCTCGCAAGAACCCCCGAAGAAATAAATATATCGTCTCTTGCTGCCTTCCTGACCATGGCTCTCGCTGAGCATGTGATAGTTGCACCAGGGTCACCAGGATGCGTATGACGTGTCGGACCACGGTTGAAAACATTAGAGCTGGGCTGTGTGACGGTAGCATAACATTTTTTTGCCCTGCTGCTACAAATCCATGTGGTTGTTACATTAGTCTTTCGTTTAAACATGTACATGTACCCTTGTGAATCTACTAAAATGTCAGCACCCAACTCTGACCCTTCCTTGACGATTTGGTATGTTGTTACCTGGTCATTAAGTATAGTGTCTGGAATGGGTTCTTCCTCAAGTGACTTTTCTATCGCCGGTAGAGGATCATCCACGGGATGAATCACGTCGAATGACCTCTCTTGCGATGTTGAATCTATTTCCATTTCTGATTCATCTGATACTTGACTTAACTTTAGACATTCTGGGCAGACCCATGTTATTATGGTACCATCGTGCTGCTGTTTCGTCATCCTTCTATATTCATCTCTGGACATACCACTGCCACAAATCCTGTGTCTCCATTTATTGCAAGAGTCACACTCTAGGGCAACTTGTCACCGCCATACCTCTTTATTACAACTTGAGCATGGGTTCTCAGTGAGCTTGTCCATCTTCAACTGATGAAGTTGCAGAAAAAGTCAAACGTTTTATAGAAATCTGCTGGCTTGGGCGGACTTTTATCTTTCATATGCGGCAGCCATTAAAGGGTGAATTAAAATTACAATCACCATACACCGAACACCAACATAGGTTTTTGAAGTACCGTGTTGTTTTGACAGTGTAAAACTATACAGAAAGTTGTTGGTGAAAGAATCAAGTCCTTAGACTGATAACTGATTGCTGTAAAAACAGTCCCGATCCAATTAATCAGTGAGTAGAGTCACATTTAATAATAATAATACTTTTTACAGAGACAGATGTTAAATTGGAGATTAAATAAATGTTTAGATAGAGACATTTGGCGAGATGAATTTATCATGGATACTTCTGAAGAAATATTTCTTCATTTTAAATGACATATATTATCCGTTTTTAAAGGTGCATATCGACTTATAGGTGGTACAAATCAACTTTTTTGTGGTGCATATCGACTTTTTCGATGGTGCAAATCGACTTTTTCGATGCTGCAAATCAACTGGTGCAAATAGCCAATGGTGCAAATCGACCGATATTCCTCATGATTCTAGCTAGGCTACTATGATGTAAACAATAAGACTCAAGAGTATGACACCTAGGAAAACAAACCAAAAAGCACTCTTCCTTTAGCGATTTATTCCCAAAAGACAGTGGTCAGAGCCTAGCTGACATAGCTTGGAAGTCTTCATTTCCATGAAGACAGATATTTCAGTGTAACTTGTGACCTTGCAAGCTCACTAAACGAAGACTTACAACCACTGTCGCGAAAGGTAGGGAATGACGAGCCGCTATTTTAACAACTCTAATTCCCAAAGAGACAGTAGTCTCAAGGTAGCTACACAGTTATGAGTCTTCATCTGCGTGGAGACATATCTGTGTCACTTGTGGTCTTTAAAAGCTCACTAAATGTAGACTTACAACACTAGCCCCTAATGTATAAGAAAAGACCACTGTAACAGCACATAAGGCTACTATAGCGTTCACAATTACATTAAATGTCCTAAAGTCAAGGAATACAACACCGAGAAGGAAAAGACGTACTTATTCCCTCAAATGGCTCTATTCCAAACATGACAGCTGACTCAGCCTAACTATGCAATATGGAACCTCTACTCGTAAAGAATAGGGCATTGCATTTCTTATACTATTGCTAAGGCAAGGAAGGCGTTGTTAATCGAGACAAAAAGCCCTCGACACCGGAGCCAAAAGATCCGGGGATAAAAGATCTTTGTCTTAACATCGCCAGGTATGATAAGCTGTTTTTTGACTAGCAAATGAAGACTTATATTCAGATGGAACAAGATTTGAGCTTATGTCTAAAATTTCATAGTCTAAAAGTGTCCTTCTGTGAGGGATGGAGACTCACACTTCAGTAGCCCTCTCACCATCCAAATTTTCCATCTGAAAATATGGTCAACTCCATTCGACTGAACGGATGACTGGACCAATGCAGCACCGTCAGACAGCTCACCATCGGAGCCTGTTAAACAGTAGTACTAGCGATTACTTGAATGCTGCGATACGTAGAGCAATCTGCAGCAGCCGGTCCGTGACCGAGGCTAGGAGCGCAATGATAATCCACTTGCTACCCTAAGCTACTCACGGGATGGGGATCTAGCCCCAGATCCTCGGTACATGTCCAGTATAAAATGCTTCGAATGACTAGTTATCGACCCGAACATGCAATGTCGGATAGGTAGTCTGCGGTCAATCTGCTTCATTAATGAAGCAGGGGAAGATGCGATAGCTGCAACCAGATCTGGCTGCAGTGTGGAAGGAGTGTTCCGGACCGCAAGCGTGAATGGGCATCACAACTCACTAAAGTTTCTTGAAGCAAAAACAGTCGACCCTGACTACTGACGGAAAGGAGAGGGTTCTCCAGCTCGCAATCTGCTCCAGACCTCGCTGAGCTTTCCATTAGAAACTTGTAGGCATCTATCCCTTATCGTGCATATGCATGGAAGAAGAGGAAGCTGTAACCACAGCCAACCCCGGCTGAAGTGCAGAAGAAGCATCCAGACTTGTCACATAAGACGGATGCTCCTACTCATTGAAGTTTCTTACAACACAAAACAGTCGTCCCCAACTGTTACTGGGAAGAAAAACGCTCTCCACTTGGGATCTGTCCCCAGATCTCATTGAGCATCCCACTTAGAAACTTCTAGGCTGATCCCCCTTTCGTGAGCTTTATATTTTTTTCAAACGTATGTGCAGTTCTGTATATGTATTTGTCTTGTCTTATTTAGGGACAAGAAATGCAACCCCTCAGTCACAATTATGAGGTCATCAAACATCCCTATACGAAATTTGGTCATAATCGGATCATCCACATGGGAGATGATACAAAACAAACAAGTTTTTTTTTTTTGATCTTACATATCCTTCAAAATCTGCTCAAATCCATGAGGGGCATTGTATGAGATTTGGCACTTCTGTTATTTTAAGTATAAGAAACAAGAGGCCCCACAGGGCCTGAAGTGCTCACTTTGAACAAAACACAATACAAACAGAGTCCAAGAATGAGTCTCTTAATTATTAAGCAATCCATCACCATAGAATACATTGTCAATCCTTGAGCCTCTCAGTAGTGACAACAACAGTCCGAGCATCATGCCTTTTCTTCAGTTGATCATAATGTAAAATGTAGAGCTTCCCTATGAAGCCCCATGATACAACCTACGTGGATTAATCTTAGTTACACACCTCTAGAGGGGTACTGAATACAAAATGACTAATTCTTCAGCTACATGGCCAATTCCGGCTCCCACAGAGAGCCCAAATATTAATAGGGGCTCTCAATTTGAACAAAGTTGAATCTGATCTCTCTAGAGATGTTGTATACCAAATAGGAAAGCATTCTTACTGTTGGATCAGAAGAAGAAAACTTTTAAAGATATTTCTTCATATTACACTAAGTTAACATTTGGGCTACCATAGCGAACCCAAATATTAACCTACTGACCCGATTTGAACAAACTTGAATCTGACCCTCCCAGAGATGTTGTATTCCAAATATGAAAGCATTCTGACTGGTGGATCTGAAGAAGATTTTAAAAAATTATCCCCCATATTGAACTGAGTTCAAATTTGTCCCAATATTAACCTGAGGACTTGGTGTGAACAATCTTGAATCTGCCCACCCGCCCCCCCCCGCCCCCCTCTCCCCTGTATATATAAGATTTTTTAAAATTTTTGCAAATATGCTGACTCCGCATTTTTTCGATGCTCTGTACAAAACACCCTAACATAACCGATGGCAATTTTTTTACCATTCAATTCTACTGGTCCTAAGGATGCTTCATACCAAATAACAGTTCTCTGTTCTGTGTGGATTAAGAATTATGGGCGTTTGAAAATATTTCTATTTTTAGCTCCAGGGTTCCCATGGGAATGCAGCAATTTTTTTTTGCATGAGTCAAGTACTTATGACCCAATAATACCACATACCAAATTTGGTGCAAATCGGACCTTCGGTTCAGAAAGTTAAAAAATTTATAGTAATTTATATATTTTTTATACTTACCAATGACCCAGACTTAGCTGGTGCTAACTCTAACAAAACCAGGGCCAAACACAAATTATGCCCCCCAATCCCCAAAATTTGCATCCAAAACCAAAAGAAATCATGTCCTATAGGACCTCCATACTACGCCCCCACTGCGCATGCGCAGTGTCAAGGACGTTCCGAAATTGGCGCCAATTATCATTCTTACTGACAGTGCCTGGTCAGCGCTATGTACTCAGCGAGGAGGCAAGAGTTCCCAACTCCTGGGAGGGCCATCCCCGTCTGGGTCATTGGTAAGTATAAAAAATATATAAATTACTATAAATTTTTTAACATTTTTATACTGTACCAATGACCCAGACTTAGCTGAATAGTAAAAAGGCTGGAGGGCCTAGGACATAGAGGAAAATCCAATAAGCTCAACTATATAATAAAGAGATAACCCCTTAAGGAGAAAAGGAGTATTAGGCTTTACATGTATCTTTCTTATTTAATATTAAATTAGAAAGATACAATACCCTTAATAATTGAGCACAATAATATTCATGTTCTCTATTAACATCCAGTATAACCCTTATACTAATTATTTTTAAAGTAAGCCAATAAATAAAGTAGTCCAGAGAATTGAGACTCTTTATAATCTTTTAAAAGTGTCCGAGTATTGTATATTAAAGCCCGTTTGACACTTGACATATACAAATGCTTCACACCGAGCTACACTTTAAAAATAAGACATGAATGAATTTTAACATTAATATTACACTTTAAAACCATCCCGGAAGCGACTCAGAAATACTGACTTGGAGGAGGCATTCCCTTGCTTTTCACTATAAAGCAGGTGACCTAAGGGAACACCCGCCCCCCCCCCCCTTCCCCTTGCCCTGGGTCAAATAGCCCAGAGCGAAGAGGGCAGCCGGACGGAGTCACTGCCGGAACAGAAAGCCTGCATAACTATAGTTGCAACTGTTTAGTGGACGACATTCTGAGCAACAGATAACGGACCTAAACAATGCAGGTCTCCAGAAATGGACTCAATATTTCTGAGATAAAAATTCGTGAATGTGGATGGCTGAGACCAATAAGCAGCCTTCATTAAATCTGTAATAGCAACACTATTAGCATAATCCCAAGAAGTAGCAAGAGCTCTTACTTCATGAGCGGAAATCTTAAGCACAGACTGCTGAGAAGAAGATAAACTCTCATAAGCAGTACGGATAGTTAATTGAATCCATCTAGCAATAGAATGGACCGATATGTCCCTTCTATTAGGCATCAAAGACAGAAAGAAACGTTTCCGTCCCTTTCTGATAAACTGAGATCTCTGTTTATAGATACGTAACGCTCTAACAGGACAGAGTAAAGGCCTACGCCCGTCTGAAGACGGAAGAGCCTTAATAACAATAGGTTCCGGATATTTATTAGGAGCCTGATTCTTAGCTAAAAAACCCACATTAGTAGTGAAGGTGATAGTGTTCCCGACACTACGATAGTGAGAATCATCCACCGACAGTGCATGAAGCTCAATGACTCTTCTAGCAGAAGAGAAAGCTAAGAGAAAAGCTGTCTTATAAGATAAGAATTTGAAATCTACTGTCCCAAGAGGTTCAAAAGGCTTTTCCTTCAATTTAAAGAAGAACCCAAGCTAAATTCCATTTAGGAATTAATCTAAGAGTTCTGGGTCTATTTATCGAGAAGTTTCTAACCAACTTAGATAAAGAGACATTAGATCCAATTTGTAAACTATCATGATGTGCATAGGTATCAGATAACATAGACCTATAACCCTTAATAGTAACAGGCTGCAGTTTGATTTCGTCAAACAAGTATACTAGAAAGTTTGCAATGTCTGGTATAGAGGGATCAAAAATATCTACAGAATGATCCCTACACCAACGACGAAAAACCTTCCACTTAGCCGCATAGTTTAGCGAAGAGGAGGTCCTCCTACAGTTAGAAATCGCGTCCACTGCTCGTCCTGTAAAGTGCTTGCCATGCAAGAAGGACCGCACAACGGAAAAACGTGAAGGTTGAGACCTTGCGGGTTGTGATGGAGTTGACGCGATTTCCCCTGCGAAAGAAGATCCTCCCGTGGAGGAAGCTTTCGCGGTAGGTCCCACAACAGACACCTGAGTAGATTTATCCATGGTCTCTGTGGCGACAGAGATGCTACCAACAGAATCTTGCATTGAGATTGTTTTATCTTTAGCAATACTTGTTGAATTAACGGCGCTGGAGGATACGCATATCCTATCATTCCGTCCCAAGGGATCGACAGAGCGTCTACTGCAAATGCTCTTGGATCGGACACGGAGACACATACGTCTGAAACTGATTGTTGAGATGTGTCGCAAATAAGTCTATCATTGGCCGTTCCCATTGGTAGCAAATCTGATTGAATACTTGTTCGTTGAGAGTCCACTCCGACGGCAACAAGCGACCCTTTCGTGAAAGGGAGTCTGCTAGCACATTCAGACGACCCGGTATATGACGGACTGAAAGAAGAACCTGATGTTCTAGCGCAAACAGAAGGATTCTTTCCGTTAGATTGAACAACGGAACTGAATGAGTGCCTCCCTGATTCCGTATATACACCACTACTGTCGTATTGTCGGATAGGATTTGGACATGAGCATTGTGAATAATGTCCATCCAATGACATAACGCAAGCCAAATTGACATCATTTCCTTGATGTTTATGTGCTTGCACAGGAATTGCAGATCCCAAAGACCCTGGCATCTCGAATCCGTTGGGATCAATGATGCACCCCAACCTGTTTGACTGGCATCCGTCATAATGGTAAAACTCAGATCCGGCAACTGCAGCGGAACTCCCTGAGTTAACCACTGAATGTTTGCCCAAGTCTGAATCTCTTGTTTCACTTGATCTGACAAGAGAACGTCTACGTCGAGCGAATGAATCTTCACACTCCAATTCTGAGTCAAGAAAATTTGGAGAGGACGCGTGTGTAACCGCCCCATCGGAATGAGATCCGCAGCAGCTCCGCACAGACCTATCAGTCTCATAAATTCTCTCGCTGTGACTTTGTCTGTGTGCAGACAATAGCGAGCGTAACAACTGACTAATTTCGCTCTGGTTAACGGCAGACGAACGAGATTGTTGTGCATCTCGAAGCTCATTCCCAGATGAGTGAATGACTTGGACGGCACCAGATCCGACTTCTCCTCGTTTACTATAAAACCGAGACGTCGGAGCAATAGAAGTAGATTCTGAACATCGTTCTGAAGCGTTAACTCGTTGCCGTACCTCTGAAGAATGTCGTCCAGGTAGGCCGACATTACCACAGACGAATGAGCTCGGAAATAGATCATTACCGAGTTCATTACCCGAGTGAAAGCCCAGGGTGCTAGATTCAGTCCGAAGCACATCGCCCGGAATTGATACACCACTCCTAGGACTGTGAAGCGTAGATACTTTCTGAATGTCGGATGTACCATGACGTGAAAGTACGCATCTTTGAGATCTATGCTTGTTGCATAATCGTTCACACGAATACTCGCTCTGACCGACCGAATCGTCTCCATATAAAATTTCGGTGCGACGATCAGCTTGTTTATCCAGCTCAAATCTATGACTGGACGGAACGAGCCGTCTGGTTTCGGAACCAGAAACAGATGGCTGTAGAATCCCGGAGTCTCCTGGTTTTCTACGACCTCTACCGCGTTCTTCATTAAAAGAGACTGCACCTCTGATAACAGAGCGTCTCTTTTCTGCGGATTTGACGGAAGTTGAGTCCATTTTGGACTTCGAGTTAATGGAGGCTTTCGTTTGAAGGATATCTTTAGGCCTTCCGAAGTCACTCCTCACACCCAAGGGTCGTCCGTAATCGACGCCCATTCTTGTGAAAAGCTCGACAACCTTCCGCCAACCGGTACGCGATAGAGGTTTAAGCCATCACCTCCTGGACCTGCGAGGCCTGCGGTAGGAGAAACCACGTCCTCCACGACCCGCACCTCGTCCCGTCGACCTCGGGGCGTCCGACCGGTTGTCCCGGCCCGAAGGACGTCCCGAACGAGAGTCGCTACCCTGACGGTCTCTCGAATAAGACCAAGAGGACGCACCGGAACCTCTATAGGAACCTCTCTTGGGCGCATTAGACCCAGAAGTGCCTGTCTTATTCTTGTCTGCTGTATCCGACTTCTTAGAAGCAGATTTGAACAACAGAGAATCCGAAGCTTCCTTAGTAATTTTATCATAAATAGCAGAAAGCTTGCCGTCAAAGAGAAGTTCTCCGGAGACCGAAGCGACTCTAAGAGAGTTCTTCACCTTAGTATCCACGAGTGTGGATGTAGCTAGGGCTGCGTCACATCTAACCAACTCCAGGTTTGCCACAGAAAGGGCGGAGTTACACGTGGAATAAGCTACTGCCCTTGAAAGAAGTCTTAAAGAGGATTGTATATCCTGAAATTCTTTCCCTTGAAGGCGCAGTGATAACGCCTTAGTAAGGTGATCTGCGTAAGATAAGGCATCTCAATTGGCTCTGTTAGACGAAATAGCTGTTTCCAACACCGCGGTTGGAATAGAAGCCGACGACGGTAATGATAGCTCTAAGTCTTCCGCCTCGTCGTCCATACGCAGAGGAATTCTCGGAATACCCTGTCCTGCCGTGTCGAATTTATTCCTTGCATTAATGAAAGGCAGATTGAGAGTATTGGCGGACAAGAAACCTGCTTTCCCCGTCTTGGAAGCAAGTTTAAATATAGCGTCGTTCAATAATTCAAATGTTCTTGCAACATTATTGGACTGCGACGGAAACTCGGGAGCGATGTCCCTGAACCACTCAAAAAATTCAGAGTCCAATGACGCTATAATCCTCTTGTCCGGAACCGCAGCAGTCTGGCCCGACGGAACAACTTGAGGGAGAAAGTGCCGGATGAAGTCCACGGCAGCTTTATGTTGTTCCGAAAGGGATAGCTCCAAATCATCCGTATCCCTTTCACCATCCGGTCGGACCTCATGATGCTCCCGGTCGTCCGCCCCCGATGCTTCGGCGGAGCGTACCGACCCAGCGCCGTCGGATAATTCTCGATCCGACACCGTTTCTGTCGGCTGCTGGGATGCTGCGATAAGCTGTGCAATCTGCACAAGAATGTCCGGCGTCGAGACCTGCGGAGGCGCAGTCTTTCGCTGCTTCGCCGAGGGCAGCTCCGCATCAGATGGCTCCCGCATACTTTTTCTACGCGAACGTCCGGAGTCCATCGGCCTCGTGTCCCTGGCTGCCGGATGGTGTGACCTGGTCGCCGAAGAATCCTTGATCGGCGAAGCTGGTAAGATATCGGCGGTCACGCAGCCAAGGTGCGGTCGTGTGCGCTGACGAGAAGAAGAAGCCTTAGCAGTCTCCGCGGACTGCCTATACAACGGAGCATCCCGAGCGACGGACGTATGCTCCGCTTGCGACACATTTTGTACCACAACATCTGGTCCCAGATGTTGTTGTACGAGAGAGGGGCCTCTCTCGATCGCGGCCCGGCTGGACCTGGACGAGCTAGGAACCGGACTCAAAGGCTTCCTCCGATCTCGTTTACTATCCGCCGTCACTGGGTGTGCACATTGAATGTTTATAGTGCTCGCATCACCCAACATTTCCTCCTGGACCGCATCGGACGAACCCGGCTGCCGAACCATTCGGTGAATGGACGCTACACCGGGCGAGCTAGCGGATGACATTTGTCTAATCTCCATGAGCACTTTTGCCGCTAGCTCTGAATTCATTTGTGACGACGGAAGCGCACTTGCAGAAGATAACATGGAAACATCACCCTGTTCTTGTTCCTCTGAAATAGAAACTGAGAGAGTAGAGTGACCTTGCGGAGAAAGAGCCGGCATAGCCCTTTCTCCAGTAACAACATACCGTGACACACGTTTCCAATGTTTGTCATCCCAATATTGACATATAGAACAGGGATTAGTGCGAGAACACTGACTACAATTAATACAATGATCATGAAAGTCCGAGGAAAATTTCTTCCCATTACAATTTGAACAATATCCTTTCATTGTGAAAAGTCAACAACAAGTCCTAGTTACTTGCACAAACCCCTGACACAAAGATACATAATAACATGATCCATTAATAAATGAAAAAACAATTGCAAATCAAAATAATTTTGAAAAAATATTTTTTCAGCGAAGCCCAAGTTTCTGAAAAGTAACGTTGAGCCCCGATGGATCCGATGGCAAAGTGTGGTCAAAAATTTTAAATTTATATTAAATAATTAAGGGAGACACTTACGGATAATATAAATGTATCTTATAGTGAGATAAACTACACCAAAGGCAAACAGCCCCCCTCAAAAAAGGCTGTTGCCAATGTAAACAAACAGTGTAAAACACCAGAAAACATGACTCCAGGCACTGAAAAAACTGGCCCGAAATCAGTCATCAAAATTACACTCTATCTGATGCAAGACAGAGACTCCCAGGGGAGAATCTGCAGAACATCAGATGGAAGATGCAGAACACAACGTTTATACACCCATGGGTGAAAACGTAACTATGGGGAAAATAACAGAAAACATTCTGTAACCAAGCAACTCTCCCAAGAAAATTTTAGAATGAACTTTCTCAAAAATATGCCAAAAGCATGGGAGAATTGCAAGGGGGGACTTTAGAAGGCTAGGGGAGAGGAAACACTGAATAAGCAGTGCAACATTTTAGCAAGAATGACAACAAGAGGCCCATGCCTCGAAAATAGGCAACTTAACATAATTTCATAAAAAATTTTAAGTACAGCCCTGATTATTTTTTGTCACTTCTTTTTCCTCTCCTCCTTCTATATCCTCCTTAGAATCACCATTTCTCCAAAAATTACGTGTCTGGCATCCTTTAAACTGAGATTTACAAGCACAAAGATCAGTGAGATGTTGACTGATGAAGGGCCAAACAGAGAATGATAATTGGCGCCAATTTCGGGACGTCCTTGACACTGCGCATGCGCAGTGGGGGCGTAGTATGGAGGTCCTATAGGACATGATTTCTTTTGGTTTTGGATGCAAATTTTGGGGATTGGGGGGCAAAATTTGTGTTTGGCCCTGGTTTTGTTAGAGTTAGCACCAGCTAAGTCTGGGTCATTGGTACAGTATAAAAATATAGAAATTTTGGGCGGGACCAAAAAACTTACCCCTCTCATTACAAAGCCAAATATTGCTTCACGAACTTCATTTGAACAAACTTGATTCTACACCTCAAAAGGAAGCTCCATAATAAATATCAATTCATTGTACCCACTAGTTCATGAGAAGATTTTAAAAATATTTTGGAGCATTTTTCCCCACCCCTGCCTGATGGGGCTGGGCATGTTGAGTTGAACAAAAATGCAATGCCCCATTGGGACCATCACTCACACAAACTTTCACTGGAATAGTCCCAGTGGTTTTGGTGAAGACCAAAACATGGTGTTGATGGATGACGGACATCGGACAGACGGACGACGGACAGAGAGCGATGGGATTAGCTCAGCAAATGTGAGATAATAAAATTTCAAAAATAATCAAAATCTCAATAACTGTTTGGAAGTTCTTAACCCCCTGCAAAATGATGTTGAAAAATCAAAAGTTATGGGTGCAAATTTTTCCCATAATGCAACTAGAAATTTAACCAATTCAATCTTGTTTGACAGAGCTCATTGAGCTCTGTCAAACAAGATTGAATTGGTTAAATTCCCAGTTGCATTATGGGAAAAATGGCTACTTGAAATTTAGATATTTTGACATCAGAGTGAAGAGAGTTAATGACAAGTGCAATTGTGATTTATAGAGAAGATGGCTCTGGGCAGCCATTTTTTTTTATGGCTCTCAAAATCCAAAATGTGAAATCCATCACCATTCATTTGAACCATTGCACCATAAAGTCCATTTGGTCAGATTGTTCACCCTTGTATATTTATTTATTTATTTATTGGTGTTTAAGGTCACATATTTCTGCACAATGGCTAATCATGACCTCGACAGTTTTACGGGTGGAGGAAGCCGGAGTACCCGGAGAGAACCACCAAGCAACGGTGAGCAACTGTCAGCTCCCCAACATACTAACTCCACACAAGCAGAGTTAGCATTGGTTGAAGACAAGTGCACCATTGACGTGCAGTACGCCGTAGTACACAAAGTCACCGTGCCCCCACGTGGGCAATGGGGGTGAAGTGTCTTGCCCAAGGACACAACGCGGTTGTCGCAGGTGGGATTCGAACCGAGGACCCCTCGGCTTGCAGCCTGCACCTCTACCTACTGAGCCACTCACCCTTGTATATATGGATGAAGAACATCTGTATGGATGGATGGAAAAACTAAGGGACAAATGAACGGACAGACAGATGTCATCCAATATACCTCCACTTTTGATGTGGGTATAAAATACCAGTTTCCTGCTGCACAGTATCACACCAATGCTAGTTAAACCCTATTCCTTCATGAATTCAAACTTCAGTCCCTGTCACAATTTTCATTCTTTTATTTTTATGCCTTTAACCCTTTACCCAACGCAGATGATATCAAAATTTATTATTTTAAATATCATTTTTTCAAATTTTTCAAAAAATTTCAACAAAACCATATCATGTGACCCCTCATTGGAACGAGCTCGACGAGCTCGTTCCAATGAGGGGTCAAATGATATGGTTTTGTTGACATTTTTTGAAAAATAATATTTTTTCAACTGCTGAATTTGCATATTACGCGGGCGGATGTGGGCGATTCGTTGGGTAAAGGGTTAACCCTTTATTTATCATTGGCCATAGAGGAGCTATAGAGGAGAAAATTTCAACAAAAGTTAAAAAATTTATAGTAATTTATATATTTTTTATACTTACCAATGACCCAGACATAGCTGGTGCTAACTCTTAAAATATAGGGCCAAACACAAATTTTGCCCCCCAATCCCCAAAATTTGCATCTAAAACTAAAGAAAACATGTCCTGAGAGGCCCTCCACACTTCGCCCCTACTGCGCATGCGCAGTGTCAAGGACGTTCCGAAATTGGCGCCATTTATCATTCTAATAACCAGTGCCTGGTAAGCGCTATGTACTCAGCGAGGAGGCAAGAGTTCCCAACTCCTGGGAGGGCCATCCCCGTCTGGGTCATTGGTAAGTATAAAAAATATATAAATTACTATAAATTTTTTAACATTTTTATACTGTACCAATGACCCAGACATAGCTGAATAGTAAAAAGGCTGGAGGGCCAAGGACATAGAGCAAAATGGAATACGCTCAATAAAATAAAATAGAGTCATCCCCTGTAGGGAAAAGAAGTAATAGGCCTTACATGTATCTTTCTTATTTATGATAAATTAGAAAGATACAACACCTTCCAAAAATTGAGCTTCATACATCCATGTACTCTATAAATATCCAATAATCCTTATACTAATAATTTTTAAAGTAAGCCAATAATAAAGTAAGTCTAGAGAATAGAGACTCTTATACTCCTAAAAGTGTGTGAGAATTGCATAATCATGTCCGTTGACATATGCAATATTCAAAAGCTATACTTTAAAAACTAAGACTTGAATGAATTTTATAAACTTAAACTTCTCACTAAACAACCATCCCAATAACAGCTCAGAATTACTAACTCCGGAGGAGGTATCCCCTTGTTTTCATAGTAAAAACAGGTGACCCAAGGGAACACCCTCCCCCCCCCCCCCTTTTCTTGCCCTGGGTCAAATAGCCCAGAGCGAAGAGGGCAGCCGAACGGAGACACTGCCGAAACAGACAGCCTACCTAGCTATAGTAGCAACTGTTAAGTGAATGACATTCTGAGCAGTAGATAATAGACCTAACAATAGAGGCCTCCAGAAATGGACTCGATATTTCTGAGATAAAATTCATGAATGGATGGCTGAGCGCAATGAGCAGCCTTCAAAAAATCTATAATAGCAACACTATTAATGTAAGCCCAAGAAGTAGAAGAACTCTTACTTCATGAGCCGAAATCTTAAGCACAACTGCTAAGCCAATGATATACCATAAGCAGTACGCTAGTTAATAGAATCCATTAACAATAAAATGGAGCGTAACGTCCTTCTACTAGACATCAAAGACAGAAGAAGCTTACGCCCTTGTAATAAACAGATATCTGTTTATAAATACATAAACTGTACCCGGAAAGAGTAAAGGCCTATGCCCATACGAAGACGGAAGGACCTTAAAATAATAGGTTCCGGATAAAAGGAGCCTAACTCTTATGCAACAATCCAACCTAAATAGTAACGGAAGTATTGATTCCGAAACTATGAAAGTGAAAATCATCCATCGATAGTGCATGAAACTCACTGACTCTACAGTAAAAGAGAAACCAACAGAATTACTGTCTAAAAGGTCAGAATTTGAAAACTACTGTTTCCAGAGGCTCAAATGATTACTTAGCTAAATAAGAACCTGAAGTTAAAATCCGTATAGGAATTTAATCTAAAGATTCTAAGTCTATTTATCAAAAAGTTACTAACTGACTTAGATAAAGAGACAAAAGACTCAATTGTAAACTATCGTAGAGTGCATAGGTATGAGGTAACATAAACCTAAACAGGCTGCAGTAGATCTTGTGAAACAAGTATACTAAAAAATAGCAATGAGTAGTATGGAGGGATCAACCATATGAACATAATGATCCCTACACCACGACGGAAGAGCCTCCACTTTAGTCGCATAGAATAGCGAAGAAGAGGATCTCCTATAGTAAGAAATCGCGTCCAAAGCTCGTCCAGTACAGTGCTTACAATGCAATACGGACCACACAACGGAATACATGAAGGTTGCGACCTTGCTGGTTGTGATAAAGATGACACGATTTACCCAGTGAAAAAAGATCCTCACATAGAGGAAGATTTCACGTTAAGATCCACAGTAGACAAGAGAGTAAATTACTCATGATCTCTGTGAAGATAGAGATGCTATCAACAGAAATGTATTGTGGATGTTTATCTTAGCAATACCTGCTAAAAACAACAGCGCCGGAGGATACGCGTATCCTATCATTCCGTCCTATAGATCAATAGAGCGTTAACAGTATTAGCTCAGAGATCTGGACAAGCCAACACATACGTCTGCAATTGATTAGCCAGCTGTGTCATAAATAAAACATCATTGGGCGCTCCCATAGATAGCAAATCTGATTGAATACTTGTTTGTTGAGAGTCCATTCTGACAGCAACAAGCGACCCGTAAGAGAACGGGAGTGCGATAAAACAATCAGACGACCCAGAATATGACGGACCAAAACTGAACTTGGTGTACTATAACCAACAGACGGATTCTTTCCATTAAATTGAATAACGGAAACGAAAGAGTGCCTCCCTGGTTCCGGAGATACGCCACTACTGTCGAATTAAAGGACAGGAATTTGGGCATGCGTTTCTGAATAATGTTCATGCAATGACATAAAGCAAGCCTAAAAAACATTATTCCGCGGAAGTTAACTGATAGCTAAAAGACTGCGGAACCCAAAGACCCTGGCACTTCGAATCCGTAGGGATCAGTATATATCCCAATCTGTTTGACTGGCAACCGTCATAACAGCCACACTCGGGTCCGGCAACTGCGGCGGCACTCTCTGAGTCAACCACCGAATGTTTGCCCCAGTCTGAATCTCTTGTAACACTAGATAGACAAGAGAATGTATAAATCAAGCAATTCATGGATTGCCGGAAAGTTGCCGTCGAAGAGAAGCTCCTCCGAGAACGAAGCGACTCTGAGAGAGTTCTTAACCTACTATCCACGCGTGGATGTAGCTAGGGCTGCATCACGTCTAACCAACTCCAATCAGCCACTGAAGGGCGGAGTTATACGTGAACAAACTACTGCCCTCAAAAGAAATTACATTGAGAATAATATCCCGTAAATCTTTTCTTGAAGACGTAATGATAACGCCTCAGTAAGGCGGATTACGTATAATAAAGCGTCTAAGTTAAGTCTACTATACATAATGTCGTTCCCAACATTGAAATTGGAAAAGACATAAACGGTGAAAAAGAATATATGCAGTCTTTAATCACACCGTCTAGACGCATATGAACTCTCGGTATGCCCTGCTCTGCCAAAATAAACTATATGTAAAAAAGATAAAATGGCAGAAATGAGCCACGCGGACAAGAAACTAAACTATCATGCTTAGTAGCAGGCTTGTATATATATATAATATATATAGCGTCGAAAAATAAAACACATGTTGTAATGACAATATTGGACTGCGTCGGTAAGTCAGGGACAAAGTCCCTGTACCGATCGAAAAATCCGAGTCCAATGACGCTATAAGTCTCTTATCCAAGATCGCAGCAATGAAGTCCGAAAAATAATCACTGGAAGAAATGCCAGAAGATATGAAAGGCATCTTCCGATACTACTAAAGGGAAAACTCGAAATCTTTCGAATCCCTTTCGCCATCCTGTCGGACCCTATAAAGCGTTCGGTCGTCCGTAGCTTGATGCAACCGCGGACCGCACCGACCCAGCGCCGTCGGATAATTCCTGATTCGACCGAGAAACCGTCAATTGCTGGGATGCTGCGAAACAACTGTGCTAACTCGGATAGCACGTCCGTCACTGAGGCTTGAGGAGCAGCGGTCTTACGATGCATTGCCGCAGGAAGCTCCGAGATCGTTACCCCGTGCATACTTCCAATATGCGAGCGAACGGAGTGTATAGGCCTCGTGTCCCTTGGCTACCGGATGGCGCGACCTATTCGCTGTGGAATCACTGAATGCCGAAACTGATCGGATACTCGAGGTCACGTAGCCAATGTGCGGTCGTGTGCCTTGCTGTGAGGATGAGGAAGCATTAAAGACAGTCTCTCGGACTGTCAATATAACGGAGCGTCCCGAGCAACGGACATATGCTCCGAATGTAAAATATCTGAACCACAACATGCGGTCCCCTATGTTGTTGGCTTCCTCCGATCTGTCCTCAATCTGCCGTCACTGGGTGAGTACTAAAGTAATTAAAGTGCTCGCATCACCCAAATCTCCTTCCTAGACCGCAACGGACGAACCCGGCAGCCGAACCATTCGATGAATGTACGCTACACCGGGTGAGCTAGCGAATGTCACTCCGTAAGCGATAGACATATTCCATGAGCACTTATTGCCGCTAACTCTTCATTAACTATGACGACAGAGGCACACTTTTGAAAGACATCTCCATAACTCTTCGAACAAGAAACCAGAAATGCTTGGATAGCAAGCATAAAATAATAATATATAGCGTCGTTCAATAATTCGAAAGTTTGTGTGACATTATTGGACTATGTCGGAACTGAGGGACGATGTCCCTGAACCGAACCAAAAATTTCTAAGTCCACCGACGCTATCAGTTTCTTATCCGGCATCGCAGCATATGTTGTTCCGAAAGGGAAAGCTTGAAATCCACCGAATCCCTTTCGGTATCCCGTCGGACCGGATGAAACTTTCGGACGTCCGTACCCGCTTCCGCGGAGCGTCCCGACCCAGCATCGTCGGATAAAATATATGCGACAGATTCAGTTGATGCTGGGATGCTGCGATAAACTGTGCTATTAAGGAAAGCACGTCCGTTCCCGAGGCCTGTGCAGTAGCGGACTTACGATGCATTGCCGCTGGAAGCTCCGTGTACGTTGACTCCCGCATACTTCCTATGCGAACGTCCGGAGTCTGCAGGCCTCGAGTCCCCGGCTACCGACCCAGCGCTGTCGGATAATTCTCGATCCGACACCGTTTCTGTCGGCTGCTGGGATGCTGCGATAAGCTGTGCTATGTGCACAAGAATGTCCGGCGTCGAGACCTGCGGAGGCGCAGTCTATCGCTGCTTCGCCGAGGGCAGCTCCGCATCAGATGGCTCCCGCATACTTTTCCTATGCGAACGTCCGGAGTCCATCGGTCTCGAATCCCTGGCTGCCGGATGGTGTGACCTGGTCGCCGAAGAATCCTTGATCGGCGAAGCTGGTAATATATCGGCGGTCACGCAGCCAAGGTGCGGTCGTGTGCGCTGACGAGAAGAGGAAGCCTTAGCAGTCTCAGCGGACTGCCTATACAACGGAGCGTCCCGAGCGACGGACGTATGCTCCGCTAACGACACATTTGTACCACAACATCTGGGGCCAGATGTTGTTGAACGAGAGAGGGGCCTCTCTCGCTTGCCGTCCGGATGGACCGGAACGAGCTATGAACCGGACTAAAAGGCTTCCTCCGTTCTCCCTCCGATCCGCCGTCACTGGGTGTGCATTAAGTTAATTTTATAGTGCTCGCATCACCCCAAAATTCCTTCTAGACCGCAACGGACGAACCCGGCTGCCGAACCATTCGGTGAATGGACGCTACACCGGGCGAGCTAGCGGACGTCAAAGGCCGTCGAACCTACTAGGGTCCTCTTAGGCAATTGGCGTATTACATGAGCACTTTTCCGCTAGCCCTTCATTAATTGTGACGACGGAGGCACACTGTTGGAAGACATCACAGATACATCACCCTAATCTTGATCGTCTGAAATAGAAATTGATAAAGTAGAGTGACCCTTCGGGGAAAGGACCGGAGTGTCCAAATCCCCAACAACATACCGTGACATACGCTTCCCATATTGTCATCGAAATCATACGATACAGAACCGGAGTTAATGCGAGTACACTGACCACATATAGAATGATAATAAGGTCAGAGGAAGACTTCCTCTTAAAACAATTGATCAATATCCTTTCAATGTGAAAAGAAAACAAGTCCTGGTACTCGCACTAACCCCTGGCAATCAAAATACATAATAATAATATGATCCATTAATATAGAAAAAATAATTGAAATCAAAATATTTTGAAAAAATATTTTTTCAGAACAGCCCAAGTTTCTGAAAAGTAACGTTGAGCCCCAATGGATCCCAAGCCTAAGTGTGGACAAAAATTTTAAAAATATTTTAAACAATTTATTCAACACTTACGAACAATAATAATGTATCTAGTTATGATTGAAATAACATAAAGATATTATTATTTAGAAATCCCCCCCTCACACAGAGGGCTGTTGTAAATGTAAACAATGAGTGTAAAAACACTAAAATAAGACTCCAGGCACCCAGGCCCGAAATCAGTTACCAAAAATACACCATCTGATGCAAAACAGAGACTTCCAGGGAAGAAACTGCAGAACATCAGATGGTAGATGCAGAACACAACGCCTAACCACCCGTAGGTGAAGACGTAAACATGGGGAAAAAACAGAATTCATTCTGTTATTCAGCTAAACTCCCAAGAAATTTTAGTAATAATAATTACAGAAATTATGCCAAAAGCATGGGAGAATAGCAAGGGGGAACTTAAAGGACAGGGAGAGAGGAAAAACACTTGAAAAAACAGTGTAACTAAATAATCAGAATGACAACAAAATGGCTGCTGCCTTGAAAATAGGTAACTTAACATAATTTCATTAAAAAATTTTAAGTTACAGCCCTGATAATATTCTGTCACACATTCTTTTCCTCTCCTCCTTTTCTATCCTCCTTAGAATCACCATTTCACTAATATTTATGTGTCTGGCATCATTTAAACTGAGATTTAAAAGCACAAAGATCAGTCAGATGTTAACTGATGAAGGGCCAAACTTAGAATGATAAATGGCGCCAATTTCGGAACGTCCTTGACACTGCGCATGCGCAGTAGGGGCGAAGTGTGGAGGGCCTCTCAGGACATGTTTTCTTTAGTTTTAGATGCAAATTTTGGGGATTGGGGGGCAAAATTTGTGTTTGGCCCTATATTTTAAGAGTTAGCACCAGCTATGTCTGGGTCATTGGTACAGTATAAAAATCTATATCATGTGACCCTTCACTGGAATGAGCTCATTCCAATGAGATTTCACATGAAATGGTTTTGTTGAAATGTTTTGACAAATATATTTTTTTTCAAATGCTTAATTTGTAAATTATGCAGGCGGATGCGGCCAATTCACTTGGTAAAGGGTTAATTGATTAGAATCTTCAATTCATCAGAAGTTGATAGTCAAACTTACAAAACTTGTCGAGTAGATTTGGTTTGCAAATCACCAAATGCTTACCTAGACTTAATTTACTGAACTTGTTTTATGATAAATTACAGGCTTCTTGGAGTTCCTCTATTTTTTTACATTTGGCTTATGACACACTGTAAGGGTGATACAATGCTGAGTTGGGCCTTATGAGCACTTTCCACTGATGTTTTACACAGTAGCACTCCAAAAATTTGACTACTTTCTGTCCTTATTCAAAATATATACTGCCTTTGGCTGAAATCAGCAAGAACATCGTTTTCAAACCTTGCTATAACTGAAGAGCAGAAAAGGATGCGGTTAAATTACAAATGGAATGGCCAGACTTCAACCCTTGCCGAGAGAGCCTTCATTGGTGCCAATGACAAGAGCAACGCGAAGTGCAGCATATGCCCCCTTCTGCAATATATGGATAGAATTACATAAAAAAACAAAAAAAGGATCAGTCTTGCAGAACTTCAGTCATAGAGTGGAAACCAATTTCATGTGTATTTAACATCGGAGGTCACTGTGACCTTGACCTTTGGAACATCATTGTCAAAATAAATAGGCTTTCTCCACTCATCATATCTAACACACATATGAAGTTTGGTAAAGATTCAGTTGGTAGAACTTTAGTTCCAGAGTGGAAACCAATTTCAAGTGTAATTAACACCTCCATGGAGGTCAATGTGACCTTGACCTTTGGCACATCATGGTCAAAACAAATAGGCTTCTTTCACTCCTCATACCTAACCCACACATGAAGCTTGGTAAAGATCCGGTTGGTAGAACTTCAGTAATAGAGCGGAAACCAATTTCAAGTGTATTTAACAATAGAGGTCACCGTGACCTTGACCTTTGGTACACCACGGTCAAAATAAATAGGCTTCTTCCACTCATCATACATAACCCACATATGAAGTTTGGTAAAGATCCGGTTGGTAGAACTTTAGTTATAGAGCAGAAACCAATTTCAAGTGTATTTAACATTGGAGGTCACTGTAACCTTGACCATGGCACATCATGGTCAAAATAAATAGGCTTCTTCCACTTATCATACGTAACCTGCATATGAAGTTTGGTAAAGATCCAGTTAGTAAAAGTTTAGTTAATTGACGGAATATGAAAAGTTAACGGCCAGACGCCAAACACCAGACGATGGACACCAGACATGGCGAAAACATAATGCCCTCAAGAAAATTTCTCAGGGGCATAAAAACTATTTTGAACTTAGTAGGCCACTCATTCACTGTGACACCCCTCAGAGACAGGAGTTTGAATCCTTTCCTAATAATGCTAGGATACAATACCTGCAGAAAAAAAATTGGAATAACTCAAACATTTTCATTTTTGCCTCCAAAACATAGCTCATGGCCTTGATGAGCTCATTCCAAAAAAGGGGCTCTAAGCTATGTTTCAGAGGCAAAAATTGGAGAAAAAAAATTGGAATGGTACTTTTTTGGGAATAGTGCTGGACATATTTGGCTGTTACATTGGGTCAAGTGTGGCCAGGCATTTGCATAATAGAAAATTTTTACAGTTTTTTTTTAATTCAGTTGTTCAGTTAATTGGATCTCACCATATATGAAACAAACTTCTGTTCATAAAATGCCATGATTATTATACTAAATAAGTACCTGTTTCCATAATCAATAAACTTTTTGGCCTCACCATCTTTAATACATGTATACAGTTCGAGAAGTTCCAACTTGTATTGTCTATGCGTAGAAGCATGAGTGTTCTGTACATAATTATTCACAAGCTGAAATTCATTTGATATCAAAATTTAACATTCATATAGCACAAAATTATAATGAGCAAAATTCAGTTACAGTATTTCAGACCTGTAGCAATTAGAAACTGATGCAATCTAAAAATGGGTTACCTTAACTTTTTCAGGTTTCCCCTTTTCTGATTTTTTAAAATGTTCATCAGTGTGATAATAATAATAATTATGCCTTTTGCAGATTTGCTGGTGTCATTTAATGAGGACAATATCAACCCCAATTATTTCCTCCCCCACTCTCCCTCGTAAACTCTGAGCAATCTGTAAGTAAAAGGGTTTTGATGAGTAATCTACAATACTGCAGCTTATTTCATGAAATTCTTCCATTCAGTGAGTGAGGTGCCGTGATGTCATATACAGTTGTACCTAAACCCTTGTGGGCCTAATTCTGACTTTGATAACATTTTAATGCAAAGGAACACATGCCCCATAATGCATTGTTTGGGTAAACTCAAACTTGTTTTTTAAGTACCTTGTCTGTTGTTCCTGGACAATTCTTGGATATTCTATAGGCAGTCAAGACTTGGCTAGAAACTGCAAATCCACTTTAGGTAGACTTTCAAACTATAGCAAATACAGTACGTGGAGAGTGGATTGTAACTAAATCACCCGTGGAGTGGAGTTATCACCCAAGCTATAACTTTCAAATTTTGTACATATCGGCAAGAAACACAAGCACATTGTTTCAGCCAATGGACCTCCGGGTTTAACCCGGAGGTCCATTGGCTGAAACTTTGCTGGTGCTAGTTATGCTTTGCAACAAATTTGCAATTATTCCTCGGGTGGAATCTCCACTCTGCGGGTGATTTAGTGATAATACACTCTCCACGTACAGTGTGTTTAAAAATTTCTGGGCCCTGAAGGATTAAAACTTTTTTATTACATCTGAAAGAAAGAGCAATTTCAGCCACATGATTTATGAAGCATAGGATTATTTTTGCATAAAGAAGTACAGTGGAACCCTGTGTTAACTGAATAGTTACTCTGCCTATGAAAATTATTCAATTAACAGGAACTTTCAATTAACAGTGATTTTTAACTGGTTATTTTCCTAGTATTCTTGAGATAAAATGAGCATTTAATCCATTGTATTTTGTTTGACAGAGCTCATGGATCTCTGTCTAACAAGATATAATAGATTAAATGTCTACATTATATTACTGTGGCCAAAGAGGTCTATAAACAGCAGAGTTAGGTGATTGTCAATTTCTCAACTTATTTTTTTTTCAATTAATAGGAGTTTGCTCTATAACTTGTATCCAGTTAACAGGTCATATTAGTACTGAAAGTATGGTACAGAATGGCCACCGTGGACTGGTCACTTTCGGTTGGGTGGGCTATGTTTCCATGGATGCAGTAATATTAGATTCCAAACACTAATTGTAGGAATATTCATCAAAAATTTAATTAATGATACAACCCGGTGCTTCATTAATTAAAATTTTGCTGATTATGGTTTTTATTAACTGGTAAGTGCATGCAGTGATAACACTGCCCACATGTGAATTACAACCAGTCCACAGCAAATGTACTGCACATAAAATTGTGTTTTTAAGTTCTATTCAATTAGTAAGGTTATTCAATTAGGAGATATTCAATTAAGTGAGCTATATTGTATTGGTTCTATCAATTACACAGATAAATCAGGTATCCAGTTAACAGCCATAGATTTTTTTTTCTTGTACATGTATATTTTACACATTAACTTCCTTCAATCCTTGGAGGCTTATATACAACTTTCATAAATTTTAATGCCTTACAACAGGTGCTCCGACAAGCAAGTAGGCTTGAACATGAAACTGTACACATAATATTATCTTGCCAGCAGTTTCTAATTAAATCCTGGCTGCCTATATAGGTAGCCATGACTTGACTAGGAATCACTGCCGAGTCACAAATTGCATAAAAGTCTGAGGTTACATAAGTTGTGAAGAAATGTTCAGACTTCATTAATTACAAACTTTTGAGAGTTTAAGCCCACACAAAATCGTATTCAGACATTGTGTCATCTGCAAAGAAAATACAGTAGAATTCTGTTAATTGAATAGCCACTTCGCCAAGGAAAAATATTCAATTAACAGGAGCATTCCATTAACATGGAATTGGTCGCTTTTTCTGTATTCTAGAGAAAAACTGAGCATAAGGCCTAAAAAAATAAAAAATCTGTTTCTCAGGCCCTCCTGCATGGTCCTTTTGGCTGCCGCATGCTCTCTTTTTATAACCAATTTAAACTTAAAAACAAGAGCACCGCTGGGCATTGCATCATACGCCCGTGAACTGTTCAAATTGTACCATTTTAACACATTTGCAATTTTTTTAGAGTGCGAGAAATTTATACGGGCATATATATATATGTTACGGTCAGACTTTGAAATCAGTGATTTTGTGAAATGACTAAATTTTTTCAGTCATTTGAGAAAAAAGACTAACAAGTTTGAAGCCAATCGAAAAACAAATACTAAAGTTATCATCCAGAAACCAAATATTTGACAAAGAATTCTAAGTCCAACAGGGGCCATAATTCAGGCAAAACTTGTTCAGACCGACCCTATATTCGAACTTGACCTGTATTTTGTTGTGATTAAACCACATACCAAGTTTGGAGCCGATCGGAAAACAAATACTAAAGTTATCATCCGGAAACCAAATATTTGACAAATTCTAAGTCCAACAGGGGCCATAATTCAGGCAAAAATTGTTCAGACCGACCCCATATTTGAACTTGACCTGTATTTTGTTGTGATTAAACCACATACCAAATTTGGAGCCGATCAGAAAAGAAATACTAAAGTTATCATCCGGAAACCAAATATTTGACGAATTCTATGTCCAACAGGAGCCATAATTCAGGCGAAAAATGTTCGGACCGACCCCATATTCGAACTTGACCTGTATTTTGTTGTGATTAAACCACATACCAAATTTGGAGCCGATCGGAAAACAAATACTAAAGTTATCATCCAGAAACCAAATATTTGACGAATTCTAAGTCCAACAGGAGCCATAATTCAGGCGAAAAATGTTCGAACCGACCCCATATTCGAACTTGACCTGTATTTTGTTGTGATTAAACAACATACCAAATTTGGAGCCGATCGGAAAACAAATACTAAAGTTATCATCCGGAAACCAAATATTTGACGAATTCTATGTCCAACAGGAGCCATAATTCAGGCGAAAAATGTTCGGACCGACCCCATATTCGAACTTGACCTGTATTTTGTTGTGATTAAACCACATACCAAATTTGGAGCCGATCGGAAAACAAATACTAAAGTTATCATCTAGAAACCAAATATTTGACGAATTCTAAGTCCAACAGGAGCCATAATTCAGGCGAAAAATGTTCGGACCGACCCCATATTCGAACTTGACCTGTATTTTGTTGTGATTAAACCACATACCAAATTTGGAGCGGATTGGAAAACAAATACTAAAGTTATTGTTCGGAAACCAAACGGACGGACAGACGGACGGACAACGCCATACTATAATACGTCCTGTTTTTCAAACGGGCGTATAAAAATAAAAATTAAATGGTTTATGTCTGATATTTTACCCATGTTGAAAAGTTAAAAAATTTATAGTAATTTATATATTTTTTATACTTACCAATGACCCAGACTTAGCTGGTGCTAACTCTAAAAAATCCAGGGCCAAACATAAAATTTTGCCCCCCAATCCCCAAAATTTGCATCCAAAACCAAAAGAAATCATGTCCTAAAGGACCTCCATACTTTGCCCTTACTGCGCATGCGCAGTGTCAAGGACGTTCCGAAATTGGCGCCAATTATCATTCTTACTGGCAGTGCCTGGTCAGCGCTATGTACTCAGCGGGGAGGTAAGAGTTCCCAACTCCTGGGAGGGCCATCCCCGTCTGGGTCATTGGTAAGTATAAAAAATATATAAATTACTATAAATTTTTTAACATTTTTATACTGTACCAATGACCCAGACTTAGCTGAATAGTAAAAAGGCTGGAGAGCCTAGGACATAGAGGAAAATCCAATAAGCTCAACTATATAATATAGAGGTAACCGCTCAAGGAGAAAAGGAGTATTAGGCTTTACATGTATCTTTCTTATTTTATGTCAAATTAGAAAGATACAATATCCTTCATAATTGAGCACAATAACATTCAGTTCTCTATTAACATCCAGTATAACCCTTTATACTAATTATTTTTAAAGTAAGCCAATAAATAAAGTTAGTCCAGAGAATTGAGACTCTTTATATTCTTTAAAAGTGTCCGAGGATTGTATATTAACGCCCGTTTGACACTTGACATATACAAATGCTTCACACCGAGCTACACTTTAAAAATATGACATGAATGAATTTTAACATTAATATTACACTTTAAAACCATCCCGGAAACGACTCAGAAATACTGACTTCGGAGGAGGCATTCCCTTGCTTTTCACTATAAAGCAGGTGACCTAAGGGAACACCCCCCCCCCCCCCCTTCCCCTTGCCCTGGGTCAAATAGCCCAGAGCGAAGAGGGCAGCCGGACGGAGTCACTGCTGGAACAGAAAGCCTGCATAACTATAGTTGCAACTGTTTAGTGGATGACATTCTGAGCAACAGATAACGGACCTAAACAATGCAGGTCTCCAGAAATGGACTCAACATTTCTGAGATAAAAATTCGTGAATGTGGATGGCTGAGACCAATAAGCAGCCTTCATTAAATCTGTAATAGCAATACTATTAGCGTAAGCCCAAGAAGTAGCAAGAGCTCTTACTTCATGAGCCAAAATCTTAAGCACAGACTGCTGAGAAGAAGATAAATTTTCATAAGCAGTACGGACAGTTAATTGAATCCATCTAGCAATAGAATGGACCGAAATGTCCTTTCTATTAGGCATCAGAGACAGAAAGAAACGTTTCCGTCCCTTTCTGATAAACTGAGATCTCTGTTTATAGATACGTAACGCTCTAACAGGACAGAGTAAAGGCCTACGCCCGTCTGAAGACGGAAGAGCCTTAATAACAATAGGTTCCGGATATTTATTAGGAGCCTGATTCTTAGCTAAAAATCCCACATTAGTAGTGAAGGTGATAGTGTTCCCGACACTACGATAGTGAGAATCATCCACCGACAGTGCTTGAAGCTCACTGACTCTTCTAGCAGAGGAGAAAGCTAAGAGAAAAGCTGTCTTATAAGACAAGAATTTGAAATCTACTGTCCCAAGAGGTTCAAATGGCTTTTCCTTCAGTTTAAGAAGAACCCAAGCTAAATTCCACTTAGGCATTAACCTAAGAGTTCTGGGTCTATTTATCGAGAAGTTTCTTACTAACTTAGATAAAGAGACATTAGATCCAATTTGTAAACTATCATGATGTGCATAGGTATCAGATAACATAGACCTATAACCCTTAATAGTAACAGGCTGCAGTTTGATTTCGTCAAACAAGTATACTAGAAAGTTTGCAATGTCTGGTATAGAGGGATCAAAAATATCAACAGAATGATCCCTACACCAACGACGAAAAACCTTCCACTTAGCCGCATAGTTTAGCGAAGAGGAGGTCCTCCTACAGTTAGAAATCGCGTCCACTGCTCGTCCTGTAAAGTGCTTGCCATGCAAGAAGGACCGCACAACGGAAAAACGTGAAGGTTGAGACCTTGCGGGTTGTGATGGAGTTGACGCAATTTCCCCTGCGAAAGAAGATCCTCCCGTGGAGGAAGCTTTCGCGGTAGGTCCCACAACAGACACCTGAGTAGATTTATCCACGGCCTCTGTGGAGACAGAGATGCTACCAACAGAATCTTGCATTGAGATTGTTTTATCTTTAGCAATACTTGCTGAATTAACGGCGCTGGAGGATACGCATATCCTATCATTCCGTCCCAAGGGATCGACAGAGCGTCTACTGCAAATGCTCTTGGATCCGGACACGGAGACACATACGTCTGCAACTGATTGTTGAGATGTGTCGCAAATAAGTCTATCATTGGCCGTTCCCACTGGTAGCAAATCTGATTGAATACTTGTTTGTTGAGAGTCCACTCCGACGGAAACAAGCGACCCTTTCGTGAAAGGGAGTCTGCTAGTACGTTCAGACGACCTGGTATATGACGGACCGAAAGAAGAACCTGATGTTCTAGAGCAAACAGAAGGATTCTTTCCGTTAGATTGAACAACGGAATTGAATGAGTGCCTCCCTGATTCCGTATTGTCGGATAGGATTTGGACATGAGCATTGTGAATAATGTCCATCCAATGACGTAACGCAAGCCAAATTGACATCATTTCCTTGATGTTTATGTGCTTGCCCAGGAATTGCGGATCCCAAAGATCCTGGCATCTCGAATCCGTTGGGATCAATGATGCACCCCAACCTGTTTGACTGGCATCCGTCATAATGGTAAAACTCGGATCCGGCAACTGCAGCGGAACTCCCTGAGTTAACCACTGAATGTTTGCCCAAGTCTGAATCTCTCGTTTCACTTGATCTGACAAGAGAACGTCTATGTCGAGTGAATGAATTTTCACACTCCAATTCTGAGTCAAGAAAATCTGGAGAGGACGCGTGCGTAACCGCCGCGTCGGAATGAGATCCGCAGCGGCTCCGCACAGCCCTATCAGTCTCATAAACTCCCTCGCTGTGACTTTGTCTGCGTGCAGACAATAGCGAGCGTAACAACTGACTAATTTCGCTCTGGTTAACAGCAGACGAACGAGATTGTTGTGCGTCTCGAAGCTCATTCCCAGATGTGTGAATGACTTGGACGGCACCAGATCCGACTTCTCCTCGTTTATTATAAAACCGAGACGTCGGAGCAATAGAAGTAGATTCTGCACATCGTTCTGAAGCGCTAACTCGTTGCTGTACCTCTGAAGAATGTCGTCCAGGTAGGCCGACGTTACCGCAGACGAATGAGCTCGGAAATACATCATTACCGAGTTCATTACCCGAGTGAAAGCCCAGGGTGCTGGATTCAATCCAAAGCACATCGCCCGGAATTGATACACCACCCCTAGGACTGCGAAGCGCAGATACTTTCTGAATGTCGGAAGTACCATGACGTGAAAGTACGCATCTTTGGGATCTATGCTTGTTGCATAATCGTTCACCCGAATACTCGCTCTGACCGATCGAATCGTCTCCATATAAAACTTCGGAGCGACAATCAGCTTGTTTATCCAGCTCAAATCTATGACTGGACGGAACGAGCCGCCTGGTTTCGGAACCAGAAACAGATGGCTGTAGAATCCCGGTGTCTCCTGGTTTTCTACGACCTCTACCGCGTTCTTCATTAAAAGAGACTGCACCTCTGATAACAGAGCGTCTCTTTTCTGCGGATTTGACGGAAGTTGAGTCCATTTTGGACTTCGAGTTAATGGAGGCTTTCGTCTGAAGGATATCTTTAGACCTTCCGAAATCACACCTCTCACCCAAGGGTCGTCCGTAACCGACGCCCACTCTTGTGAAAAACTCGACAACCTTCCGCCAACCGGTACGCGATAGAGGTTGAAGCCATCACCTCCTGGACCTGTGAGGCCTGCGGTAGGAGAAACCACGTCCTCCACGACCTGCACCTCGTCCCGTCGACCTCGGGGCGTCTGACAGGTTGTCCCGGCCCGAAGGACGTCCCGAACGTGAGTCGCTGCCTTGACGGTCCCTTGAATAAGACCAAGAGGACGCACCGGAACCTCTATAGGAACCTCTCTTGGGCGCATTAGACCCAGAAGTGCCTGTCTTACTCTTATCTGTCGTGTCTGACTTCTTAGAAGCAGATTTGAACAGCAGAGAATCCGAAGCTTTCTTTGTAATTTTATCGTAAATTGCAGAAAGCTTGCCGTCGAAGAGAAGTTCTCCGGAGACCGAAGCGACTCTGAGAGAGTTTTTCACCTTACTATCCACGAGTGTGGATGTAGCTAGGGCTGCATCACGTCTAACCAAATCCAGGTTTGCCACTGAAAGGGCGGAGTTACACGTGGAATAAGCTACTGCCCTTGAAAGAAGTCTTGAAGAGGATTGTATATCCTGGAATTCTTTCCCTTGAAGACGCAGTGATAATGCCTTAGTAAGGTGGTCTGCGTAAGATAAGGCATCTAAACTGGCTCTGTTAGACGAAATAGTTGTTTCCAACACCGCGGTTGGAATAGACGCCGACGAGGGTAATGATAATTCTAAGTCTTCCGCCTCGTCGTCCATACGCAGAGGAACTCTCGGGATACCCTGTCCTGCCATATCGAATTTATTCCTTGCATTAATGAAAGGCAGGTTGAGAGTATTGGCGCACAAGAAACCTGCTTTTCCTGTTTTGGAAGCAAGTTTGAATATAGCGTTGTTCAATAATTCAAATGTTCTTGCAACATTATTGGACTGAGACGGAAACTCGGGAGCGATGTCCCTGAACCGCTCAAAGAAGTCCAATGACACTATAATTCTCTTGTCCGGAACCGCAGCAGTCTGGCCCGACGGAACAACTTGAGGAAGAAAGTGCCGGATGAAGTCCACGGCAGCTTTATGTTGTTCCGAAAGGGATAGCTCCAAGTCATCCGTATCCCTTTCACCATCCAGTCGGACCTCATGATGCTCCCGGTCGTCCACCCCCAATGCTTCGGCGGAGCGTACCGACCCAGCGCCGTCGGATAATACCCGATCCGACACCGTTTCTGTCGGTTGCTGGGATGCTGCGATAAGTTGTGCTATTTGCACAAGCACGTCCGACATCGAGGCCTGCGGAGGCGCAGTCTTTCGCTGCTTCGCCGAGGGCAGCTCCGCATCTGGTGACTCCCGCATACTCTTCCTATGCGAACGTCCGGAGTCCACCGGCCTCGTGTCCCTGGCTATCGGATGGCGTGACCTGGTCGCCGAAGAATCCCTGATCGGCGAAGCTGGTAAAATATCGGCGGTCACGTAGCCAAGGTGCGGTCGTGTGCGCTGATGAGAGGAAGAAGCCTGAGCAGTCTCCGCGGACTGCCTATACAACGGAGCGTCCCGAGCAACGGACGTGTGCTCCGCTTGCGACACATTTTGTACCACAACATCTGGTCCCAGATGTTGTTGTATGAGAGAGGGGCCTCTCTCGCTCGCGGCCCGGCTGGACCTGGACGAGCTAGGAACCGGACTCGAAGGCTTCCTCCGATCTCTCCTACTATCCGCCGTCACTGGGTGTGCACGTTGAATGTTTATAGTGCTCACATCACCCAACATTTCCTCCTGGACTGCATCGGACGAACCCGGCTGCCAAACCATTCGGTGAATGGACGCTACACCGGGCGAGCTAGCGGACGACATTTGTTTTATCTCCATGAGCACTTTTGCCGCTAGCTCTGTATTCATTTGTGACGACGGAAACGCACTTGCGGAAGATAACATGGAAACATCACCCTGTTCTTGTTCCTCTGAAATAGAAACTGATAGAGTAGAGTGACCCTGCGGAGAAAGAGCCGGCATAGCCCTTTCTCCACTAACAACATATCGTGACACACGTTTCCAATGTTTGTCATCCCAATATTGACATATAGAACAGGGATTAGTGCGAGAACACTGACTACAATTAATACAAAGATCATGAAAGTCAGAGGAAGATTTCTTCCTATTACAATTTGAACAATATCCTTTCATTGTGAAAAGTCAACAACAAGTCCTAGTTACTCGCACAAACCCCTAACACAAAGATACATAATAACATGATCCATTAATAATGAAAAAATAATTGAAAATCAAAATAATTTTTGAAAAATATTTTTTCAGCGAAGCCCAAGTTTCTGAAAAGTAACGTTGAGCCCCAATGGATCCGAAGGCTAAGTGTGGTCAAAAATTTTAAAATTATATTAAATAATTAATGCAACACTTAGGATAATAATAATGTATCTTATAGTGAGATAAACTACTCCAAAGGCAAACAGCCCCCCTCAAAAGAGACTGTTGCCAATGAAAACAAACAGTGTAAAAACACCAGAAAACATGACTCCAGGCACTGAAAAAACTGGCCCGAAATCAGTCATCAAAATTACACTCTATCTGATGCAAGACAGAGACTCCCAGGGGAGAATCTGCAGAACATCAGATGGAAGATGCAGAACACAACGTTTATACACCCATGGGTGAAAACGTAACTATGGGGAAAATAACAGAATACATTCTGTAACCAAGCTAACTCTCCCAAGAGAATTTAGAAATGATCTTTCTCAAAAATATGCCAAAAGCATGGGAGAATAGCAAGGGGGGACTTAGAAGACCAGGGGAGAGGAAACACTGAATAAGCAGTGCAACTTTATAGCAAGAATGACAACAAGAGGCCCATGCCTCGAAAATAGGCAACTTAACATAATTTCATAAAAAATTTTAAGTACAGCCCTGATTATTTTTTGTCACTCCTTTTTCCTCTCCTCCTTCTATATCCTCCTTAGAATCACCATTTCTCCAATAATTACGTGTCTGGCATCCTTTAAACTGAGATTTACAAGCACAAAGATCAGTGAGATGTTGACTGATGAAGGGCCAAACAGAGAATGATAATTGGCGCCAATTTCGGAACGTCCTTGACACTGCGCATGCGCAGTAAGGGCAAAGTATGGAGGTCCTTTAGGACATGATTTCTTTTGGTTTTGGATGCAAATTTTGGGGATTGAGGGGCAAAATTTGTGTTTGGCCCTGGATTTTTTAGAGTTAGCACCAGCTAAGTCTGGGTCATTGGTACAGTATAAAAATATTGATGAATTTGTCCCTTGAGTCTAAGAAGGCTTTGCAGTGCTTTAGCATTGCAAAGCCTTCTTGCACTCAAGGGATGAAATACACTACCACCCATGCTATTCTGTAGATTATGAGGCCTAAAACGTGAACCAAGGACATGAACATTTGATGGCAAAGAAGTAATTACTGAAATAAAAAATAAAATAAAAAACCGCTCGCCCGCATGCAATTTTACAAATAATGGCCTGAGAAACAGAAGATCTACTTTGTGTGGCCTAAATTATTCTATTATATCTTATTGGACATACCTCATGGAGCCCTGTCAAACAAGATCTAGTAGATTAAATGCAGGTATTTGATGCACTGAGGCCAAATAGGCCTGTAAGGGACATGAATTAATGATTGGGTAATTTCTCAACATATCGCAAGATTTTTTTTATTCAATAAACAGAAATATATTCGATAAACTACATGTATATACAACTATCAGGTTAAGTGTGTACTGAAGGTATGGTAAATGGTTTGGTATTAAGAAATTATATGTAGTTAACTGGGTTATACAATTAAGATATATCCACTTAGGCTTAACCCTTTACCCAATGCAGACAATATGAAAATGTATTATTTTAAATATCATTGTTTAAAATTTAAAAAAAAATTCAACAAAACCATATCATGTGACCCCTCACTGGAATGAGCTCGTCGAGCTCGTTCCAACGAGGGGTCACATGATATGGTTTTGTTGAAATATTTTGAAAAATAATATTTTTTCAACTGCTGAATTTGCATATTATGCGGGCGGATGCGGGCGATTCGTTGGGTAAAGGGTTAAAAAAGATAAAAATCTGTTTCTCAGGCCCTACTGCATGGTCCTTTTGGTTGTCACATGCTCTCTTTTTATAACCAATGTAAACTTAATGAAAGTGTCAATGACACTGTAGCTCAACTTGTTAAGACATGTACATGTATAGTATGTGGCACAGCAATGACAAACATCTAGGTAATGACCTGATAACAAAGGTACATATAAAGTATTGTAACGGTCAGTACATAAATACTGACCGTAGCCTGTAACAAATGTATAGGTAAAGAACTGTAAAGGTGGGTGACAGTCAGATGCTAAACTAGAAAAGAAATCTTTGAGTCCCAGAGTGGGTCTGACTGAACCCCCAAATATTTGTTCTCATAGCACAGTGATAACAAAGGCACCCCAAAACACACTCATTCCTGTCCCAAGGTGAAAACAAAGGTACCCAAGAAGTTTCATGAAGATCAGTTCATGAATACGAGCTGTATAGAAGTTGTGACAAAAAAGTGATTGGACCTAATTTCGGTACAAAATGGCCACTGGCAGCCATCTTGAATTTGGGACCGTACCCAGAAACACTCGTTCTCGTCCCAAGGTGATAACAAAGGTACCCAAGAAGTTTTCTGAAGATCAGTTTATAAATAAAGCCTCTAGCCCGAGCCGTATTGACATGCATGTGCACTTACCGTGTATAAGTAGCACTGAATAAATCAAAGTTCATCTAATTTGCATAATTTCTGCACGAGAAAAAAACCTGTACTATATGTGATGTATTCCATGTTACTAAACATTCATGCAAAAATTTATTCAAATCAGAACGTTAATACAGAAGTTCTGTACAAAAGACTGATTGCTCTAATTTTGGTGCAAAATGGCTGCAGGTGGCCATCTTGAATTTCGGACCACACCCCAAAACACTCGTTCTCATCCCACGGTGATAACAAAGGTACCCAAGAAGTTTCATGAAGATCGGTTCATAAATACAGACTCTAGCCCGAGCCGTATTGACATGTGTACTTGCTGTGTGTAAGTAGCACTGAAAAAATCAAAGTTCATCTAATTTGCATAATTTCTGCACGAGAAAAAAACCCGTATTATATGTGATGTATCCCATGGTACTAAACATTCACACACAAAATTATTCAAATCAGTGCTTTCATATGGAAGTTCTGTGCAAAAATCTGATTGCACCTAATTTTGTACAAAATGGCTGCCATCGGCTATCTTGAATTTTGGACCGGACCCAATAACACTCGTTCTTGTCCCACGATGATAACAAAGGTACCCAAGAAGTTACGTAAAGATCGGTTCATAAATACGGCCTCTTGCCCGAGCCGTATTGGCATTTGCACTTATAGTGCTGAAAGTAACACCAAAAAACATCAAAGTTAGTCTAATTTGCATAATTTACGCACGAGAAAAAAACCTGTATTATATGTGATGTATCCCATGGTACTAAACATTCATACAAAAAATTATTCAAATCAGCGCTTTCATATGGAAGTTCTGCGCAAAAATCTGATTGCACCTAATTTTGTATAAAATGTCTGCCAGCGGTTAACTTGAATTTCGGATCGGACCCAAGAACACTTGTTCTCGTCACACGGTCATAACAAAGGTACCCAAGAAGTTTCGTAAAGATCGGTTCATAAATACGACCTCTAGCTCGAGCCGTATTGAATTGTTGATGGACAGACGGACGACTGGCCATGGCATAAGCTCAAATTTGGCTTTGCCAAAGTTGAGCTAAAAAAATAAAAATTAAATGGTTTATGTCTGATATTTTATCCAAGTTAATATAATTGATAAATTTGTCTCTTTAATAAAACAAGGCTTTACAATGCTTTAGTATAGCAAAGCCTTCTTGCACTCAAGGGATGAAATGCACCACCGCCCATGCTATTCTGTAGGTTTAGAGGCCTAAAACTGAAAACAAACCAAGAATATGAACTTCTGGTGGCAAAGAAATAATTACAAAAATAAAAAATGCCGATAGGATCACCGATCCGATGTCGAGTTGTGACAGCACAAAAGTAGGTTTAATCATTTTCAACATAGCATCTGGAAACCAGTTGTTTGCAATTTACTATGTGAAGGGTCACTGTGACCTTGACATTTGACGTAGTGATTCCAAAATAAATAAGGCTCTTTCTTGCACCAATGCCAACCTACCTATGAAGTTTCATGAATATGAGTCAAACCATTATCAAGTTTCATGAATGTGGGTGGAACCACTGTCAAATTATCATCTGGAAACCAATTGTTTATGATTTATTACGTTCAAGATTACTGTGACCTTGACCTTTGACCTAGCAAGTCTAAAGTAAATAGGGTTCTTCCTCTCACCAATGCCAACCTACCTATGAAGTTTAATGAACGTGGGTAGAACCATCATCAAGTTAATGTCTGAAACCAACTGTTTACGGATTTACTATGTTGAAGGCCACTGTGACCTTGACCTTTCACCTAGTGAGTCCAAAAAAATAGTGTTCTTCCTCTCACTGATGCCAACCTTCCTGTGAAGTTTCATGAAAGTGGGTCGAACCATTATAAAGTTAGCATCCGGAAACCAATTGTTTTGATTTATCATGTTCAGGGTCACTGTGACCTTGACCTTTGACCTAGCCAGTCCAAAATAAATAGGATTCTTTCTCTCACAAAGGTCAACACACATATGAAGTTTCATGAATGTGGGTTTAACCATAGTCAAGTTATCATCCAGAAACCAATTGTTCATGATTTAGTATGTTCAAGGTCACTGTGACCTTCACCATTGACCTAGTGAGTCCAAAATATATAGGGTTCTTCCTCTCACTGCAGCCAACCTACCTATGAAGTGTCATGAACGTGGATCGCACCATTATCAAGTTATCGTCCGGAAACCAATTGTTTACAAAAGCCCGCCCACCCGCCAGCCATTCACCAAACTATAAGTTAAGTTTGACTTCGTCACAACTCGACTAATAAAAAACTGCCGGCCCATATGCAATTTTACAAAAAATGGCCTGAGAAATTGAAGATCTACTTTGTGGCCTCGATATTCACTATTTCAATTTTTAATGTTTTTTTTTCTACCATCTTATAAGGGAGCCCATAACAAAATTGTGCTTTACTGATGACTAAGACCCTTGCTTTGTTTAGTTTATTACCTTGAATTCATCACTTGTCTTCTCAATTGGTATCAGCTCACAATTTAATGAATGGTAATGTCTGTCAACTGGATTCTCTGATGTATCACCCTTCTTCAACATCTTGATAGCTATTTCAATATCTGCCAATGCCTGGAAAAAAGAAGCGTGACTACAAGTAGAGTTTGTTGCTAAAACAACAAGCCCTGAAATTTATGAACATGAAATTTATGACCATTTGCAAAACTAAATTTGAATACACTCAACCCATACTCAGGAACAGAATTAATTAACCCTTAAGGCCCTACTTCTGACTTTGGCCTATTTTTAGTAATTAGGTAAACTGTTTGGGTAAACTTGTGAAATACAATCTAAATACCTTGGCAGTTGTTTCTAGGCAAGTCTTGGCTGCCTATATAGGCAGCCAAGACTTGCGTAGACACAACTGCAAAATCACAGAACATAAAATGTCACAGTGTGGCAAAAATGTATGAAAAATCGGCAGGCCTTTAAGGGTTAAATAAATAAATAGTAAATATCTCCATATGGTTCTATGTTAAATTTCAAACCACATGGAGCTCCAGAAAATAAGTGGTGTGTAATGTCTTAAACAAATTAACAGCTATCAAAAGACTCTGCCTGGTGGATCTGAAAAACGAGATCTTTGAAGAATTATTCCTTATATAACATTGTATTAAAAGTCAGGTTCCCATAAAAAAAAACACAATATGAACCCAGGGACCTTATTCAAACAAACTTGAGCCCACCTCCTAAGGCTGCTGAATACCATACATCAAATGATTCTGACTGGTAAATTTGAGGAAGATTTAAAAAAAAAAATCCTCATATTACCTTAAGTTAAAATTTTAGCTCTCCTAGAGAGATAAAATATCAACCCAGGAGCTTCATTTGAACAAACTGGAATCTGACTTCCCTGTGGATGCTGATTACCAAATATCCAAAGATTCTGAGAAGGGGCTGTGAAGATGGAAATTTTTTTTTAATTTCTGAAACATGTGGACTTAACGTTTTCCCATTAATGACAAGTGTTAAAATGGATGTCTCAACATGGTGCTCTGTGACATAACCGACAGCAATGTTTTTTGCCTATTCGATTCTAATGTCAAAGAATGCTTCATACTAAATAAGAATTCTCTGTTCTGTGCAGGTTTGAAAATATGGGTGTTTGGAAACTTTTTCTGCTTTTCGGAGATTTTCCAAAAGAATGCAAGAAATTTTATTCTTTGCATGAATTAATATAAGTTATCCCCGCCAACATGTATGGTATATGGAGATTTAATACCTGGATGTTGGTTTTTAAACCCCGAGCCGCAGACGAGGTGCTTAAATGAGAACATAGAACACACTGGTAATTAGGAGATGAATTATTTGCTCTTATTTTATTTTTATGATTGAATTGTCAGAAATTTTCGGGTTTTATGGTTTGATTTTTATTTCCAGGAGAGCAAAAGCGGAATGCTTTCGTTTAAACCATATACCCCCAATGTTTCGCGTGCAGTTATACCCTGGATGTTACATGCTCTCATATACCTTGAATGTTGGGTGCATCCTTTGCCATGGCTCTTTGTCAAAGGCATTCTGACCAATCAAAAGACCAAATTTATCGGGATATAGGGACAACTAATTATGATCCAATAAAACCACACGCATGCCAAACAAGGTTTGAAAGGTAAATGGCAAATATTACCCCACACACCTCATTTGAACAAACTCTATTCAAAACCTCAAAAGAAAGCTCAGTACCAAATATCAAGTCACTGTACCTATTGGTCGAGAAGTAGGTCTTAAAAACAATTCTGGGGCATTTTCCACACCTTGGGGGTGTGTGTGGGGGGGGGGGGGGTAGGGGTGTTGGAGAACATAGATTTCAACAAAACTGAAATGCATCCCATCCATCCTTGACACAAAATATAACTGGAATCAGGCCAAACAGTTTGGGAGAGAAGACGCAAACCCAACCTTTACAATAAAAGTTGCAAGGATAAAGAATGAAGAGTGATCAGTATAGCTCACACTGACTTACAGTCAGTTCAGCTAAAAAAAAAAAAAACAGACTTCACTCAATTACTAACTTTTTGCCTCAAACAACTGCTTTAAAACATAGCATATGGCCCTCTTATACGGCCAAGAGAGAAGAAACAAAATTAATAACAATCATACATTACCTCAAGTAATTCGATTTTCTTTTTCACTTGTACTTTTGTTTTTATTATGGTGGGAGGTCTCATTCTAAAAAAGAAAACAAATTTATTCCTCAACCCAGTCTGTTATATAAATTCTTTTGCTTAATAGTGGAATGAAAATGTAAATTTTTCATTGGGAGACCCTAAATTAAAAAGTTTTCACAAAAACTTGCACATAATCTGTAGTATATTCTGCACCACAACACCTAAAACAGGCTTTAAGTTTTGTCATGCTGAGGTGGTTATGTCCCAAGATCAGCCTTGTAACATTTTTGTCATGAGGTCTATCAGTTGGTTCCATGAGAATAAAATATTATGTGAAGAGAAAAGATAACAAGCCTTGACAATCTTAAAAGGGCCTTCTATGAGACCTGAACACTATTTATTTTACAAAATGCAAGGTCTGCCAGACAGATGATACAATGGAACCTTATTATCCAATTAGTCACGGATTTGGTCAATTTCGTGTATTCTAGAAACTGACCAATGTTAAAAAATTTATAGTAATTTATATATTTTTTATACTTACCAATGACCCAGACTTAGCTGGTGCTAACTCTAACAAAACCAGGGCCAAACACAAATTTTGCCCCCCAATCAACAAAATTTGCATCCAAAACAAAAAGAAATCATGTCCTAAAGGACCTCCATACTACGCCTCTACTGCGCATGCGCAGTGACGCAGACGTCCCGAAATTGGCACCAATTATCATTCTCACTGGCAGTGCCTGGTCAGCGCTATGTACTCTGCGGGGAGGCAAGAGTTCCCAACTCCAGGGAGGGCCATCCCCGTCTGGGTCATTGGTAAGTATAAAAAATATATAAATTACTATAAATTTTTTAACATTTTTATACTGTACCAATGACCCAGACTTAGCTGAATAGTAAACAGGCTGGAGGGCCTAGGACATAGAGGAAAATCCAATAAGCTCAACTATATAGTAAAGAGGTAACCCCTCAAGGAGAAAAGGAGTATTAGGCTTTACATGTATCTTTCTTATTTAATATTAAATTAGAAAGATACACTACCCTTAATAATTGAGCACAATAACATTCATGTTCTCTATTAACATCCAGTATAACCCTTATACTAATTATTTTTAAAGCAAGCCAATAAATAAAGTAGTCCAGAGAATTGAGACTCTTTATAGTCATTTAAAAGTGTCCGAGTATTGTATATTTAAGCCCGTTTGACACTTGACATATACAAATGCTTCACACCAAGCTACACTTTAAAAATAAGACATGAATGAAATTTAACATTAATATTACACTTTAAAACCATCCCGGAAGCGACTCAGAAATACTGACTTGGAGGAGGCATTCCCTTGCTTTTCACTATAAAACAGGTGACCTAAGGGAACACCCGCCACCCCCCCCCCCCCCCCTTCCCCTTGCCCTGGGTCAAATAGCCCAGAGCGAAGAGGGCAGCCGGACGGAGTCACTGCCGGAACAGAAAGCCTGCATAACTATAGTTGCAACTGTTTAGTGGACGACATTCTGAGCAACAGATAACGGACCTAAACAATGCAGGTCTCCAGAAATGGACTCAATATTTCTGAGATAAAAATTCGTAAATGTGGATGGCTGAGACCAATAAGCAGCCTTCATTAAATCTGTAATAGCAACACTATTAGCATAAGCCCAGGAAGTAGAAAGAGCTCTTACTTCATGAGCAGAAATCTTAAGCACAGACTGCTGAGAAGAAGATAAATCTTCATAAGCAGTACGGATAGTTAACTGAATCCATCTAGCAATAGAATGGACTGAAATGTCCTTTCTATTAGGCATCAAAGACAGAAAGAAACGTTTCCGTCCCTTTCTGATAAACTGAGATCTCTGTTTATAGATACGTAATGCTCTAACAGGACAGAGTAAAGGCCTACGCCCGTCTGAAGACGGAAGAGCCTTAATAACAATAGGTTCCGGATATTTATTAGGAGCCTGATTCTTAGCTAAAAAACCCACATTAGTAGTGAAGGTGATAGTGTTCCCCACACTACGATAATGAGAATCATCCACCGATAGTGCATGAAGCTCACTGACTCTTCTAGCAGAAGAGAAAGCTAAGAGAAAAGCTGTCTTATAAGATAAGAATTTGAAATCTACTGTCCCAAGAGGTTCAAATGGCTTTTCCTTCAATTTAAGAAGAACCCAAGCTAAATTCCACTTAGGAATTAATCTAAGAGTTCTGGGTCTATTTATCGAAAAGTTTCTAACCAACTTCGATAAAGAGACATTAGATCCAATTTGTAAACTATCATGATGTGCATAGGTATCAGATAACATAGATCTATAACCCTTTATAGTAACAGGCTGCAGTTTGATTTCGTCAAACAAGTATACTAGAAAGTTTGCAATGTCTGGTATAGAGTGATCGAATATATCTACAGAATGATCCCTACACCAACGACGAAAAACCTTCCACTTAGCCACATAGTTTAGCGAAGAGGAGGTCCTCCTACAGTTAGAAATCGCGTCCACTGCTCGTCCTGTAAAGTGCTTGCCATGCAAGAAGGACCACACAACGGAAAAACGTGAAGGTTGAGACCTTGCGGGTTGTGATGGAGTTGGCGCGATTTCCCCTGCGAAAGATCCTCCCGTGGAGGAAGCTTCCGCGGTAGGTCCCACAACAGACACCTGAGTAGATTTATCCACGGTCTCTGTGGCGACAGAGATGCTACCAACAGAATCTTGTATTGAGATTGTTTTATCTTTAGCAATACTTGTTGAATTAACGGCGCTGGAGGATACGCATATCCTATCATTCCGTCCCAAGGGATCGACAGAGCGTCTACTGCAAATGCTCTTGGATCCGGACACGGAGACACATATGTCTGCAACTGATTGTTGAGATGTGTCGCAAATAAGTCTATCATTGGCCGTTCCCATTGGTAGCAAATCTGATTGAATACTTGTTTGTTGAGAGTCCACTCCGACGGCAACAAGCGACCCTTTCGTGAAAGGGAGTCTGCTAGCACATTCAGACGACCCGGTATGTGACGGACCGAAAGAAGAACGTGATGTTCTAGCGCAAACAGAAGGATTCTTTCCGTTAGACTGAACAACGGAACTGAATGAGTGCCTCCCTGATTCCGTATATACGCCACTACTGTCGTATTGTCGGATAGGATTTGGACATGAGCATCGTGAATAATGTCCATCCAGTGACGTAACGCAAGCCAAATTGACATCATTTCCTTGATGTTTATGTGCTTGCACAGGAATTGCGGATCCCAAAGACCCTGGCATCTCGAATCCGTTGGGATTAATGATGCACCCCAACCTGTTTGACTGGCATCCGTCATAACGGTAAAACTCGGATCCGGCAACTGCAGCGGAACTCCTTGAGTTAACCACTGAATGTTTGCCCAAGTCTGAATCTCTTGTTTCACTTGATCTGACAAGAGAACGTCTACATCGAGCGAATGAATTTTCACACTCCAATTCTGTGTCAGGAAAATTTGAAGAGGACGTGTGCGTAACCGCCCCATCGGAATGAGATCCGCAGCGGCTCCGCACAGACCTATCAGTCTCATAAATTCTCTCGCCGTGACTTTGTCTGCGTGCAGACAATAGCGAGCGTAACAACTGACTAATTTCGCACTGGTTAACGGCAGACGAATGAGATTGTTGTGCGTCTCGAAGCTCATTCCCAGATGAGTGAATGACTTGGACGGCACCAGATCCGACTTCTCCTCGTTTACTATAAAACCGAGACGTCGGAGCAATAGAAGAAGATTCTGAACATCGTTCTGAAGCGTTAACTCGTTGCCGTACCTCTGAAGAATGTCGTCCAGGTAGGCCAACGTTACCACAGACGAATGAGCTCGGAAGTAGATCATTACCGAGTTCATTACTCGAGTGAAAGCCCAGGGTGCTAGATTCAATCCGAAGCACATCGCCCGGAATTGATACACCACTCCTAGGACTGCGAAGCGTAGATACTTTCGGAATGTCGGATGTACCATGACGTGAAAGTACGCATCTTTGAGATCTATGCTCGTTGCATAATCGTTCACCCGAATACTCGCTCTGACCGATCGAATCGTCTCCATATAAACCTTCGGAGCGACGATCAGCTTGTTTATCCAGCTCAAATCTATGACTGGACGGAACGAGCCGTCTGGTTTCGGAACCAGAAACAGATGGCTGTAGAATCCCGGAGATTCCTGGTTTTCTGCGACCTCTACCGCGTTCTTCATTAAAAGAGACTGCACCTCTGATAACAGGGCATCTCTCTTCTGCGGATTTGATGGAAGATGAGTCCACTTTGGACTTCGAGTTAATGGAGACTTTCGTTTGAAGGATATCTTTAGACCTTCCGAAGTCACTCCTCTCACCCAAGGGTCGTCCGTAATAGACGCCCATTCTTGTGAAAAGCTCGACAACCTTCCGCCAACCGGAGCGCGATAGAGGTTTAAGCCATCACTTCCTGGACCTGCGAGGCCTGCGGTAGGAGAAACCACGTCTTCCACGACCCGCACCTCGCCCCGTCGACCTCGGGGCGTCCGATCGATTGTCCCGGCCTGAAGGACGTCCCGAACGAGAGTCGCTATCCTGACGGTCTCTCGAATAAGACCAAGAGGACGCACCGGAACCTCTATAGGAACCTCTCTTGGGCGCATTAGACCCAGAAGTGCCTGTCTTATTCGTGTCTGCTGTATCCGACTTCTTAGAAGCAGATTTGAACAACTGAGAATCCTTAGCTTTCTTTGTAATTTTATCATAAATAGCGGAAAGCTTGCCGTCAAAGAGAAGTTCTCCTGAGACCGAAGCAACTCTAAGAGAGTTCTTCACCTTAGAATCCACTAGTGTGGATGTAGCTAGGGCTGCGTCACGTCTAACCAACTCCAGATTTGCCACTGAAAGGGCGGAGTTACACGTGGAATAAGCTACTGCCCTTGAAAGAAGTCTTAAAGAGGATTGTATATCCTGAAACTCTTTCCCCTGAAGGCGCAGTGATAACGCCTTAGTAAGGTGATCTGCGTAAGATAAAGCATCTAAATTGGCTCTGTTAGACGCAATAGCTGTTTCCAACACCGCGGTTGGAATAGAAGCTGACGACGGTAATGATAGCTCTAAGTCTTCCGCCTCGTCGTCCATACGCAGAGGAACTCTCGGTATACCCTGTCCTGCCGTATCGAATTTATTCCTTGCATTAATGAAAGGCAGGTTGAGAGTATTAGCGGACAAGAAACCTGCTTTCCCCGTCCTGGAAGCAAGTTTAAATATAGCGTCGTTCAATAATTCAAATGTTCTTGCAACATTATTGGACTGCGACGGAAACTCGGGAGCGATGTCCCTGAACCGCTCAAAAAATTCAGAGTCCAATGACGCTATAATTCTCTTGTCCGGAAGCGCAGCAGTCTGGCCCGACGGAACAACTTGAGGGAGAAAGTGCCAGATGAAGTCCACGGCAGCTTTATGTTGTTCCGAAAGGGATAGCTCCAAGTCATCCATATCCCTTTCACCATCCGGTCGGACCTCATGATGTTCCCGGTCGTCCGCCCCCGATGCTTCGGCGGAGCGTACCGACCCAGCGCCGTCGGATAATTCTCGATCCGACACCGTTTCTGTCGGCTGCTGGGATGCTGCGATAAGCTGTGCTATCTGCACAAGAATGTCCGGCGTCGAGACCTGCGGAGGTGCAGTCTTTCGCTGCTTCGCCGAGGGCAGCTCCGCATCAGATGGCTCCCGCATACTTTTCCTATGCGAACGTCCGGAGTCCATCGGTCTCGAATCCCTGGCTGCCGGATGGTGTGACCTGGTCGCCGAAGAATCCTTGATCGGCGAAGCTGGTAATATATCGGCGGTCACGCAGCCAAGGTGCGGTCGTGTGCGCTGACGAGAAGAGGAAGCCTTAACAGTCTCTGCGGACTGCTTATACAACGGAGCGTCCCGAGCGACGGACGTATGCTCCGCTAAAGACACATTTTGTACCACAACATCTGGTCCCAGATGTTGTTGTACGAGAGAGGGGCCTCTCTCGCTCGCGGCCCGGCTGGACCTGGACGAGCTAGGAACCGGACTCAAAGGCTTCCTCCGTTCTCGCTTACTATCCGTCGTCACTGGGTGTGCATCTATTATGTTTATAGTGCTCGCATCACCCAAAATTTCCTCTTGGACCGCATCGGACAAACCCGGCTGCCGAACCATTCGGTGAATGGACGCTACACCGGGCGAGCTAGCGGGCGACATTTGTCTAATCTCCATGAGCACTTTTGCCGCTAGCTCTGAATTCATTTGTGACGACGGACGCACACTTGAAGAAGATAACATGGAAACATCACCCTGTTCTGGTTCCTCTGAAACAGAAACTGAGAGAGTAGAGTGACCTTGCGGAGAAAGAGCCGGCATCGCTCTTTCTCCAGAAACAACATATCGTGACACACGTTTCCAATGTTTCTCATCCCAATGTTCACATATAGGACAGGGATTAATGCGAGAACACTGACTACAATTAATACAATGATCATGAAAGTCAGAGGAAGACTTCTTCCTATTACAATTTGAACAACGTCCCTTCATTGTGAAAGAACAACAATAAGTCCTAGTTACTCGCAAAAACCCCTGACACAAAGATACATAACAACATGATCCATTAATAAATGAAAAAACAATTGCAAAACAAAATAATTTTGAAAAAATATTTTTTCAGCGAAGCCAAAGTTGCTGAAAAGTAACGTTGAGCCCCGATGGATCCGATGGCAAAGTGTGGTCAAAAATTTTAAATTTATATAAAATAATTAATGAGACACTTACGGATAATATAAATGTATCTTATAGTGAGATAAACTACAGCAAAGGCAAACAGCCCCCCTCAAAAAAGGCTGTTGCCAATGAAAACAAACAGTGTAAAAACACCAGAAAACATGACTCCAGGCACTGAAAAAACTGGCCCGGAATCAGTCATCAATTACACTCTATCTGATGCAAAACAGAGACTCCCAGGGGAGAATCTGCAGAACATCAGATGGAAGATGCAGAACACAAACGTTATACACCCCTGGGTGAAAACGTAACTATGGGGAAAATAACAGAAAACATTCTGTAACCAAGCAACTCTCCCAGGAAATTTTAGAAATGAAATTTCTCAAAAATATGCCAAAAGCATGGGAGAATTGAAAGGGGGGACTTTAGAAGGCTAGGGGAGAGGAAACACTGAATAAGCAGTGCAACAATTAGCAAGAATGACAACAAGAGGCCCATGCCTCGAAAATAGGCAACTTAACATAATTTCATCAAAAAATTTTAAGTACAGCCCTGATTATTTTTTGTCACTTCTTTTTCCTCTACTCCTTAGAATCACATTTTCTCCAAAAATTACGTGTCTGGCATCCTTTAAACTGAGATTTACAAGACAAAGCTCAGTGAGATGTTGACTGTTGAAGGGCCAAACAGAGAATGATAATTGGCGCCAATTTCGGGACGTCTGCGTCACTGCGCATGCGCAGTAGAGGCGTAGTATGGAGGTCCTTTAGGACATGATTTCTTTTTGTTTTGGATGCAAATTTTGGGGATTGGGGGGCAAAATTTGTGTTTGGCCCTGGTTTTGTTAGAGTTAGCACCAGCTAAGTCTGGGTCATTGGTACAGTATAAAAATATTCTATCTTGTAGAGCACTGTCAAACAAGATATCATAAATTAAATGCTTGTACTGAATGTCCAGAGGCCAAATAGGTCTTTAAACAAGTAGAACATGGTGATTGATAGGCTAGTTTCTCAACATACAAGATTTTTTTATTCAATGAACAGGTCAAATTTGTACTCAAAGTAGGGTAAATGGTTTTGTGTCTGGAAGTTATACTCAGCAAGAGCTAGGCCAGAGCCTGGTGCATACACCCCACCATTGCATACCACCTCACCGCATACTGAATTTCACTGAAAGCTATCAACTCACTGCTGAGATTTGGATCTGAACGGATCGATGGATAGACAGATGGATGCATGAATGGATGGACTAACAGAAGGATAGAAGGTCAGATGGATGGACAGATATGTAATCCTGTATACACCTCAACCTCTTCAAGAGTTGGGGAATAATTTTGTTTGAATTCATCCACTCATTGCTGAGATATGGATCTGGACAGATGGACAGACAGATTGATGGATGGACAAACACATGTAATCCAGTTTTACACCTTCTAAATCTCTGATTTATTAACCCTTTACCCAACGTAACGGCCAAAACCGGCCAGCGCTATTCTCAAAAATCTCCAATTAATTTTTATTATTTTTTCATTTCTTGTCTCGAAAACATAGGTTATGACCCCTCGTTGGAAAGAGCTCATCAAGCTCGTTCCAACGAGGGTCATAACCTATGTTTTTGAGACAAAACATGAAAAAAATTAGTTATTCAAGAAGTTAAAAAATTTATAGTAATTTCTATATTTTTTATACTTACCAATGACCCAGACATAGCTGGTGCTAACTCTTAAAATATAGGGCCAAACACAAATTTTGCCCCCCAATCCCCAAAATTTGCATCTAAAACCAAAGAAAACATGTCCTGAAAGGCCCTCCTTGTTGTAGAGTGCTTAAGTTAATACTTCAAGTCTTAATTACCAAGCATTAATCTTCACTGTGGTTTCTGATCAAGTCTTGGCTGCCTAAATAGGCAGTCAAGACTTGATCAGAAACCACAGTGAAGATTAATGTTTGCTATAGTGTACTAAATGAAAATGATGAGAGCTATTACATACTTGCAGTGTTTGTTACAAACAGCAGTGTGACTCCGTAAATTGAAATCATGTGCATGAATTGAAAAAATGGGCTCCGAGGCTAGAGCGTATTTTAAATAGTCCTGATCGGTCCCTATCTCTAGTTTCACTGGAAAGAGAAAAAACTGTCCTGGGCAGGAATATCTGCTAGCAGCATGCAAGGATTTGATTGGCTGTCTCTTGACTGAATAATCCTGTTAACCCTATAGCTAACATGAAAAGCAGACGACACTTGCAAAAAGAAATTTTTATACTGTACCAATGACCCAGACATAGCTGGTGCTAACTCTTAAAATATAGGGCCAAACACAAATTTTGCCCCCCAATCCCCAAAATTTGCATCTAAAACCAAAGAAAACATATCCTGAAAGGCCCTCCACACTTCGCCTCTACTGCGCATGCGCAGTGTCAAGGACGTTCCGAAATCGGCGCCATTAATCATTCTAAAAACCAGTGCCTGGTAAGCGCTATGTACTCAGCGGGGAGGCAAGAGTTCCCAACTCCTGGGAGGGCCATCCCCGTCTGGGTCACTGGTAAGTATAAAAAATATAGAAATTACTATAAAATTTTTAACATTTTTATACTGTACCAATGACACAGACATAGCTGAATAGTAAAAAGGCTGGAGGGCCAAGGACATAGAGCAAAATGGAATATGCTCAATAATATAAAATAGAGTCATCCCCTGTAGGGAAAAAGAAGTAATAGGCCTTACATGTATCTTTCTTATTTATGATAAATTAGAAAGATACAACACCTTCCAAAATTGAGCTTCATACATCCATGTACTCTATTAATATCCAATATAATCCTTATACTAATAATTTTTAAAGTAAGCCAATAATTAAAGTAAGTCTAGAGAATAGAGACTCTTATACTCCTAAAAGTGTCTGAGGATTGCATAATGATGTCCGTTGACATATGCAATAATCAAAAGCTATACTTTAAAAACTAAGACTTGAATGAATTTTAAAAACCTAAACTTCTCACTAAACAACCATCCCAATAACAGCTCAGAATTACTAACTCCGGAGGAGGTATCCCCTTATTTTCATAGTAAAACAGGTGACCCAAGTGAACACCCTCCCCCCACCCCCTTTTTCTTGCCCTGGGTCAAATAGCCCAGAGCGAAGAGGGCAGCAGAATGGAGACACTGCCGAAACAGACAGCCTACCTAGCTATAGTAGCAACTGTTAAGTGAATGACATTCTGAGCAGTAGATAATAGCCCTAACAATAGAGGCCTCCAAAAATGGACTCGATATTTCTGAGATAAAAATTCATGAATGAGGATGGCTGAGCGCAATGAGCAGCCTTCAAAAATCTATAATAGCGACACTATTAATGTAAGCCCAAGATGTAGAAGAACTCTTACTTCATGAGCCGAAATCTTAAGCACAACTGCTAAGTCAATGATATACCATAAGCAGTACCGATAGTTAATAGAATCCATTAACAACAGAATGGAGCGTAACGTCCTTCTACTAGGCATCAAAGACAGAAGAAGCTTACGCCCATAGTAATAAACAGATATCTGTTTATAAATACATAAACTCTACCCGGAAAGAGTAAAGGCCTATGCCCGTACGAAGACGGAAGGACCTTAATAACAATAGGTTCAGGATATTAGGAGCCTAACTCTTATGCAAAAATCCAACCTAAATAGTAACGGAATAGTGATTCCGAAACTACGAAAGTGAAAATCATCCATCGATAGTGCATGAAACTCACTGACTCTACAGTAAAAGAGAAACCAACAGAATTACTGTCTAAAAGGTCAGAATTTGAAAACTACTGTTTCCAGAGGCTCAAATGATTACTTAGCTAAATAAGAACCGAAGTTAAAATCCATATAGGAATTTAATCTAAAGATTCTAAGTCTATATATCAAAAAGTTACTAACTGACTTAGATAAAGAGACATAAGACTCAATTGTAAACTATCGTAGAGTGCATAGGTATGAGATAACATAAACCTATAACCTTACTAATAACAGGCTGCAGTAGATCTTGTGAAACAAGTATACTAAAAAATTGCAATGAGTAGTATGAAGGGATCAACAATATGAACATAATGATCCCTACACCAACGACGGAAGAGCCTCCACTTTAGCCGCATAGAATAGCGAAGAAGAGGACCTCCTATAGTAAGAAATCGCGTCCAAAGCTCGTCCAGTACAATGCTTACAATGCAATACGGACCACACAACGGAATACATGAAGGTTGAGACCTTGCGGGTTGTGAAAAAGATGACACGATTTACCCAGTGAAAAAAGATCCTCACATTGAGGAAGATTTCACGTTAAGACCCACAGTAGACAAGAGAGTAAATTACCCATGATCTCTGTGAAGATAGAGATGCTATCAACAGAAATGTATTGTGGTTGTTTATCTTAGCAATACCTGCTGAAACAACAGCGCCGGAGGATACGCGTATCCTATCATTCCGTCCTATAGATCAATAGAGCGTTAACAACATTAGCTCAGAGATCTGGACAAGCCAACACATACGTCTGCAATTGATTAGCAAGCTGTGTCGTAAATAAATCATCATTGGGCGCTCCCATAGATAGCAAATCTGATTGAATACTTGTTTGTTGAGAGTCCATTCTGACAGCAACAAGCGACCCGTAAGTGAACGGGAGTCCGGTAAAACAATCAGACGACCCGGAATATGACGGACCAAAACAGAACTTGGTGTACTATAACCAACAGACGGATTCTTTCCATTAAATTGAATAACGGAAACGAAAGAGTGCCTCCCTGGTTCCGGAGATACGCCACTACTGTCGAATTAACGGACAGGATTTGGGCATGCGTTTCTGAATAATGTTCATGCAATAACATAAAGCAAGCCTAAAAACATTATTCCGCGGAAGAAAATTGGTTGCTAAGAGACTGCGGAACCCAAAGACCCTGGCACTTCGAATCCGTTGGGATCAGTATTATATCCCAATCTGTTTGACTGGCAACCGTCATAACAGCCACACTCGGGTCCGGCAACTGCGGTGGCACTCTCTGAGTCAACCACCGAATGTTTGCCCCAGTCTGAATCTCTTGTAACACTAGATAGACAAGAGAATGTGTAAATCGAGCAATTCATCGATTGCCGAAAAGTTGCCGTCGAAGAGAAGCTCCTCCGAGAACGAAGCGACTCTGAGAGAGTTCTTAACCTTACTATCCATGCGTATGGATGTAGCTAGGGCTTCGTCACGTCTAACCAACTCCAATCAGCCACTGAAGGGCGGAGTTATACGTGAACAAACTACTGCCCTCAAAAGAAATTACATTGAGAATAATATCCCGTAAATCTTTTTCTTGAAAACGTAATGATAACGCCTCAGTAAGGCGGATTACGTATGATAAAGCGTCTAAGTTAAGTCTACTATACATCATGTCGTTTCCAACATTGAAGTTGGAAAAGACATAAACGGCGAAAAAGAATATTTCCAGTCTTTAACCACACCGTCTAGACGCATATGAACTCTCGGTATGCCCTGCTCTGCCAAATAAACTAATCGTATAAATGATAAAACGGCAGAAATGAGCAACGCGGACAAGAAACTAAACTATCATGCTTGGTAGCAGGCTTGTATGCATATATAGCGTCGAAAAATAAAACACATGTTGTAATGACATTATTGGACTGCGTCGGTAAGTCAGGGACAATGTCCCTGAACCGATCGAAAAATCCGAGTCCAATGACGCTATAAGTCTCTTATCCAAGATCGTAGCAATGAAGTCCGAAATAACAATCACTGGAAGATAATGCCAGAAGATATGAAAGGCAGCTTCCGATACTACTAAAGGGAAAACTCGAAATCTTTCGAATCCCTTTCGCCATCCTGTCGGACCCTATAAAGCGTTCGGTCGTCCGTACCTGATGCAACCGCGGACCGCACCGACCCAGCGCCGTCGGATAATTCCTGATTCGACCAAGAAACTGTCAATTGCTGGGATGCTGCGAAACAACTGTGCTAACTCGGATAGCACGTCCGTCACTGAGGCCTGAGGAGAAGCAGTCCTACAATGCATTGCCGCTGGAAGCTCCGTGATCGTTACCCCGTGCATATTACCAATATGCGAGCGAACGGAGTGTATAGGCCTCGTGTCCCTTGGCTACCGGATGGCGCGACCTATTCGCCGTGGAATCACTGAATGACGAAACTGATCGGATACTCGAGGTCATGTAGCCAATGTGCGGTTTTGTGCCCTGCTGTGAGGATGAGGAAGCATTAAGGACAGTCTCTCGGACTGTCAATATAACGGAGCGTCCCGACCGACAGACATATGCTCCGAATGTAAAATATCTGAACCACAACATGCGGTCCCCTATGTTGTTGGACGAGAGAGGGACCTCTCTCGCTCACAGCCCGGACGGACCTGGACAAGCCAGGAACCGGACTAACAGGCTTCCTCCGATCTGTCCTCAATCTGCCGTCACTGGGTGAGTACTAAAGTAATTAAAGTGCTCGCATCACCCAAATCTCCTTCCTAGACCGCAACGGACGAACCCGGCAGCCGAACCATTCGATGAATGTACGCTACACCGGGTGAGCTAGCGAATGTCACTCCGTAGGCGATAGACATATTCCATGAGCACTTATTGCCGCTAGCTCTTCATTAACTATGACGACAGAGGCACACTTTTGAAAGACATCTTCGTAACTTTGCGAACAAGAAACCAGAAATGCTTGGTTATAGCAAGCATATAATAATAATATATAGCGTCGTTCAATAATTCGAAAGTTTGCGTGACATTATTGGACTATGTCGGAACTGAGGGACGATGTCCCTGAACCGAACAAAAAATTTCTAAGTCCTCCGACGCTATCAGTTTCTTATCCGGCATCGCAGCATTCTGGTCCGACGAAAGAAGTCAGATGACATACACAACAGCATATGTTGTTCCGAAAGGGAAAGCTCGAAATCCTCCAAATCCCTTTCGGTATCCCGTCGGACCGGATGAAATTTTCGGACGTCCGTACCCGCTTCCGCGGAGCGTCCCGACCCAGCATCGTCGGATAAAAAATATGCGACAGATTCAGTTGATGCTGGGATGCTGCGATAAACTGTGCTATTTAGGAAAGCACGTCCGTTCCCGAGGCCTGTGCAGTAGCGGTCTTACGATGCATTGCCGCCGGAAGCTCTGTGTACGTTGACTCCCGCACACTTCCTATGTGAACGTCCGGAGTCTGCAGGCCTCGTGTCCCTGGCTACCGGATGGTGTGACCTGGTCGCCGATGAATCTCTGACTGGCGAAGCTGACTGGATATCCGTGGTCACGTAGCCAAGAGCAGTCGTGTGTGCAACTATGAGAATGAGGAAGCCTTATTGACAGTCTACTCCGGACTGACTATATGTCGGAGCGTCCCGAGCGACGGACGTATGCTCCGAATGCGAAACATTTTGTACCACAACATCTGGGGCCAGATGTTGTGAACGAGAGAGGGGCCTCTCTCGCTTGCTGTCCGGATGGACCGGAACGAGCTATGAACCGGACTAAAAGGCTTCCTCCGTTCTCCCTCCGATCCGCCGTCACTGGGTGTGCATTAGGTTGATTTATAGTGGTCGCATCAACCCAAAATTCCTTCTAGACCGCAACGGACGAACCCGGTTGCCGAACCATTCGGTGAATGGATGCTACACCGGGCGAGCTAGCGGACGTCAAAGGCCGTCGAACCTACTAGGGTCCTCTTAGGCAATTGGCGTATTTACATGAGCACTTTTCTGCTAGCCCTTCATTAATTGTGACGACGGAGGCACACTGTTGGAAGACATCACAGATACATCACCCTAATCTTGATCGTCTGAAATAGAAATTGATAAAGTAGAGTGACCCTGAGGGGAAAGGACCGGAGTGTCCAATTCCCCAATAACATACCGTGACATACGCTTCCCATATTGTCATCGAAATCATACGATACAGAACAGGAGTTAATGCGAGTACACTGACCACATATAGAATGATTATAAAGTCAGAGGAAGACTTCCTCTTATTACAATTGATCAATATCCTTTCAATGTGAAAAGAAAACAAGTCCTGGTACTCGCAGTAACCCCTGGCAATCAAAATACATAATAATAATATGATCCATTAATATTGAAAAAATAATTGAAATCAAAATATTTTGAAAAAATATTTTTTCAGAACAGCCCAAGTTTCTGAAAAGTAACGCTGAGCCCCAATGGATCCCAAGCCTAAGTGTGGACAAAAATTTTAAAAATATTTTAAACAATTTATTCAACACTTACGAACAATAATAATGTATCTAGTTATGATTAAAATAACATCAAGATATTATTTTCCAGAAATCCCCCCCTCACACAGAGGGCTGTTGAAAATGTAAACAATGAGTGTAAAAACACTAAAATAAGACTCCAGGCACCCAGGCCCGAAATCAGTTACCAAAAATACACTATCTGATGCAAAACAGAGACTTCCAGGGAAGAAACTGCAGAACATCAGATGGTAGATGCAGAACACAACGCCTAACAACCCGTAGGTGAAGACGTAAACATGGGGAAAAGAAACAGAATTCATTCTGTTATTCAGCTAAAACTCCCAAGAAAATTTAGTATTAATAATTACAAAAACTATGCCAAAAGCATGGGAGAATAGCAAGGGGGGACTTAAAGGACAGGGAGAGAGGAAAACACTTAAAAAACAGTGTAACTAATTAATCAGAATTACAACAAAATGGCTGCTGCCTCGAAAATAGGTAACTTAACATAATTTCATTAAAAAATTTTAAGTTACAGCCCTGATAATATTCTGTCACACATTTTTTCCTCTCCTCCTTCTCTATCCTCCTTAGAATCACCATTTCACTAATATTTATATGTCTGGCATCATTTAAACTGAGATTTACAAGCACAAAGATCAGTCAGATGTTAACTGATGAAGGGCCAAACTTAGAATGATTAATGGCACCAATTTCGGAACGTCCTTGACACTGCGCATGCGCAGTAGAGGCGAAGTGTGGAGGGCCTTTCAGGACATGTTTTCTTTGGTTTTAGATGCAAATTTTGGGGATTGGGGGGCAAAATTTGTGTTTGGCCCTATATTTTAAGAGTTAGCACCAGCTATGTCTGGGTCATTGGTACAGTATAAAAATTTCTTTTTGCAAGTGTCGTCTGCTTTTCATGTTAGCTATAGGGTTAACAGGATTATTCAGTCAAGAGACAGCCAATCAAATCCTTGCATGCTGCTAGCAGATATTCCTGCCCAGGACAGTTTTTTCTCTTTCCAGTGAAACTAGAGATAGGGACCGATCAGGACTATTTAAAATACGCTCTAGCCTCGGAGCCCATTTTTTCAATTCATGCACATGATTTCAATTTACGGAGTCACACTGCTGTTTGTAACAAACACTGCAAGTATGTAGTAGCTCTCATCATTTTCATTTAGTACACTATAGCAAACATTAATCTTCACTGTGGTTTCTGATCAAGTCTTGACTGCCTATTTAGGCAGCCAAGACTTGATCAGAAACCACAGTGAAGATTAATGCTTGGTAATTAAGACTTGAAGTATTAACTTAAGCACTCTACAACAATGATAAATGATAATCATATATATAATACATGTAAGAGTGTCTCTCTCAATTATCCATCGAAAGAATATCAAAGTTAAAAAATTTATAGTAATTTATATATTTTTTATACTTACCAATGACCCAGACATAGCTGGTGCTAACTCTTAAAATATAGGGCCAAACACAAATTTTGCCCCCCAATCCCCAAAATTTGCATCTAAAACTAAAGAAAACATGTCCTGAGAGGCCCTCCACACCTCGCCCCTACTGCGCATGCGCAGTGTCAAGGACGTTCCGAAATTGGCGCCATTAATCATTCTAATAACCAGTGCCTGGTAAGCGCTATGTACTCAGCGCGGAGGCAAGAGTTCCCAACTCCTGGGAGGGCCATCCCCGTCTGGGTCATTGGTAAGTATAAAAAATATATAAATTACTATAAATTTTTTAACATTTTTATACTGTACCAATGACCCAGACATAGCTGAATAGTAAAAAGGCTGGAGGGCCAAGGACATAGAGCAAAATGGAATACGCTCAATAAAATAAAATAGAGTCATCCCCTGTAGGGAAAAGAAGTAATAGGCCTTACATGTATCTTTCTTATTTATGATAAATTAGAAAGATACAAAGCCTTCCAAAAATTGAGCTTCATACATCCATGTACTCTATTAATATCCAATAATCCTTATACTAATAATTTTTAAAGTAAGCCAATAATAAAGTAAGTCTAGAGAATAGAGACTCTTATACTCCTAAAAGTGTGTGAGAATTGCATAATCATGTCCGTTGACATATGCAATATTCAAAAGGTATACTTTAAAAACTAAGACTTGAATGAATTTTATAAACTTAAACTTCTCACTAAACAACCATCCCAATAACAGCTCAGAATTACTAACTCCGGAGGAGGTATCCCCTTGTTTTCATAGTAAAAACAGGTGACCCAAGGGAACACCCTCCCCCCCCCCTTTTTCTTGCCCTGGGTCAAATAGCCCAGAGCGAAGAGGGCAGCCGAACGGAGACACTGCCGAAACAGACAGCCTACCTAGCTATAGTAGCAACTGTTAAGTGAATGACATTCTGAGCAGTAGATAATAGACCTAACAATAGAGGCCTCCAGAAATGGACTCGATATTTCTGAGATAAAATTCATGAATGGATGGCTGAGCGCAATGAGCAGCCTTCAAAAATCTATAATAGCAACACTATTAATGTAAGCCCAAGAAGTAGAAGAACTCTTACTTCATGAGCCGAAATCTTAAGCACAACTGCTAAGCCAATGATATACCATAAGCAGTACGCTAGTTAATAGAATCCATTAACAATAAAATGGAGCGTAACGTCCTTCTACTAGACATCAAAGACAGAAGAAGCTTACGCCCTTGTAATAAACAGATATCTGTTTATAAATACATAAACTGTACCCGGAAAGAGTAAAGGCCTATGCCCATACGAAGACGGAAGGACCTTAAAATAGGTTCCGGATAATAGGAGCCTAACTCTTATGCAACAATCCAACCTAAATAGTAACGGAAGTATTGATTCCGAAACTATGAAAGTGAAAATCATCCATCGATAGTGCATGAAACTCACTGACTCTACAGTAAAAGAGAAACCAACAGAATTACTGTCTAAAAGGTCAGAATTTGAAAACTACTGTTTCCAGAGGCTCAAATGATTACTTAGCTAAATAAGAACCTGAAGTTAAAATCCGTATAGGAATTTAATCTAAAGATTCTAAGTCTATTTATCAAAAAGTTACTAACTGACTTAGATAAAGAGACAAAAGACTCAATTGTAAACTATCATAGAGTGCATAGGTATGAGGTAACATAAACCTATAACCTAAATAACCACAGGCTGCAGTAGATCTTGTGAAACAAGTATACTAAAAAATAGCAATGAGTAGTATGGAGGGATCAACCATATGAACATAATGATCCCTACACCACAACGGAAGAGCCTCCACTTTAGTCGCATAGAATAGCGAAGAAGAGGATCTCCTATAGTAAGAAATCGCGTCCAAAGCTCGTCCAGTACAGTGCTTACAATGCAATACGGACCACACAACGGAATACATGAAGGTTGCGACCTTGCTGGTTGTGATAAAGATGACACGATTTACCTAGTGAAAAAAGATCCTCACATAGAGGAAGATTTCACGTTAAGATCCACAGTAGACAAGAGAGTAAATTACTCATGATCTCTGTGAAGATAGAGATGCTATCAACAGAAATGTATTGTGGTTGTTTATCTTAGCAATACCTGCTAAAAACAACAGCGCCGGAGGATACGCGTATCCTATCATACCGTCCTATAGATCAATAGAGCGTTAACAGTATTAGCTCAGAGATCTGGACAAGCCAACACATACGTCTGCAATTGATTAGCAAGCTGTGTCATAAATAAAACATCATTGGGCGCTCCCATAGATAGCAAATCTGATTGAATACTTGTTTGTTGAGAGTCCATTCTGACAGCAACAAGCGACCCGTAAGAGAACGAGAGTGCGATAAAACAATCAGACGACCCAGAATATGACGGACCAAAACTGAACTTGGTGTACTATAACCAACAGACGGATTCTTTCCATTAAATTGAATAACGGAAACGAAAGAGTGCCTCCCTGGTTCCGGAGATACGCCACTACTGTCGAATTAAGGACAGGAATTTGGGCATGCGTTTCTGAATAATGTTCATGCAATGACATAAAGCAAGCCTAAAAAAACATTATTCCGCGGAAGTTAAACTAATAGCTAAAAGACTGCGGAACGCAAAGACCCTGGCACTTCGAATCCGTAGGGATCAGTATATATCCCAATCTGTTTGACTGGCAACCGTCATAACAGCCACACTCGGGTCCGGCAACTGCGGCGGCACTCTCTGAGTCAACCACCGAATGTTTGCCCCAGTCTGAATCTCTTGTAACACTAAATAGACAAGAGAATGTATAAATCGAGCAATTCATGGATTGCCGGAAAGTTGCCGTCGAAGAGAAGCTCCTCCGAGAACGAAGCGACTCTGAGAGAGTTCTTAACCTACTATCCACGCGTGGATGTAGCTAGGGCTGCATCACGTCTAACCAACTCCAATCAGCCACTGAAGGGCGGAGTTATACGTGAACAAACTACTGCCCTCAAAAGAAATTACATTGAGAATAATATCCCGTAAATCTTTTCTTGAAGACGTAATGATAACGCCTCAGTAAGGCGGATTACGTATAATAAAGCGTCTAAGTTAAGTCTACTATACATAATGTCGTTCCCAACATTGAAATTGGAAAAGACATAAACGGCGAAAAAGAATATATGCAGTCTTTAATCACACCGTCTAGACGCATATGAACTCTCGGTATGCCCTGCTCTGCCAAAATAAACTATATGTAAAAAAGATAAAATGGCAGAAATGAGCCACGCGGACAAGAAACTAAACTATCATGCTTAGTAGCAGGCTTGTATATCTATATAAATATATAGCGTCGAAAAATAAAACACATGTTGTAATGACAATATTGGACTGCGTCGGTAAGTCAGGGACAAAGTCCCTGTACCGATCGAAAAATCCGAGTCCAATGACGCTATAAGTCTCTTATCCAAGATCGCAGCAATGAAGTCCGAAAAATAATCACTGGAAGAAATGCCAGAAGATATGAAAGGCATCTTCCGATACTACTAAAGGGAAAACTCGAAATCTTTCGAATCCCTTTCGCCATCCTGTCGGACCCTATAAAGCGTTCGGTCGTCCGTAGCTTGATGCAACCGCGGACCGCACCGACCCAGCGCCGTCGGATAATTCCTGATTCGACCGAGAAACCGTCAATTGCTGGGATGCTGCGAAACAACTGTGCTAACTCGGATAGCCCGTCCGTCACTGAGGCCTGAGGAGCAGCGGTCTTACGATGCATTGCCGCAGGAAGCTCCGAGAACGTTACCCCGTGCATACTTCCAATATGCGAGCGAACGGAGTGTATAGGCCTCGTGTCCCTTGGCTACCGGATGGCGCGACCTATTCGCTGTGGAATCACTGAATGCCGAAACTGATCGGATACTCGAGGTCACGTAGCCAATGTGCGGTCGTGTGCCCTGCTGTGAGGATGAGGAAGCATTAAAGGCAGTCTCTCGGACTGTCAATATAACGGAGCGTCCCGAGCAACGGATATATGCTCCGAATGTAAAATATCTGAACCACAACATGCGGTCCCCTATGTTGTTGGCTTCCTCCGATCTGTCCTCAATCTGCCGTCACTGGGTGAGTACTAAAGTAATTAAAGTGCTCGCATCACCCAAATCTCCTTCCTAGACCGCAACGGACGAACCCGGCAGCCGAACCATTCGATGAATGTACGCTACACCGGGTGAGCTAGCGAATGTCACTCCGTAAGCGATAGACATATTCCATGAGCACTTATTGCCGCTAACTCTTCATTAACTATGACGACAGAGGCACACTTTTGAAAGACATCTCCATAACTCTTCGAACAAGAAACCAGAAATGCTTGGATAGCAAGCATAAAATAATAATATATATAGCGTCGTTCAATAATTCGAAAGTTTGTGTGACATTATTGGACTATGTCGGAACTGAGGGACGATGTCCCTGAACCGAACCAAAAATTTCTAAGTCCACCGACGCTATCAGTTTCTTATCCGGCATCGCAGCATATGTTGTTCCGAAAGGGAAAGCTTGAAATCCACCGAATCCCTTTCGGTATCCCGTCGGACCGGATGAAACTTTCGGACGTCCGTACCCGCTTCCGCGGAGCGTCCCGACCCAGCATCGTCGGATAAAATATACGCGACAGATTCAGTTGATGCTGGGATGCTGCGATAAACTGTGCTATTAAGGAAAGCACGTCCGTTCCCGAGGCCTGTGCAGTAGCGGACTTACGATGCATTGCCGCTGGAAGCTCCGTGTACGTTGACTCCCGCATACTTCCTATGCGAACGTCCGGAGTCTGCAGGCCTCGAGTCCCCGGCTACCGACCCAGCGCTGTCGGATAAATCTCGATCCGACACCGTTTCTGTCGGCTGCTGGGATGCTGCGATAAGCTGTGCTATGTGCACAAGAAAGTCCGGCGTCGAGACCTGCGGAGGCGCAGTCTATCGCTGCTTCGCCGAGGGCAACTCCGCATCAGATGGCTCCCGCATACTTTTCTATGCGAACGTCCGGAGTCCATCGGTCTCGAATCCCTGGCTGCCGGATGGTGTGACCTGGTCGCCGAAGAATCCTTGATCGACGAAGCTGGTAATATATCGGCGGTCACGCAGCCAAGGTGCGGTCGTGTGCGCTGACGAGAAGAGGAAGCCTTAGCAGTCTCAGCGGACTGCCTATACAACGGAGCGTCCCGAGCGACGGACGTATGCTCCGCTAACGACACATTTATACCACAACATCTGGGGCCAGATGTTGTTGAACGAGAGAGGGGCCTCTCTCGCTTGCCGTCCGGATGGACCGGAACGAGCTATGAACCGGACTAAAAGGCTTCCTCCGTTCTCCCTCCGATCCGCCGTCACTGGGTGTGCATTAAGTTAATTTTATAGTGCTCGCATCACCCCAAAATTCCTTCTAGACCGCAACGGACGAACCCGGCTGCCGAACCATTCGGTGAATGGACGCTACACCGGGCGAGCTAGCGGACGTCAAAGGCCGTCGAACCTACTAGGGTCCTCTTAGGCAATTGGCGTATTACATGAGCACTTTTCCGCTAGCCCTTCATTAATTGTGACGACGGAGGCACACTGTTGGAAGACATCACAGATACATCACCCTAATCTTGATCGTCTGAAATAGAAATTGATAAAGTAGAGTGACCCTGCGGGGAAAGGACCGAGTGTCCAAATCCCCAACAACATACCGTGACATACGCTTCCGATATTGTCATCAAAATCATATGATACAGAACCGGAGTTAATGCGAGTACACAGACCACATATAGAATGATAATAAGGTCAGAGGAAGACTTCCTCTTAAAACAATTGATCAATATCCTTTCAATGTGAAAAGAAAACAAGTCCTGGTACTCGCACTAACCCCTGGCAATCAAAATACATAATAATAATATGATCCATTAATATAGAAAAAATAATTGAAATCAAAATATTTTGAAAAAATATTTTTTCAGAACAGCCCAAGTTTCTGAAAAGTAACGTTGAGCCCCAATGGATCCCAAGCCTAAGTGTGGACAAAAATTTTAAAAATATTTTAAACAATTTATTCAACACTTACGAACAATAATAATGTATCTAGTTATGATTGAAATAACATAAAGATATTATTATTTAGAAATCCCCCCCTCACACAGAGGGCTGTTGTAAATGTAAACAATGAGTGTAAAAACACTAAAATAAGACTCCAGGCACCCAGGCCCGAAATCAGTTATCAAAAATACACCATCTGATGCAAAACAGAGACTTCCAGGGAAGAAACTGCAGAACATCAGATGGTAGATGCAGAACACAACGCCTAACCACCCGTAGGTGAAGACGTAAACATGGGGAAAAAACAGAATTCATTCTGTTATTCAGCTAAACTCCCAAGAAATTTTTAGTAATAATAATTACAGAAATTATGCCAAAAGCATGGGAGAATAGCAAGGGGGAACTTAAAGGACAGGGAGAGAGGAAAAACACTTGAAAAAACAGTGTAACTAAATAATCAGAATGACAACAAAATGGCTGCTGCCTTGAAAATAGGTAACTTAACATAATTTCATTAAAAAATTTTAAGTTACAGCCCTGATAATATTCTGTCACACATTCTTTTCCTCTCCTCCTTTTCTATCCTCCTTAGAATCACCATTTCACTAATATTTATGTGTCTGGCATCATTTAAACTGAGATTTAAAAGCACAAAGATCAGTCAGATGTTAACTGATGAAGGGCCAAACTTAGAATGATTAATGGCGCCAATTTCGGAACGTCCTTGACACTGCGCATGCGCAGTAGGGGCGAGGTGTGGAGGGCCTCTCAGGACATGTTTTCTTTAGTTTTAGATGCAAATTTTGGGGATTGGGGGGCAAAATTTGTGTTTGGCCCTATATTTTAAGAGTTAGCACCAGCTATGTCTGGGTCATTGGTACAGTATAAAAATATATGATCTGAGAAGTTACGCACCAACTGAGAAGCCTATTTCTGAGATTTAAGAGCCAGGTCCTGATGTTTCAGAACCAAATACGCACTGGCGCATGCCCAGGTCGGTCCCTGAGAGTGAAATGTTTTAGTGAACTAAAACATATGTCTCCCCTTCGATTAGTTCCATGCTTCCAACTTACGACTAACAAAGATCAAACTAAAGGTTAAATGTCAAGATCATGGAAGTTCAAGATAGAATGTGACACATCAGCCTAGCTGTTGCATTCATATGCCAAATATCATAAACTTAGCTGAACAATTCAATAATTTGACTTTGATGTCAAGGTCATCTGTCATCACAACAGTACATGATACAGTGTTGTCTTATCCTGATCCACCCTCATGCCAAATATTATAAGCCTAGGTGAAAAGATAAAAAAAAATCAATAATTTGACCTTGAGATCAAAGGTCAAGGTAGGTCATGATGGTAAGTGACACGTCATCTTTTGGTGATACACTCACATGCCACAAATCATATGCCTAGGTTAAAAGATTAAAAAAAAATCAATAATGTGACCTTGAGGTAAAAAGTCAAGGTCATGTGTGGATCATGATGGTACGTGACACATCATCTCATGGTGATATACACCCACATGCCTAATATCATAAACCGAGGTGAAAAGGTAAAAAATTTCTGGCCCGGACAAGCTTACTTGCCAAAGAATTAGTGATTTGACCTTGAGGGTAAAGGTCCATGTCATATATGAGTTATGGAGGTACGCGACACAACATCTTATGGTGATACACTTGCATGTGAAATATCATAAGCCGAGGTGAAAAGGTAAATAAGTTCTGGCCCGGAGAAGCCTACTTGCCAAAAAATCAGTAATTTGACCTGGAGGTCAAAGGTCAAGGTCAAATGTGGGTCATGATAGCATGTGACACATCATCTCATGGTGATACACCCACATGCTAAATATCATAAGCCAAGATCAAAAGATAAAAAAGTTCTGGCCCGGACACGGTTGTATGAAAAGAACAACAATAACAACAACAACGACATCGAGGAGACATAATAAGGATAACTTTGGAACATTTAATCAAATTTCCCCCATATAAGGTGAATTGAATTTTTCACCAATGATTTCTTGAAATGAATTCAGATGAAATTGTAATCAAATCTAGTGATGGCTGCTTCAAGATAGGCATGACTAGATTTTATGAAAAATATATTGAAAATACTCAGTGGGTTAAGAGTTAAGTGGGTTCCACTTACTACAACCCATGGGATTAACTGTCCCAGATGGGCCTGTCCATACCCCGCTGTCTTGATTTTTCTAAGAGGAAAAGGGGCATAATGCTGGCAAAAAAGTCTGATCAAAATTATAATCGCAAGTGCACAGGTTCTCATTTCAAAGGAATCAACCAATCAACATCTGAGAAAATCTCTGGACAAAATGCTTATGCAGCTATTTCAAGTCGTAAAGGGGCATAATTCTGGCAAAAATATTCCCACAGGAACTATAATTGAAGGTGCACAGGTTCCTATAGTGGTGGACATTCATACCAAGTTTCGAGCAGATTACTCCATAAACGTTTGAGAAAATCTCCAGACAAAATTAAGTCTATGGATGGATGGACAGACGACAGTTGGACAAGATGATTCGAGTCCCCCCCCCCCCCTCGCCCGTCAACTTGTTGCGGGGTCTATAATTATACTCATTTGTCCTAGTAGAAAAAATAATCTTGATGTTGAAACAAATTATTCATCTGAATTACTTACCACTTACAGACCTGAATGGATAAGAATATTGTCAGTAAAATTAATTACATTTTACCAGCCCATGAGCATTTTACTGATACATCAACTTACATGTATGCAACTCAAAGAAATTTATACATACCCAAATTCATGAGGAATTCTTGTGTAAAATTCATTACATGCCTCAGTCAATTTATATCCAGTCTGACCATTAGTGATACAATCATCAATTTTTTTTAAAGCTGCATATCCTGCCTTCACCTGATCTGCTGTTAGTCTTCCTGGAAAAATTTTGAAATAAATCTTATCATTTTAATCCTTCAATGCCTATTTCTGACATTAACAAATCTTGTGACCTCAGAACAGGTACTCCAACATGCAGTAATGAGGAAGTTTTCCACATTCCCATATCCTAATTCTGGCAGTAGATTCTAATCAAGTATTGGCTGCTTTTGGAATATATATAAACATTTTTAATCCCTGAAGGCCTATTTCTGACTTTGCAAACATTGACATTAGAACAGGTGCACCAATATGCAGTAATGAAAAAGTCATCCACATTACAAAATGCTAATTCTGGCTATTGCTTCTAATCAATTCTTGGCTAGTTATAGAGGCAAACAAGGCTCATGTAGAAATCACTGCCACTAGACTAAGGGTAGTTTTAGAAAATCTGAGAACTGTCCAGGCTATTAAACGTTAAACATATTGCTGTCATCCAAGCAGCTAAAAATAGCCATCTTTTCCTCAATTTCTTATGACATTTTAAAGGACTTTAATATATTGTGTGTTGCTGGCAGATAATCCTGCATAGGAGCTAAGTCTCCTGCAACTAGAAGCCATATAATCTGGGCATTTTAACCAAATTTTCCCTGTAAATTAAATCACCGCTTTGACCAATGACTTGAGTTAAATTTCTCCCAATATATTTCATTGAACCTGGTAATGCCTGCATCACAGCAGCTATTACTAGATTTGATGAGAATATTTTTAAAAATACTCAGTGAGTTAAGAATTAAGGGCTGGAAATGAAATCTTGTGTCCTTGAGTATAACATTCATTCTGGTGGGAGAGTGGTGGAAAGTGATGGCAGTGTTTTAAGGTTCACTGAGTGGAAAACCAATAGAACAAATGCCTTCAAATAATGTCAGTCAAGTTCCAAGATCTATTTGTAATTAATCTGTACGTTGAAAAGTCTGATAATTATTTATTTGTTAATTGGTATTTAAGGTCACTTTCGACACCTGTGGCTGACGCACAAGTATAAATCTGTGGCCCACATCGGCCGACTTCCACCCCATGTATTAGTTACCAGTTCCTACTTTACCAGTAAACTTCATTACCACTGACCCACTTCCAGATGTTTCCTTGGAGACTGACAATGACTTGCTACTGTTCATTGGTTCTCTCCAGGTATTTTATCCTTACTCACTCACAAAACTGTTGGACACAATACAGTGAAACCTTTTAAATGAATATCCACTTTTCAAGAAAAAAGACTCAATAAGGTCTAAAAAAGTTGAAAATCTGTTTCTCAGCATGGTGCTTTTAGCTGCCCCATACTCTCTTTTTATAACCGATTCAAACTTAAACAAATAAAAATTAAATGGTTTATGTCTGATATTTTATCCAAGTTAATAAAATTTATAAATTTGTTCCTTGAGTGCAAGAAGGATTTGCAATGCTTAGCAAATGCTTTAGCATTGCAAAGCCTTCTTGCACTCAAGGGATGAAATACACCACCACCCATGCTATTCTACAGATTATGAGGCCTAAAACACAAAACAAACCAAGAACATGAGCTTTTTATTACAAAGAAATAATTACAAAAAAAAAGAACCTCCACCCACATGCAATTTTACAAACAATGGCCTGAGAAATGGAAGATCTACTTTGTGGGGCCTAAACAGGTGTATTCAATTAACGGCTGTTTGGTCATTTTCTTGTATTCTACTGTGATAAACTGAACATTTATTCTACCAGTGGTTGTTACAGCAGTTCTTTGACAGATCACACTTTTTTATACACCTAACAGGAGTTTACTCTAGGACATGTATGCAATTAACAGGTCATATTTGTACTGAAACATGGTAAGTGGTTTGGTGGCAAGTGGTTTGGTGTTTGGAAGTTATATGCCATTGACAGGGTTATTCAAATAAGGTATATCCAAATGCATGTGCTTCTCTGCACACCCTAATAAACAAAATCAGCAAACTAGAAAATGGAAATGCATTCACCAATAATTCTGTTTGTTAAGTTTATAGTTGCAGAAAGCTAAAAGTTTATGAATAAATGAAACAATAATAGCAGTCCAATTTGGGGCTGTAACAATTAATCGTGATACACTTGAATCATGATACATTGCTCACAATTTAATACTTATCATTGTTCACTATGTATCACAATATAATTATAAATAATATCAGACAAAACACTTTCTTAGATTTTGAAAGCTGGAAACCCTGTTTTTTTTTTGCATATCAGCAAACACTGATAAATATGCCCATTAACCCTTTCCCCAACGCAGACGATATCAAATTTTATTATTTGAAATATAATTTTTTGAAATTTTTCAAAAACTTTCTACAAAACCATATCATGTGACTCCTCGTTGGAACGAGCTCATCGAGCTCGTTCCAACGAGGGGTCACATGATATGGTTTTGTTGAAATTTTTTGAAAAATAATATTTTTTCAGCTGCTGAATCTGCATATTACGCGGGCGGATGCGGGCGATTCGTTGGGTAAAGGGTTAACTCATGATTATTCAGTTGACCAAAAGTTGGTGAATTCCATCTAATTTGCTAAATATTTATTTGATTACTCTTTTATATATCTTGTTTGACAGAGCTCACAGAGATCTGTCAAACAAGACATAATGGATTAAATTGTTGGGATATATTTTCTGAGAGAAAAAAATAACACTGGAAAATGGGCCATCAAAACCTGAAGTTAATGAATGTCAGTGGTTATCACTTATGAGAAGTTACATACTGTTTAAAGAGTGGATTAAAAAATTTGTAATAAAAGAAAGGTACTGGAAATGAAATACATGTAGTTCAAAATATTTGATAGTTGTAGTTGCATGACATGTGAGATTATGTGTATCATGATACATATCGTATCGTGCAGACTGAATTGTGATACATATTGTATCGTTAGAGAAGCATATCGCTTTAGCCATACAGTCCTTGTTTGTGGAGTCATACATGTAGAAGGTTTGTGTATTTCTCTAGTAGGATGATTTATTAATTTAACAGCAACTTCTAGTAGTAGCCTTTAAAGGTCTTAATTCCAACTTTGCGAAATTTTACTCTTATAAAAAGGGTATTCCAGTTTATCACATGACTATTGTAAAGTTCAATGAAAAAGTCCATCTGATATTCTTCTATATGAGAACACGTGTAATATGACCTGCAAGGATTTTCATTGGCTGAATTTTAAGCCTCATCACCTAATTAATATTCATATTGTACCACTCCATTGTTTACAAACAAAACATGTCGCGTGTACTTAACTATCGAGTGAACGAAATTGTGAAAATAGATGGAAAAGGAGAAGGGGAAATTGTTAAGATCATTGATTGCACAAAAGGCTTGTTATACACTGTGAAAGTTCAAAAATTTATAGTAATTTATATATTTTTTATACTTACCAATGACCCAGACATAGCTGGTGCTAACTCTTAAAATATAGGGCCAAACACAAATTTTGCCCCCCAATCCCCAAAATTTGCATCTAAAACTAAAGAAAACATGTCCTGAAAGGCCCTCCACACTTCGCCCCTACTGCGCATGCGCAGTGTCAAGGACGTTCCGAAATTGGCGCCATTTATCATTCTAATAACCAGTGCCTGGTAAGCGCTATGTACTCAGCGGGGAGGCAAGAGTTCCCAACTCCTGGGAGGGCCATCCCCGTCTGGGTCATTGGTAAGTATAAAAAATATATAAATTACTATAAATTTTTTAACATTTTTATACTGTACCAATGACCCAGACATAGCTGAATAGTAAAAAGGCTGGAGGGCCAAGGACATAGAGCAAAATGGAATACGCTCAATAAAATAAAATAGAGTCATCCCCTGTAGGGAAAAGAAGTAATAGGCCTTACATGTATCTTTCTTATTTATGATAAATTAGAAAGATACAACACCTTCCAAAAATTGAGCTTCATACATCCATGTACTCTATTAATATCCAATAATCCTTATACTAATAATTTTTAAAGTAAGCCAATAATAAAGTAAGTCTAGAGAATAGAGACTCTTATACTCCTAAAAGTGTGTGAGAATTGCATAATCATGTCCGTTGACATATGCAATATTCAAAAGCTATACTTTGAAAACTAAGACTTGAATGAATTTTATAAACTTAAACTTCTCACTAAACAACCATCCCAATAACAGCTCAGAATTACTAACTCCAGAGGAGGTATCCCCTTGTTTTCATAGTAAAAACAGGTGACCCAAGGGAACAGCCTCCCCCCCCCCCCCTTTTTCTTGCCCTGGGTCAAATAGCCCAGAGCGAAGAGGGCAGCCGAACGGAGACACTGCCGAAACAGACAGCCTACCTAGCTATAGTAGCAACTGTTAAGTGAATGACATTCTGAGCAGTAGATAATAGACCTAACAATAGAGGCCTCCAGAAATGGACTCGATATTTCTGAGATAAAATTCATGAATGTGGATGGCTGAGCGCAATGAGCAGCCTTCAAAAATCTATAATAGCAACACTATTAATGTAAGCCCAAGAAGTAGAAGAACTCTTACTTCATGAGCCGAAATCTTAAGCACAACTGCTAAGCCAATGATATACCATAAGCAGTACGCTAGTTAATAGAATCCATTAACAATAAAATGGAGCGTAACGTCCTTCTACTAGACATCAAAGACAGAAGAAGCTTACGCCCTTATAATAAACAGATATCTGTTTATAAATACATAAACTGTACCCGGAAAGAGTAAAGGCCTATGCCCATACGAAGACGGAAGGACCTTAAAATAATAGGTTCCGGAAAATAGGAGCCTAACTCTTATGCAACAATCCAACCTAAATAGTAACGGAAGTATTGATTCCGAAACTATGAAAGTGAAAATCATCCATCGATAGTGCATGAAACTCACTGACTCTACAGTAAAAGAGAAACCAACAGAATTACTGTCTAAAAGGTCAGAATTTGAAAACTACTGTTTCCAGAGGCTCAAATGATTACTTAGCTAAATAAGAACCGAAGTTAAAATCCATATAGGAATTTAATCTAAAGATTCTAAGTCTATTTATCAAAAAGTTACTAACTGACTTAGATAAAGAGACAAAAGACTCAATTGTAAACTATCGTAGAGTGCATAGGTATGAGGTAACATAAACCTATAACCTAAATAACAACAGGCTGCAGTAGATCTTGTGAAACAAGTATACTAAAAAATAGCAATGAGTAGTATGGAGGGATCAACAATATGAACATAATGATCCCTACACCACGACGGAAGAGCCTCCACTTTAGTCGCATAGAATAGCGAAGAAGAGGATCTCCTATAGTAAGAAATCGCGTCCAAAGCTCGTCCAGTACAGTGCTTACAATGCAATACGGACCACACAACGGAATACATGAAGGTTGCGACCTTGCTGGTTGTGATAAAGATGACACGATTTACCCAGTGAAAAAAGATCCTCACATAGAGGAAGATTTCACGTTAAGATCCACAGTAGACAAGAGAGTAAATTACTCATGATCTCTGTGAAGATAGAGATGCTATCAACAGAAATGTATTGTGGTTGTTTATCTTAGCAATACCTGCTAAAACAACAGCGCCGGAGGATACGCGTATCCTATCATTCCATCCTATAGATCAATAGAGCGTTAACAGTATTAGCTCAGAGATCTGGACAAGCCAACACATACGTCTGCAATTGATTAGCAAGCTGTGTCATAAATAAAACATCATTGGGCGCTCCCATAGATAGCAAATCTGATTGAATACTTGTTTGTTGAGAGTCCATTCTGACAGCAACAAGTGACCCGTAAGAGAACGGGAGTGCGATAAAACAATCAGACGACCCAGAATATGACGGACCAAAACTGAACTAGGTGTACTATAACCAACAGACGGATTCTTTCCATTAAATTGAATAACGGAAACGAAAGAGTGCCTCCCTGGTTCCGGAGATACGCCACTACTGTCGAATTAAAGGACAGGAATTGGGCATGCGTTTCTGAATAATGTTCATGCAATGACATAAAGCAAGCCTAAAAAACATTATTCCGCGGAAGTTAAACTGATAGCTAAAAGACTGCGGAACCCAAAGACCCTGGCACTTCGAATCCGTAGGGATCAGTATATATCCCAATCTGTTTGACTGGCAACCGTCATAACAGCCACACTTGGGTCCGGCAACTGCGGCGGCACTCTCTGAGTCAACCACCGAATGTTTGCCCCAGTCTGAATCTCTTGTAACACTAGATAGACAAGAGAATGTATAAATCGAGCAATTCATGGATTGCCGGAAAGTTGCCGTCGAAGAGAAGCTCCTCCGAGAACGAAGCGACTCTGAGAGAGTTCTTAACCTACTATCCACGCGTGGATGTAGCTAGGGCTGCGTCACGTCTAACCAACTCCAATCAGCCACTGAAGGGCGGAGTTATACGTGAACAAACTACTGCCCTCAAAAGAAATTACATTGAGAATAATATCCCGTAAATCTTTTCTTGAAGACGTAATGATAACGCCTCAGTAAGGCGGATTACGTATAATAAAGCGTCTAAGTTAAGTCTACTATACATAATGTCGTTCCCAACATTGAAATTGGAAAAGACATAAACGGCGAAAAAGAATATATGCAGTCTTTAATCACACCGTCTAGACGCATATGAACTCTCGGTATGCCCTGCTCTGCCAAAATAAACAATTTGTAAAAAAGATAAAATGGCAGAAATGAGCCACGCGGACAAGAAACTAAACTATCATGCTTAGTAGCAGGCTTGTATATATATATAAATATATAGCGTCGAAAAATAAAACACATGTTGTAATGACAATATTGGACTGCGTCGGTAAGTCAGGGACAAAGTCCCTGTACCGATCGAAAAATCCGAGTCCAATGACGCTATAAGTCTCTTATCCAAGATCGCAGCAATGAAGTCCGAAAAATAATCACTGGAAGAAATGCCAGAAGATATGAAAGGCATCTTCCGATACTACTAAAGGGAAAACTCGAAATCTTTCGAATCCCTTTCGCCATCCTGTCGGACCCTATAAAGCGTTCGGTCGTCCGTAGCTTGATGCAACCGCGGACCGCACCAACCCAGCGCCGTCGGATAATTCCTGATTCGACCGAGAAACTGTCAATTGCTGGGATGCTGCGAAACAACTGTGCTAACTCGGATAGCACGTCCGTCACTGAGGCCTGAGGAGAAGCGGTCTTACGATGCATTGCCGCAGGAAGCTCCGAGATCGTTACCCCGTGCATACTTCCAATATGCGAGCGAACGGAGTGTATAGGCCTCGTGTCCCTTGGCTACCGGATGGCGCGACCTATTCGCTGTGGAATCACTGAATGCCGAAACTGATCGGATACTCGAGGTCACGTAGCCAATGTGCGGTCGTGTGCCCTGCTGTGAGGATGAGGAAGCATTAAAGACAGTCTCTCGGACTGTCAATATAACGGAGCGTCCCGAGCAACGGACATATGCTCCGAATGTAAAATATCTGAACCACAACATGCGGTCCCCTATGTTGTTGGCTTCCTCCGATCTGTCCTCAATCTGCCGTCACTGGGTGAGTACTAAAGTAATTAAAGTGCTCGCATCACCCAAATCTCCTTCCTAGACCGCAACGGACGAACCCGGCAGCCGAACCATTCGATGAATGTACGCTACCCCGGGTGAGCTAGCGAATGTCACTCCGTAAGCGATAGACATATTCCATGAGCACTTATTGCCGCTAACTCTTCATTAACTATGACGACAGAGGCACACTTTTGAAAGACATCTCCATAACTCTTCGAACAAGAAACCAGAAATGCTTGGATAGCAAGCATAAAATAATAATATATATAGCGTCGTTCAATAATTCGAAAGTTTGTGTGACATTATTGGACTATGTCGGAACTGAGGGACGATGTCCCTGAACCGAACCAAAAATTTCTAAGTCCACCGACGCTATCAGTTTCTTATCCGGCATCGCAGCATATGTTGTTCCGAAAGGGAAAGCTTGAAATCCTCCGAATCCCTTTCGGTATCCCGTCGGACCGGATGAAACTTTCGGACGTCCGTACCCGCTTCCGCGGAGCGTCCCGACCCAGCATCGTCGGATAAAATATATGCGACAGATTCAGTTGATGCTGGGATGCTGCGATAAACTGTGCTATTAAGGAAAGCACGTCCGTTCCCGAGGCCTGTGCAGTAGCGGACTTACGATGCATTGCCGCTGGAAGCTCCGTGTACGTTGACTCCCGCACACTTCCTATGCGAACGTCCGGAGTCTGCAGGCCTCGAGTCCCCGGCTACCGACCCAGCGCTGTCGGATAATTCTCGATCCGACACCGTTTCTGTCGGCTGCTGGGATGCTGCGATAAGCTGTGCTATGTGCACAAGAATGTCCGGCGTCGAGACCTGCGGAGGCGCAGTCTATCACTGCTTCGCCGAGGGCAGCTCCGCATCAGATGTCTCCCGCATACTTTTCCTATGCGAACGTCCGGAGTCCATCGGTCTCGAATCCCTGGCTGCCGGATGGTGTGACCTGGTCGCCGAAGAATCCTTGATCGGCGAAGCTGGTAATATATCGGCGGTCACGCAGCCAAGGTGCGGTCGTGTGCGCTGACGAGAAGAGGAAGCCTTAGCAGTCTCAGCGGACTGCCTATACAACGGAGCGTCCCGAGCGACGGACGTATGCTCCGCTAGCGACACATTTGTACCACAACATCTGGGGCCAGATGTTGTTGAACGAGAGAGGGGCCTCTCTCGCTTGCCGTCCGGATGGACCGGAACGAGCTATGAACCGGACTAAAAGGCTTCCTCCGTTCTCCCTCCGATCCGCCGTCACTGGGTGTGCATTAAGTTAATTTTATAGTGCTCGCATCACCCCAAAATTCCTTCTAGACCGCAACGGACGAACCCGGCTGCCGAACCATTCGGTGAATGGACGCTTCACCGGGCGAGCTAGCGGACGTCAAAGGCCGTCGAACCTACTAGGGTCCTCTTAGGCAATTGGCGTATTACATGAGCACTTTTCCGCTAGCCCTTCATTAATTGTGACGACGGAGGCACACTGTTGGAAGACATCACAGATACATCACCCTAATCTTGATCGTCTGAAATAGAAATTGATAAAGTAGAGTGACCCTGCGGGGAAAGGACCGGAGTGTCCAAATCCCCAACAACATACCGTGACATACGCTTCCCATATTGTCATCGAAATCATACGATACAGAACAGGAGTTAATGCGAGTACACTGACCACATATAGAATGATAATAAGGTCAGAGGAAGACTTCCTCTTAAAACAATTGATCAATATCCTTTCAATGTGAAAAGAAAACAAGTCCTGGTACTCGCACTAACCCCTGGCAATCAAAATACATAATAATAATATGATCCATTAATATAGAAAAAATAATTGAAATCAAAATATTTTGAAAAAATATTTTTTCAGAACAGCCCAAGTTTCTGAAAAGTAACGTTGAGCCCCAATGGATCCCAAGCCTAAGTGTGGACAAAAATTTTAAAAATATTTTAAACAAATTATTCAACACTTACGAACAATAATAATGTATCTAGTTATGATTAAAATAACATAAAGATATTATTATTTAGAAATCCCCCCCTCACACAGAGGGCTGTTGTAAATGTAAACAATGAGTGTAAAAACACTAAAATAAGACTCCAGGCACCCAGGCCCGAAATCAGTTACCAAAAATACACCATCTGATGCAAAACAGAGACTTCCAGGGAAGAAACTGCAGAACATCAGATGGTAGATGCAGAACACAACGCCTAACCACCCGTAGGTGAAGACGTAAACATGGGGAAAGAACAGAATTCATTCTGTTAATCAGCTAAAACTCCCAAGAAATTTTAGTAATAATAATTACAGAAACTATGCCAAAAGCATGGGAGAATAGCAAGGGGGAACTTAAAGGACAGGGAGAGAGGAAAACACTTGAAAAAACAGTGTAACTAAATAATCAGAATGACAACAAAATGGCTGCTGCCTTGAAAATAGGTAACTTAACATAATTTCATTAAAAAATTTTAAGTTACAGCCCTGATAATATTCTGTCACACATTCTTTTCCTCTCCTCCTTTTCTATCCTCCTTAGAATCACCATTTCACTAATATTTATGTGTCTGGCATCATTTAAACTGAGATTTAAAAGCACAAAGATCAGTCAGATGTTAACTGATGAAGGGCCAAACTTAGAATGATAAATGGCGCCAATTTCGGAACGTCCTTGACACTGCGCATGCGCAGTAGGGGCGAAGTGTGGAGGGCCTTTCAGGACATGTTTTCTTTAGTTTTAGATGCAAATTTTGGGGATTGGGGGGCAAAATTTGTGTTTGGCCCTATATTTTAAGAGTTAGCACCAGCTATGTCTGGGTCATTGGTACAGTATAAAAATATAATAGGTATCGACTTTGAAGTGACTCTGTCGGCAGAACGTTTGAGCCCATTACACGATGAACGTTACGAGACGCTAGATTGCCAAGAAACTGTTGGCGTTGCTAAGCAAACGGACGCTACTCAACAGCGTCGTTTTGTTAATATCAGCGGTGCAGATATAGATGGATTTGTTGAAAAAGAAACAAATAAAAACACTTTAAGCAAGACCTTTTATGATATGAAGTTAGTAAGAAATTTTCTTCAAAGCAATAATATAAATGAGCATCGTGAAATTCACAACATACCACCCAGTGAACTGTGTGTTATTTTATGCAAATTTATCCTGTCAGTCAGAAAATCTGACGGCTCTGAATATGAACCAAGCTCGTTGCATGGATTTATTTCCAGTATTGACAGAAATTTAAAACGTTTTAATTATGGCCACACAATAGTTAGCAGTGTAGAATTTGTGAAAGTGAGAGACACACTGAAGGCCAAACAACGACAACTGAAACGAAGTGACTTGGGCAATCGGGAAAAAAAGGCGGAGCCAATAAGTGACAATGAAATTGACATTTTGCGGCAAAGCGGTCAACTGGGTTCTTCGACACCCGAATCTATAATAAACTCCTTGTGGTTTTTAAACACTATTCACTTTGGTTTACGGGGCTCAGATGAGCACCGTAAAATGTGTTGGGGGGATGTTAGTTTGCACAAGGACCCAAATGGCCAGGAATATTTACAGTTTATAGAAAGACAAACAAAAACTCGCCCTGGTGACAATGTGAGAGATGTTCGAAGTGTGCCACCCAGAATGTGGTGTAACTTTGATTTACCAGAAAGGTGTCCTGTGAATATTTATAAAAAGTACTCTCTTTTAAGGCCCTCTGGTTACAGTGACGAAAGTGACCCTTTTTATATAGCAACACATACTAAACAAGATATTATGAATGTCGGTGATCAGTGGTTTAAAAGACAGCCGATTGGAATAAATAAACTTACCTCCATCATGAAGTGCATGGCAAAAGCAGCTGGTCTCTCACCGGAAAAGAAACTTACAAATCACAGTGCTCGCAAACATCTTGTTCAGAAACTTAGTGAAAATAACATCCCTGCTCACCAGATTATGCAAATCACAGGACACAAGAATATCCAGTCAATTAACAATTACAGCCATATCAATGAACAACAACATAAACAAATTTCTCGTGTGTTATCTAACTCCAATCTTCAAACTGAAAATAGGCCTCAATATCCTAAATCCATGGACACAGATGTAGTTTATCAAAACCAGTCAATTTCTAACACAAATTCCACTGATCGAAACACACAATTTGCGGGTAGACTACAGAATATGTTCACAGGCAACATTTATGGTGGGCACTTTGAAATACACATTCATAACCCAGAAACATCATCAGCCCAACCCGCTCAGAAACGTAGGCGCATCATTGTGTCCGCCAGCGACTCGGATTAAAGTTTATAAAATATAGAAATTGCAAATCCCTTCTTTGGATTTGCTTCTCTTATTGTTGACAATTGAATTACTAATGAGGGTTTTGTTGCAGTCTGTTTATTAAATGTCAATAAGACCGTTTGTTTTGAGAACTATTTTGTAAAGCGGAAGTATTGAACGCATTCAGTCAACATGGCGAAAGTAGGTTAATTTTCTTTTTTCCATGTACGGGAACACAGACTCGTTAAAAATAAATCGGTTCAAGTCCGTTTGTGTGTGTCATGTGATAAAAAGAATCTGAAATTCGTTTCTCTTTGACATAAGATTTATGAAACTCGTTTCGACAATTTTATTTTAGCTCGCCAGAGGCTCGCTAAAATAAAATTGTCTACACTTGTTTCATAAATCTTATATCAAAGAGAAACTCATTACAGATCCTCTATATATGAATATCATAAGTTTTTTTTCAAATTACTCTGACAGTGGCATCTAGTCAAGTCTTGGTTTCCCATGCAAGCTTTACTAGTAATCATTGCAATGTCCCAGGACATGCCTCATAAGGGGGCAACAAGAATTCTGTAACACAGCCTAGTATTTATTTATTGGTGTTTAACCCTTTATCCAACGATTCGCCCACATCCGCCCACGTAATATGCAAATTCAGCAGCTAAAAAAATATTATTTTTCGAAACATTTCAACAAAACCATATCATGTGACCCCTTTCTGGAACGAGCTCACCGAGCTCGTTCCAAAGAGGGGTCACATGATATGGTTTTGTTGAAATTTTTTTAAAAAATTTAAAAAATGATATTTAAAATAATAAATTTTGAAATCGTCTGCGTTGGGTAAAGAGTTAAAGTCACATACATCTGCACAATGGCTGTTCATGACAGCAACAAGGAGATAAAGTCAAGTTTAGTTAATCATTTATACCCAGGTTGCCTATATTAGAGGACTTCCACTTCAAGTACTGGTGACTGGGTCCTATTTTACCTGTAAAACAGAGCTTGGTTACCACAGAAACAATTACTGCTTCACTTTTCGGGGAACAGGGGAACACTGTCCTGGCCTTTTAAGTGTTTTAGTACCAACGCAAATCTGATTAGCCTGGATTCCTAGCAGTTCTTCCATTATCTGGAAGTGCTTGATTAATTTTGGCAGTCAGAATATCAAGATCACTAGTTGCTTTGATAAAATTTATTGGAGAGTGCCAATAGACACTCTCCAATAAATTGTAACAAACCCGATACTTATTAACAAAAAAGCCTTTTGCTTTTAGCTGAATGAGAAGCACATACTCTAAAAATAGGAGTACTTTTAAGACAACTACATTTTCTAATAAAGCTCATTTATGGACACCGAACCTAGACCTGTTGAGATGATACGATTTTATGGAACACACAGATGGAAAGTGACGTAACGGATCATCAAAAGTGTTGAAAACAATTTTCTCACATACTGGTAGGAGATTTATTTTATTTAGGCCACACAAAGTAAATCTTCTGTTTCTCAGGCCATTATTCATAAAATTGCATGCGGGCGAGCGTTTTTTTTTATTTTATTTTTTATTTCTGTAATTATTTCTTTGCCATCGAAAGTTCATGTTATTGGTTTAGGTTTTAGGCCTCATAATACGGAATAGCATGGGTGGTGGTGTATTTCATCCCTTGAGAGCAAGAAAGCTTTGCAATGCTAAAGCATTGCAAAACCTTCTTGCTCTCAAGGGACAAATTTATTAATTTTTTTAACTTGGGTAAAATATCAGACACAATCCATTTAATTTTTATTTTTTTTTAAGTTTACATTGGTTATAAAAAGAGAGTATGCAGCAGCCAAAAGGACCATGTGGGAGGGCCTGAGAAACAAAATTTTAATTTGTTTAGGCCTTATTGGTGTTTATGGTTTCATACTTCTGCACAATGGCTAATCATAACTGCAACATGGACATAAAGTCAAGTCCAGCCAATTGTTTATAACCATGTTGCCCATTTTAGAGGACTTCCAAACCTGAACTGGTGACCACTTACTATTTTATCAGTAAAACAGAGCTTGTTTACTACAGTAAATCAGCACTGCTTCATTTCCCAGGATACAGATAAGTAGATAATGATAATTATTAATCCTTTACCCAATGCAGACGATATCAAAATTTATTATTTTAAATAACATTTTTAAAATTTTTTCAAAAAATTTCAACAAAACCATATCATGTGACCCCTCGTTGGAACGAGCTCATTCCAACGAGGGGTCACATGATATGATTTTGTTGACATTTTTTTAAAAATAATATTTTTTCAACTGCTCAATTTGCATATTACGCGGGCAGATGCGGGCGATTCGTTGGGTAAAGGGTTAACATACTACAGGTATACCATCAAAGATCATCTTATTGTTTAACCCTTCAACTAAAGTAATGGCTATGTCTGGTTAACGGTATTCACAGGAATCGCCATTCAAATTTTATTTTTTCAATTTTTGTTCCAAAACATAGGTTATGACACCTTATTAGGGAATGAACTCATTGAGATTGTTCCAATGAGAGGTTATAAGGTATGGTTTTGAATCAAAATTTCTTTTTTTTAATATTTCAAGAACTTTTGTTGTTTTTGCAAGTCATCTGCTAGTCGTGCTGGGTACAGTAGAACCTGTCTTGAGAGACCACCCTTTTTGCCATGGAAAAGTGGTCTCTCAAAACAGGTAGTCTCTCATGATAGGTCCATTACAGTGTAGAACAGTCAAATGGGACAAAGTGACAGCAGTCTCTCAAGACAGGTGGTCTCTCATGACAGTGGTCTCTCAAAACAGGTTTTACTGTACCAGTGTAGGTTAATTATTTTTCATTGCATTTTTTTTGTTTCCAATTTAGTTAAATCAGATGTTTGTAACTCGAGTCTACTTAGTTAATAATCTTGATCTTGTCATGTTTGATAAAACAGATAATCTTATAGATATGCAAGGATAATAGCACAAGTTTCCACAGGGACAGCATGTTGGGGCACCTTTCTGGCACAGTAATAAGTGATCAAAGTTAAAGTAAGGCCCTTGAGGGGTAAAATTAAACAAGTTAATTTGTATAATTATGAACTTTCTATATTCTGTGAGGGAAAAGACAGTGGAAAGCCTCACAATCCAGGCTCATTACATTAAAAAAAAAATTAAAAATAAAACCCTCCCCCCACCCCCCCCTCCCCTCTCACTGATTTGAAAAATAAATTGCTAGAGAATCAATTTATTTTGTGTAGCAATAAGATTAGTCTAATTTGGGCACGACACATACAGATACACTGCATTGTGGCCTTGTTGAATAGAAAAGTGCTGGTATTCATGCCTTCTTGGCATCTGTTTCAAATACTTTTCAGGGTTTTTTCCCATTGAATCATAGGTTCCAGTCTTTTGTTATTTATTTATTAGGGTTTAATGACACTTTTGACAGCCAGGGTCACCTAGTGTTGGACAGTTTTATAGGTGGAGGAAGCCGGAGTACACAGAGAGAACCACCAAGCAATAGTGAGCAACTGTCAGACTCCTTACAAGTAGGGTTAGCATTGGTTGAAGACAAGTGTACCATCGACGTGCAGTATGCCTTAGTACACAATCCCACTGTGCCTCCAAGTGGGAAATTGGGATTTAGTGTCTTGCCCAAGGACACAATGCGGTTGTCGCAGGTGGGATTCAAACTGAGGACCCTTCGGCTTGCAGCCTGCATCTCTACCTACTGAGCCATTGTCTCCCAACTGATTTACATGTATCTGTTGCATTGTGGGAGTCAACAAGTAGGTCCTAAACTATATTGTGGGTATTAGGGTAACTTTACCAAACCATAATAGCCAAAATGCTGCAAATCTTTGAAGAAAATGTTTAAGTCCCACAAAGTAGATTTTCTGTTTCTGCGGCTAATTTTTTTTGTAAAATTGCATGTGGACAGGTGGTTTTTTATTTTCTTTTTGTAATTATTTCTTTGCCATCAAAAATTCATGTTTTTGGTTTGTTTTATGTTTTAGGCTTCATAATCTACAGAATAGCATGGATGGAGGTGTTTGTTGTCCCTTGATTGCAAGAAGCAAAAAGGACCATGCAGGAGGGCCTGAGAAACAGACTTTTAATTTTTATAGGCCTTATATATTGTGGGCACAATTAAATTATTTGAGCATAATGTTTACCGTCGTTATTTGGGGGAATTTAAATGCCTATCATATGCAATACAGAAGGCAGTTGTATTGGGGAGTTATATATTCTGTGTTAAGATTGTTTCAACCAGGCAAAACTTTCCTGGAATTGTCCCAGTTGTTGTCTGGACTGTAAAGGGAAATTAGGGACCTAAGCTGACGATGAGGTCACTTCAATGTTCTGTGTCAGGAAAGCCCAAACACCATCTGCTGGTTTATTTTCTTCTGTATCACAAAGCAAAAATGCTTACCGTATTTACTCTATGTATTGGGACAGCTAAAAATAATTATTTTCACAGGTGTCCCAATTCTTAGAAAATGGGGAAAGAACACAGCCTGGCCTTGATTTGATGCTGAATTGAGTTGTGTGTTATTCGTTTTTCATCACTATATACGAAAATCGCCGTCCAATTTTTTTTTATATTTTCATTTTTTGCTTCCAAAACATAGCTTATGATCCCTTATTGGAACGAGCACATTGTGCTCGTTCCAATGAGGGATCATAAGCTATGTTTTGGAAGCAAAAAATGAAAATTTTTAGTTACTCAAGAATTTTTTTATGAGTGTCGTCTGCTACTAGCGACGGGCCAACTGGAAACAAATCTCCTGAATGTCCCAAACTTTGGAGCATAAAAAAAATATAGTTTTCTGGAAAAAATGTGTGTCCCAAATCAGTGTGTATTCCTCAGAGAGAGCAATATGTACTTTACTTTCACATTAAAGCATCATATGAGACCATACAGACCCAGAGGAGCTTTCTTGGCATCAAACTCCATCTCTACAACAGCATCTTCCATTTTCTTTACATCACAGATCAACTCCACTAAATTCTATAATAAATTGAAGATAATAAATTATTGTAACAAGAGACCCCAACGGGCCTTAATCTCTCATCTGACAAAGTGCTTCAAAGAAGTATTTTGGGTCACATTCAGTTAGTCATGGTTCATCAACACTACAGAGGAATGAAGTCATGAAATTATTCATAACTCTAGTGTCCATGTCAGATGATTATTATCATAGGTCTTTCTGACGGCTTTCAATTCTATCAGCAACAGACATGCACTGCCAAACTCCCAAGGGTTGTTATATCACTGCAGTTTGAAATGCAAATTTAATGGAAAAGCACTAAGGAATGGATTTGACCAAACTTGAACCAAAAACCTAACCTGCTGCCCTCACCCCACCCCCACAGAGATCCCAAATATTAAGCCAGGGACTTGAATTGAACAAATTTGAATCTGATCCCCCTAGAGATGTTATATACCAGATATGAAGCAGATTTTTAAAGAAATCTTCTTATATTGCACTAAGTTAAACTTTGGGCTCCAATAACTCAGGACCCAATTTGAACAAACTTGAATCTGTTGAATCAGCCCACCACCCCCCCCCCCCCCCCCACCCCTGACTGCACCCAGGAGCCCAAATATTAACCCAGGGACCCAATTTGAACAAACTTGAATCTGCCCCCCTTATAGATGAGGTATACCAAATATCAAAAGATTCTAATTGATGATTTTAGAGAAGATTTTTTTAATTTTGGAAAACAATTTATGGGTGTTATCAGAGTAATGCCCCCTGTGGGCATGGCAACTTTATTTAAACAATCTTGAATTGACATATGATACGGAACATGCATATCAAATTTGGTCCAATTTAGTGCTGTGATTTATGAAGAGAAGGTGATAATATAAAGTTCATGCCGGACGGATGGATGGACAACGTACGACAGACAGAAAGTGATCACTCAAGCTCCCCCTGACTTTCAGTCAGGTGAGCTAATTATGAAACCCAATGCCAAGAGTCAACCAGATCATGTGTCTCTGATATTTTTTCAATATCCAATGTATATATCCTTCCATAATACTCAATTATTTATATATCGGCTAAATCTTTTCAAGAGCAGGGACAATACAGTGGAATCCTCTTAGCTGAATACCGGTAGGCACTTTGCCAGTGAAAAGAAAATCACTTAACAGGATTATTCAATTAACAGAAATTTGTTTTTATCCTACAGTCTAGTGATAAACAAAGCATTTTTTCTTTTATATCTTGTTTGACAGACCTCAAGGAGCTCCGTCAAACAAGGTATAATAGATTAAATTCTAATTGGGGATGTTTTGAGCCAAAAAGGACTATAAACATGAGAAATTCATGGGTTGTCCAGAGCAATTGATAGTTTACAAGATTTTGGACACCATTAAACCTTTTACCCAACGTATTGACCAAAACCGGCCAGCGCTATTCTGAAAAATCGGTAATTAATTTTCATTATTTTTTCATTTTTTTGCCTCAAAAAGATAGGTTATGACCCCTCATTGGAATGTGCTCGTCGAGCTCATTCCAATGAGGGGTCATAACCTATCTTTTTGAGACAAAAATGAAAAATATAGTTATTCAAGAATTTTTTTTACAGGTGTCATCTGCTTTTCATGTTAGGTAAAGGGTTAACAGGAACTTATTCTTCAACTTGTATGCATTCAACAGGTAAAATGTGTTCTGAAGGTATAGCAAATAGTTTAGTGTCTAGCAGTTATTCGCAATTAATGGGATTAGACTAAAGTTAGCGTTCTGAAACCAATATCAATATGTCTTCTAAGCCATAAAAGGGCCATAACTCGGTCAAAAAATATTGGACCAAGCCCACTATCAATCCCAACCTGTATTATATGGTTATAAACCTATGTATACAATTTTTGTTTCATTTCGATCAGTCAAACTAAAGTTATCAACTGGAAACCATATTTGAGACGGACGTAAGTCATGTATGTATGCACATGCAGACAAGGGTAACACTTGAATGGCAGGGGCATAATAAAAATGAAAGTGTCAATGACATTGCAGCTTAACTTGACTGTGTGTTGTGTTTGATTAAAAGGATAATGTTCAATGTTTATGAAAGGATTATGAAATATGACAAGAATTGTAATAATTGAGAATATGTTAATTTCTGTTCCCTGTATGCTATGTTTTCAATAAAAATAATTTGAGATGTAGACTGTACTAAAGAATTGAGGAGTGGGTTAATGTGGCCCTCACAAATAATGTATGTGGCCCTCATAGTTAATGTATATCAACGAAAGTTACCAATTTACTGAGAAATTATTCCAAAATGAGTCATCCTATCAAGTTACAAAGAAATCCCTTCATAAATACGGCCTGTAGACTGTGCTAAAGGTTTTTGGGCTTTGGGCCTGTGTAGCCATCACAGTTGACCGATCACAACCAAAAGGGGATGTCCTCATCTAGACATTATACAGAGTCATCCTACCATGTTACAATGAAATCCCTTCATAGACATGACCTGTAGTCTGTGCTGAAGTTTTTCGGGTTTTGGACATGGGCAACTGTCATGGTTGAATGATCGCGACCAAAAGGGGACGTTCTCATCTAGGCATTATCTAGAGTCATCCTACCAAGTTACAATGAAATCCCTTCATAAATATGACCTGTAGACTGTGCTAAAGGTTTTCAGGCTTTGGGCCCCTGTAGCCATCACAGTTGACCAATCGTGACCAAAAGGGAATGTTTACATCTAGACAATATATGGAATCAATCTACCAAGTTACAATGAAATCCATCCATAAATATGACCTGTAGACTGTGCTAAAGGTTTTCAGGTTTTGGGCTCGGGCAGCTGTCACAGCTGAATGATCGCGACCAAAAGGGGACGTTATCATCTAGACATTATATGGAGTCAACCTACCAATTTTACAATCCCTCCATAAATACGACCTGTAGACTGTGCTAAAGATTTTGGGCTCGGGCAGTCGTCACGGTTGACAAATCGTGACCAAATGGGGAAGTTCTCATCTAGACATCATTCAGAGTCATCCTATCAAGTTACAATGAAATCCCTCCATATTAAAAAATGACCTGTAGACTATGCTAAAATTTTTGTGTTTCAGGTTTGGGCAACCGTCACGGTTTACAGATTATGAAGGGTACGTCCTCATCTAGATATTATACAGAGACATCCTACCAAGTTACAATGAAATCCCTTCATAAATACAACCTGTAGACTGTGCTAAAGGTTTTTGGGTTTTGGGCTCGGGCAGCCATCTCGGTTGACCAATAGTGCCCAAAAGGGGACGTTCTCATCTAGACATGACCATAAACTTGCATATGAAATTTCGTGACGATCGGACAAAAACTCTGGGGTGTAGCTTGTGCTAAATGAAAATGTGCATAGACTAACAGACTTCCGCATGCGTGATGGCAATAGCTTATCTTGACTTTTGTCAAGTTAAGCTAAAAATCAAGACTCACATCTAGAGGTCACCCCGAATACACATACCAAGTTTCAAAGTGATCCGATCATAAATGTGCTCTGAAGGGTGTGTCAATGGGAAATACTGAGGTCTGACTAAACTAAGTTCAAAGGTCAGCGGCAATATTTTTCAACAGAAATGGAAGAAAATCAATACCTCCCATACAGATATCACACAAGCACACCAAGTTTCCAAATGATCCAACCATAAATGTGCCCTGCAGGGTGTGTCAAAGGAAAATATTGATGCTTAAATGCACTAAGTGTTTACAAAGTTCATCAAAGGCCATTGTCAGCTGCAACTATTTTTGATGGAAATGGCAGAAAATCAATAGCGCCCATCTAGAGGTCACCCTCAAACAAGCAAACCAAGTTTCCAAGCGATTCAATCATAAATGTGCCCTGCAGGGTGTGTCAAAGGTAATATTGATGCATAACTGCACTAAGTTCATCAAAGGTCATTGCCAATGGCAAAATTTTTTGACGAACAAGGAAGAAAATAAATAGCTCCTATCTAGAGGTCATCCCAAACAAGCATAGAAGGTTTCAATGCAATCTGATCATAAATGTTCCCTGTAGGGTGTGCCAAAGGGAAATATTAAGGTCTAACTAAACTAAGTTCAAAGATCATTGCCAGTTGCAACATTTTTCGACAAAAATAGAAGAAAGAGGATAGCTTCCATCTATAGGTCACCCCAAACAGGCACACCAGGTTTCAAAGCAATCCGATCATAAATGTGCAGTGCAGGGAGAACCAACTGGAAATATTGATGCATAACTGCACTAGGTTCCTTGAAGGTCGTTGCCAGTGGTAACAGTCTTGACAGAAATTGAAGAAACTGAAAAAAATTATAGTAATTTATATATTTTTTATACTTACCAATGACCCAGACATAGCTGGTGCTAGCTCTTAAAAATATAGGGCCAAACACAAATTTTGCCCCCCAATCCCCAAAATTTGCATCTAAAACCAAAGAAAACATGTCCTGAATGGCCCTCCATACATCACCTCCACTGCGCATGCGCAGTGTCAAGGACGTCCCGAAATTGGCGCCATTAATCATTCTTACCATCAGTGCCTGGTAAGCGCTATGTCCTCAGCGGGGAGGTATGAGTTCCCAACTCCTGGGAGGGCCATCCCGGTCTTGGTCATTGGTAAGTATAGAAAATATATAAATTACTATAAATTTTTTCAGATTTTTATACTGTACCAATGACCCAGACATAGCTGAATAGTAAAAAGGCTGGAGGGCCCAGGACATAGAGGAAAATCCAATAAGCTCAACTATATAAAATAGAGTCATCTCCTGTAGGAGAAAAGGAGAATAGGCTTCACGTGTATCTTTCTTATTTATGACAAATTAGAAAGACACAATACCTTCTATAATTGAGCATCATAACATCCATGTTCTCTATTAATATCCAGTATAATTCGTATACTAATTATATTTAAAGTAAGCCAATAAGTTAGTCCAAAGAATTGAGACTCTTTATACTCTTTTAAAAGTGTCCGAGGATAGTATAATAACATCCGTTTGACACATGACATATTCAAATACTATACTTTAAAACTATGACATGAATGAATTAAAAACATAACTTCACTTAAGAAACCATCCCGGTAACAGCTCAGAATTACTAACTCCGGAGGAGGTATCCCCTTGTTTTCATAATAAAAACAGGTGACCCAAGGGAACACCCTCCCCCCCCCCCTTTTTTTTGCCCTGGGTCAAATAGCCCAGAGCGAAGAGGGCAGCAGGACGGAGTCACTGCCGGAACATAAAGCCTACATAGCTATATTTGCAATTGTTAAGTGATCGACTTTCTGAGCAGCTGATAATGGACCTAAACAATGCAGGTCTCCAGAAATGGATACAATATTTCTGAGATAAAAATTCGTGAATGTGGATGGTTGAGACCAATATGCAGCCTACTTAATCTATAATAGCAAAACTATATGTCAGCCCAAGATGTAGAAGAGGTCTTACTTCATGAGCCGAAATCTTAAGCACAGACTGCTGAGTTGAGGATAGATTATCCAAAGCAGTACCGATAGTTAACTGAATGCATTAAGTAATAGAATGGACCGTAATGACCTTTCTATTAGGCATCAGAGCCAGAAGAAGCTTTACGTCCTACTGATAAACTGAGATCTGTTAATAAATACATAAAGGTCTATCCGGACAGAGTAAAGGCCTATGCCCACTCGAAGACGGACGGACCTTAAAAACAATAGGTTCCGGATATCATTAGGAGCCTGATTCTTAACCAAAAATACAACATTAGTAGTAAAGGTAATAGAGTTCCCGATACTACGAAAGTGAGAATCGTCCACCGATAGTGCACGAAGCTCACTGACTCTTCAGCAGAAGAGAAGGTTAAGAGAATCGCTGCCTTGAAAGACCAGAATTTGAAATTGCTGTCCCAAGGATTCAAATGGTTGCTTTAGTTAATAAGAACCCAAGCTAAATTCCGAATAGGAATTAATCTAACGATTCTAGATCTCTTATCGAAAAGTTTCAAACTAACTTAGATAAAGAGACATTAGGCTCCATTGTAAACTATCATGGTGTGCATTGGTTATCACATAGCATAGACCTATAACCTATAAAAGTAACTGGCTGCAGATGATTTCGTTAAACAAGTATACTAGAAAGTTTGCAATGTCTGGTATGGAGGAATCAAAAATATCAACATAAAGATCCCAACACCAACGACGGAAGACCCTCCACTTTAGCCGCATAGTATAGTGAAGAGGAGGTCCTTCTACAATTAGGAATCGCGTCCACTGCTGGTCCTATACAGTGCTTACTATGCAAGAAGGACCGCACAACGGAATACGTGAAGGTTGAGACCTTACGGGTTGTGATAGAGTTGACACGATTTCCCCAGCGAAAAAAGATCCTCTCGTGGAGGAAGTTTCTGCGGTAAGTCCCACAGTAGACATCTAAGTAAATTTATCCACCGTCTCTGTGGGACAGAGATGCTACCAACAGAATTGTATTGTGAATGAATAAACCTAGCAATACTTGCTGAATCAACAGCGCTGGAGGATACGTATATCCTATCGTCGCGTCCTACTAGATCGATAGAGCGTTAACTACATATGCTCAGGGATCCGGACACGGTGACACATACGTCTACAATTGATTGGAGAGTTGTGTCGCAAATAAATTTATTTGATAGCAAATCTGATTGAAAACTTGTAAGTTGATAGTCCATTCCGACGGGAACAAACGACCCTTACGTGAAAGGGAGTCTGCTAATACGATCCGACGACCGAGAATATGACGAACCGAAACAGAACTTGGTGTTCTATAACAAACAGAAGGATTCTTTCCGTTAAAATCAATAACGGAACCGAATGAGTGCCTCCCTGGTTCCGGATATATGCAACTACTGTCGTATTATCGGACAGGATTGAACATGCGTTTCTGAATAAAATTCATCCAATGACGTAGTGCAAGCCAACATAATATTCTTCCTTGGAAGTAAAGAGCTTGCCTAAAAACTACGGAACGCAAAGACCCTGGCACTTCAAATCCGTTGGGATCAAAATGTGTCCCAACCTGTTTGACTGGCATCCGTCATAATCGAAAAACTCGGATCCGGCAACTACAGTGGAACTCTCTGAGTCAACCACCGAATGTTTGCCCATGTCTGAATCTCTTGTTACACTTGATAGACAAGAGAACGTGTATATCGAGCAATTCAAGATTGCTGAAAGGTTACCGTCGAAGAGAAGCTTCTCGGGGACCGAAGCGACTCTGAGAGAGTTCTTCACCTTACTATCCATGCGCGTGGATGTAGCTAGGGCTGCGTCACGTCTAACCAACTCCAGGTTGTCACTGAAGGGCGGAGTTATACGTGGAAAACTACTGCCCCTGAAAGAAATCCCATTGAGGATCATATCCTGGAATTCTTTCTCTTGAAGACGTAATGATAACGTCTCAGTAAGGTGGTGTACGTATGATAGAGCGTCTAAGCTAAGTCTATTATACATCATTGTCGTTTCCAACATCGTGGTTGGAATTGACATAGACGGCGAAAAAGACAATTGCAGTCTTGAGTCTCGCCGTCTTAGACGCAAAGGAACTCTCGGTAAGCCCAGTTCTGCCAATAAACAATTATTTCCTAGAATTCACGAAAGGCAGAATAGAGCATTGCGGACAAGAAACTATACTAGCATGTTGATAGCAAGCTTATATATATATAGCGTCGTTCAATAATTCGAATGTTCTAAAGACATTATTGGACTGCGTCAGCAACTCAGGGACAATGTCCCTGAACCGATCCAAAACTCCGTGTCCAATGACGCTATTAGTCTCTTATCCAGCATCGCAGCAATGTAGTCCGACGGAACAACTTCTGGAAGATAATGCCGGAAGAAATGTATGGCAGCTTCTGTTGTTCCGAAAGGGAAAGCTCGAAATCATCCGAATCCCTTTCGCCATCCTGTCAGACCCTATGAAATATTCGGTCGTCCGTACCTGATGCAACAGTGGAGCGTACCGACCCAGCGCTGTCGGATTATTCCTGATCCGACCGAGAATCTATCGTTTGCTGGGATGCTATGATAAGCTGTGCTATTTTGGATAGCACGTCCATCACTGAGGCCTGTGGAGAAGCGGTCTTACAATGCATTGCCACTGGAAGCTCTGTGTTCGTTACCCCGTGCATACTTCTATTATGCGAGCGACCGGAGTGTGCAGGCCTCATGTCCCTTGGCTACCGGATGGCGTGACCTGTTCGCCATGGAATCACTGAATGCCGAAGCTGGCCGGATATTCAAGGTCACGTAGCCAATGTGCGGTCGTGTGCGCTGCTGTGAGGATGAGGAAGCATTATCGACAGTCACTCGGACTGTCTATATAACGGAGCGTCCGGAGTGGTGGACATACGCTCCGAAGGTGAAATGTCTGTACCACAACATCCGGTCCCATATGTTGTTGCACGAGAGAGGGACCTCTCTCGCTCGCCGCTCGGACGGACCGGACGAGCTAGGAACCGGACTAACAGGCTTCCTCCGATCTCTCCTCTAATCCGTCGTCACTGGGTGTGTACTAAAGTCTATTATAGTGCTCGCATCACCCAAATCTCCATCCTAGACCGCAACGGACGAACCCGACTGCCGAACCATTCGATGAATGGACGCTACACCGGGTGAGCTAGCGAATGTCAACTCCGTCGATCCTACTAGGGACCTCTTAGGAGATTGACATAATCCATGAGCACTAATTGCCGCTAGCTCTTCATTAACTATGACGACAGAGGCACACTTTTGAAAGACATCTCAGTAATTTTGCCAACAAGAAACCAGATATGCTTGTACATAGCAAGCATATAAAAAATATATATAGCGTCGTTCAATAAATCGAACGTATCTGAGACATATTGGACTGTGTCGGAACTGAGGGACAATGTCCCTGAACCGAACCAAAAATTTCTAAGTCCACCAACGCTATCAGTTTCTTATCCGGTATCGCAGCATTCTGGTCCGACGAAGAACCTCTAGAAGATGAAGTCGGATGACATATACGGCAGCTTATGTTGTTCCGAAAGGGAAAGCTCGAAAACCTCCGAATCCCTTTCGGCATCCCATCAGACCGTATGAAATTTTCGGACGTCCGCACCTGATACTTCCGCGGGGCGTCCCGACCCAGCGTCGTCGGATATTATATTATGCGACAGAGATTCTGTCGTTGCTGGGATGCTGCGATAAGTTGTGCTATTTGGGATAGCACGTCCGTCACCGAGGCCTGTGCAGAAGCGGTCTTACGATGCTTTGCCGCTGGAAGCTCCGTGTACGTTGACTCCCGCATACTTTCTTATGCAAACGTCCGGAGTCTGCAGGCCTTGTGTCCCTGGCTATCGGATGGCGTGACCTGGTCGCCGAGGATTCTCTGATTGGCGAAGTTGACTGGATATCGGAGGTCACGTAGCCAAGGTGCAGCCGTGTGCGCTGCCATGAGAATGAGGAAGCCTTATTGACAGTCTCTCCGGACTGTCTATATAACAGAGCGTCCCGAGCGGTGGACGTATGCTCCGAATGCGAGACATTTTGTACCACAACATCTGGGGCCAGATGTTGGTGTACAAGAGAGGGGCCTCTCTCGCTCGCAGCCCGGATGGGCCTGGATGAGCTATGAACCGGACTAAAAGGCTTCCTCCGTTCTCCCCACTAATCCGCCGTCACTGGGTGTGCACATTGATGTTTATAGTGCTCGCATCACCCCAAACTCCTTTCTAGACCGCAACGGACGAACCCGGCTGCCGAACCATTCGATGAATGGACGCTACACCGGGCGAGCTAGCGGACGTCAAAGGCCGTCGAACCTACTAGGGTCCTCTTAGGCAATTGACGTATTACCTGAGCACTTTTCTGCTAGCTCTACATTAATTGTGACGACGGAGGCACACTTTTTGGAAGACATCACGGATGCATCACCCTGATCATGATCGTCTGAAATAGAGATTGATAAAGTAGAGTGACCCTGCGGGGAAAGGACCGGAATGCCCAATTCCCCACTAACATACCGTGACACCCGCTTCCCATGTTGTCATCGTAATCAACACATACAGAACAGGAGTTAGTGCGAGTACACTGACTACATTATACAATGATTATGAAAGTCAGAGGAAGATTTCCCCTTATTACAATTGAACAATATCCTTTCAATGTGAAAAGAAAACAAAGTCCTAGTACTCGCACCAACCCCTGACAATCAAAATACATAATAACAAGATCCATTAACATAGAAAAAATAACTGAATCAAAAACTTTTGAAAAAATATTTTTTCAGAATAGCCCAAGTTTCTGAAAAGTAACGTTGAGCCCCAATGGATCCCAAGTCTAAGTGTGGACAAAAATTCTAAAATATTTTTAAAAATTTATGCAACACTTACGAACAATAATAATGTGTCTAGTTATGATTAAATTAACATCAGATATTATTTTCAAGAAATCCCCCCTCACACAGAGGGCTGTTGGAAATGTAAACAATAAGTGTAAAAACACTAGATTAAGACTCCAGGCACCCTGGCCCGAAATCAGTTACCAATAATACACTATCTGATGCAAAACAGAGACTTCCAGGGAAGAAACTGCAGAACATCAGATGGTAGATGCAGAACACTACGCCTAACCACCCATAGGTGAAGACGTAAACATGGGGAAAAGAACAGAATACATTCTGTTATCCAGCTAAAACTCCCAAGAAATTTTAGTAATAATATTACAGAAAATATGCCAAAAGCATGGGAGAATAGCAAGAGGGGACTTAAAGGAAAGGGAGAGAGGAAAACACTGAATAAGCAGTGTAATCTTGATAACAAGAATGACCACAACAGGCAGTTGCCTCGAAAATAGGTAACTTAACATAATTTCATCAAAAAATTTTAAGTTACAGCTCTGATTATTTTCTGTCACTCATTTTTCCTCTCCTCCTTCTATATCCTCCTTCAAATCACCATTTCACTAATATTTATGTGTCTGGCATCATTTAAACTGAGATTTACAAGCACAAAGATCAGTCAGATGTTAACTGATGAAGGGCCAAACAAAGAATGATTAATGGCGCCAATTTCGGGACGTCCTTGACACTGCGCATGCGCAGTAGAGGTGAAGTATGGAGGGCCATTCAGGACATGTTTTCTTTGGTTTTAGATGCAAATTTTGGGGATTGGGGGGCAAAATTTGTGTTTGGCCCTATATTTTTAAGAGTTAGCACCAGCTATGTCTGGGTCATTGGTACAGTATAAAAATATCGATAGCTGACATCTAGAGGTAACCCCAAACAAGCATACCAAGTTTCAAACCGATCTGATCATAAATGTGCCCTGTAGGGCATGCAAAAGGAATATATTGATGCCTGACTAAACTATGTTCAATGGTTGTTGCCAGCGACAACATTTTTTGACGGAAATGGGAGAAAATCGATAGCTCCCATCTAGAGGTCACCCCAAACAAGCATACCATGTTTTGAAGCAATTTGATGATAAATGTGCCCTGTAGAGTGTGCCAAAGGGAAATACTGAGGTCTGACTAAACTAAGTTCAAAGAACGTTACCAGTGGCAACATTTTTTGACGGAAATGGAAGAATATTGATAGCTCCCATTTAAAGGTCACCCCAAACAAGCATACCAAGTTTCAAAGCAATCTGATCATAAATGCTACATGTGTGGTGTGCCAAAGGAAATTGTGGACGTATGAGCGTATGCTGATGGACGAGAAGTGATAGCAATAGCTCAGCTTGACTTTGTCAGAATTTGTGTTTGGCCTTTGATGTTATTGAGTTTGCACCAGCTAAGACTGGGCCATTGGTTCTAGCATAAAAATATAGGTCTTCAGACTGATTCAGGTGACAAGAATCTTAAAGAGAGGGCAAATGGGAACAAGAGCACCGCGTAGCGGGACATTATACGCCTGTTTTGTATTTTTGAAGGGTTGGGGTAAGAATGGGGGTGAGGGTGAAAATTGTTAGGACCAACCCCATATTCGAACTTGACCTGTATTTTGTTGTAATTAAACAACATACCAAGTTTGGAACCAATCGGAAAACAAATAATAAAAGTTATCATCTGGAAACCAAATATTTGATGCATTATATGTCCAACAAGGGCCATAATTCTGGGGAACTTCGAAGTTCGAACTGACACCATATTCGAACTTCCTGTCTTGTTTTGATTAAACCATATACCAAGTTTAGGAGTCAATCAAAAAAAAAATACTAAAGTTATCATCTGGTAACCAAATGTTGACAAACGGACAGACTAACGGATGGACAAATGGATGGACAAATAGACAGACAGACAGACTGATTCCATAATTCGATGTTTTTTCAACAGGCATATAAAAAATCAGTCAGGCCATACTAAAGTTATAATCCGGAAAACACAAAATGCACAAATTCAAGAGGAGTAACTCTGCAAAGGTATATGCGATTTTGGCCGAAAGTGAACTTGAGCTGTGCTTTGTGGTCATAAGAAAAATCTGAGAATTTGAAACAAATTAGTCAAGGCAAACTAAAGTTATCATCCAGAAACCACATAATTCACAAATTTGCAATCATTCAAGGGGAATAACTATGGAACGGTACATGCGATTATGACCAAAGGTGGACTTGAGCTGTGCTTTGTGGTCAAAAACAAAATCTGAGAATTTAAAAAAAATCGGTCAAGGCAAATTAAAGTTATCATCCGGATACCACAAAATTCACAAATTTGCAATCATTCAAGGGGAATAACTCTGGAAAGGTATATGCGATTGTGGTCAAAAGTGAACTTGAGCTGTATTTTGTGGTCAAAAACAAAAAATAGGCCGATGAAATTGTCAGATGTGTACCCATACACGCAACTAGTAGAAAGCTGTATGACGGAGGGCCACCACAGATGCCGACATTATGTACACCATACAAGGTATGGGTACATATAGAAATGGATTGGAGGAGTGTCTAATTCGATGGATAAAGGGTTAGTATCTCCAGATCAAATTATCAGATTTACATAAAAAACTATACAGCACAGCACACCAGTAACCTGAATAAATATATAAAGTAACATGACAATCGGATGGATATTTTTTGAGTTATCTCACGCCAAAGGGATTGGAGGCATTTTCAATTTGAAGGATAAAGGGTTAATATCTCGGGATCAAATTATCAGATTAACACCAAAAACTATACAGCTCAGCACATCAGTAACCTGAACACAATTATAAAGTAACTTGACAATCCAAGTAATATTTTTCAAGTTATCAAATGCCAAAGGGATTGGAGGAATTTTCAATTTGAAGGATAAAGGGTTAATATCTCACGATTAAAATAACAGATTTACACCAAAAACTATACAGCTCGGTACATAAGTAACCTGAACCCAAATATAAAGTAACTTGACAATCCAAGCAATATTTTTCAAGTTATCGAATGTCAAATGGATTGCAGGAATTTTCAATTTGAAGGATAAAGGGTTAATATCTCAGGATTAAATTATCAGATTTACACCAAAAACTATACAGCTCGGCACATCAGTAACCTGAACACAAATATAAAGTAACTTGACAATCCAAGCAATATTTTTCAAGTTATCGAATGCCAAGAGGATTGGAGGAACTTTCAATTTGAAGGATAAAGGGTTAATATCTCAGGATCAAAATATCAGATTTACACCAAAAACTATACAGCTCTGCACATCAGTAACCTGAACACAAATATAAAGTAACTTGACAATCCAAGCAATATTTTTTAAGTTATCGAATGCCAAAGGGATTGGAGAAATTTTCAATTTGAAGGATAAAGGGTTAATATCTCAGGATCAAATTATCCGATTTACACCAAAAACTATACAGCTCGGCACATCAGTAACCTGAACCCAAAATAAAGTAACTTGACAATCCAAGCAATATTTTTCAAGTTATCGAATGCCAAAGAAATGGATTCGGACGGACAGACGGACAGATGGACAGATGGACGGACAGATGGACAGACGGACAGACAAAGAATGGACGAACGACGGATGGTCACCCCGGATGCCGACATTATGTGTACCATACATAGTATGGGTACACATAAAAACTGAAAACTTGAAATAAATCGGTCAAGGCAAACTAAAGTTATCGTCCGGAAACGAGAAGTTGGGCTAAATTCCCCTAAATAAAGGGCCATAACTCTACCGCTGGAAACGGAAATCAAACCCATCCTGTATTTTGTCATACTAAATCCACATGCCAAATTTAACTCGGCTCAAACCATTACACCTAAAGTTATCGTCCGGAAACTAAATGTGTCCATGGACAGACAGACAGACAGACAGGTGGAGAGACCATTCACATAATACGTCCCGTTTTTCAAACGGGCGTATAAAAACAACATCTGAAAAATTTGGTGTCAATCCGTCAAGGCGTTCGACTTTAAATGAAAGGAAACCATTTTTTTTCGAAAGAATGTGTTTTCAAAGAGCCATAACTCTGCAGCGGATGGACTGAGAAACACCAATATCGAACTTGACCTGTATTTCATTGCTGAAAACAACATTTGAAAAATTTGGTGTCAAGGCGTTCAGCTTTAAATGAACGGAAACCAATTTTTTTAGAAAAATTGTGTTTTCAAAGGGCCACATCTCTGCAGCAGATGGACTGAGAAACACCAATATCGAACTTGACCTGTATTTTATTGTTAAAAACAACTTCTGAAAGTTTGATGTCGATCCGTCAAGGCGTTCGACTTTAAATGAACGGAAACCAAATTGTTTACGGACAGATGGTCAAACAGACTGATAACATAATATGACCGTTTTTATAAACGGGCAAATAAAAACAAGAGCAATGCAAAGCATGTGCAAATGCAATATTACTATTTTCTATTTCTAACAAGGCCACCGCCAGGTATACGCTGTGTCCCCCGATAGCAATTTCTTACATTTGACATACTGAAGACTAAGAAATCTCAAAGTGGTTGATTTGTTAAATCGAACTAAAGTTATCATCCAGACAACAAATTTTCAAAGTCAAAATAATGGAAAAAGGGTCATAACTCAGCATAAATTGGTCAGATTGAACCCAAGTTCGAACTTGACCTGCGAATTCTTCAGACAAACCTACGTACAAAATTTGGTGTTGATTCATTAACTCAAACTGAAGTTATCATCCAGACATCAAATTTCCAAAGTTGCAAAATTGGATGGAAAAAGCATCAAAAAAGGGGCATAACTCAAACAAAAATTATCGGATCCAGCCGATATTTGGAATTCACCTGTCATCGGGGTAAGGGACATATACACCAAATTTGGTTTTGATTTGATGACCCAAACTTTAGTTATCACTCTGGATGGACTGACAGATGCATGGATGGATGCATGCACAGACGGACGCAGCTGATTACAATAGTTCTCCAACAAAATGTCGGGGGACAACAATGGCCACAACTGCTGGTCTATCAGTATATCAAAGGACAACTAAATTCTGTTATCCACATCTGATCATGGATGTATTTTCCAAGTCCAATAAGGGACCATAATTATGGGAAAAATTCTACACAGAATCTATCCAAAGAGACAATAATTTCCCCCATGCTGATCAATCAGCATACCAAAGGACGACCAGATTTGATTGTTCACTCCAGAGTTACAAGATGAAATGTTTGTAAGAATAGATGGACAGTCCAATTTTGAGGCATGCGACTGTCCTTGCACACCATGGTGCACACATATTCAAATTGAAGCATGCGATTAAGGGTGCACCTAAAGAAATTTCCTCAAAGTTACCATACTGGCTGGTGACTGGTGTATCATTTGCACTCTCAGATTTTCAGCTAAATTGTTAACTATTACATGTAACTACGGTATAAATTGCAGTGACACTGAATCATTGACCTTCTTCAAGTACTTTGAGTTAGGGATCTGCGAATCACAAATTTCTTTTCAAATCGAATCTCAAATCGAATCGTGTCTCTGATATCGACATCGAATCGAATCCCGAATCGAATCTTTAAAGACAAGTTATTTCATACTGCATCAAACGGAAGTTACGGAACACTGTGATGACCCTTACGCGACGGAGTGAACACCTTAAACACCAATAACTAAATATTCTCTGTAGCACCGTCGCTGAAACAGCTAGGCCTATTGTCCATAGTTTTAGTTTTTGAAGGCCTAACTTGTTAATATTCACGTTCTTAAGAACGTGAATAGTAAAAAGTTAGGCCTTCAAAAACCCAAACTATGGATAATGTTCTGGGCCAAATTCGCACCTTACCTAACAATTAAACATTGTCAGTTACTCAAATAAATAGGAATTGAGCCTACATGAATGAATTTTCTAATGACAGTTTTATCCTATTTTTGTTGGAAATGTAACAAACTGAAGTTAGTACGAGAGATTCGAAAAAATCGAATCCTGAGACTGATTCGGGATCGATCTCGAAGCATACGCATGGTATCGATATCGAATCGAATCTCGAATATTCGCAGGACCCTACTTTGAGTTGTGTAGGCCTGTCATCCCTGGTAATTTGGGAGTTGGAAATTACAGAGTGTGTCGAATTCTGGAAATGAATGCTTTAACACATTTGTGTGTTTAATGTTTTCATGTTTAGAAAACTTGAATAAAATTACACCAAAACCATTATAATGAGTGTTTGTTTTACTTATTCTATTCATCCAAGAAAAAGTTCAAACAATGAGCCAGGCTGTTCAATGTCTCCATTAACAATGGAATTATGAACTTTGAACTTATGAATATCAATGATCTATCATGTAGCAATGTTTACATGGGTAAAACGTATGCAGAAGTTTTGGAACCATTTTCAAAAAATGATGAGAGTTTTCAAAACAAACTTCTTTTCTTTCATCACTTCAAGTACTTTTTTTACAGATACAGTAGAACCTGTCTTGAGACCGCCCTTTGGGCCACACAAAAGTGGTCTCTCATGACAGGTGATCTCTCATAACAGGTTTCAGATTTTCTCAAGTCAGTGAATAACCAACTACAAAATTCAGAAATGGAGAAGAAAGGATTTTTGTAATTACTTTGTAGTTGCTTTTTTATGAAGTTTTTGTAACAAATTGAAATGGACTGTTATAAAAATTATAATGAAAGTGTCAATGACACTGTAGCTCAACTTGTCAAGATAAACACATGCACATGTATAGTATGTGACACAGCAATGACAAACATCTAGGTAATGACCTGATAACAAAGGTATATATAAAGTATTTTAACGGTCTGTACATAAATACTGACCGTTGCCTGTAACAAATGTATAGGTAAAGTATTGTAAAGGTGGGTGACAGTCAGATGCTAAACTAGAAAAGAAAACTTTGAGTCCCAGAGTGGGTCTGACTGAACCCCAAAATATTTGTTCTCATAGCACAGTGATAACAAAGGCACCCCAAAACACACTCGTTCCTGTCCCAAGGTGAAAACAAAGGTACCCAAGAAGTTTTGTGAAGATCAGTTCATAAATACGAGCTGTATAGAACTTGTGACAAAAAACTGATTGGACCTAATTTTGGTACAAAAAGGCCACTGGCAGCCATCTTGAATTTTGGACCGTACCCAGAAACACTCATTCTCGTCGCAAGGTGATAACAAAGGTACCCAAGAAGTTTTGTGAAGATCGGTTCATAAATACAGCCTCTACCCTGAGCCGTATTGACATGTGTGCTCACATTGTGTAAGTAGCACTGAATAAATCAAAGTTCATCTAATTTGCATAATTTCAGCACGAAAAAAAACCCCTTACAATATGTGATGTATTCCATGTTACTAAACATTCATACACAAATTTATTCAAATCAGAACTTTCATACAGAAGTTCTGTACAAAAGACTGACTGCACTAATTTTGGTACAAAATGGCTGCTGGTAGCCATCTTGAATTTCGGACCACACCCAAAAACACTCGCTCTCATCCCACGGTGATAACAAAGGTACCCAAGAAGTTTCGTAAAGATCGGTTCATAAATACAGACTCTAGTCTGAGCCGTATTGACATGTGTACTTACTGTGTGTAAGTCGCACTGAAAAAATCAAAGTTCATCTAATTTGCATAATTTCTGCACGAGAAAAAAACCCGTATTATATGTGATGTATCCCATGGTACTAAACATTCACACAAAAAATTATTCAAATCAGCGCTATCATATGGAAGTTCTGTGCAAAAATCTGATTGCACCTAATTTTGTACAAAATGGCTGCCATTGGCCATCTTGAATTTTGGACCGGACCCCAAAACACTCGTTCGCGTCCCACAGTGATACCAAAGGTACCCAAGAAGTTTCGTAAAGATCGGTTCATAAATACGGCCTCTAGCCCGAGCCGTATTGGCATTTGCACTTACAGTGCTGAAAGTAACACCAAAAAACATCAAAATTAGTCTAATTTGCACAATTTACACACGAGAGAAAAACCCGTATTATATGTGATGTATCCCATGGTACTAAACATTCACACAAAAAATTATTCGAATCAGAGCTTTCATATGGAAGTTCTGTACAAAAAACAGATTTCTGCATTATCGGTACAAAATGGCGGCTGGCAGCCATCTTGAATTTCGGACCGCACCCAAAAACACTCGTTCTCGTCCCACGGTCATAACAAAGGTGCCCAAGAAGTTTCGTAAAGATCGGTTCATAAATACGGCCTCTAGCCCGAGCCATAGCAGCTTGGCACTTACAGCTCTGAAAGTAACACTAAATAAATCAAAGTCAGTCTAATTTGCATAATTTACGCACGAGAAAAAAACCCGTATTATATGTGATGTATCCCATGGTACTAAACATTTATACAAAACTTTATTCAAATCAGAACTTTCATACAGAAGTTCTGTACAAAAAACTGATTTTTGCATCATCGGTACAAAATGGCCGCTGGCAGCCATCTTGAATTTCGGACCACACCTAAAAACACTCGTTCCCGTCCCAGGGTCATAACAAAGGTACACAAGAAGTTTCGTAAAGATCGGTTCATAAATACGACCTGTAGCCCGAGCCATAGCCAATTGTTGACGTACGGACAGACGGACGACGGGCCATGACAATAGCTCAAATTTGACTTCGTCAAAGTTGAGCTAAAAATAAATTAGTGTTGAAAATCTTCAAGGAAGATTTTCAACACTAATTTATTTTTCTAATTTTTATAACAGTCCATTTCAATTTGTTACAAAAAGATTTTCAACACAAATTTATTTTTATTCCTATCTGTCACATTTCAGGTATGTATGAAATTGTTTATTCAACAATAATCCTTATCTTTTCACAGGGGTCTTATAAAAACATCTCAATTTTTAATGAGTTAGCAATTGAAACCCAGTTAAGAGCTTTTAATACTTTTAATTATGTTAGTATAACGACAATGGATTTTCCAATTCCAGAACAGGTAAAAAGTTTTTGTCATGGTTTCGGTCTTCAAAAGGGCAGTCTCTCAAGACAGGTCTATTATGGCATAAAAATACAAGTTGGTACCAGGTCACAGTGGTCTCTCAAGACAGGTGGTCTCTCAAGACAGGTGGTCTCCCATAGCAGGTCCATTATAGAGTAAAACCAATCGGTGCCTGGTAGATGTGGTCTCTCAAGACAGGTGGTCTCTCAAGACAGTGGTCTCTCAAGACAAGTTTTACTGTACTATCTAGTACAATAATAGGTATTGTGTCACTTTCCTGTATTCTAGACACAAATTTAGCATTTATTCTATATCTTGTTTGACAGAGCTTCATGCGCTCTGTCAAACAAGATATAATAGATTAAATACCTGTATTGGATGTACTGAGGCCAAATAGGTATGTAAACAAAGGAAAACTGAGGAGAGTCAGTGTAATTTCACAACAGGTTACAAGATTTTTTATTCAATTAACAGGAGTTTACTCTATAACCTATATTCAATTCAACAGGTCAAATTTCTACTGGAAGTATGGTAAATGGTTTGTTTTGAGAAATTATATTCAAATATCAGGGTTATTCAGTTAAGAGATATACAATTAAGTGGGCTCCAATGTATTTGAAAACTAGAGGTAACCACCGAGGGTGGCAAATCCCCCCCCCCCCCCCCAAAAAAAAAAAAAAATGCCCTGGTACACTATCCTTGGTAATATATTATATTAAATTAACACAGCCACTCTTGGAATTACTTTCTCAAATAATACAGATAAGATTATCTGTATTTGTTGATATGTCAAGTTTGGTTTAGATCGGGACCGATAAAATTTCATGTACAAGGTCACTGTGACCTTGACCTTTTTTGGCACAATGACCTAAAGATTTGTAGGGTTCGTCCTCCCATCATGCTCAACCCACATGCCAAGTTCAGTTTCAATCAGCAATGCATAATTATAATAATTAAGAGAGTCGAAACCAGCTCCAATTGATAAAATTTCAATTTCAAGGTCACTGGGACCTTTGGCATAATAACCTAAAATATAAATTGGGTTCTCCCTTTCATCATGCTAAACCCACAGGCCAAGTTTAGAATCAATTTGGCAAGCAAAATTTCAATTAGAGAAGCCAACTCTGGTAAATGTTTACAGTCAAAGTCACTGTGACCTTGACCTTTGGCACAATGTCCTCAAAATAAATAGGGTTCTTCCTATCATCATGCCTAACCCACATGCTGCATTGGGGTTCAGTTGGCCAAGCAGCACTTTACTTGCAGGATAGAAAACAACACTTATAAAAACTGAAGTTCAAGGTCACTGTGACCATGACCTTTGGCACAATAATCCAAAAATGATTAGGGTTCTTTCGCTCATCATTTCGAACCCACATGCAAAGTTTGGCTTCAGTCAGCCAAGCAGAACTTTAATTAGAGCAGAAGCCAACACTGATAAAAGTTAAAGGTCACTGTGACCTTGACCTTTGGCACAATGATCCCAAAATATGTAGGGTTTTTCCTCTCATCATGCCTAACTAACATGCCATGTTTGCTTTCAGTTGGCCAAGCAAAATTTTAGTTAGAGAGAGGAAACCAACTCCGTCTACAGATGGACAGACAGATGAACGGACAGCGCCACAGCTATATCCCCCCGAAATTTAAATTTTCGGGGGATAAAAGATTAAAAGCTACTGTGTAGGACAGATTAGGAATATAATCTATAGATACCTGTATCCTTTGATCTAGTTTCGAATCAGGAACAGATAAACTCCTTTCAAGTGAAGGCGTTTTGCTACCATCAGTACTGTCAGTTTCATCTAGAGGCTAGAAATGAAAGAAAAAGATCAAGAAATACATATAGCAATGTTTCTCAGTTTTGGCAAAGCACATAATACTTTTACAATCAAATCACAACTTACTTACTTGTTTGTGAAATAACCCACCTACTTTTAACTCTTTACCTAACTCTGCTTGAGCCCATTCCAATGAAATGTCTTAAGATATGTCTGGCAAGCAAAAATTGAGAAAGGAAAGAAATATGAATGGTGATTTTTGTGAATAGCGCTCGCCAGTTATAGCTGTTACATTTTGATAGTATCAGCAAGGGCTGCACGGTATTCAAAACTGAATACCAGTCTTGGTGTTCAAAACAAAACTGCAGTATACCAGTGCATCGAAAGACTATTCTGATATCTGAAACATATGTATCATAATCGGGACTTGAGCCACCACAATCGGAACAAACCAGCATGCCTTGATGATACAGTTCAAACAACCCTTTAACCAATGCAGACGATATCAACATTTTTTTTTAAATATTAGTTTATCAAATTTTTCAAAATATTTTTAAAATATCATATCAAGAGACCCATCATTTTAACAAGCTGGTTGTCTTCTTCCAATGAGGGGGGTTACATGATATGGTTTTGTGGAAATATTTTAAAAATAATATTTGTTCAACTGCATAATTTCTGTATTACTTGGGTGGAGGCAGCTGATTTATTAGGTAGAGAAATAATATTATTCGTTTGGGACTACAGTTAAAAAACCAAAGACATCTTGAAAATTAAATTGTGGTTAAATAAATAATGACAATAAACCGATATTTTTGCAATTACACCAGTATTCAAATGTGATGAGAACATCATTGTTCAGTCACAGATTGCCCTTTTGTGTTTTTCAAATTTTCTGTGTGAACGAAAATGCATGCTCACCCATACTGGAGATGTCACTTATCGTCACACAGTGCACATGTCACTCCACTGCATTTTGGCACTGATTGTACTCCTCTTTCAATATCCAGATATTATAGAATTTACACTTTTCAATTGGCATGTTTTAGACTTTCTTACAGTACTCCACATATTTTCAATGCACATGTATTTTTATGAAACCTGTTACACATCACGGGATTGGTCAAAACAAAAAGTCACAGTAATCAACCTATCACAGTATCATGCAGAAACCTTGGGAATCATTCTTTATTGTTATCAACAAAGTTGGTTGGAATCAGTGACAAAAGTAGTACACCAACCAAAAAAATTTATCTGGACACAATGATCACAAAACGTTTTTCAAGGAGAGGGAGAGGTGTTCAAGGATTTTCAAGGTACCGGAAACAATTTTCAAATTCCAGAACATTCGGGGGTTTTCATGAAGCATGTGAACCATGTGTACTTATCTAAAACTTCCTTGTCACCCTTTTTGGCTAAAACTGGTTCTTTGCTTACTCTCCACTTTATGGGAACCACTTTTTTTTTCATGATCAAGTTTAATACTGTCGATTAGCATTTGTGCAGTGCTTCTTCCTTTTTTTAGAAACTGGTTAGGAATTTAAGCTTCCCTTGCTTTCAGTTCTGTGGTTAAGAAACCACTTTTTGAAACTTCCTCTACTTTTTTTCCACTGCAGACGCAATTAGATAAATCTCTTCCTTTTTGTACTCCGATGGGTTTCCCAATGCCCTATCATCTATCTTGACCCATTGCTCCACTTGGTCTGATGTGATGTTATCTGGATAGCCTGTACTTCTGCACTGAACTTTAATACTCTGTGAAATATTTCTTCTGTTCTATTTGTTCTCCCATTTTCAAAATACATTTGAGCACGACCATGCCCCCCTCCCCCCCCCCCACCCTAGTTTTCTTTATTGTCCCAATGCAAATGACATTCCACTTCCAATAGTTGTCATCTCATTTACAATTATTTTTGCTTGTTCATATTCTACCTTTGTTGCTCTGTTATCATTGCTTTTGCCACCTTTGAGTTTCCAAATTCTCTTGTACAGTTAAAACTAGAAGTCCTGTCACGAACTGTGCGCTTATCTAGGCTTAATTGCGTGTATGAATTGTGCGCAGTTGCCATATCGAATGGCATCCAAAGCACGGCAGGTTCTCCAGGTTACTCATAGCGAACACGGGCAATGTTTCTGCCAATGGACCTCCGGGTTACCCGGAGGTCCATTGGCTGAAACACTGCTAGTGTACAGGCCATATTTACAGAATTCGATAGCCTTACTGTGGTCACATCGCGTAGATTAACATGTATATCGACGTGCTATTTGTGTGCATTTCAGGACAGGACTTTTAGTTTTAACTGTAAGCAGCACTTTTCACTTTCCTCAACCCGACAGCCTTTTTCGGTTTGTCATTCACTCTATATTCTAGTCCCAGGAAGGTGTGTGATTTTTACTATGTAGGCAATGAATCTGACTTAAACACTTCTTAACCATCTGCACACTGTCGTCAAAATACCAATATTTCAGCAGCAAATTTTCCCCATAATGCAACTACGAATTTAACCAATTTACTCTTGTTAGACAGCTCACTGAGGTCTGTCAAACAAGATAGAATCAGCAAAAGTCCTTCTTCCATTATAGGAAATTTTCCAGACTAATATTTTTGACATCAGTGAGCAGGGGGTTAAAGTTTGTAAAAATAACAATTAAATGGTTTATGTCTGATATTTTACCCAAGTTAATAAAATTGATAAATTTGTCCCTTGAGTGCCACAAGGCTTTGCAATGCTTTAACATTGCAAAACCTTCTTGGCACACAAGAGATGAAATACACCACTGCCACCCATGCTATTCTGTAGATTATGGGGCTTAAAATTTTAAACAAACCAAGAACATGAACTTTTGATAGCAGAGAGATAATTTCAAAAATAAACAAGAGGCCCCAAGGGGCCTTAATTGGCTCACCCGCCAAAGTGGTTAAAAGAAGTATTTGGGGTCAAATTCAGTTAGACATGGTTCATCAACACTATAAAGGAATTAAGTCATGAAAGGCAAATTTTATGGAAAAACACTAAGGAATGGATTTGAACAAACCTGAACCTAACATGCCCCCCCCCCCTCCCCCACCCCCCCCCCCCCCACCAGACCCATAGCGAGCCCAAATATTGAGCCAGGAACTCAAATTGAACAAACTTGAATCTGATCCCCATGAGATGTTATATACCAAATAGGAAAGAATTATTCTGACTGGTGGAACTGAAGAAGGTTTTTAAAGAAATGCCCTCACATTGCACAAAGTTAAACTTTGGGCTCAGATAGAGAGCCAAAATATTAAACCAGGGAACAGGGACCAGCCTAGGGGGGAATTTTTGGGAGACTTCATGTCTCCCTACAGAAAAAATAGGGAGACTGCAGTCATGTAGGGAGACTTCAAAGGCAAGTGGGGAAAATTAAGAATATTCATGTACTACCCTCCCCCCCATCTTCATATTTTCAATATGTGGTCCTCCATTAACGTCCAAATAATCCAGGTCCAGTTGTCTATGATGCATCTATGCCAGGTTAAAAAATCACTAAGTAATTATTGACTGAAAATCCTCCACTGCTACCTTTCCTTCATGACCCCACCCCTCTTCTTCGTGCCATTCCCCTAGCACTCTCCTGTGGTTACCTTTCACCAAAGTCAAAGTCTACTAAGCGAGGTACTTTGTTAGTTAATAAACAAAATACATTCGGGGGGGGGGGGGGGGGGGGGGGGGGGGGGGGGGGGGAGGGAGGGGGGGGAGGGGGGGAGGTATTTTGTAAAAGAAATGTCATTCCACATCATTTTTATTGTATTCCGGTGTCATTTCGCATCATTTCGTGTCATTCTGGTGTTCAGGAGGACCCTTTTTCAAGATCGTCCACGTGCACACTTGTGTACAGTACAAAGCTTTTCTTGTCACCACTAAAGCCTTTTTTCATGTTTCAATTCTATTCGTGTTTTTCTGGGAATAGACGGCCCAACAGTTAACAGTCGTCAGCAAAACGAAATAAAAATACTGTGATATAAAATACGTCCGCAGTGTATACATTTTCAGCACCCTAAGCGACGTAACCTACTTTCAAACTGGGTTATTTTGTTTAGTCGCGTAAGTCACCTATTTTCGTTTCAACACTTGAAGCTCTGACTGAAACGCAACAAAATAGAAATACAAAAGGGCCCCAAAGAGCCTTAATCGCTCACCGGCCAAAGTGGTTCAAAGAAGTATTTGGGGTCACATTCAGTTAGACATCGTTCATCAACACTACAAAGGAATGAAGTCATGAGAGACAAATTTTATGGAACTAGGGACATGGCTTGAACAAACTTGAATCTTACCCCCCTAAGGATGCTGCATACCAAATATCCAAAGCATTCATCTGCTGGATCTGAAGAAGATTTTTAAAGAAAATTCCTCATTTTGAACTAAGTTATCATTCGGGCTCCCATAGTGAGCCCAAATATGAACCCAGGGACTTGGCTTGAACAAACTTGAATCTCACCCCCTAAGGATGCCGCATGCCAAATATCAGAACATTTTCGACTGCTAAATCTGAAGAAGATTTTTAAAGAAAAATTCCTCATATTGACTAAGTTATAATTCGGGCTCCCACAGGGAGCCCAAATATGGACCCAGGGACTTGTCTTTAACAAACTTGAATCTCACCTCCCTAAGGATGCTACACACCACATTTCAAAACATTCTGACTGCTGGATCTGAAGAAGAAGATTTTTTAAGAAAATTCCTCATTTCGAAGTAAGTTACAATTCAAGTTCCCACAGTGAGCCCAAATATGGACCTAGGGACATGGCTTGAACAAACTTGAATCTTACCCCCCTAAGGATGCTGCATACCAAATATTAAAGCATTCTGACTGCTAGATCTGAAGAAGAAGATTTTCAAAGAAAATTCCTCATTTTGAACTAAGTTATCATTCGAGCTCCCACAGTGAGCCCAAATATGGACCTAGGGACATGGCTTGAACAATCTTGAATCTCACCCCCCTAAGGATGCTGCATACCAAATAACAAAACATTCTGACTGCTAGATCTGAAAAAGAAGATTTTTAAAGAAATTTCCTCATTTTGAACTAAGTTATCATTCGGGCTCCCATAGTGAGCCCAAATATGGACCTAGGGACATGGCCTGAAAAAATTTGAATCTCACCCTCCTAAGGATGCTGCATACCAAATATCAAAGCATTCCAACTGCTGGATCTGAAGAAGAAGATTTTTAAAGAAAATTCCTCATTTTGAACTAAGTTATAATTCGGGCTACCACAGTGAGCCCAAATATGAACCCAGGGACTTGGCTTGAACAAACTTGAATCTCACCCATCTAAGCATGCTGCATACCCAATATCAAAAGATTCTGCCTGCTGGATCTTGAGAAGAAGATTTTTAAAGAAATTTGCCTGAAATGCACTAAGTTCAAATTTAGGCTCCTATACTGAGCCCAAATATGAACCCAGGGGGCCGATGTGTACAAACCTGAATCAGATCCACCCCACAATGTTGCATACCAAATATCAAAAGATTCTGCCTGCTGGATCTGGAGAAGAAGATTTTTTAAGAAATTTGCCTGAAATGTACCAAGTTCATATTCGGGCTTCTATATAGTGAGCCCAAATATGAATCCAGGGTGCCGATTTGAACAAACTTGAATCAGATATACCCCACAATGTTGCATACCAAATATCAAAAGATTCTGCCTGCTGGATCTGGAGAAGAAGATTTTTTAAGAAATTTGCCTGAAATGCACTAAGTTCCAATTCGAGCTTCTATAGTGAGCCCAAATATGAATCCAGGGGGCCGATTTGAACAAACTTGAATCAGATCCACCCCACAATGTTGCATACCAAATATCAAAAGATTCTGCCTGCTGGATCTTGAGAAGAAGATTTTTAAAGAAATTTGCCTGAAATGCTCTAAGTTTGAATTCAGGCTCCTATACTGAGCCCAAATATGAACCCAGGGGGCCGATTTGTACAAACTTGAATCAGATCCACCCCACAATGTTGCATACCAAATATCAAAAGATTCTGCCTGCTGGATCTGGAGAAGAAGATTTTTTAAGAAATTTGCCTGAAATGTACCAAGGTCATATTCGGGCTTCTATATAGTGAGCCCAAATATGAATCCAGGGAGCCGATTTGAACAAACTTGAATCAGATCCACCCCACAATGTTGCATACCAAATATCAAAAGATTCTGCCTGCTGGATCTTGAGAAGAAGATTTTTAAAGAAATTTGCCTGAAATGCTCTAAGTTTGAATTCAGGCTCCTATACTGAGCCCAAATATGAACCCAGGGGGCCGATTTGTACAAACTTGAATCAGATCCACCCCACAATGTTGCATACCAAATATCAAAAGATTCTACCTGCTGGATCTGGAGAAGAAGATTTTTTAAGAAATTTGCCTGAAATGTACCAAGTTCATATTTGGGCTTCTATATAGTGAGCCCAAATATGAATCCCAGGGTGCCGATTTGAACAAACTTGAATCCCCCCCCCCCTGCCCCCCAGCGATGATGTATACCAAACAGGAAAGAATTCTGCCTGGTGAATCTGAAGAAGATTTTTTTGAATTTTGGAAAGAAATTCATGGTTGCTATCAGAGTTATGCCCGTTGTGGTGCCCCCTGTGGGTGAGGCAAGTTTATTTGAACAAACGTGAATTGACATATGATAGAGAACATGCACATGCACACCAGATTTGGTTCAATTTGGTCCAGTAGTTTGTGAGGAGAAGTTGATAATGTAAAGTTCAGAACGGATGATGACGACAACGATAGATGACGAACAGCAAGTGATAAGTTTAGCTCCCTTCGGTGAGCTAAAAATAAAATAAAAAAATGCCCGCCCACATGCAATTTCACAAAAAATGTCCTGAGAAACAGATCTACTTTGTGGGGCCTTAATTCCAATCAATAAAGAATTCTTGAGTGTTAACTCCTGTACTCGCTCAAAAATTATAGATATCTTTCATATACTCAACTAACATACCTTAGCACTGTAATCTAATTTCACTAAGTCATATTTGCCATGTACTTTTTGAAATGTGCTTCTATTGCTCCAGTCATTTCTTGTCTTGTCAGTGAACCTGCAATGAATAATGTATATATATTATTATATTTCTCATGGTAATTTCTGTTCATAAAATAATGTATTACTTGAGGTATTAAAAAACAAGAGGCCCCAGGGGGCCTGAGGGCGCTCACCTGACATGGTAGCCTAAATATCAACCCAGGGAATTGATTTGAACAAGTTGCATCTGACCCTCCTCAGAAAGCTTATACCAAATATCCAAAGATTCTGACCAGAGGATCTAAAAAAAAAGGATTTTTAAAGAATATTCCTCATATTGAACTAAGTAATAATTTGGGCTCCCACAGGGAACCCAAATATGAACCCAGGGACTTGGCTTGAACACACTTGAATCGCACCTCAAAAGATTCTGACTACTGGATCTGAAGAAAAATATTTTAAAGAATATTCCTCATATTGAACTAACTTATAATTCGAGCTCCCACAGGGAGCCCAAATATCAACTCAGGGACTTAGGTTGAACAAACTTGAATCTCACACCCCCCCCCCCCCCTAAGGATGCTGCATACCAAATATCAAAAGAATCTGATTGGTGGATCGGTAGAAGATTTTTAAAGAATATTCCTCACATTTCGGCTCCCACAGAGAACCCAAATATGGACACTGGGATTTGATTTCAACAAACATGTGAATGAATCTTCCAAAAAAATGTTATATGTGAAAAATGAAAGCATTTGGAGCAGTGGTATGGGGGAAGAAGATTCTTTAATGTTTTCCCCATTACTCACAGTGTTAAAAAAAGCTGACTCAGCACTTTTTCAAAGTCCTATGATAAAACCGATGCCAATTTTTTTTTTACCATTCCTTCCTGCGGTTCCTAAGGAAGCTTTGCACAAAATAAAATTTCTCAGTGCCGTGTAGTTTTGGAGATATGGGCATTTAAATTTTTTTCTATTTTTATGTCCTGCGGGAGCAACGGGAAAAATTTTTTTTTGGCATAAATTAGGTACTTATGACCCAATAAGCCCTCATATCAAATATGGTTCAAATCAGCCTCTCAGTTTGGAAAATAGAAATTTGGGTACAAAATGGGCCCCACAGGAAGCCCAAATATGAACCCAGGGACTTGACATTCACAAACTTATATCTCACCTCCCTGAGGATACTGTATACCAAATATCAAAAGATTCTGACTAGAGGATTTGAAAAAGATTTTTGAAGAATATTCCTCATATTGAACGAAGTTATAATTCGGGCTCCCACAGGGAGCCCAAATATCAACCCAGGGACTTGGCTTGAACAAACTTGATGCTGAATACCAAATATCAAAACATTCCGACTGCTGGATCTGAAGAAGAAGATTTTTAAAGAAAATTCCTCATTTTGAACTAAGTTATAATTTGGGCTCCGACAGTGAGTCCAAATATGAACCCAGGGACTTTGCTTGAACAAACCTGAATCCCCCTGCCCCCCTCTCCCACCCCCACCCACCCCCCTAGGGTGCTGCATACAAAATATCAAAAGATTCTGATTGGTGGATCTGAAGAAGAAGATTTTTAAAGAATATTCCTCATACAGCACTATTTTAAACATTTGGCCTCCCATAGAGAGCATAAATATGGACCCAGGGATTTGATTTCAATAGACATGTGAAACAATCTTCCAAAGATGTTATATGTGAAATTTGAAAGCTTTTGGAGCAGTGGTTTGGGAGAAGAAGAGTCTTAAATGTTTTTCCCATTACCCACAGTGTTAAAAAATGCTGACTCAGCACTTTTTCAAAGTCCCGAAAAAGTACCCTATGATAAACTGATAGCAATTTTGTTGGACCACTCCATTCTGTTGGTCCTAAGGAAGCTTCACACCAAATAAGAATTCTCAATGCCGTGTAGTTTTGGAGATATGAGCGTTTTAAAATTTTTCTGTTTTTAGCTCCTGCGGTTCCCATGGGGCGACAGGAAAAATTTGGGAGCATAAATTAAGTACTTATGACCCAATAAGCCCTCATATCAAATTTGGTTCAAATCAGCCTCTCGGTTTGGAAAATAGAAATTTTGGGCAGGGCAAAAATTCTTGTCCCTCCAATAACAATGGCAAATATAGCTCCTCGAACTTCTCTTGAACAAATCTGAATCTTCACCTCAAAAGGAAGCTGCACACCAAATATCAAGTCTCTGCTACTGCTGGTTCATGAGAAGTAGATTTTTCAAGATTTAAGCACACTTTTTGGGCGTGGCCCTACCAAGGGGCCAGACAACTTGATTTGAACAAAATCAAAATGCGATGTCATAACAAACTATTATCTCAAATATCACTTAAATCCCTTCAGCGGTATTGGAGGAGAAGATGCAAACACCATGTTCACGGATGATGGATGATGAGTGATCACTATCGCTCCTCTGACTAAAAGTCAGGTGATATTATCTCAAATATCACTTAAATCCCTTCAGCGGTATTGGAGGAGAAGATGCAATCACCATGTTCACGGATGATGGATGATGAGTGATCACTATCGCTCCTCTGACTAAAAGTCAGGTGAGCTAAAAAATTCTTGTTTCTCAGGCACCTCCCTCATCATAGAAAATCTGCCTCATCAGCATTTTTTCACCTGGAAATCTCTTCTATAACACTATTTTGCACTTGTAGGACAAATATTTAACCAACTGTACCTTGTTTGACAGAGCTCATGGAACTCGGTCAAACAAGATTTAGTTGGTTAAATTTTCAACTACATTATGGGAAATTTTCACTGCTGAAAATATTGGTTTGCCACATAATAGTGTAAGTTGATAAATTTCTGATTCCACCTATTTACAGAAATGTTTGTGAACCAAAAAATACCTCCCTCCCTCATCATAAAATTGAGAAAAACTTGCCTCAGAAACAAATTTTTTTTTATAGGTCTTTAGCATTTGTGTGTTTATCTCTTCACCTAACATTTCAGCTATGTTCGGTCAGTGTTATAAACAAATGTCACCATTCAAATTTTTTTAAAACCTACCTTCAAAACATAACTAATAACCCCTCATTGGGACAAGCTCATTGAGATCAAGCCAATCATTGGTCATAAGCCATGTTTTGAAGGAAAAAAATGAAATTATTTATTCAAAATGAAAGTGTCACTGACACTGTAGCTTAATTGACTCTGTGTGTAATGTTTGATGAAAAGGATAATGTTCAATGTTTATGAAAGGATTATGATATAGGACAGGAATTGTGATAATTGAGAAAATGTTAATTTCTGTTCCCTACATGCTAGGTTTTCAAAATGAATAATTAGAGGTGCAGACTGCACTAAAGAATTGTGGCCTCGGTTAATGTGTCCCTCACAGCTAATGTTTGTCAACCAAAATTACCAAGCTACAGTAAAATCATTCCAAAACAAGTCATCCTACCAAGTTACAATGAAATCCCTTCATAAATATAACTTGTAGACTTTGCTAAATAATCTAAAGTCACGAGACGGTCCAGTGGTCACAGTTTACCAATCATGACCAAAATATGACATTCTCATCTAGATATCATACCAAGTTATCCTACTAAGTTACTATGAAATCCCTTCATAAAAACAACCTGTAGACAGTGTTAAAGGAATGTAGGTCACATGACCAGGTGGCGGTAAGGGCTGACTGATCCTCACCAAAATAGGACAGTCTCATCTAGACATCATACCGAGTTATCATTCCACATTACATTGAAATCGCTTCATAAATATGAAGTGTACACTGTGCTAAACAAATCTAGGTCAGAAATACACTCTATATTTGTAAGATAAAAGTTAGTAAAGGTAGAAGGCTGTGTCCAGTAAGCAGCCTTCATAAGATCCGTAATACTGATAGAATAAGCCCAAGATGTAGACAGTGCTCTAACTTCGTGCGCTGAAATCTTAAGCACGGACTGCTGATTGGAAGATAAACTGTCATAAGCAGTACGAATAGCTAATTGAATCCATCTAGCAACAGAATGAACCGAAATGTCCCTTCTATTGGGAATTAAAGGCAGAAAGAAGCGTTTTCGTCCCTTTCTGATAAACTCTGATCTGCATTTATAAATGTGCATAGCTCTAACTGGACACAACAAAGGTCTACGGCCATCTGAGGACGGAAGAGCCTTAATGATAATAGGCTCAGGATACTTATTAGGAGCCTGATTCTTAGCCAAAAATCCCACATTATTAGTTAAAGTAATAGTATTACTAACAGTACGATAATGAGAATCATCAATAGACAAAGTATGAAGCTAACTGACTCTTCTTGCGTAAGCAAAGACTAAGAGAAAAGCTGTTTTATATGACAAAAACTTGAAGTCTACAGTGTTCAAAGGTTCAAATGAAGCTCCTTTAAGCTTCAAAAAAACCCAAGCCAAATTCCATTTAGGAATTAACCTAAGGGTTCTATGCCTATTTATCAAAAAGTTTTTAACTAACTAAGATAAAGAGATATTCGATCCAATTTCTAAGCTATCATGATGGGCATAAGTGTCCGATAACATAGACCTATAATCATTAATAGTGACTGGCTGCAGTTTGACGACGTCAAACAAGTAGACCAGAAAATTAGCAATGTCTGGAATGGAAGGATCGTAAACATCTACCGACTGATCCTTACACCAACGACAGAAAACCTTCCACTTTGCCGCATAGTTTAGTGAAGAGCAGGTCCTCCTACAGCTAGAAATTGCGTCCACTGCTCGTCTGTAAAGCACTTCCTGTGCAAGAAGGACCGCGCAACGGAAATACGTTAAGGTTGAGACCTTGCGGGTTGTGATGCAGTGTGCGAGATTTCCCCTGAAAGAGAAGGTCCTCCCGTGGAGGAAGCTTCCGAAAAACATACCCTAACAGACACCGGAGTAGATTTATCCATGGTTTCTGAGATGCTACCAACAGTATCTTACAGTGCGATTGCTTGATCTTTAGCAAGATCTGTTGAACGGAGTTGGAGGATATGCATAACCTACCATTCCGTCCCAAAAAATTGAGAGAGCGTCTACTGCAAACGCTCGAGGATCTGGACATGGTGACACATACGTCTGCAACTGATTTTTGAGATGTGCTGCAAACAAGTCTATCATTGGTCGATCCCATTGGTAGTAAATCTGATTGAATACTCACTTGTTGAGAGTCCATTCCGACGGCAACATGCGACATTTCCAGGAGAGCGAGTCTGCTAGAACGTTCGGACGACCCGGTATATGACGGACCGAAAGAAGAATGTTATGTTCCAAAACATACAGAAGAATTTGTTCCGTTAGATCGAATAACGGAATCAAATGAGTGCCTCCTTGGTTCCGAATGTACGCTACTACCGTCGAATTGTCCGACAATATCTGAACATGAGAACTGTGAATAATGTTCATCCAATGACGTAGCGCTAGCCATATTGACATCATTTCTTTGATGTTTATATGCTTGTTCAGGAACTCCGGGTTCCAAAGACCCTGGCACTTCAAGTCTGTTGGGCTCAATGTTGCACCCCAACCAGACTGACTCGCGTCTGTCATAATTGTAAAAGCCGGATCCGGCAGATGCAGCACAACTCCCTGAGTCAACCACTGAATGTCTGCCCAAATCTGAATCCTTTGTTTTACTTGTTCCGTTAACACAATGTCTGATTCGAGCTAATGAATCTTCACACTCCAAGTTTGAGTAAAAAATATCTGGAGTGGATGTGTATGCAAGCGGCCCACCGGAATTAGATCTGCACCGCAGAACCCCATCAGTCGCAAGAACTCTCTCGCTGTTACTACGTCTGATTGTAGACAAAAGCGAGCATAACAACTGACTAACTTCGCTCTGGGTAACGGAAGATGAACGAGATTGTTGCGAGTCTCGAAGCTCATTCCCAAGTTAATGAACGACTTGGACGGAGCTAGATCCGACTTCTTTTCGTTTACAATGAAACCTAGACGTCGGAGCAATTGAAGCAGACTCTGAACATCAGAAGAACTGTCTTGTTGCCATATCTCTGAAGGACGTTACCGCAGACAAATGAGCTCAGAAATATGCCATTACCGAGTTCATTATTTGAGTGAATGCCCAGGGTGTAGATTGAGTCCGAAGCACATCGCTTGGAACTGATAAACGACCCCTAGGACGGTGAACCGTAGGTACTTTCTGAATGCTGGATTTACCATGACATGAAAGTATGCGTCCTTTAGATCTATGCTTGATGCATAATCGTCCACTCGAATGCTCGCCCTTACTGGTCAAATGGTCTCCATGTAGAACTTTGGAGCCACGATCAGTTTGTTTATCCAGCTCAAATCTATAACTGGACAGAACGAGCCGTCTGGCTTTGGTACCAAGAACAGGTGACTGTAAAAACCCAGGGATTCCTGGTTTTCCATGACCTCTATTGCATTCTTCTCCAAAAGAGATTGTACCTCTGATAGAAGGGAATCTCTCTTTTGAAGATTTGACGGAAGCGGAGTCCAGCGCGGACTTCGTGTTAACAGAGGTTTTTCTCAGAAAGATAGCCTTAGGCCTTCCAAGATAAGCCCTCTTACACATTGATCGTCTGTAATTGACAACCAATTGGTCAAAAACTGTGTCATCCTTCCGCCCACTGGACCGCAATAGAGGTCCTGACCATGACCTCTTGGACCTGCGAGGCCTACGGGAAGAGAAACTACGTCCTCCCCGTGCAGCGCCTCGACCTGCCGACCTTGGGACGTCTGACCGGTTATCTTGTACCTGAGTTGCTACTCTGACCGTCTCTAGAGTAAGAGCCTGAGGATTTCTTATATCCTTTGAAGGAGTTTCCCTTGAACGAACTTGAAGTGGAAGCTCCTGCTTTACCCTTTTCTGTTGAGTCAGGTTTTTTAGAAACCGACTTTAGAAGCAGAGTTTCCGAAGCTTTCTTAGTAATCTGATCACAGATTAACGAAAGCTTACCATCAAATAGAAGGTCACCGGAAACCAGAGCAACTCTAAGATAGGTTTTCACCTTAGAATCCACCATAGTGGATGAAGCCAGGTCTGTGTCACATCTAACCAATTCTAAATTAGCCACTGATAGAGTAAAGTTGTACGTGGAATAAGCTATAGCCCTGGAAAGAACTCTTAAAGAGGTACGTACGTCCTCGAATTCTTTCCCACAGAGACGTTGTGCTAACGCTCTAGTAAGGTGATCTGCATATGACAGGGAATCTAGGTTTGCTCTATTATTAGAAGAAATCGTAGTCTCCATAGTACTAGAGTGAATATTAAACGACGCAGGAAGAGACAAATCCAAGTCCTCAGCCTGATCATCTAAACGCAGAGGAACTCTTGAGATGCCCAGACCTGCCGTTGTAAATTTATTTCTACTATTGATAAATGGCAGATCCTGAGCATGTGAAGATAAGAAACTGTATTTCCTCGAGCCTGAGGCTAAATTGAATATAGCATCATTAAGCAAGTCAAACGTCTGAGAGACATTGCTGGACTGTACCGGGTAATCAGAAACATCCTCCTTAAGCCGGCCAAAAAAGTCAGAATCCAATGACGCTATCAGTCTCTTATCTTTGGTCACAGCAATCTGATCCGACAGAACAACGTTTGGAAGGTTTTGACGTATAAACTCTATAGCCACCTTATGTTGTTCCGAAAGGGAAAACTCCAGATCCGTAATTTTCCTTTCACCATCCGACTGGATCAGATGAGAATCTCGGTCGTCACTGTCTGACCGTTCAGAGGAACGAACCGACCCAACTTCATCCGACAGTTCCTGATCAAAAACAGTTGTAGGATGTTCCTGAGGTTGCTGGGATGCTGCGATAAGCTGCACAATTTGCGACAGCAAGTCCGTCATGAAAGCCTGTGGAGCTGCGGATTTCTGATATTTAGCCGCTGGAAGCTCCTGGGACAGCGTGTCCAGCATAATCCTCTTATGCGAACGTCCCGACTGATGAGGCCTCGTGTCCCTGGCTATTGGATGGAGTGACCTTGACGACATCAAATCCTTTGACGGCGATGCAGGCTGGATCTCTGTGGTCACATAGCCAAGGTGTGGTCGTGTGTGCTGATGCAATGAAGAAGAAGCTGATAGACTAGCCGAACCTGGTAGTCTTTATGATGGAGCATCCCAGACAGGAGGTGCGGGCGTATGTTCCGACTGACGGACGTTATGAACAACAAATTACAGCCCCAAATGTTGTTGTAAGAGAGAGGGACCTCTCTCGCTCGTGGTCCGGGAGGACCTGGACGAGCCGACCGCCGAACTGACTGGCTTCCTCTGTTCCATCATCGCAAGGTGTGTGTGATCCAAGATTATAGTGTTCGCAGCACCCTTTTTCCTTTCCTTGACCGCTACGAACATACCCAGCATCACACCACCCATATTCTGCGTGATAGATCGACCGGTTGAGCTAGCTGGCAACAAGGACGTAAATCCAATATTCTGAGATCTAGGCCCTTGTCTAATTTCATTGAGCACTTTTGCCGCTAGTTCTTCATTAAGTTGCAACAACGGCAGCACACTTACAGACGATATCACGGAAACATCACCATGTTCTTGTTCCTCTGAAAAAGAAACTGAAAAACTAGAGTGATCTTGTGGTGAGAGAACAGGCATCGATCTCTCACCACTAACAATGTACCGTGACACACGTCTCCAACGTTTGTCATCCCAATTGGCACAAACAAAACAAGAGTTAGTGCGAGTACAATGACTACAGCAAACACAATGATCATAAGAATCTGAGGAAGACTTCCTCGATTTACAATTTGAACAAAATTTTTTCATTTTATCAGAAATATTCAAGCCGTAGTACTCACACTAACCCTCATAATAATACAAAGATACATAATAATACAATCCATTAAACAAAATTTCGAAAACAGGGCCAGTATTGTGGAAGTCAGAGAGATGTTCCTGAAAGAAGGGCCAAACAAAGAATGAGGCTTGGCATCAGTTTCGGTACTTCCTTGACACTGTGCATGCGCAGTAGGTAAAAGTATGGAGGACCATATAGGACATCAGTTTTTTGTTTTTGGATGCAAATTTTGGGAATTTGGGGGGCAAAATTTGTGTTTGGCCCTTAATATTTTAGAGTAAGCACCAGCTAAGTCTGAGCCATTGCTTACAGTATAAAAATATAATAATATGTGTTAAAATTCTGATAGGGTACAGACTTGTGTTAAACCTCCAGATAATTCATGTAATTATTAAAACACTGTTTTGGGGTAGAGACACACTGAAAAAAATTTGGGGAGGGGTCCATAAATATGCTTTTCAATTCTGAAAAAAAATAGGCTATTAAAAAAAATTCGTGTTTTTCAGGCACCTCATCACCTTTTTCCATCTGGCAATCTCTTGTATGGAACTACTTTGCATTTGTAGCACAAATATTCAACCAACCATACCTTGTTTGACAGAGCTCAAAGAGCTCTGCCAAACAAGATACAGTTGGTTAAATTTTCAACCACATTATGGGAAATTTTTACTGCTGAAACATAATAACATGCAACATAATAGTTTAAGTAGTTAAATTTCTGATTCCAACTATTTTCAAAACTGTTCTGTGAAAAAACAAAAAAATGAAGAAAAAAAAAGAAAAAAAGAAGCCTTCCTCCCTCATCATAAAATTGAGGAAAAATTGCTTAAGGCCTAAAAAAATAGAAAGTCTGTTTCTCAGGCCCTCTCGCATGGTCCTTTTGGCTGCTGCATGCTATCTTTTTTTAACCAATTTAAACTTAAAAAAAATACAAATTAAATGGTTTATGTCTGATATTTTACCCAAGTTGAAGAAACTGATGAATTTGTCCCTTGAGTGCAATAAGGCTTTGCAATGCTTTAGCATTGCAAAGCCTTCTTGCACTCAAGGGGTGAAATACACCACCACCCATGCTATTCTGTAGATTATGAGGCCTAAAACTTGAACCAAGAACATGAACTTTTGATGTCAAAGAAGTAATTACTGAAATAAAAAATAAAATAAAAAATCACTCGCCCGCATGCAATTTTACAAATAATGGCCTGAGAAACAGAAGATCTACTTTGTGTGGCCTAAGAATTTTTTTTTTTTCTTTTATAGGCCATACTTGTTAGCCCATCACATGTATAAAAATGTTATTCTTTCGGAACAAGCTGCAAAATTGAAAAAAAAAATTATTGTGTGATATGATCATTTAATACGCCTTCTCTCAGTTTGTGTTTTGTCATTCTAGACAATATGCAAAAGTTTTTTTAGATTTTTTATGCAGGACAAAAGTATATGTTGATGTGGTATTGCAATCAGAAAAGCACTCAGAGAATTAAAAAAAAACTGTGGATTGTGAAAAATGTAAAAATATACATCAAAGCCACTAACTTCTTAGAAAAAACTTTCTTGGCATTGTCCAAATTACCACCACAAGGAACAAGGTTATTCTGTCCTTTGTAACCAACTCTTCCCCATCTCTGCCAGACATGATATGACTTTTTGGCATCCTCTTCAAGAATTTGTATCAGGTAGTATTTATTATTGTTGTTACCAACATCAGTCTGAAATCATCAAGTATACAATTAACTTATTAGTAAATATAGCTGAATCCATTTCTTAAAATGAATAAAACTGCTCAAACAGCATATGTGATGGCATCCCTCTTTCATTTCTAACTTCTAAACTATACCTGAGGGCAGGCCTAGGATTAAGGAGGGCAGGAGTTAAAAAAAATATATATAATACCATGGGCAGCTAGGTCTCTACAGCCCATCATCGCAGCTGCCCATCCCCGACTTCACACACTATGCAATCTTATCAATAGAGCAGCCACCATTTGTATATATAGTACAATAATTCCTCTACTTTACTATAAGCCTTTATGAAGGAAAAGTAAACTAAAAACATTCACTCAATGGAAACCACCAGCTCCTCATACAGGGTTAATTACTTGTTTATTATTGATGTTTAACGTCACATATTTATGCACAATGGCTAATTGCGACTGCCACAGGGTCAATAGGGAAAAAAATTTATTTCTCTATAGAATCTCTCAAACTCCATCAAAAGTCATTTTCAAGCACCCCACCCCCACCCCCCCTCCAAAAAAAAAAATGACCCAATGGATCACGCAACCCCAATACATTTTTGTCATTGGAGACAATATGAGAAAGTTTTTTTTAAAAAAAATAGGCCGATGAAATTGTCAGATGTGTACCCATACGCACAACTAGTCCAGGCACATTAGACATAAAAATGAGAAAGTAAGGAAAAAAATCGGAGAAAGCTGATTTTTTTATGTTTCCGGGACACACATTGCGGATAAAGTGTGAGTTGAGCTTTTTTAGTTATAGCGTTTTTTTGAAGAAAAAAAAATTTAAAAAAAAATTCGACCCAGCTCCATATTTCTCATTCTTATTCGCCTTAGTAGGGTGAGAATCATAAATATCATGCTGAATTATATTGAGAATACATATCCCCAACAGAAAATGCCAACTTTGTACCAATCCTCACACTCAATGGTGAAATATTCACGAAAATGTACAAAATTACGAAAAAAAATTTATTGTTTTCATACACACAATGGTACACAACGTCCATTAAATCAAATCTACGACTACTTTGGGAGTTAAATTATATATCAAAAATTGCAGAAAAGCAGTGGCTTTATAATGATATATAACAATAGTCATTTATTCCATAATGAACTGGTGAAACGTGTGAAATATTAACCATACCCCCTAAACTCAAATTCAAACGGCATCGACTTTTCTCATTCAAATACCGTATTATAGCATCATTGTTTCAATTTCCATGTTCGATTAAATCACAGAAACAGGGACTGAACGTTTGTCCAGTGACGTTTGACCAACCACTTTATATCAAAGCAGTGGAGATTGTGTCTTCGTCAGATAAGTTGACAAAAGTTTTCGTTAGACTCGGCGGCTTCCATATGATTATGTCATATTTAGGGGCAATTGGTTCGATCATGGCTGGTAGCAGCTTGGGTGAACTTTGGGGGACTGTTTATGCTGGTGGGTCAATCCATCATTTGATCAGTGGTCATGCATATTGAAGAGCAGTTCGTGCCCATTTGCTAACACAAATTGCCATTACAAAACTTGTGTTTGAAGAAAGCCGAACACTAGATAACATAGACTGCACAGACGTCAATGAAATATTCTGTGGACTTGCCAGAGGTGACTGTACAACAGCTGACGCTGTCAATCAAGAAAGTGTCAACCATCTACTGTCAAAATTACACGAACTGCTCCAGAATGCATCCGTAGGACGCACAGGAAAGCTTTGGGTACAATACTACGAGCAAATAGGTCTTCTCCAGTTGTTCTTGAGAGCAGAGCGCACAGGTGACTGGGAACTCCACACATATTGTGTTCGCAATATGATTCCAGTATTTCACGGTCATTTTGCATACGCAAAAAGTTCTCATCTCTATTTGCAGCAGATGAATGAGCTAACAGAAATAATGCAACAGGATGATTTGAAGTTGTTCACTGAGAAAGGTTACTTTACCATAAGGCGCTCAGATAAATTCTGGGACGGGATATATTCTGATCAGACCATAGAGCAGTGTTTAATGAGAATGTTCAAGCTCCCTGGTGGTCTCACACATGGCAGGGGAATAACCGATAGCACTGTTGCGAAATGGGTACATGGACTACCTCTTTGCCTTCCGATATGTAATGCTCTCGAAAATTTTGTTCATGTTCACACTGGTCATGGCGAACAACATCGGGATCTCCGTCAAAGTTCACAATTGACTGATGCCAATGATATCACCAAATTATTGAACTGGCTCAGAGTGCATTACCCCTTTCAGAATAGAGATCCACTACAATTAGTCTCTATAGCGACCGGGCTTGTGGCCGACGAAACTGTGAACTGTGACCAAGTTCGCAAAATTGGTGAATGTTGCATATCGAATGTTGTAAGCAAAACGTTCAACAGCATCAAACTACGACGTGTTGACACTGTGAAGTCTTTCGCATCGATGGCAAATAGCATCAAAGTCCGTGGAAGTAAGGTAGTGATTGACCCCACAATTCTGTTCAACCGCATCACATGTGTTATTCAGTCACAAGCAGAGATGGAAGAGTATCTCAAATATGAACTCGCCCCGAAACCACCAGCATTGTTTGATTCTGCTGGAATGAGGAAGACACAGAAAAGCACGCTCGGTAAGATCCTCAAAACATACGGTTCCGAGCAAACTAAAATCCCAGAACATTCTCTGTTTGTTGTAGATGGTGGATTTTTATTGAGGGCAGTTGTATGGCCTAAACAGTCGTCATATAAGGACATATGTACATCATATTCCAATTATCTAGTGAGACATTTTGGGGCGAACGTCGTGGTTGTTTTTGATGGTTATGCTTGTACAATGTTGACAAAGGGCATGGAACAAGCCCGTAGATCTAAAGACAGGTATTTCATTGATATCAATATCTCACCCGAGTTACCAGCCACCACATCCCAATCCGATTTCCTTGCAAATGCCAAGAACAAAACCCAACTGATCGATCTTCTAATGCAGGAGCTATCTGCTATCAATATTCAGTCCAAGCAGGCCGAGGCTGATGCTGATGTACTGATAGCCGAAACTGCACTTGACATCGCTCAAGATGACAACAATGTTGTAGTTGTGGGAACAGACACAGACTTGTTAGTCATTCTTACCTCTCGAGTTCAACCGGGATGTAATATTCACATGATGTATTCCATTACCCCAAACTTACTAGTTTCAGTTAGTGAAATAGCAACCAAAATGGGTGACCATAGAAGCAACCTCCTTGTAGCACATTCTATAAGTGGTTGTGACACTACTTCTGCACTCTTTCGAGTTGGTAAGAAGAAAGTATTCAGTACAATTGTCTCCGATGTTACTAGCGACTCACAACAGTATGTCAACACAATTTTGGCGGATGACAGTACACCAAGTGCAGTAGCCGCTGCCGGGGAACAACTTCTCCTGATCTTATACGGGAGTAAAACTGTTTCCTCTCTCGACCAATATAGATATGTCACTTACAAGCGTTATGTAGCAAAATCTAAACTGAATAAACCCACTGACCTAGCCTCACTCCCACCAAGCAGCGATGCTGCACAACAACATGTCTACAGATGTTATCTCCAGGTCCAACAATGGCTGGGCACTTCGCTTCCTCCGATGGATTGGGGGTGGTCGCTAGACAATGGACTTCTTGTACCGACTGCAGCCACAAAGCCATGTGCCCCCGATAACCTACTGAATCTGATCAGTTGTGGTTGCAAGAGTGCTTGTACAAAAAGGTGTGGGTGTAAGAAGGCAGGACTCTCTTGCTCAGGTTTGTGTAATTGCAGTTCGGATTCTTGTAACAACCACAGAAACACTGTCCTGTCGGAAATTTCTGAGTTCGATGAATAATATGTATATAGGTCATGTCATTTCTGTATATAGCGTTGATAATAGTCAATGTAACTTAATCCATGTTGATTGATTTGTACATTCTGTAAATATTATTTATTGATTTTTGTACATTCTGTAAATATTATTTATTGATCTAATGCTGCCAGACACAGACGTGTCTGTTCGGTCCCAAGCCCGAAAATAGTTGAGTTCTCATGCTGACGAATTTTATGCCAAAAGGGGAACTCGGCCAGAAGCAGAGGGAGTCTTCCATAATGTCTATTTTGTAAGCAATGATAAAAGTCTTCAAATGGTGGTGGATTTTTTATCGTCTGTCCAACTAACATCCCGTTCTGTACTACGACCCTTTGGGCAAATCCGTTAGGAAAATCGTCATTTTTTGCGTAAATCTGATACTTTTTTGTGAATTTTCAATAATTTTTCGCAGAAATTGTCAAAGAATGCACATTTTCCTCTAGGTAAATGTATATTAGACATTATGTAGCTCGAAATACGCGTAAACAAAAAATACAGTTGGATCAATTCGAGGTTACAAAGTTCGTGCGATTTTTTTTTATTTTTTTCAAACGCATTTTCGAAAAAAGGCTGTGGAAAAAAAAGCTCAACTGGGATTTTAGGGGACTTTTGTCTAATCGTTCAGTGACATGTACTCGACATTCCCTGAAAAAATCAGCTTTCTCCGATTTTTTTCCCTAGTGAAACCTAATGTTCTTGGGCTAAACTAGTAGAAAACTGTATGACAGAGGGCCACCAAGGATGCCGACATTATGAACACCATGCATGGTATGGGTACATATAGAAATGGATTGGAGGAGTGCCTAATTTGATGGATAAAGCGTTAATATCTCCGGATCAAATTAACAGATTTACATAAAAAACTATACAGCACAGCACATCAGTAACCTGAATAAATATATAAAGTAACATGACAATCAAATTGATATTTTTTGAGTTATCTCATGCCAAAGGGATTGGAGGAATTTTCAATTTGAAGGATAAAGGGTTAATATCTCAGCAACAAATTATCAGAGTTACACCAAAAACTATACAGCTCGGCACCTCAGTAACCTGAACCCAAATATAAAGTAACTTGACAATCCAAGCAATAGTTTTTCAAGTTATCGAATGCCAAAGGGACTGGAGGAATTTTCAATTTGAAGGATAAAGGGTTAATATCTCAGGATTAAATTATCAGATTTACACCAAAAACTATACAGCTCGGCACATCAGTAACCTGAACACAAATATAAAGTAACTTGACAATCCAAGCAATATTTTTCAACTTATCGAATGCCAAAGGGATTGGAGGAATTTTCAATTTGAAGGATAAAGGGTTAATATATTGGGATCAAATCATCAGATTTACACCAAAAACTATACAGCTTGGCAAATCAGTAACCTGAACACAAATATAAAGTAACTAGACAATCCAAGCAATATTTTTCAAGTTATCGAATACCAAAGGGATTGGAGGAATTTTCAATTTGAAGGATAAAGGGTTAATAGCTCGGGATCAAATTATCAGATTTACACCAAAAACTATACAGCTCGGCACATCAGTAACCTGAACACAAATATAAAGTAACTTGACAATCCAAGCAATATTTTTCAAGTTATCGAATGCCAATGAAATGGATTCGGACGGCGGACGAACAGACAGATGGATGGACCAACAGACGGACAGACAAAGGATGGATGAACGACAGATGGCCACCCCGGATGCCGGCATTATGTGTACCATACATAGTATGGGTACACATAAAAAGCTCTTCTATATTATTAACCCTTTGAACCTGAGAGGCCACATTTCATTAAGTAGGATGGCTGCTAAGTGAATGTGTGGGGTAGACCAATCAATAGGCTGCACGTTGAAAATATTAATAGGTCTGCCCCTAAATAATGAAGAGGGACTCTTCTAATTGCTGCCGTTGAACTGAAATGGAAGATACCACCAGGGTTCAAGGGGTTAAATCTATAGGTTTAGGGGGTCTTTACATACTTACTGCAAACAGAATTGATCATTCTGTAATATATGTTATATATGTTAGATGCGGTGTGATTCCAATCATCAGCTACATTGGTGGGAAGCTCTATAATCTTACTAGTTCAGGACTAGGTTGCCGAAGCTGATGGGCCACAATGCTAATGACCCGCCAATGGGTTACAATGATAATGACATGTTGCCTCAGCGGTCACAGTTAGAAGTCACACTCTGAAATGGGCAAATGTGTGCTTTGGGGCTCATCGGTGCTACACACCCAGCCACAGGGCCAGTATTGTAGAAGGTTTTCGACTTCTTTTTTTAAAAAAATGACTAGAAGAACGACTGGCATCCAAGTCTGCAGCCCTCAAGTTTAAAGAAATCTATTGTAGAGATGGGCAGTATTGGAATTTGGAGTTTGGTATTGGTTTTGGTATTCTTAAGGGGGTATACCTCGGTATTGGTATGGTTTTCGGTATCTGACTTGAAAGAGGTTTGCTGATAGTACCAAAGAGGAATTCACATCAGGACAATACAGAATAAGTTGTTTTTGTATCATTCTACCAGAGCTTCACAAGTGCTACTGCCAATGAGCTCAACAGTGGTATTCTTTAACGAACACAAAACATATCTACAATAATTTTGTTACTTCTTCTAAACACACCTTAACCTTTAAAGGCCAATTTGAGGCATTTGAAATCTCAGAGCATGTACCATGCCATCTTCAGGTCACGCTGACAATAAACAAATCACCTGGCCAGTGATTTCTAGTAAGTGTTAGCTGCCTGTTAAGGCAGCCAAGACTTCTCTGTAAATCACTATTAAATAGCTGGACATGCACATGTTGCAGTCTTGTGAGAATTCAGGTAACTGCCCAGGCCCCTGAATGTTGACAAAAAATGAAAATAAAATCAGCCACTTCTTTCACTGAAATGAACCCTTCAACTGCTATCAAGCCTCAACAAGCTAAGGCCTCATAATTAGTGAATGTTGGAAGATTTAAACATTCAGACGGTTTCAGTATTGGTGATTGGTTTGGTTTTTCGGAGTCTCCATTATATCGGTACAGTAAAACCTGTCTTGAGAGACCACTGTCTTGAGAGACCACCTGTCTTGAGACACCACATCTACCAGGCACCGATTGGTTTTACTCTATAATGGACCTGCTATGGGAGACCACCTGTCTTGAGAGACCACCTGTCTTGAGAGACCACTGTGACCTGGTACTAACTTGTATTTTTATGCTATAACAGACCTGTCTTGAGAGACCGCCCCTTTGAAGACTGAAACCATGACAAAAACTTTCGACCTGTTCTGGAAAATCCTTTGTGGTTATACTAACATAATTAAAAGCTCTTAATTGGGTTTCAATTGCTAACTCATTACAGATTGAGATGTTTTTATAAGACCCCTGTGAAAAGATTAGGATTATTGCAGAAAAAACAATTTCATACATACCTGAAATGTGACAGATAGGAATAAAAATAAATTTGTGTTGAAAATCTTTTTGTAACAAATTGAAAATTCAATGAAGATTTTCAACACTAATTTATTTTTATAATTTTTATAACAGTCCATTTCAATTTCTTACAAAAACTTCATAAATAAAAAGGAACAACTACAAAGTTATTACAAAAATCCATTCTTCTCCATTTCTGAATTTTGTGGTTGGTGATTCACTGACTTGAGAAAACCTGAAACCTGTTATGAGAGACCACCTGTCTTGAGAGACAACTTTTGTGTGGCCCAAAGGATGGTCTCTCAAGACAGGTTCTACTGTATTGATTTGATTTTTCGGTATATTGCCCATCTCTAATCTCATGGTAAGTCATAGAAACATATTCTCAGTATCACAACAATCCAAATCAAAGACCGTTCGCTTTGAATGAAAAAATATGCAAAATAAGCTAAGTGATAAAATAACAAACAGGCCAAATAAGGTAGAACAAAAAATACAGGAGAACAAAATTACCACTTTCCCAGACCAATTTTGTCATCACAGATACAATTAAAAGTAGAAGTCCTGTCACGAACTTTGCGCTTATCTAGGCTTAATTGCGCGTATGAATTGCGTGCAATTGCCATATCGAATGGCATCCAAAGCACGGCATGTTCTCCTGGTTACTCATAGCAAACACGGGCAATGTTTCTTCCAATGGACCTCCGGGTTACCCGGAGGTCCATTGGCTGAAACATTGCTGGTGCACAGGCCATATTTACATAATTTGATAGCCTTACTATGGTCATATCGTGTAGATTAACGTGCATATCGACGTGCTATTTGTGCGCCTTTCAGGACAGGACTTTTAGTTTTAACTGTATAACAAAGAAAGACTTCCTGTACCTGATTAAGCATGCAGTCCCATATATCTTTGCTTTCACAGAACACATGTGCTTTATGTTTAATAGGACAGTCGTCATCAACAGGTGCCTGGCCTTTCATCACAACTTTTTTCACTGCAATAAAATGTTACAAAATTAAGAATAACTGAGTGAAATGTGGTATATTTCTGGATAGATTCCTGAAGAGGTTTCAATTCCTGATCTATTTCAAGGATTTGTTGTTAGAAATATGTATAAGATTTGAAAATAAAGAAAATTCTGCCAAAAATGAAAATGCATAATGAAACCACTCATTCCACAAGGAAATATCTATACTTATTTTAGAATGTCTATGTATGTCTGTCTGTCTGTCCGCTATAAAAATGAATATGGGGCCACTCCGAGTGTCCAAAATGGGTCTACTAGGAGTACTTTTTTATGGCGGAGGTCATCATCAGGTTTAAACTAGAGGTACTGTGAGCTAACTCACAAAGTGATACCCCCCCTCTCCCCCGCGCCTGAAATGTATAAGTTAGATTATCTCCCCTTGGAAATGTCGGAATGGAATTATATTGCTTCATGCACATCTTCATATGGAGTTCTTCCATTGTGTAAAGTTTCATGAAAATTTTTCAATTGTTTTAGGAGGAGTTGCGCTTACAAGGATGGACAGACGGTATAAGTTAGATTATCTCCCCTTGGAAAGGTCAGAACGGAATTATATTGCTTCATGCACATCTTCATATGGAGTTCTTCCATTGTGTAAAGTTTCATGAAAATTCTTCAAACGGTTTAGGAGGAGTTGCGCTTACAAGTATGGACAGACGGTATAAGTTAGATTATCTCCCCTTGGAAATGTCAGAACGGAATTATATTGCTTCATGCACATCTTCATATGGAGTTCTTCCATTGTGTAAAGTTTCATGAAAATTCTTCAAACGGTTTAGGAGGAGTTGCGCTTACAAGGATGGTCAGATGGACAGATTATCTCCCCTTGGAAATGTCAGAACGGAATTATATTGCTTCATGCACATTGCCATATGGAGTTCTTCCATTGTGTAAAGTTTCATGAAAATTCTTCAAACGGTTTAGGAGGAGTTGTGCTTACGATGGATGGACAGACGGACATATGAACAGACGGACGGACAGGGTGATTCCTATATACCCCCCCCCCCCCAAACTTTGTTTGCGGGGGGTATAAAAAGTGTGTGGGGTGGGGCTGAGGGTGTAGGGGGCACCAAAAGTTATGACCCAAATTTTTTTTACGGATATATGTCTTCAAAGGGGTCTACTAGGGGGATGTTTTTATCAGGAATCTAATGGTGAGGTTTAAAAAAGTATCGGGGTGGGGATGGGGGTGTAGAGGGGCACCAAAAGTAATGACCAACATTTTTCTCACCGATATAGGTCTTCAAAGGGGTCTACTAGGGGTAATTTTTTACCAGGAATCTAATGGTGAGGTTTAAAAAAAGTGCCGGGGTGGGGTGTAGAGGGGCACCAACTGTTATAATACTCTCCTCAGCCCAAGCAATGCCAGGTAACCCTGTTAGTATACTATATTTGGACTTAAGCTAGTGTTACAAGATGTCATACTTCATTTCTGAGGCACACTACATTGCTTGCACACCTACAGCGGGCCTTACTTCTAAACAAGATACACAGACAAGGCATTCTAAAAAATCTTGGAGAGCGAAAAATCACCTGCTTTAAAAGGTCTGGGAGGACGTCTTTGTGCCCAACTCAGTGAGACAATATTTTGTAAACAGTGGCCCCTTCTTGTCTCTGTGAGACCCCTACAGCTTGACCAGTACCTGGCCTCGAGGCCAGGTACTGGTAAAGCTATAGGGGTCTCACAGAAACTAAGACCCAGTCTGGAGGTTTTATTTTCTGTCATTCATCCATTTCACACTACACTATTTGGTATTTTCCTCATCTAGGAGAGTTCTCTGTAAATGAAGATGCACCCAACATTTAGTGAAACACAATTTAACACCTTCTATCACAGACCTAATATAGATTAGTCATCTGAATGTAGTTGGTAATCCATTCTTGGAGTGACACTGTTATGCTCAGATGGCTAAACTATGATATGATTGTGAGCTAAATTGCTAATGGTCATCTGTTCAATTTTTTTAGGGCTAGCGGTAGGCGGGCAATAAAATCGCTCACCTGAGAGCCTGGGTACACACTTATACATCTCTTTCTGCCTGTATGCATAAATTTTTGCACAGGGAAAAAATGTATCCGTGTGAGTATACAACACAACAAACACCTAACTGGACAGAGGAATCAGTGATAATTAGTGATTAACCAAAAAGGATTGAGACTGTCATCTGCTTGCTGATTAGCTGAGAGCAAAATCAGCCAATTGTGAGTGCCGATGTCAGATAGTGACAACCACAAGGAGTAGTGCTGTTCAGAAACACATAGAATAGGGTTAATTTTACAGTACAGTCAAGCTGATTGGTTCGTTGACTTCATGTGTATGTCACTGAGTGTATCAAAATATAAATATGTCAGCGGAAACATGTTAACAAGATGGCATCTTTGATCAATGATCAGAGATGCCACATGCCACACTGTTAACTTATTTCTCTGATGCCGTTTTTCATAGAGTCATCACAGGACACGTGGCACATGAATCATGAGCAGTTTGTTACTGCTTGTATGAGATTGTGAATCAAATGTAAATACAAACAATTTTGATCCCTTGGTGTCCACAAACCAATGTTCAAACACTTCTACCGATGGTCAACCGGTGACTTAAAATTGGTCGATGTCAGATGCGATTGCCAAACATTGGTTAATCACTAGTGATAATTTAATCCTACAGGGTTGTAGGATTAAATTATTACGGAACCTGCCCACTAATGTAAAATAGACCTGCCTAATTTTACTGTATATAGTTGGTTTTAAGACAAACCAATCAAGTTGCCAGTGTTTGTTTGCTTAATGGAGGTTTGAGGACACTTTCAATGGGTGCTGAAATGGTTACAGGATTTTGTAACCTGTTATTCATTTGGTATTATTCAAACAAATAATGGTTATCTACAAATCAGATGCTAAGCTATTTATCAGGCTGGTCATTTCAGCTTTGCTATCACCCTCATGTACTTGTATAAACACCAAATTCTCCAAATGCATGATTGAAGTTAATTTTTTGATCTGAAAGTATCGGCATCGCCTACCTCAGTTTGGCATTTTTCACAGACAGGAGTTGATAACATCACTCAACTCCATTTAGCAAATGCATGTGCTCAATGTTGATACATTGCTCTGTCAGCTGACCTTGTTAGATGTCGAGGAAAGGACATAAATCTGAGTATGTATTCTCATTCAGAGCATGTGCGATCATCAGAAGTGGTATGGCATCCATGGACTTTTGGAAGCAAAGACGAGTGGGACATCATATGCACAAATAGAAAATACTGGGAGATTGACAGCATTTGCGGTGACAAGATTGAAAATCTATCATTTCCAACCAGAAAACTAATGGGTGGTTGGGGGCTTAATTTGAGTAAGGAATGTTACTCTTGGCATGTAATGACACATCATGAGACCTTATCATCAAACTCCCAGAAAGTTGTTTAGATTTCGAAAAGAGAGATACAATATCAGTTGAAATAAATCGTAAAAGAAGGGAATTCTACTCTCCTCATGGACAAGTTAACAGGGCAGCATCTTTGATCAATGAGAGCTGAGCAAAGACTTGTTTTTAGGGCTTATATTTCATCTAAATTTGAGAGAATTCATCTAGATTCTTGTGAAAATTGCTCGAATCCATACCTGCTATGAGTGCCCCAGGATTCCATGAGGCCACCAAGGTTGAACCCCTGTTTTGTACTGATAACACATGTTAACCCTTTACCCAACACAGCTTTTTAATTTTTAAAACATCAACTGACTTTTTTTTTTAAACAAGAGGCCCCAGGGGGCCTGAGGCGCTCACCTGACATGGTAGCTTAAATATCAACCCAGAGAATTGATTTCAACAAGTTGCATCTGCTCCTCGTAAGAAAAGCTTATACCAAATATCCAAAGATTCTGACCAGTGGATCTAAAAAAAAAAAAAGATTTTTAAAGAATATTCCCCCCCCCCCCCCCCCCCCCCCCCCGCCCCCAAAGATGCTGCACACCAAATATCAAAACATTCCGACTGCTGGATCTGAAGAAGATTTTTAAAGAAAATTCCTCATTTTGAACTACTCCCACATTGAGCCCAAATATAGACCTAGGGAAATGGCTTGAACAAACTTGAATCTTACCCCCCTAAGGATGCTGCATAAAAAATATCAAAAGCATTCATCTGCTGGATCTGAAGAAGATTTTTTAAAGAAAATTCCTCATTTTAAACTAAGTTGTCATTCGGGCTCCCATAGTGAGCTCAAATATGAACCAAGCTACTTGGCTTGAACAAACTTGAATCACACCCCCATAAGGTTGCTGCATGCCAAATATCAAAACATTTGGACTGCTGAACCTGAAGAAGATTTTTAAAGAAAAATTCCTCATATTGACTAAGTTATAATTCGGGCTCCCACAGGGAGCCCAAATATGGACCCATATATGCCTGCTGGATCTGGAGAAGAAGATTTTTTAAGAAATTTGCCTGAAATGCACTAAGTTTGAATTCGGGCTTCTATACTGAGCCCAAATGTGAATCCAGGGGGCCGATTTGAACAAACTTGAATCAGGTCCACCCCACAATGTTGCATACCAAATATCAAAAGATTCTGCCTGCTGGATCTGGAGAAGATTTTTTAAGATATTTACCTGAAATGCACTAAGTTCGAATTTGGGCTTCTATAGTGAGACCAAATATGAATCCAGGGGGCTGATTTGAACAAACTTGAATCAGACCCATACCAAGATGCTGCATACCAAGTATCAAAAGATTCTGCCTGCTGGATCTGGAGAAGATTTTTTAAGAAATTTGCCTGAAATGCACTAAGTTCGAATTTGGGCTTCAAAAGTGAGCCCGAATATGAATCCAGGGGGCCGATTTGAACAAATTTGAATCAGACCCATACCAAGATGCTGCATACCAAGTATCAAAAGATTCTGCCCACTGGTTCTGGAGAAGAAGATTTTTTAATAATTTTTCTATAATTCATACGGTGCTATCAGAGTTATGCCCCATACAGAGCCCCAAGAGATGTAGCCATTTCATTTGAACAGACATGAATTGCCATATACAGTTAAAACTAGAAGTCCTGTCACGAACTATGTGCTTATCTAGGCTTAATTGCGCGTAGGAATTGCGCGCAATTGCCATATCGAATGGCATTCAAAGCACGGAAGGTTCTCCTGGTTACTCATAGCAAACATGGGCAATGTTTCTGCCAATGGACCTCTGGGTTACCCAGAGGTCCATTGGCTTAAACATTGCTTGTGCACAAGCCATATTTACAGAATTTGATAGCCTATGGTCATATCGCGTATATTAACGCACATATCAACGTGCTATTTGTGCGCATTTCAGGACAGGACTTTTAGTTTTAACTGTAGTAATGAACATCCACATGAAGTTTCGTGAAAATCGGACCAGTGGTTTCAGAGAAGTCGTTTGAAAAATGTTCACGATGACGGCCGGCCGGTGATAAGTTAAGCTCCCTTCAGTGAGCTAAAAACACTGTGAAGATAAATGTAGATTACCACTACAGTTCTCAAGGAAAAATATACTTGGGACGACTTTTCAGGGTTATATACAGGAGGAAGTTTGTGGCTGTATAGGGACTTGAGTGGTTATTTAGACTTTGATTTTGAAAAGAAGGTCCAAAAGATGTAAGATTATCTGTAAAGTCAAAAGTTCTGAACAATTATTGCAACAACAAAGATAAAGTACCAAAATCGCTACTGATCGAGAGTGAATCACTTCTTGTACCCACTGCACATAATACTTAGCACACATCACAATACTTTATGTGATAAATATACAGGGTTCCTGCACCTTTTTAATCATCAAATTGGAGAATGTGATGGCTCAGTGGTAGACTTCTATGCTAGAGGTCCCAAGTTCGATCCCCATCCGGGATGACCCCGCATTGTGTCCTTGGGCAAGGCACTTTATCCCAGTTACCTACACGGGGGCTCGATGACGCCGTGCACGAAGGCGTGCTGCACATCGATGGTGCACATGTCTTCAACTGCAGTAACCCTACATGAGCGGAGCTTGAACCGAGTTAGAATGTTGAGGAGCTGACAGTTGCTCGTCGATGCTCAGTGGTTCTCTCCGGTACTCCGGCTTCCTCCACTCATAAAACTGTCACAGTCACGATTAGCCATTGTGCATAAGTATGTGACCTTAAACACCAATAAATAAATAATCACCAAATTCAAAGATTTTCAAAAACAGTTTCAGTTTCCAGTGAAATTCAAAGATTTTCCAGGACACCAAAGAACAAAAATCAAAGATTTTCACAGATTACTAGTACTTCAAAACACAATGCAAACTTCGAGAAAATTTTGTGAAAATGTGTAGCCAATGTACTAGAGCACTGACCTCCACCCCACTCCCTCACCCATATTCACACCCACCTCCCCATGTTTTAATACCAATTTCAGGTAAAGTTGACTTTCCTGACCTAAGTACACTTACTTGTACATATACTTTCATTTTGTCAACCGAGTCAGATTCAGTTTTCTTTAGAAAAGTTTGTAAACTAAAGTTGTTGTCATTTTGTTTGGAATAACGCATGGGCTTAGCACTTCTTTTGTGTGACTTTAATGCTTCGATACCCATACTGTTGATGCTAAAGTTTTTTTTTACACAATTTACATTGTGCTTCATGAATATTATTTACTTCTTGAAACTTGAAAGACATGATTACGGAAACTAACAGAACATATAAAAAAACATCCAGACATCTGCAAATCATCTGATCAGTCATCACACATGGTGATAAAATGATTTATTCTATTGGCGAAATGCAAACATCTTGCCCTATAACACTCATTTCAATTGGATACTTTTGATGGTATGGCAGCACACACACACAGTACTCTACATAACAACATGCAAATAACCTGCGTAGTATCATTCGCATATACTGATTGGTTGAAACTGATCTGCAATGCAAACGGCAATAATGTTCCGAATCCCAGTCGAAGCAGTTGAACTATGGAGAGAGAAACAGATCAAAATGAATGATTTTCAAAGACATTTTGAAAATAGTTGGAAATTCAAAGATTTTCAAAGGTTTTCAAGATGTGCAGGAACCCTGATATACAGAACCGCACATACGTTTGAAAGGGTTAAAATTTATCGCACAAGATTGTTTTGGCCCAGGATATCACAAGAGCTGAAGGCTCGAGTGATATCCCAAGCCAAAGCAACCGAGAGCGATAATTTTTAACCCATTCAAAAGCGTATATGTGTGGTTCTGTATTTATCACACACAGCCCACATAACAACCAGTCTACATGAAAATTGAACTAAAAGCACTTCTAACTGGAAAATCTGTGTCTCATTCTTTTCCAATAAGACATCACTGTTATTTGGTGGGGTACCAACCCTAATTTTAGAGCTGGGAGGTTAACCGAAAAACAACTCGGTTTCGGTTATGAAAAAATTACCGACAACCGAGACCGACGATAAACTGAAAAACTGACTTTCTCGGTTATTTGAATGCCACGTGAGAATTATGGTTTTACGTGTTTTGTTCTGAAACAATGGCGGCAATTACGGTCAAGAAGAGCCCTATATGGGAACACTTTATCAAAACTGATAAAACTTCAAAGTCGGCTGAGTGTAAATATTGTCATAAATATATGTGTTAGCTACAAATTATTTTTAATTAACTTCGAGTCTTCGACAGAGACCGCGAGAGTTCGTCCTTAAAGTTTGTTTATATTATTTCCAAGTGTCAACGACTTGACAAAAGTTTTTACACACTCAGGGAGAGTTTATTCAATCATTATTTAGTTCATACAACTTAATTTTTTTCTGTTATTTTGGGTTAGAATCTGTTTAATAAAAAAAACGAAACCGAAACCGTAACCCGACTCTTTTATTAAAAACTGAGTTGTAACCGAAACCGACCCAAAATTCAATAACCTCCCAGCTCTACCTAATTTGCTTTTTAATTTTACGGCATTCAATATTGACTAAACTGTGGAGAATAACACAACAAAAAGTGTTTAAATACCTAATGAGTTTAGCACACTTCATCATTATATGGCCAGCTGTGGAAAGTAAGTATTTGTCAAGGAACAAGCAGTCAGAATGTTATTTTTATTTTGTAAATATTTAACACGAATCTGATTGTTTAAATAGCCTGGGTAAACAAATCTAAATGAGGAACTTGGAATTTCCAAGCCATCTCGACTCCGGTGCATTCGACCAATGATTGACGTGATTTATTTAGATGGGTTTCTTCTCTGTTTATGTTGGAAATGAAATCGATCGTGTTTTGTATCACATGTGTGATGCACTTTATTTTATTCATAAAAGCAGAACTGTGGAAATCCTGTGTTTTACATTAATAGGTGTGTGATAAAATGCAATACAGTTTAGGCCATACAAAGTAGATCTTCTGTTTCTCAGGCCATTATTTGTAAAATTGCATGCGAGCGAGCGATTTTTTATTTTATTTTTTATTTCAGTAATTACTTCTTTGCCATCAAAAGTTCATGTTCTTGGTTGAAGTTTTAGGCCTCATAATCTACAGAATAGCTTGGGTGGTGGTGTATTTCATCCCTTGAGTGCAAGAAGGCTTTGCAATGCTAAAGCATTGCAAAGCCTTCTTGCACTCAAGGGACAAATTCATCAATTTTTTTAACTTGGGTAAAATATCAGACAAAAACCATTTAATTTTAATTTTTGAAAGTTTAAATTGGTTATAAAAAGAGAGCATGCGGCAGCCAAAAGGACCATGTGGGAAGACCTGAGAAACAGATTTTTTATCTTTTTAGGCCTTATTGGGTAGCTTTTTTTACCATTGGAAGATATTCACTTAACAGAAGTATCTGTTTAATAAGATGTGATGTACGGGGCTTGACACTCTTTTCTCTCTGGTTATAAGTAAGTTCATCTCTATTTTGTGACCAACACTGACCATTGCGCAGCCTTAGTAAGCATACATTTTCATGTAGTGTTGTGATCAGACATGTTAAGTTTCACGATTTGGGCGGGAGGTGCCCAATTTTTTATGCCATCTCCCGACCTCACGATCAGGGGACAAATTCTCACAATTTTGAGACCCCATGTTTTGTTTTGCAAACTTGAGTCTCGAGTTTTCAGTTTACTGTATTAACTACTATAAAAAAGTTGAGTGGAACTTGGAAGATAGAAAATGTATTTCAAACAAAATTGCCTTACATTTGCCTGGGCTGTAGATAATTCAGATGTGTGAAAGACTAACTGAAGACTGCGAAAAAACATAATTAGTTAAAAAACGAACCTCCACAGTCGAAATTAGGAGAGATATTGGTGAAAACACTGGAGAGAGTAACCAACATAAGTGATTCGTATTCCACGACTTAATTCAATAAAAGTTTTTGAAGCATTTGAAGCAGGAATCATAAAAAACGGGACAGATTTTGGTGTTTCTTGCAGAGATGTCCAATTACCGAAATAAGCACAACAATTGCATATTATCCCTTAAAACGATGGTAAAAGCTTAGTGACTCTTCAAAAAACGAGGAAATGTTGATTTTTGCAAAAATATAGCTTTTTTTGTAAATTTTTGCATCTTGATAAAGCACCAAATCTTACTTTCAAGTGGTGGAGCCATGGTCTGAGATCCTGTGAGATCATGCTAGTGAAGGGTGGGGGGTCTCAGAACTGAAGGCATGTACTGTTCTTGTACCGAGGGCAGGAAATAAAAAACATTATCTTCAAATTTGGGGGTGGTTGTTCCACCCCCCCCCCCTCCTTTTTATGAATTGAACTTATGGCATGTTATGGAGGGGGGGGGGGGGGGGGGAATGGGCATGTGTGTGGGGCGGGGATTTATTTTAGGAAAATGTTTTCCAACCTAATTTTTATCAATCAGTTTGATGAAACTGTGCATATGTTCCCGCCAATATTTTATTTATTATTTTTTGAGCTTGATTTCTAAAAGTATTGGATGGGGGTGATTACAGTTTTTGTCTTGTAATGAAAAACAAGCTTCGTCGTGTAAAAATCTCACTATTTTGAGTTTCTCAAACTTGTCTGGTTATGATATGGCAGTTACCAATTTATTTATAATCAGAAAGTGTGAAAGGGTTTAGTCTGAGTAACTAACCCTGTGCACTGTACAGCCTGAGCGTAAATCCCATCTATAGCAACTCTTTACCCAATGTATTGACCAAAACCAGTCAGTAATATTCTCAAGAACCTTTTAACCCTTTACCCAACGCAGACGATTTCAAAATTTATAATTTTAAATATCATTTTTTAATTTTTTTCAAAAAGTTCAACAAAACCATATCATGTGACCCCTCTTTGGAACGAGCTCGATGAGCTCGTTCCAAAGAGGGGTCACATGATATGGTTTTGTTGAAATTTTTTGAAAAAATAATATTTTTTTCAGCTGCTGAATTTGCATATTACGTGGGCGGATGCAGGCGATTCGTTGGGTAAAGGGTTAAACTCAGCTCATGACCATTCATTGGAATGGATTGTGGGAAGGTTTTTTTTTAGTGAATTTAAAAAATGAAACCATATTTTATTTTAAATTAATAGCTTTGTTTTAACCCTTTGATCCAATGTACATGATCTCTAGGGTCCTGCGAATATTCGAGATTCGATTTGATATCGATACCATACGTATGCTTCTAGATCGATCCCAAATCAGTCTCAGGATTCGATTTTTTTCGAATCTCTAGCACTAACTTCAATTTGTTACATTTCCAACAAAAATAGAATAAAACTGTCATTAGAAAATTCATTCATGCTTATTTGAGTAATTGACAATGTTTAATTGTTTGGTAAGGTGTGAATTTGGCCAAGAACATTATAAATAGTTTTGGTTTTTGAAGGCTTAACTTGTTACTATTCATGTTCTTAAGAACGTGAATAGTAACAAGTTAGGCCTTCAAAAACTAAAACTATGGACAATAGGCCTAGCTGTTTCAGCGACGGTGCTGCAGAGAATATTTAGTTATTGGTGTTTAAGGTGTTCACTCCGTCGCGTAAGGGTCATCACAGTGTTCCATAACTTCCGTTTGATGCAATATGAAATAACTTGTCTTTTAAGATTCGATTCGGGATTTGATTTGATGTCGATATCAGAGACACGATTCGATTCGAGATTCGATTCGAAAAGAAATTTGTGATTCGCAGATCCCTAATGATCTCAAAATTTATTATTTTAATTTTTATTCAAATTTTTAAAAAAATTTTAACGGCATTTCCAAGGAGGAATCACAGAACATGGTTTGGTGGAAATTTGTTGACACATAATCTTTTTCCAACTACTCAGTTTGTATATTACGTGAGTGGATGTAGCCAATTTGCTAGGTAAAGGGTTAAATAGACTTCAGTGTATAACAATTACCTGTTGACTTTGTTATTGGTTCGTCATCTTCCATGGGCTCTTCTTTAATCCTGCCAGATTTACCACTTTTACCACCAGTGCTTTTTGCAGCTGCACTTTTTCTTTTTGCAGCTGTGCCCGATGCTGATGCAGCTGACGAACTTGCAGTAGGCTCATCCTTTGGTTTAGACAAAACTGAAAATAATCAGCACATTTGAGTGTTCAAGATATATTTAAAATCATTCAATATGAGCTACATTAACTCGTAGAGTGCTAAATTATTTTTGGCCATTAAATCATGTGCATATGTCTTTGCCTTGTTACAATTTATGGGAGAGTGCCTATGGGCACTCTCCCATAAATTGTAACAAGCCAAACCCTTTCAGACTAAACTTAGATGTGAGTCTTCCATGGAAGACGTGTGTCGCCTGGTGTTTCAGACAGAATTCTAAGTGGAAAAGGGGCATAACTCTGGAAAAAATACAGCGGATCAAAAAATAAAATAGGAGGTGCACAATGCCATTATGTGATAAAGAATCACTGAAAGTTTCATCAAAATCCATTCATAGGTTAAAGAGGAGTGACGGATAAGAGAAAGTGTGATGCGGACGATGCAAGACGACAAAAGTAATCCCTATATGTCGCTCCCCACTTCGTGGGGCGGCGACACAATAATATCACTTCAATGATGATACAAAGCAAATACACTGAATATGAGCCTTCAAGCTGTGGTACCAGCACTTCAGAAAAAAGCTCGAATATGGGCTTCCAGCACTCTACCACTTAAGGTCAACTCTATGATGACTCCAAATATGTGCTATCAAGAAATCAAGAAAAGATAAAAATCAAAGTCTCTTTCTCCCACCATCTACCAATGATACCTTGGTGAGACAGTACTATTTGACCCACCAAATATGACCATCCTTATCTGAATATTTAATGTCCGTAGACAATTTCATCATTGTCCACATTTTGTAAACAAACATGGTATCCTGTTTCAGGTATCTACCCATTCAATCCCCACATTACTCAAGGAATATTTTTCTCCCACCGCATGCTACATGGAAATGGATAATTTCAAACTGACGGCACTGGAATGTCAGTTGTTTGAACTCTGAACTCACTTCAAAATGTTAACCCATCCCTATCAAGAGCTAAGACTTAACTTGTAGTATATACCTTTGGAAAGCATAAAGGATTTTGATGCTCTTTCTCAATTTGTAATTCATTTATCTCAAACATTAATTGGCACGGTGGAGCCCACTTAACCCCTGCACACTGATGTCAAAATAACCAGATTTGAAGTAGACACTTTTCCCATAATGCAACTGGGAATTTAACCAATTCAATCTTGTTTGACAGAGCTCCTTGAGCTCTGTCAAACAAGATTGAATTGGTTAAACTTCTAGTTGCATTATGGGAAATATTTGCACCCTGAACTTTAGATATTTCGACATCTGTGTTCAGGGGGTTAATTGGATATCTCTTAACTGAATAACCTTGTTAACTGAATATAATTTCCCAACATAAAACCATTTACAATATCTCCAGTACAAATTTGTCCTGTTAATTGAATACAGGTTATAGAGTAAACTCCTGTTAATTGAATAAAAAATCTTGTAACCTGTCGAGAAATTACCCGGACTCTCTGCAGTTTCTCTTTGTTTATAGACCTATTTGGCCTTAGTGCATGCCATACAGGAATTTAATCTATTATATCTCATTTGACCGAGCTCAAACGAGATATAATAGAATAAATGCTAAGTTTACCTCTAGAATACAGGAAAGTGACACAATCCATGTTAATTGAATCCTCCTGTTAATTGAATAATTTTCAATGGCAAAGTGGTTATTCAATTAACCCTTTACCAACGAATCGGCCACATCCGCCCGCGTAATATGCAAATTCAGCAGTTGAAAAAAATATAATTTTTCAAAAAATTTCAACAAAACCATATCATGTGACCCCTCATTGGAACGAGCTCGTTGAGCTCGTTCCAACGAGGGGTCACATGATATGTTTTTTTTTTTAAATGTTTTGAAAAATTTAAAAAAATGATATTTAAAATAATAAATTTTGATGCGTTGGGTAAAGGGTTAACAGGAGTCCACTGAAGAATGTTAAGTTTTCATCATATGAGCAGTATATTTATTTTGGTAATGTTATGTGGGGTGTGGTGGAAGAAAAAACAATGTTAAATGGTGTAGGGGTAGGATGAGAAAATCTCACACCTAGTAAGTCTTGTGTCTGGGTCAAATATCTTTCACAGGGACACAAGGCTTGCCGGGTGTATCTTTCCTCTCAGGTGAGATTTCCACATCCAACTGCACACCACTCGAGGATAATAATAATCTTGGTAGTGATCTCAGTTTGATGTAAAAGGATTTGTCCACGGCTTAAATTTCATGTAAATTTGCGAGAATCCAGATGGATTCTTGAAATAAGGGTTACAAGAAGCCATATCTGCTATGAGCATGGCAGGATCCCATGAGGCCACCACGGATGAACCTCTGTTGTATACTGAAAACACATGTTAACCCTATACCCAACACAGCTTTTTAATTTTTAATATTAAAAACATCAAATGAATATTTTAAATGAAAGTGTCAATGACACTGTAGTTTAACTTGATTGTGTGTTTTGTCTGATGAAAAGGATAATGTTCAATGTTTATGAAAGGATTATGAAATAAGACAAGAATTGTGATAATTGGAAATATGTTATTTTCTATTCCCTGTATGCTATGTTTTTAATAAAAATAATATGAGATGTACACTGTACTAAAGAGCTGAGGGATGGGTTAATATGACCTCACAGTTAATGTATGTGGCCCTCACAGTTAACATATGTCAACGAAAGTTACCAAGGTACAGTGAAATTATTCCAAAATGAGTCATCCTATCAAGTTACCTTGAAATCCCTTCATAAATATGGCCTGTAGACTGTGTGTTTCGGGCTTCAGGTCTGTGTAGCCATGATGGTAGACAGATTGCAACTAAAAGTGTCAATGACACTGTAGTTTAACGATGGTAGACAGATTGCAACTAAATGGGGACGTCCTCATCTTGACATTATACCGAGTTATTCTACTAAGGTACAATGAAATCCCTTCACAAATACGACCTGTAGTCTGTACTAAAGTTTTTCGGGTTTTGGGCTTGGGAAGCCATCATGGTTGAATGATAGCGACCAAAAGGGGACAATGTCATCTGGGCATAATCTGGAGTGATCCTACTAAGTTACATATGACATGAAGACTGTGCTCAAGGTTTTCGGGCTTCGGGCCTCTGAAGCCGTCACAGTTGACCAATCACGACCAAATGAGGATGTCATCATTTAGGCATTATATGGAGTCAACCTAACAAGTTACAATGAAATCCTTCCATAAATACGACCTATAGACTATGCTAAAGATTTGGGGGTTTTGGGCTTGGGCAGCCATCAAGGATGAATGATTGCGACCAAAAGGGGATGTTCTCATCTAGACATTATTTGGAGTCATCCTACCAAGATACAATGAAATCCCTTCATAAATATGACCTGTAGACCGTGCTAAATGTTTTCGGGCTTTGGGCCCCTGTAGCTGACACAGTTGCCCAATTGCATTCAAAAGGGGACGTTCTCATCTAGACATTATATGAAGTCAACCTACCAAGTTACAATAAAATCCCTTCATAAATATGACCTGTAGACTGTGCTAAAGGTTTCAGGGCTTCGGGCTCGGGCAGCCATTATGGTTGAATGATCACAACCAAAAGGGGACATTCTCATCTGGGCATCATCTGGAGTGATCCTACGAAGTTACAATGAAATCTCTTCATAAATATGACCTGTAGACTATGCTAAAGGTTTTTGGGCTCGGGCAGCCATCAAGGCTGAATGATCACGACCAAAACGGGATGTTCTCATCTAAACATTATTTGGAGTCATCCTACCAAGGTACAATGAAATCCCTTCATAAATATAACCTGTAGACTGTGCTAAAGGTTTTCAGGCTTCGGGCCCCTGTAGCCGTCACAGTTGCCCAATCGTGTCCAAAAGGGGATGTTCTCATCTAGACATTATATGAAGTCAAACAACCAAGTTACAATGAAATCCCTTCATAAATATGACCTGAAGACTGTGCAAAAGGTTGTTGGGCTTCGGGCTCGGGCAGCCATTATGGTTGAATGATCACAACCAAAAGGGGACATTCTCATCTGGGCATCATCTGGAGTGATCCTACGAAGTTACAATGAAATCTCTTCATAAATATGACCTGTAGACTGTGCTCAAGGTTTTCGGGCTTTGGGCACCTGTAGCAGTCACAGTTGACCAATCACGAACAAAAAGGGATGTCATCATCTAGGCATTATATGCAGTCAACCTGACAAGTTACAATGAAATCCTTCCATAAATACGACCTATAGAATATGCTAAAGGTTTTTGGGCTCGGGCAGCCATCAAGGCTGAATGATTGCGACCAAAAGGGGACGTTCTCATCTAGTCATTATTTGGAGTCATCCTACCAAGTTACAATGAAATCCCTTCATAAATATGATCTGTAGACTGTGCTAAAGGTTTTCAGGCTTCGGGACCCTGTAGCTGTCACAGTTGCCCAATCACGTCCAATAGGGGACGTTCTCATCTAGACATTATATGAAGTCAACCTACCAGGTTACAATGAAATCCCTTCATAAATATGACCTGTAGACTGTGCTAAAGGTTTTTGGGCTTCGGGCTCGGGCAGCCATCATGGTTCAATGATTGCAACCAAAAGGGGGCATCCTCATGTGGAGTGAGCCTACGAAGTTACAATAAAATCCCTTCATAAATATGACCTGAAGACTGTGCTCAATGTTTTTGAGCTTCGGGCCCCTGCAGCCGTCACAGTTGACCAATCATGACCAAAAGGAGATGTCATCATCTAGGCATTATATGGAGTCATCCTAACAAGTTACAATGAAATTCTTCCATAAATACGACCTATAGAATATGCTAAAGGTTTTTGGGCTCGGGCAGCCATCACAGCTAAATGATCGTGATCAAAAGGGGACGTTCTCATCTAAACATTATTTGGAGTCATCCTACCAAGTTACAATGAAATCCCTTCTTAAATATGACGTGTAGACTGTGCTAAAGATTTTCGGGCTTCGGGCCCCTGTAGCCGTCACAGTTGCCCAATCACGTCCAAAAGGTGACGTTCTCATCTAGACATTATATGAAGTCAACCTACTGAGTTACAATGAAATCCCTTCATAAATATGACCTGTAGACTGTGCTAAATGTTTTCAGGCTTCAGGCTTGGGCAGCCATCATGGTTGAATGATCGCAACCAAAAGGGGACATTCTCATCTGGGCATCATTTGGAGTGATCCTGCGAAGTTACAATGAAATCCCTCCATAAATATGACCTCCAGACTGTGCTCAAGGTTTTCAGCTTCGGGCACCTGTAGCCGTCACAGTTGACCAATCACGACCTAAAGGGATGTCATCATCTTGGCATTATATGGAGTCAACCTAACAAGTTACAATGAGTTACAGCAACCAACAACCATAGTAGCGCCCTCCCCTCCATTGCAATAACGCCAGAAGGGGATGCAGCAACGTACATATACAGATACAGATAGGGACGAATCAAAAATCTGAAACCTTTATGCACGTCTGGGGACCCCACCTGAACATATGAACACACTTTCAGCATTTCAAATTAAAACCCCTAGATTTTTGCGGGAAACCGATTCTCTATCAACAAAAGTGGCGCTATGAGCACCACACAAGGCCAAATCAAAATTGAGAAACCTTTATGCACATCTAGAGACCCTTCTGGAACGTATGAACACACTTTCAACATTTCGAATTAAAACCCCTAGGATCCATTCGCCTCAAATCATTTCTCTAGCGACAAAAGTGGCGCTACAGGTAACCCACGGGGCCAAATAAAAAATTCAAAACCTTTATGCGCATCTAGACACCTTACTGGAACATATTAACACACTTTCAATGTTTCAAATTAAAACCCCTTGGAGCCTTTCACCACAAACCGATTCTCTAATGACAAAAGTGGCTCTACGGGTGACCCTTGGGGCCAAATCAAAATTTCCAAAACCTTAATGCACATCTAGAGACCCTACAGGAACATATTAACACACTTTCAAAGCTTCAAATTTAAACCCTTAAGAGCCTTTCGCCACAAACTGATTCTCTAACAACAAAAGTGGTGCTAAGGGTGCACCATGGAGCCGAATCAAAAATCCAAAACCTTTATGCGCATCTAGACACCCTACTGGAACATATTAACACACTTTCAATGTTTCAAATTAAAACCCCTTGGAGCCTTTCACCACAAACCGATTCTCTAATGACAAAAGTGGCTCTACAGGTGACCCTTGAGGCAAATCAAAATTTCCAAAACCTTAATGTACATCTAGAGCCCCTACAGGAACATATTAACATACTTTCAAAGCTTCAAATTTAAACCCTTAAGAGCCTTTCGCCACAAACTGATTCTATAACAACAAAAGTGGTGCTAAGGGTGCACCATGGAGCCAAATCAAAAATCCAAAACCTCTATGCACATCTAAAGACCCAACTGGAACTTACTAACACACTTTCAATGTTTCAAATTAAAATCCCTAGGAGCCTTTCGACACAAACCGATTCTCTAATGACAAAGTGGCTCTACGGGTGACCCTTGGGGCCAAATCAAAATTTCCAAAACCTTAATGCACATCTAGAGGCCCTACAGGAACATATTAACATACTTTCAAAGCTTCAAATTTAAACCCTTAAGAGCCTTTCGCCACAAACTGATTCTCTAACAACAAAAGTGGTGCTAAGGGTGCACCATGGAGCCGAATCAAAAATCCAAAACCTTTATGCACATCTAAAGACCCAACTGGAACTTACTAACACACTTTCAACGTTTCAAATTAAAATCCCTAGGAGCCTTTCGACACAAACCGATTCTGCAGTGACAAAGTAGCTACGTGTGCCCCACCCAGATCCCCCCCCCCCCCCTCCGTGGCCGAATCCAAAATCCAAAACTTTTATGCACATCCAGAGACTCTACTGCATCATATTAACACACTTTCAACATTTCAAATTAAAACCCCCAGGAGCATTTTGCCACAAACTGATTCTCTAATAACAAAAGTGGCACTATGGGTGCCAAACCTTTATGCACATCTAGAGACCCTACTGGAACATATTACCAAGAGGTGAGCCGATACCACTGTAATCGGTTTTGCCGATACCGATATCTACCGTTTTAGATATTGGCCAATAATGATACCGATACTTCATTGACCTGGGAATAAGCACATGTGAAGTCATCTTGTCAAAACAGCAAAAGTTGATGACATGTTGTACAGTGTTTTCTTGCAACTGAAAATAATACATACGACCATGTGTATTGGAAGATATTTTACCCAATAATTAACTTTTAATAAACTACATATTATGCTGGTGTCATATTGTAAATAGAATGTCTCCGGGTACTGTATAACATGGCAGCCAATGGAAAGTGAAACTAGCTTTTTAAAACAGGCTATAATTTCAGGACATGTTGAAGTGATACCAGGAAACTGGGTGATTACCATGTGCTTATTTTAAATAAACAAAGATTAAGGAGTGACCAATGTCTTGTGTATTTTGCTGAACTTCAATTCGTGTCACTGTTTTGATATTGATTATCACTCAACCTTCTGACATCAATTCACAAGTTGAAAACTTACACCAGAAAATTATAAATTTAAAGTAATTTGTATATTTTTTATACTTACCAATGGCCCAGACTTAGCTGGTGCAAACTCAAAGTTATCAAGGGCCAAACACAAATTTTGAACCCCCCCAATCCCCAAAATTTGCTTGCAAAACCGAAAATTAAAAGTTCAATCTGGTCCTCCATACTTTTACTCTCCACGCATGCGCAGCCGCTAGGAAGTGACCGGAATTGGCGCCAACATCATTCTTTGTAGAAAAGAGTACTACATAATAACTCAGCAGGAACGTATGAGTGCCCACTCATGGAGGGCCATACCCATCTGGGCCATTAGTAAGTATAAAAAATATACAAATTACTTTAAATTTATAATATTTTTATACTATAACCCAATGGCCCAGACTCAGCTGAATCGTAAAAAGGCGGAGGGCCTAAGACTTCAAAATTAGTAGACCAACATAGTTCCAAGCCTGAAATCCAAGGTGAAAGGAAATTAAATTTAAAAGGAATTACATGTATGCCTCTCTATGCAGTAATAGAGAAGAAACATCATAAATAAGGAGCCAAATTCAAGTAATTCTGTATTCTTAGCATGAAGACTATGCTAATTGGATGTAACAAGTTCCCAATTTTTAAGGCTAGTCCGGACTTAGGATGGCGTATTTGAGAATGAGAGGATATCCCCCACAAACATATGCCATATACCATAAAACACAAGCTGTATTCAGGATATAATCTACAGACAAAACAGCTTCACTCATAGTTACATACTTATCAAGCCGGAGGAGAGGTAAAAAAAATCCCCCCCACCCTTTTTGAAGGAATCTTCTTCAAAAAGAAGAGGGGAGTGTGCTAGAATCAGTAAAAGCGGTACCAAATAACAATATAAATATTTGTCGAATAGACACCCAGGTATTAATTATTATTAATAAATTGGTGCTTAATGACACTTCAGAAGCTAAGGCTACAGCGGCGATCCTGGTAATTAATATCGCCTGCTTGTAACGTATACCGGAGTTGGCAAACGCAGATAGGTCGAAAACCGGTGATATAATATATAACATACACATGTCCAATAGAATCACAATGGACGATCTCTGGAAAGTAAACACACTTCCAAGATAACCCACAGGCGACCCCATTCAGGTGTACAATAAATTCCAGTAAATAACACTCCCAGACATGTTCTATCCGATATCTATGTTCCTATAAACGTGCGAATATATGAGAGTGTAAGACAAGATGTATTCGATTGGGTACCGCAATTAATAGAAATCATATCAACCCCCCCCCCCCCATCCGCATTACTTGAATCGTTCTTGTGTTAGTCATCAAATAGTATACAAACTGCAAGGCTCCCTCACATCTGACCGACTCCATAATGCCACTAAGGGCGGAGAAGGACGTGAAGAACAAATACTTCCCCTGATAAAGAAGGTCCTCTCATGGAGAAAGCTTCCGGGGAACGTCCCATAACAGACACCTGAGAAGATTGATCCAAGGTTTCTGTGACGACAGAGGTGTTACTATCAGGATTTTGCAACGAGACTGTTTGATCTTAACAGAATCTGCTGAATCAACGGAGTTGGATGATATGCCTATCCTATCATTCCGTCCCATGAGATCAACAGATCGTCTACTGCGTACGCTCGATGATATGGGCATGGCGACACGAACGTCGGTAACTGATTGTTCCAGTGTGTCGCAAACAGATCTATCATGGGACGATCCCAATGGTAGCAAATCTGCCTGAATATTCGCTTGTTGAGAGTTCAGTCAGATGCCAACAGGCGGCCTTTCCGTGAGAGCGAGTCTACTTGTACATTCAGATGACCGGGTATATGTCGGACAGAAAGATGAATATGGTGATTCATGACGTATAGGAGAATCTTCTCCATTAATTTGCATAATGGCATTGAATGAGTGTCGCCTTGGTTCCTGATGTAAGCTTCTACTGTCAAATTGTCCGACAAAATTTAAACATGGACGTCCGCTATTATGTGAATCCAATGTTGTAGCGCTAGTCATATTGATATCATCTCTTTGATGTTTATGCGCTTCTCTAAGAACCGAAGGTCCCAAAGACACTGACACCTCAAATCTGCGGGACTTAGGGTCGCACCCCAACCCGTTTGACTCGCATCCGTAATATTCATGAAAGCCGGTTCCGGCAGTTGCAGCGCAACTCCCTGAGTTAACCACTGAATATCTGCCCAAATCTGAACCCTTGTTTTACTAGATCCATTAAAACAACACTGGTTTCGAGCGAATGCGTCTTCACACTCCAGTTCTGAGTAAAGAATATCTGGAGGTGACGCACGTGCAGGCGGCTCATCTGAATAAGATCCGCAGCCGCTCTGCACAGCCCCATCAGTCGCATGAATTCCCTCGCTGTTAATTCATCTGAGTGTAGACAACTGACTAATTTCGCTCTGGGTGACGGCGGAGAAACCAGATTGTTGTGAGTCTCAAAGCTCATTCCCAAGTGAGTGAACGACTTGGACAGAGCTAGATCCGACTTTTTCTCGTTTATGATGAAACCGAGATGTTGGAGCAAACGAAGCAGACTCTGAACATCGTTCTGAAGAATAATTCTGTTGCAGTATCTCTGTAGAATGTCATCCAAGTAAGCCGACGTTACCGCAGATGAATGAGCTCGGAAGTATGACATTACCGAGTTCATTATTCGAGTGAATGCCCAGGGAGCCAGGTTCAGACCAAAGCGCATTGCTATGAACTGATACACCTTCCCTTGTACGCCGCAGGTACTTTCTGAATGCCGGATGTACCAGGACATGAAAGTATGCATCCTTTAGATCTATGCTTGCTGCATCGTCGTTCACTTGAACACTCACTCTTACCGACCGAATGGTCTCCATACAGAATTTGGAGCCACGATAAGCTTGTTTATCCAGCTCAAGTCTATTACTGTTCGGAACGAGCTGTCTGGCTTTGGCATGAGGAAGAGGTGATTGTAAAAAGCCTGAGAATCCTGATTCCCGACGATCTCTATTGCTTCCTTTAATAATAGAGCCTGTACCTCTGCCAGGATAGACTCTCTTTTGAAAGGATCCGATGGAAGATCTGTCCAACACAGACATCTTGTTAGTGGGGGTGCCGCTCGGAATGATAGCCGTAGGCTGTCCGAGACTACACTTCTCACCCACTGATCTTCCGTGACTGCTGTCCAGTTTCTCGCAAAGATGATACCCTTCCGCCATCTGGCAAGCAACAGAGGTCTTGAACATCACCTGTATGACCTGCGAGGCTTACGGGAGGAGAAACTATGTCCTTCCCGCGAAGAACCTCAACCTGTTGGCCTATGGGCGTCTGACCGATAATCCCGATCAGACCTGCGCCCCTTTCCCAAGTCGCTATATTGACAACCTCCAGAGTAATTGTAAGAGGGTTTCTTGAACCCTCGTGAGGAGTTCCCTTTTGACATTTAGATCTGGAACGTCCTCCTTTACTCTCGTCTGCTGAAGCGGGTTGATGAGACGCTGACTTCAATAGCAGATCTCTTGACGCCTTCTTAGTAGCCTGATCATAGACGAATGAAAGCTTGTCGTCCAAAATACTATGTCCGGAGACCGAAGCGACCCAGAGAGAGCTTTTCACCTTGTCATCTATAAGTGATGACGACACAATGGCAGCATCACGTCTGATTAACTCCAGATTAGCCACTGTAAGGGCGGAGTTATACGTGGTATACAAATTGCCCTGGAAAGAACTCTAAGAGGGGTACAAACGTCCTCAAATTCCTTCCCGTTGAGACGTTGTGCCACAGCTCTTGTAAGGTGATCTGCGTAAGAAATTGCTTCCATATTCGCTCTACTTGATGAAATTGCCATTGTAATTGTGTCTGAGCGATTAGTGAATGATGCAGGCAAGGATACATCTGGATGCCAGGGCTGCTCATTCAAACGCAGAGGAGCTCTCTGAACATCTTCTCCAACCGTTTTTAAATGAACTTAGTCCAAGAAATGGTATGTTTATGGAAGATGAAGATAAGAAACCGCCTTTTTTCCTCACACTTGAGAGGTTAAATACGGAGTCGTCTATATGGCTGGCGGCCTGCAACACCTGCCTAGACTGAACGGGAAAAGAAAGGACTTTCTCTGTCCGGATAAAGACTGCGACCAACAATGCCAGCAGTTTCTCTCTTGTCGTCGCAGCATTCTGATTCGGTGGAACAAATTCAGGGTAGTATTGATGGATGAAATCCATCGCAACCATATACTGTTTCGAAAGGGAAGGGTAATCCTCTTCCTTATCTCTTTTACCATCCGAGAGAATCAGTTGCGAATCTCGGTCCATTGCATCTGTGTGAACAGACGACTGGACCGACCCAGCACCGTCCGACAGCTCAGGTTCTGAGTCTGAGGGAGGATGCACCTGCACTTGCTGGGATGCTGCGATCAACTGCGTAATCTGTGTCAGCAAGTCCATCATCAAGGCCTGAGGAGCAGCGGTCTTCCGTTTCTGAGCCGCTTGCTGCGCCTGGGACGGTGTGTTGGAGATGGATCTCTTCTCCGCACAACCCAATGATCGAGGCGTCTCCCTAGCTACCGGATGGTCCGACTTCACAGAAAAGAGTGGTTCCTTCTTCGTGCAGCAGACTGGATATCTGAAGTCGGGTAGCTAGGATGCGGTCGTGCTTCAATAACGTAGCAGAGGAAGACGTGACTGAAGCCAACCCCGGCTGCAGACTTGACATAGCATCCTGAGCGGTGGGTGGACATATGCTCCATCTCGTGCAAGTTTCCAACCAGAAAAAAATAATTGCTGAAAAATTATTGGCAATGATATAGGCTGAGAAACCTTTTGCTGATACCGATATGTTGCCGATAATTAACTTATCGGCCGATACCAATAGCTGATACCGATTATCGGCTCACCTCTAATATTAACACATTTTCAACATTTTCATTACGTGTACACTTCATATAAAACTGCACTTCGAGTACCCCACTTTTTGTGTAGAAAAGTGGGGTACCCAAGTGCGGTTAGGAGAGAAGCATTACGTAATTAATTAGTGCCCGATGAGAAATTTCTTCCAGAGTCTGAACCTGATTAATAATATTTGTCTTCATCAGCAAATTTCTAAAACCTGCATTTCATAAAATAATGACATAAAAATACTATATCTGTCTCTTCCAGATCATTGTACCCCGGAATAATGTCCGATTTTAAACAATTCGCCCAGTCTTTTTCGAGATATTGAACTTGTTTCCGTATTAAAATAAAATGTTTTGCCGATATGTCATTTGGATTCCCCCTGTATAGTTAAAGGTAAGTTTGTCGCCATCGAACATGATCTTGTCCACCTTCATCTTTGAAACAGTTTGTCAAGGCATTTTTAAATAAAATTACCAAATAGAGGAAGTATTTTAAAATAAAACGTATTTTGTGCGTTGTTATGTTTTTTAGAACAATAATGCGACAGTCTCGGCGATACATTCTGTCTTTATGAAGTACGGCCCCTGTTTTTCAGACTCGGGATCATTACGAACCCGGCATTTGATTTAATATCATTGCAGATAAGCTGCTTCACGTTTACCTCAGTAATTATTTTTGACGAACTCAATTGAGAATGGAACAGAATTCATCAATAAATCCATCCACTCCTTTCGGCCATTTTCATAATAACTCGGGTGGATTTTTCAAATTAAGTTCAGTCTTCGGAATCATGGAATTTTAGAAGCAAGGGACGGATGAATCATGGCCTACGGTAAACAAATTTATAGTGCAGTATAGGAAGTGGATTGATACTAAGACACACACGATGGGATTTTCTTGTCATCTTCCAATATCTGAAAAAAGGCATGAAAAATTGGTGGCGTCACTGGGGGCCGTAGGGGTAGGCATTTGACCCTTAAACATAGATTTTGCGCACATTTGCTTCCCACTTCCATAACACACACACACACACTCTCTCTCTCTCTGCCCCCCCCCCCCCCCCCCCCCTAACCCTGGCATATTCACGCCTCCCGTGAGTCAGAGATCGACAGTATGGTCTCTCCACTTTTAAATCTGATCCGCCGTGCCTGGAAAAATTCTCCCTTAAAATTTTATATATTTTCCTTTTTTACAGCTTGTGGCCCTCATTGACGGTGGAGGGGGGCATTGCAATGAGGGGCCATAAACTGTCCCTGAGACAAAATATGGAAATTCACTATAGCCCTACATCCAACGCTAATGGCCGAATTTGGCCAGCACTCAGGCTATACAAAAATCTGCATTCAAATTTTATTATGTTTAAGTTTTTGTTTCAAAAACATGGCTTATGACCCTTCATTGGAACGAGCTAGTGGATATTGAGTCGTTCCATTTAGGGGTCCCAAGCTCTGTTTTGAGACAAAAAATTTCAAATTTTTAGTTGTTATTAAAGAATTTATCTTACAGATGCCACCTGGTCCTGTAGGCCGGTGGACTATTGGATCACCCGGTTTATCTTCCTAGCATTTGGTACGTTTTTTCTTGGAAATAGTATGTTTATTTTTGTGGCTGGAAACTGGGTAGACTGATAACATTTTGGCTAGACGCTGTCGTATGTATGTTGGTGTTTTGGTAATAATAATTCTCCCCAGCCAGCAAGGGTTTCTTTTCAATAGATGCGTCAAATGCTTCGGCCCTTTGACAGATTAATAAGTAAATTAGCCTTAGAAAAGGTGTTGAAGATATGACACACCAGTATACAATTAAGCTCAATTTGTTACTTCTGTTCAGTGGCATGTTAAATTAAATCCTTTGTTTGTTGTTAATCCCGAAGAAAATGTTAAAAGAAACAAAACAGTTGCTATGTAAAATCATATCACATCCCCAAATATAAAAATATTCACAGGGAAACATTTTTAAAATCTCCTAAAACAGAAAAAGGATTTAGTGAAGAGAACTTATTATGTAATTGTGAGGTGTTTTTCCCAATCAACACTGATTAATGAGTAAATACCTGCTGTTATATAATCATACATAACACACTCGGTCGATATTGGGATAATTTTTTTATATGGAGTGTACTCGTAATGGAATTAAAACCCCTAGGTGACTTTTGCCACAAACCGATTCTCTAATGACAAATGTGGCGCTACAGGTTCCCCACGGGGACGAATCAAAAATCCCAAACCTTTATGCACATCTAGAGACCCTACTGGAACATATTAACACACTTTCAACGTTGTGAAATAAAAGCCCTAGGAGCTTTTCGCCATAAATCGATTCTCTAGCAACAAAAGTGGCACCCCGCGGTCCGAAATCAAAAATACAAAACCTTTATACACATCTAGACACCCTACTGGAGCATATTAACACACTTTTAACGTTTCGAATTAAATCCCCTAGGAGCCTTCCACTGTAAACTGATTTTCTAACAATAACAACAAAAGTTGCGCTACGGGTGCCACAAGGGGCCGAATCAAAATTCTGAAACCTTCATGCACATCTACAGATGCTACCTGAACATCTCAGCATAGTTTAAATGTTTCGAATTACATACTCTTGGTGATATGAAGTTTGGACGTACGGAGATCACCACAACATCCCAGTTTTTTTTAAAATGCGGGGATAACAATTAAGACGGAAGAACAACACGATTGACTTGTACTTGTATCATTGAATGTATGTTCAACATATGCAATGGCTTTCAATCGGTGAGAAATTTAATTCTACCCTGTTTTATTTCCATGATGTAAATAAAACAGAGATCGGTTGCAGTATTCTTATCTGATTTTATAGACCGAAGTTAACAAGTTTACAACAGTGTCAATGAAATAACAAAGTTATGAAAATTTGAATATCAACAAACATTCAAATTACTTATTAAACTGGTAAACAGAATGCAATCAGCATGAGGTTACACCAGGGGTCAGCCGAGTGGGCGACTAGGGCGAAGAAGTAGCCTTGTCATTCCTCAAGTCGCCTTGGCTAACATTGGGGGAGAAATTCAAGTCGCCCTCCAAAACTTCCTTGGGAGACATGGCAGTTTACTGTATTTTCTTATGTTTTATTTAAAAAAAAAAAACGCTTCCGCATTCACAAAAAAGTAAACACGATGGCTGCTGTTAAAATCCGTCATATGGCTCTGAAAATAGCCTAAACTAGCCCTTTTTATATTTCTGAAAAAAGTTGTAATGGCATAGTCGTTCGAACAATACGCCCAAAGTGATAGCACAAAATGCTATTTAAAACCAAAAGTGTCAGCAAAAACAACGAATCACACAAGACACGCATCGTGTTTATTAGAATTTATTAAAGTTAGGTAAAAAATGTGCAGGGGACAATTCATCCATAAAAACGTTGAAATTGCTTACGGTTATGCTCTGTTCCATTGAAAAATTGGTTGCATTGAAATTCGCCCCGCAGTTTTTGCATTGAAACTAAAAGTTTTTCTTTGAAAACTTGTGTTGGAAGGGGGTTAAATGTGATAAGGCTATGCTAGAAATCACACATATTAGGATGGACAAGAATGGCAGGCCTTATAGCACCAATCGCACGTCAATGTAAGATGGATTGCAGAAATTGTCATTTTTCTGAACCGAGTATTATCACCCAGCGCAGCAGGTAAGGGAGACAACTGAAATATTTTGTCATTTACCTTACAAATAAATTAGCTCAAATTGTTAATGATGCTTAATTTACGAAGGATGTTGAAAACGTTTTTAACTACGTTTTCAATTCAATTGGGACATTCAGAAACCATGAATGACCCAGCTTCTTATGCGAACTTGAAATTTATTTTAAATACTTTAAATATTTTTTTTAAAAGAATATACTTTCTATTACAGAGAAGAACACTCTCACCATGGGTAATGCTAAATTTCAAATCCACTGCATTGAGGTAAATACAAAATCAACTGCATGGTAACCCTAGTCATCACTACTAGGGAAAAAGTTAGGGTATAGGGTATTCAGAAACCATGGACGACACAATTTTTTTGTAGGGGAGGGGGAGGATTTTAACCTACATGACTTAGTTTTGTGTGTGTAAGTATAACTTTTATTTATTTTTTTCTCCACAATTGTGTCCTCTATGTACATTTATTTTGTCCTGATGTCATATAAGTTTTGTTTTTTTCTGACTTGTCCCTCATGTCCACAGACTTCTCCCTCCTGGCCCCTGACTTGTCCATAAAGTTTCTGGAGGGAGAAGTCACTTCTCCCTAAAATCAGCTGCCAGGCTGACCCCTGGGTTACACTTCAGATTGCTTCAGCTGTCCCATTTCGTACAATTATGACAAATACAGAATATATAAAAAAAGAGAAAAACATTTAAATGAACGCATTACAAGACTTTTTTCAATGAAAATTTTAGCACTCTGCGAATAAGGGAATACATATCATCGTGGTATGAAAAACCTCAGTCAATTCCTCTCTAAGGAAGCTTCATTCCATATGCATTCAACCATTGCTCAACTGAATTGATAGTTCTCTTACACAGTGATCTGTTGCACTTTTAATTTCAGTATACTGTGACTGAATACATTTGTGCTACAGTACAGGAATGGCCCCCCCCCCCCCCCCCCTCCCCAATACATAAACAAAAATTTCCCTTTGCGTGAGAGAGAGACTTCTTAGTACTTACTGCACTTAAGGGCGACAAGATCATTTCTGGTTGTAATTATAAAATAATAACTTAGATGTGAGTCTTCCATGGAAGACGTGTGTCACCTGGCGTTTCAGACAGAATTCTAAGTGGAAAAGGGGCATAACTCTGGAAAAAATACAGCGGATCAAAAAATAAAATAGGAGGTGCACAATGCCATGATGTGATAAAGAATCACTGAAAGTTTCATCAAAATCCATTCATAGGTTAAAGAGGAGTGGCAGATAAGAGTTTCAGACAGAATTCTAAGTGAAAAAGGGGCGTAACTCTGGAAAGAATACAGCGGATCAAAAAATAAAATAGGAGGTGCACAATGCCATGATGTGATAAGGAATCACTGAAAGTTTCATCAAAATCCATTCATAGGTTAAAGAGGAGTGGCGGATAAGAGAAAGTGTGACGTGGATGACACGGACGACGCAAGATGACAAAAGTAATCCCTATATGTCGCTCCCCACTTCGTGGGGCAGCGACACAATAAAAAAAGCTTCCGAATGAGCTACTGAAACATTAATGTTTCACTGCAGATGATATTATGTAACAGACTCAGGGGTTTCTGTATGTGCTTTCCTCCCACTTTCAGTTTGTTTCAGTAATTAATTTAATTAATTGGAGTAGTGACGGGATTGGCAGTGGTCAAATAACAATGAGCTATGTAAAGAAACGCCTTCTTTTTGATTGGTTACTTTTACCTCCCAGTGCCACTGATTTTTTAATGAATTTAAAATTTCAGTGACAGTCTCCATTTGCAAACATCAGGGACCGACCTGGGCATGCGCCAGTGCGTATTTGGTTCTGAAACATCAGGACCTGGCTCTTAAATCTCAGAAATAGGCTTCTCAGTTGGCGCGGAACTTCTCAGATCATATTTTGATATTCTTTCGATGGATAATCGAGAGAGACACTCTTACATGTATTATATATATGATTATCATTTATCATTGTTGTAGAGTTCTTAAGTTAATACTTCAAGTCTTAATTACCAAGCATTAATCTTCACTGTGGTTTCTGATCAAGTCTTGGCTGCCTAAATAGGCAGCCAAGACTTGATCAGAAACCACAGTGAAGATTAATGTTTGCTACAGTATACTAAATGAAAATGATGAGAGCTATTACGTACTTGCAGTGTGTGTTACAAACAGCAGTGGAATTCCGTAAATTCAAATCTGGTGCATGAATTGAAAAAATAGGCTCCGAGGCTAGAGCATATTTTAAAGAGTCCTGATCGGTCCCTGAAACATGTTACCAGTTCCACGCACAAGAGTTTCCTAAAACGTGAAATTGTAAAATTCAGAGAATCAGGTAATACATACAGTAAAACCTGTCTTGAGAGACCACTGTCTTGAGAGACCACCTGTCTTGAGAGACCACATCTACCAGGCACCGATTGGTTTTACTCTATAATGGACCTGCTATGGGAGATCACCTGTCTTGAGAGACCACCTGTCTTGAGAGACCACTGTGACCTGGTACCAACATGTATTTTTATGCCATAATAGACCTGTCTTGAGAGACCGCCCTTTTGAAGACTGAAACCATGACAAAAACTTTTTACCTGTTCTGGAATTGGAAAATCCATTGTGGTTATACTAACATAATTAAAAGTATTAAACGCTCTTAACTGGGTTTCAATTGCTAACTCATTAAAGATTGAGATGTTTTTATAAGACCCCTGTGAAAAGATAAGGATTATTGCTGAATAAACAATTTCATACATACCTGAAATGTGGCACTTAGGAATAAAAATAAATTTGTGTTGAAAATCTTTTTGTAACAAATTGAAATGGACTGTTATAAAAGTTAAAAAATTTATAGTAATTTATATATTTTTTATACTTACCAATGACCCAGACATAGCTGGTGCTAACTCTTAAAATATAGGGCCAAACACAAATTTTGCCCCCCAATCCCCAAAATTTGCATCTAAAACTAAAGAAAACATGTCCTGAAAGGCCCTCCACACTTCGCCCCTACTGCGCATGCGCAGTGTCAAGGACGTTCCGAAATTGGCGCCATTTATCATTCTAATAACCAGTGCCTGGTAAGCGCTATGTACTCAGCGGGGAGGCAAGAGTTCCCAACTCCTGGGAGGGCCATCCCCGTCTGGGTCATTGGTAAGTATAAAAAATATATAAATTACTATAAATTTTTTAACATTTTTATACTGTACCAATGACCCAGACATAGCTGAATAGTAAAAAGGCTGGAGGGCCAAGGACATAGAGCAAAATGGAATACGCTCAATAAAATAAAATAGAGTCATCCCCTGTAGGGAAAAGAAGTAATAGGCCTTACATGTATCTTTCTTATTTATGATAAATTAGAAAGATACAACACCTTCCAAAAATTGAGCTTCATACATCCATGTACTCTATTAATATCCAATAATCCTTATACTAATAATTTTTAAAGTAAGCCAATAATAAAGTAAGTCTAGAGAATAGAGACTCTTATACTCCTAAAAGTGTGTGAGAATTGCATAATCATGTCCGTTGACATATGCAATATTCAAAAGCTATACTTTAAAAACTAAGACTTGAATGAATTTTATAAACTTAAACTTCTCACTAAACAACCATCCCAATAACAGCTCAGAATTACTAACTCCGGAGGAGGTATCCCCTTGTTTTCATAGTAAAAACAGGTGACCCAAGGGAACACCCCCCCCCCCCCCTTTTTTCTTGCCCTGGGTCAAATAGCCCAGAGCGAAGAGGGCAGCCGAACGGAGACACTGCCGAAACAGACAGCCTACCTAGCTATAGTAGCAACTGTTAAGTGAATGACATTCTGAGCAGTAGATAATAGATCTAACAATAGAGGCCTCCAGAAATGGACTCGATATTTCTGAGATAAAATTCATGAATGTGGATGGCTGAGCGCAATGAGCAGCCTTCAAAAATCTATAATAGCAACACTATTAATGTAAGCCCAAGAAGTAGAAGAACTCTTACTTCATGAGCCGAAATCTTAAGCACAACTGCTAAGCCAATGATATACCATAAGCAGTACGCTAGTTAATAGAATCCATTAACAATAAAATGGAGCGTAACGTCCTTCTACTAGACATCAAAGACAGAAGAAGCTTACGCCCTTGTAATAAACAGATATTTGTTTATAAATACATAAACTGTACCCGGAAAGAGTAAAGGCCTATGCCCATACGAAGACGGAAGGACCTTAAAATAATAGGTTCCGGATAATAGGAGCCTAACTCTTATGCAACAATCCAACCTAAATAGTAACGGAAGTATTGATTCCGAAACTATGAAAGTGAAAATCATCCATCGATAGTGCATGAAACTCACTGACTCTACAGTAAAAGAGAAACCAACAGAATTACTGTCTAAAAGGTCAGAATTTGAAAACTACTGTTTCCAGAGGCTCAAATGATAACTTAGCTAAATAAAAACCGAAGTTAAAATCCGTATAGGAATTTAATCTAAAGATTCTAAGTCTATTTATCAAAAAGTTACTAACTGACTTAGATAAAGAGACAAAAGACTCAATTGTAAACTATCGTAGAGTGCATAGGTATGAGGTAGCATAAACCTATAACCTAAATAACAACAGGCTGCAGTAGATCTTGTGAAACAAGTATACTAAAAAATAGCAATGAGTAGAATGGAGGGATCAACAATATGAACATAATGATCCCTACACCACGACGGAAGAGCCTCCACTTTAGTCGCATAGAATAGCGAAGAAGAGGATCTCCTATAGTAAGAAATCGCGTCCAAAGCTCGTCCAGTACAGTGCTTACAATGCAATACGGACCTCACAACGGAATACATGAAGGTTGCGACCTTGCTGGTTGTGATAAAGATGACACGATTTACCCAGTGAAAAAAGATCCTCACATAGAGGAAGATTTCACGTTAAGATCCACAGTAGACAAGAGGGTAAATTACTCATGATCTCTGTGAAGATAGAGATGCTATCAACAGAAATGTATTGTGGTTGTTTATCTTAGACCTGCTAAAACAACAGCGCCGGGGGATACGCGTATCCTATCATTCCGTCCTATAGATCAATAGAGCGTTAACAGTATTAGCTCAGAGATCTGGACAAGCCAACACATACGTCTGCAATTGATTAGCAAGCTGTGTCATAAATAAAACATCATTGGGCGCTCCCATAGATAGCAAATCTGATTGAATACTTGTTTGTTGAGAGTCCATTCTGACAGCAACAAGCGACCCGTAAGAGAACGGGAGTGTGATAAAACAATCAGACGACCCAGAATATGACGGACCAAAACTGAACTTGGTGTACTATAACAAACAGACGGATTCTTTCCATTAAATTGAATAACGGAAACGAAAGAGTGCCTCCCTGGTTCCGGAGATACGCCACTACTGTCGAATTAAAGGACAGGAATTTGGGCATGCGTTTCTGAATAATGTTCATGCAATGACATAAAGCAAGCCTAAAAAACATTATTCCGCGGAAGTTAAACTGATAGCTAAAAGACTGCGGAACCCAAAGACCCTGGCACTTCGAATCCGTAGGGATCAGTATATATCCCAATCTGTTTGACTGGCAACCGTCATAACAGCCACACTCGGGTCCGGCAACTGCGGCGGCACTCTCTGAGTCAACCACCGAATGTTTGCCCCAGTCTGAATCTCTTGTAACACTAGATAGACAAGAGAATGTATAAATCGAGCAATTCATGGATTGCCGGAAAGTTGCCGTCGAAGAGAAGCTCCTCCGAGAACGAAGCGACTCTGAGAGAGTTCTTAACCTACTATCCACGCGTGGATGTAGCTAGGGCTGCGTCACGTCTAACCAACTCCAATCAGCCACTGAAGGGCGGAGTTATACGTGAACAAACTACTGCCCTCAAAAGAAATTACATTGGGAATAAAATCCCGTAAATCTTTTCTTGAAGACGTAATGATAATGCCTCAGTAAGGCGGATTACGTATAATAAAGCGTCTAAGTTAAGTCTACTATACATAATGTCGTTCCCAACATTGAAATTGGAAAAGACATAAACGGCGAAAAAGAATATATGCAGTCTTTAATCACACCGTCTAGACGCATATGAACTCTCGGTATGCCCTGCTCTGCCAAAATAAACTATTGTAAAAAAGATAAAATGGCAGAAATGAGCCACGCGGACAAGAAACTAAACTATCATGCTTAGTAGCAGGCTTGTATATATATATAAATATATAGCGTCGAAAAATAAAACACATGTTGTAATGACAATATTGGACTGCGTCGGTAAGTCAGGGACAAAGTCCCTGTACCGATCGAAAAATCCGAGTCCAATGACGCTATAAGTCTCTTATCCAAGATCGCAGCAATGAAGTCCGAAAAATAATCACTGGAAGAAATGCCAGAAGATATGAAAGGCATCTTCCGATACTACTAAAGGGAAAACTCGAAATCTTTCGAATCCCTTTCGCCATCCTGTCGGACCCTATAAAGCGTTCGGTCGTCCGTAGCTTGATGCAACCGCGGACCGCACCGACCCAGCGCCGTCGGATAATTCCTGATTCGACCGAGAAACTGTCAATTGCTGGGATGCTGCGAAACAACTGTGCTAACTCGGATAGCACGTCCGTCACTGAGGCCTGAGAAGCGGTCTTACGATGCATTGCCGCAGGAAGCTCCGAGATCGTTACCCCGTGCATACTTCCAATATGCGAGCGAACGGAGTGTGTAGGCCTCGTGTCCCTTGGCTACCGGATGGCGCGACCTATTCGCTGTGGAATCACTGAATGCCGAAACTGATCGGATACTCGAGGTCACGTAGCCAATGTGCGGTCGTGTGCCCTGCTGTGAGGATGAGGAAGCATTAAAGACAGTCTCTCGGACTGTCAATATAACGGAGCGTCCCGAGCAACGGACATATGCTCCGAATGTAAAATATCTGAACCACAACATGCGGTCCCCTATGTTGTTGGCTTCCTCCGATCTGTCCTCAATCTGCCGTCACTGGGTGAGTACTAAAGTAATTAAAGTGCTCGCATCACCCAAATCTCCTTCCTAGACCGCAACGGACGAACCCGGCAGCCGAACCATTCGATGAATGTACGCTACACCGGGTGAGCTAGCGAATGTCACTCCGTAAGCGATAGACATATTCCATGAGCACTTATTGCCGCTAACTCTTCATTAACTATGACGACAGAGGCACACTTTTGAAAGACATCTCCATAACTCTTCGAACAAGAAACCAGAAATGCTTGGATAGCAAGCATAAAATAATAATATATATAGCGTCGTTCAATAATTCGAAAGTTTGTGTGACATTATTGGACTATGTCGGAACTGAGGGACGATGTCCCTGAACCGAACCAAAAATTTCTAAGTCCACCGACGCTATCAGTTTCTTATCCGGCATCGCAGCATATGTTGTTCCGAAAGGGAAAGCTTGAAATCCTCCGAATCCCTTTCGGTATCCCGTCGGACCGGATGAAACTTTCGGACGTCCGTACCCGCTTCCGCGGAGCGTCCCGACCCAGCATCGTCGGATAAAATATATGCGACAGATTCAGTTGATGCTGGGATGCTGCGATAAACTGTGCTATTAAGGAAAGCACGTCCGTCCCCGAGGCCTGTGCAGTAGCGGACTTACGATGCATTGCCGCTGGAAGCTCCGTGTACGTTGACTCCCGCACACTTCCTATGCGAACGTCCGGAGTCTGCAGGCCTCGAGTCCCCGGCTACCGACCCAGCGCTGTCGGATAATTCTCGATCCGACACCGTTTCTGTCGGCTGCTGGGATGCTGCGATAAGCTGTGCTATGTGCACAAGAATGTCCGGCGTCGAGACCTGCGGAGGCGCAGTCTATCGCTGCTTCGCCGAGGGCAGCTCCGCATCAGATGGCTCCCGCATACTTTTCCTATGCGAACGTCCGGAGTCCATCGGTCTCGAATCCCTGGCTGCCGGATGGTGTGACCTGGTCGCCGAAGAATCCTTGATCGGCGAAGCTGGTAATATATCGGCGGTCACGCAGCCAAGGTGCGGTCGTGTGCGCTGACGAGAAGAGGAAGCCTTAGCAGTCTCAGCGGACTGCCTATACAACGGAGCGTCCCGAGCGACGGACGTATGCTCCGCTAGCGACACATTTGTACCACAACATCTGGGGCCAGATGTTGTTGAACGAGAGAGGGGCCTCTCTCGCTTGCCGTCCGGATGGACCGGAACGAGCTATGAACCGGACTAAAAGGCTTCCTCCGTTCTCCCTCCGATCCGCCGTCACTGGGTGTGCATTAAGTTAATTTTATAGTGCTCGCATCACCCCAAAATTCCTTCTAGACCGCAACGGACGAACCCGGCTGCCGAACCATTCGGTGAATGGACGCTACACCGGGCGAGCTAGCGGACGTCAAAGGCCGTCGAACCTACTAGGGTCCTCTTAGGCAATTGGCGTATTACATGAGCACTTTTCCGCTAGCCCTTCATTAATTGTGACGACGGAGGCACACTGTTGGAAGACATCACAGATACATCACCCTAATCTTGATCGTCTGAAATAGAAATTGATAAAGTAGAGTGACCCTGCGGGGAAAGGACCGGAGTGTCCAAATCCCAAACAACATACCGTGACATACGCTTCCCATATTGTCATCGAAATCATACGATACAGAACAGGAGTTAATGCGAGTACACTGACCACATATAGAATGATAATAAGGTCAGAGGAAGACTTCCTCTTAGAACAATTGATCAATATCCTTTCAAAGTGAAAAGAAAACAAGTCCTGGTACTCGCACTAACCCCTGGCAATCAAAATACATAATAATAATATGATCCATTAATATAGAAAAAATAATTGAAATCAAAATATTTTGAAAAAATATTTTTTCAGAACAGCCCAAGTTTCTGAAAAGTAACGTTGAGCCCCAATGGATCCCAAGCCTAAGTGTGGACAAAAATTTTAAAAATATTTTAAACAATTTATTCAACACTTACGAACAATAATAATGTATCTAGTTATGATTAAAACAACATAAAGATATTATTATTTAGAAATCCCCCCCTCACACAGAGGGCTGTTGTAAATGTAAACAATGAGTGTAAAAACACTAAAATAAGACTCCAGGCACCCAGGCCCGAAATCAGTTACCAAAAATACACCATCTGATGCAAAACAGAGACTTCCAGGGAAGAAACTGCAGAACATCAGATCGTAGATGCAGAACACAACGCCTAACCACCCGTAGGTGAAGACGTAAACATGGGGAAAGAACAGAATTCATTCTGTTATTCAGCTAAAACTCCCAAGAAATTTTAGTAATAATAATTACAGAAACTATGCCAAAAGCATGGGAGAATAGCAAGGGGGAACTTAAAGGACAGGGAGAGAGGAAAACACTTGAAAAAACAGTGTAACTAAATAATCAGAATGACAACAAAATGGCTGCTGCCTTGAAAATAGGTAACTTAACATAATTTCATTAAAAAATTTTAAGTTACAGCCCTGATAATATTTTGTCACACATTCTTTTCCTCTCCTCCTTTTCTATCCTCCTTAGAATCACCATTTCACTAATATTTATGTGTCTGGCATCATTTAAACTGAGATTTAAAAGCACAAAGATCAGTCAGATGTTAACTGATGAAGGGCCAAACTTAGAATGATAAATGGCGCCAATTTCGGAACGTCCTTGACACTGCGCATGCGCAGTAGGGGCGAAGTGTGGAGGGCCTTTCAGGACATGTTTTCTTTAGTTTTAGATGCAAATTTTGGGGATTGGGGGGCAAAATTTGTGTTTGGCCCTATATTTTAAGAGTTAGCACCAGCTATGTCTGGGTCATTGGTACAGTATAAAAATATTATAAAAACTAGATGGTGTCACGTGTGTGCAAAGCACACTATAGTGTATCCCCGCATTTGCATCCTTGACTTTGTACGAATGCCTGATACAAAGATGAAATGTATTACATGACACACTAAAATCATATTGAGTGGCACAGGTGACACAGCTTCGTGCGCACCTACAGACTCCACTGCAACATTTGAGCATGGCTTTAGCGTTTCGAATTACATACCCTAGGAGCCTTTCGCCGGAAATGGTCTAAGAAAACACGAAAGTGGCAACAGCACAGCCACTAGGCAGCTGAAAAATCTGAAACCTTCGAGCGCATCTACAGACCCCACTGAAACATTTGAGCATGGTTTTAACGGTTCGAATTACATACCCTAGGAGTCTTTCACCAGAAAGGGTCTCAGAAAACACGAAAGTGGCAACGGAGGCACATCCACATGGCAGCTGAAAAATCTGAAACCTTTGTGCGCATCTACAGACCCCACTGCAACATCTCAGCATGGTTTTAGCATTTCGAATTACATTCCCTAGGTGCCTTTCGCTGGAAACGGTCGAAGAAAACACGAAAGTGGCAACAGTGGTACAGCCACATGGCACCCAAAAAATCCGAACCTTCCTGCACATCTACAGACCCTACTGCAACATCTGAGCATGCTTTTAGCATTTCGAATTACATACTCTAGGAGCCTTTCATCAGAAATAGTCTAAGAAAACATGAAAGTGGCAATAGTGGCACAGCCACGTGGCACCTGAAAAATCCGAAACCTTCGTGCACCTCTACAGACCCTACTGCAACATTTGAGCATGCTTTTAGCATTTCGAATTACATACCCTAGGAGCCTTTCGCTGGAAACGGTCTAAGAAAACACAAAAGTGACAACGGTGGCACAGCCACGTGGCACCCCAAAAATCCGAAACCTTCGTGCGCATCTACATACCCTACTGCAACATTTGAGCATGGTTTTGGCATTTCGAATTACATACCCTAGGAGCCTTTCGCTGGAAACGGTCTAAGAAAACACGAAAGTGACAACGGTGGCACAGCCACATGGCACCTGAAAAATCTGAAACCTTTGTGCGCATCTACAGACCCCACTGCAACATTTGAGCATGGTTTTAGCATTTCGAATTACATTCCCTACGAGCCTTTCGCCGGAAAGGATCTAAGAAAACATGAAAGTGGCTACGGTGGCACAGCCACATGGCACCCGAAAAATCCGAAACCTTTGTGTGCATCTATAGACCCTACTGCAACATATGAGCATGGTTTTAGCATTTCGAATTACATTCCCTACAAGCCTTTCGCCGGAAACGATCTAAGAAAACACGAAAGTGGCTACGGTGGCACAGCAACGTGGCACCCGAAAAATCTGAAACCTTCGTGTGCATCTATAGACCCTACTGCAACATATGAGAATGGTTTTAGCATTTCGAATTACATACCCTACGAGCCTTTCGCTGGAAATGGTTCAAGAAAACACAAAAGTGGCTACGGTGGCACAGCCACGTGGCACCCAAAAAATCCGAAACCTTCCTGCGCATCTATAGCCCCTACTGCAACTTCTGAGCATGGATTTAGCGTTTCGAATTACATATCCTACGAGCCTTTTGCCGGAAACAGTCTAAGAAAACACAAAAGTGGGTACGGTGGCACCCGAAAAATCCGAAACCTTCGTGCGCATCTATAGACCCTACTGCAACATCTGAGCATGGATTTAGCATTTCGAATTACAAATCCTACGAGCCTTTTGCTGGAAATGGTCTAAGAAAACACAAAAGTGGCTACGGTGGCACAGCCACGTGGCCCCCGAAAAATCCGAAACCTTCCTACATATCTACAGATCATTTAGCAACACCCGAGTGTAATTTTAGAACTCCGAATTGCATAGGTTGGGACTATTCAGCAAAAAAGTGAAAAAATAACGCATTTTTTAAGTGGCTCCACAGAAGCCACCTGGTGGCACAACAATTTAAAAGTTGTATTTTTGGGTTGCACAGACCCTATCGAACAACTGTAGAAAGTTACAGCGTTTCGAATTACAAAACCGGACGTACGGAAGTATGGACATACGGATGTACGGCCATACGGACATACGGACGTACGGACGGAGATCATGACAATATCCCCGCATTTTTTAAAATGCAGGGATAATAAATTAGTGTTGAAAATCTTCATTGAAGATTTTCAACACTAATTTATTTTTATAATTTTTATAACAGTCCATTTCAATTTGTTACAAAAACTTCATAAAAAAAAACAACTACAAAGTAATTACAAAAATCCATTCTTCTCCATTTCGGAATTTTGTGGTTGGTTATTCAATGACTTGAGAAAACCTGAAACCTGTTATGAGAGACCACCTGTCTTGAGAGACCACTTTTGTGTTGCCCAAAGGGTGGTCTCTCAAAACAGGTTCTACTGTATGTGGAAATAATCTGACAGTTGAGGTTTCATGACAAAATTAAAATCGATCCCAGAATGGCCATTAACATCTACAGGAAATCCAAAGCAACCTGGAGCATAGCTGACAGGGGTGGACGAGGAAGAAAAAGAAATTTAAATTCAGAGACATGGTTTTTAATAGAGCAAACAATGAAAGACAATGCCAAAACCACAGCTCAGGAGCTTTGAAGAATGTACCAAGAAATTGGAATTGATACAGAGCCCTCTACTTTATGCCGTGCTTGTCGGGAGTTGAACTGGTGTTGCACAAGGACGAGGTACTGTCAGATAGTGCAAGAAACAAACAAGCCCAAAATAGTTTAATTTGCCTAAGAGTGTGTGCAAAATCATGAACGATTTGGAAAAATGATTTTCACAGATGAGTGAACTGTAAAAATTGAAAATTCATTGATCAAAATGTACAGAAAAACAGGAACCATCAGCAATGGAGCTCCTAAACCATAACATCCGTATTCAGTTCATATTTGGCGCGGAATACCACGTTAAGGGTGCAACAAAATTAGCAATATTCGGTGGAATTATGGATTGTATATTCTATCAACGCATTCTGAAGGAGTACTTTTTGCCTTTCATTCGGAAAAAGTTTTCTGATGGTCAATGGCTATATCAGGATAATGATCCACGACATGTGAGCAAACCCACAACTGAATTAATTTCACCGAATGGAATACACCATTGGGTTTCCCCAGACTTGAACTCAATTGAAAATATATGGGTGGTGCTGAAATTCTATTTGCGGAAGACAGTGAAGCCTAAAAAGGAGGATTTGAAAAGTTGTATCCAAGAATTCTGGGCTAAATTTATACCCAAAGTGTGTAGTAGACCATTTCTTCAGGGTTATCCCTGCTGTTATTGAAGAAGGTGGATCTACTAAATTCTAACATTTATATCTTATTCAACAGTACACAGCAAGAGCATTTACATGTATGTAATTGTGACTGAAGTATATCATTTAAAAAAATCCATTAATTCTTCCTGATACATACATGTTTATCGTTTGAGTTTGTTAAACCAGTCTGGAAAGTAGAAAACATAAAAAATCAATGAAAAGTTAAAAAATTTATAGTAATTTATATATTTTTTATACTTACCAATGACCCAGACTTAGCTTAGCTGGTGCTAACTCCAACAAAACCAGGGCCAAACACAAATTTTGCCCCCCAATCCCCAAAATTTGCATCCAAAACAAAAAGAAATCATGTCCTAAAGGACCTCCATAGTACGCCTCTACTGCGCATGCGCAGTGACGCAGTCGTCCCGAAATTGGCGCCAATTATCATTCTTACTGGCAGTGCCTGGTCAGCGCTATGTACTCAGCGGGGAGGCAAGAGTTCCCAACTCCAGGGAGGGCCATCCCCGTCTGGGTCATTGGTAAGTATAAAAAATATATAAATTACTATAAATTTTTTAACATTTTTATACTGTACCAATGACCCAGACTTAGCTGAATAGTAAACAGGCTGGAGGGCCTAGGACATAGAGGAAAATCCAATAAGCTCAATTATATAGTAAAGAGGTAACCCCTTAAGGAGAAAAGGAGTATTAGGCTTTACATGTATCTTTCTTATTTAATATTAAATTAGAACGATACACTACCCTTAATAATTGAGCACAATAACATTCATGTTCTCTATTAACATCCAGTATAACCCTTATACTAATTATTTTTAAAGCAAGCCAATAAATAAAGTAGTCCAGAGAATTGAGACTCTTTATAATCATTTAAAAGTGTCCGAGTATTGTATATTAAAGCCCGTTTGACACTTGACATATACAAATGCTTCACACCGAGCTACACTTTAAAAATAAGACATGAATGAATTTAAACATTAATATTACACTTTAAAACCATCCCGGAAGCGACTCAGAAATACTGACTTGGAGGAGGCATTCCCTTGCTTTTCACTATAAAGCAGGTGACCTAAGGGAACACCCGCCCCCCCCCCCCCCCCCTTCCCCTTGCCCTGGGTCAAATAGCCCAGAGCGAAGAAGGCAGCCGGACGGAGTCACTGCCGGAACAGAAAGCCTGCATAACTATAGTTGCAACTGTTTAGTGGACGACATTCTGAGCAACAGATAACGGACCTAAACAATGCAGGTCTCCAGAAATGGACTCAATATTTCTGAGATAAAAATTCGTAAATGTGGATGGCTGAGACCAATAAGCAGCCTTCATTAAATCTGTAATAGCAACACTATTAGCATAAGCCCAGGAAGTAGAAAGAGCTCTTACTTCATGAGCAGAAATCTTAAGCACAGACTGCTGAGAAGAAGATAAATCTTCATAAGCAGTACGGATAGTTAACTGAATCCATCTAGCAATAGAATGGACTGAAATGTCCTTTCTATTAGGCATCAAAGACAGAAAGAAACGTTTCCGTCCCTTTCTGATAAACTGAGATCTCTGTTTATAGATACGTAGTGCTCTAACAGGACAGAGTAAAGGCCTACGCCTGTCTGAAGACGGAAGAGCCTTAATAACAATAGGTTCCGGATATTTATTAGGAGCCTGATTCTTAGCTAAAAAACCCACATTAGTAGTGAAGGTGATAGTGTTCCCAACACTACGATAATGAGAATCATCCACCGATAGTGCATGAAGCTCACTGACTCTTCTGGCAGAAGAGAAAGCTAAGAGAAAAGCTGTCTTATAAGATAAGAATTTGAAATCTACTGTCCCAAGAGGTTCAAATGACTTTTCCTTCAATTTAAGGAGAACCCAAGCTAAATTCCACTTAGGAATTAATCTAAGAGTTCTGGGTCTATTTATCGAAAAGTTTCTAACCAATTTCGACAAAGAGACATTAGATCCAATTTGTAAACTATCATGATGTGCATAGGTATCAGATAACATAGATCTATAACCCTTTATAGTAACAGGCTGCAGTTTGATTTCGTCAAACAAGTATACTAGAAAGTTTGCAATGTCTGGTATAGAGGGATCAAATATATCTACAGAATGATCCCTACACCAACGACGAAAAACCTTCCACTTAGCCGCATAGTTTAGCGAAGAGGAGGTCCTCCTACAGTTAGAAATCGCGTCCACTGCTCGTCCTGTAAAGTGCTTGCCATGCAAGAAGGACCGCACAACGGAAAAACGTGAAGGTTGAGACCTTGCGGGTTGTGATGGAGTTGGCGCGATTTCCCCTGCGAAAGAAGATCCTCTCGTGGAGGAAGCTTCCGCGTAGGTCCCACAACAGACACCTGAGTAGATTTATCCACGGTCTCTGTGGCGACAGAGATGCTACCAACAGAATCTTGCATTGAGATTGTTTTATCTTTAGCAATACTTGTTGAATTAACGGCGCTGGAGGATACGCATATCCTATCATTCCGTCCCAAGGGATCGACAGAGCGTCTACTGCAAATGCTCTTGGATCCGGACACGGAGACACATACGTCTGCAACTGATTGTTGAGATGTGTCGCAAATAAGTCTATCATTGGCCGTTCCCATTGGTAGCAAATCTGATTGAATACTTGTTTGTTGAGAGTCCACTCCGACGGCAACAAGCGACCCTTTCGTGAAAGGGAGTCTGCTAGCACATTCAGACGACCCGGTATGTGACGGACCGAAAGAAGAATGTGATGTTCTAACGCAAACAGAAGGATTCTTTCCGTTAGATTGAACAACGGAACTGAATGAGTGCCTCCCTGATTCCGTATATACGCCACTACTGTCGTATTGTCGGATAGGATTTGGACATGAGCATCGTGAATAATGTCCATCCAGTGACGTAACGCAAGCCAAATTGACATCATTTCCTTGATGTTTATGTGCTTGCACAGGAATTGCGGATCCCAAAGACCCTGGCATCTTGAATCCGTTGGGATTAATGATGCACCCCAACCTGTTTGACTGGCATCCGTCATAACGGTAAAACTCGGATCCGGCAACTGCAGCGGAACTCCTTGAGTTAACCACTGAATGTTTGCCCAAGTCTGAATCTCTTGTTTCACTTGATCTGACAAGAGAACGTCTACATCGAGCGAATGAATTTTCACACTCCAATTCTGAGTCAGGAAAATTTGAAGAGGACGTGTGCGTAGCCGCCCCATCGGAATGAGATCCGCGGCGGCTCCGCACAGACCTATCAGTCTCATAAATTCTCTCGCCGTGACTTTGTCTGCGTGCAGACAATAGCGAGCGTAACAACTGACTAATTTCGCTCTGGTTAACGGCAGACGAACGAGATTGTTGTGCGTCTCGAAGCTCATTCCCAGAAGAGTGAATGACTTGGACGGCACCAGATCCGACTTCTCCTCGTTTACTATAAAACCGAGACGTCGGAGCAATAGAAGAAGATTCTGAACATCGTTCTGAAGCGTTAACTCGTTGCCGTACCTCTGAAGAATGTCGTCCAGGTAGGCCGACGTTACTGCAGACGAATGAGCTCGGAAGTAGATCATTACCGAGTTCATTACCCGCGTGAAAGCCCAGGGTGCTAGATTCAATCCGAAGCACATGGCCCGGAACTGATACACCACTCCTAGGACTGCGAAGCGTAGATACTTTCGGAATGTCGGATGTACCATGACGTGAAAGTACGCATCTTTGAGATCTATGCTCGTTGCATAATCGCTCACCCGAATACTCGCTCTGACCGATCGAATCGTCTCCATATAAAACTTCGGAGCGACGATCAGCTTGTTTATCCAGCTCAAATCTATGACTGGACGGAACGAGCCGTCTGGTTTCGGAACCAGAAACAGATGGCTGTAGAATCCCAGAGATTCCTGGTTTTCTACGACCTCTACCGCGTTCTTCATTAAAAGAGACTGCACCTCTGATAACAGAGCGTCTCTTTTCTGTGGATTTGACGGAAGATGAGTCCACTTTGGACTTCGAGTTAATGGAGGCTTTCGTTTGAAGGATATCTTTAGACCTTCCGAAGTCACTCCTCTCACCCAAGGGTCGTCCGTAATCGACGCCCACTCTTTTGAAAAACTCGACAACCTTCTGCCAACCGGAACGCGATAGAGGTTTAAGCCATCACCTCCTGGACCTGCGAGGCCTGCGGTAGGAGAAACCACGTCTTCCACGACCTGCACCTCGCCTCGTCGACCTCGGGGCGTCCGACCGATTGTCCCGGCCTGAAGGACGTCCCGAACGAGAGTCGCTATCCTGACGGTCTCTCGAATAAGACCAAGAGGACGCACCGGAACCTCTATAGGAACCTCTCTTGGGCGCATTAGACCCAGAAGTGCCTGTCTTATTCGTGTCTGCTGTATCCGACTTTTTAGGAGCCGATCTGAACAACAGAGAATCATTAGCTTTCTTTTTAATTTTATCATAAATAGCGGAAAGCTTGCCGTCAAAGAGAAGTTCTCCTGAGACCGAAGCGACTCTAAGAGAGTTCTTCACCTTAGAATCCACTAGTGTGGATGTAGCTAGGGCTGCGTCACGTCTAACCAACTCCAGATTTGCCACTGAAAGGGCGGAGTTACACGTGGAATAAGCTACTGCCCTTGAAAGAAGTCTTAAAGAGGATTGTATATCCTGAAACTCTTCCCCTTGAAGGCGCAGTGATAACGCCTTAGTAAGGTGATCTGCGTAAGATAAGGCATCTAAATTGGCTCTGTTAGACGCAATAGCTGTTTCCAACACCGCGGTTGGAATAGAAGCTGACGACGGTAATGATAGCTCTAAGTCTTCCGCCTCGTCGTCCATACGCAGAGGAACTCTCGGTATACCCTGTCCTGCCGTATCGAATTTATTCCTTGCATTAATGAAAGGCAGGTTAAGAGTATTAGCGGACAAGAAACCTGCTTTCCCCGTCCTGGAAGCAAGTTTAAATATAGCGTCGTTCAATAATTCAAATGTTCTTGCAACATTATTGGACTGCGACGGAAACTCGGGAGCGATGTCCCTGAACCGCTCAAAAAATTCAGAGTCCAATGACGCTATAATTCTCTTGTCCGGAAGCGCAGCAGTCTGGCCCGACGGAACAACTTGAGGGAGAAAGTGCCGGATGAAGTCCACGGCAGCTTTATGTTGTTCCGAAAGGGATAGCTCCAATTCATCCGTATCCCTTTCACCATCCGGTCGGACCTCCCGATGTTCCCGGTCGTCCGCCCCCGATGCTTCGGCGGAGCGAACCGACCCAGCGCCGTCGGATAATTCTCGATCCGACACCGTTTCTGTCAGCTGCTGGGATGCTGCGATAAGCTGTGCTATCTGCACAAGAATGTCCGACGTCGAGACCTGCGGAGGCGCAGTCTTTCGCTGCTTCGCTGAGGGCAGCTCCGCATCAGATGGCTCCCGCATACTTTTCCTATGTGAACATCCGGAGTCCATCGGTCTCGAATCCCTGGCTGCTGGATGGTGTGACCTGGTCGCCGAAGAATCCTTCATCGTCGAAGCTGGTAAAATATCGGCGGTCACGCAGCCAAGGTGCGGTCGTGTGCGCTGACGAGAAGAGGAAGCCTTAACAGTCTCTGCGGACTGCTTATACAACGGAGCGTCCCGAGCGACGGACGTATGCTCCGCTAAAGACACATTTTGTACCACAACATCTGGTCCCAGATGTTGTTGTACGAGAGAGGGACCTCTCTCGCTCGCGGCCCGGCTGGACCTGGACGAGCTAGGAACCGGACTAAAAGGCTTCCTCCGTTCTCGTTTACTATCCGCCGTCACTGGGTGTGCATCTATTATGTTTATAGTGCTCGCATCACCCAAAATTTCCTCTTGGACCGCATCGGACGAACCCGGCTGCCGAACCATTCGGTGAATGGACGCTACACCGGGCGAGCTAGCGGACGACATTTGTCTAATCTCCATGAGCACTTTTGCCGCTAGCTCTGAATTCATTTGTGACGACGGACGCACACTTGAAGAAGATAACATGGAAACATCACCCTGTTCTGGTTCCTCTGAAATAGAAACTGAGAGAGTAGAGTGACCTTGTGGAGAAAGAGCCGGCATCGCTCTTTCTCCAGAAACAACATATCGTGACACACGTTTCCAATGTTTCTCATCCCAATGTTCACATATAGGACAGGGATTAATGCGAGAACACTGACTACAATTAATACAATGATCATGAAAGTCAGAGGAAGATTTCTTCCTATTACAATTTGAACAATGTCCCTTCATTGTGAAAGAACAGCAATAAGTCCTAGTTACTCGCAAAAACCCCTGACACAAAGATACATAATAACATGATCCATTAATAAATGAAAAAACAATTGCAAAACAAAATAATTTTGAAAAAATATTTTTTCAGAAAAGCCCAAGTTGCTGAAAAGTAACGTTGAGCCCCGATGGATCCGATGGCAAAGTGTGGTCAAAAATTTTAAATTTATATAAAATAATTAATGAGACACTTTCGGATAATATAAATGTATCTTATAATGAGATAAACTACCACAAAGGCAAACAGCCCCCCTCAAAAAAGGCTGTTGCCAATGAAAACAAACAGTGTAAACACAGTAGAAAACATGACTCCAGGCACTGAAAAAACTGGCCCGGAATCAGTCATCAATTACACTCTATCTGATGCAAAACAGAGACTCCCAGGGGAGAATCTGTAGAACATCAGATGGAAGATGCAGAACACAAACGTTATACACCCATGGGTGAAAACGTAACTATGGGGAAAATAACAGAAAACATTCTGTAACCAAGCAACTCTCCCAGGAAATTTTAGAAATGAAACTTATCAAAAATATGCCAAAAGCATGGGAGAATTGCCAGGGGGGGACTTTAGAAGGCTAGGGGAGAGGAAACACTGAATAAGCAGTGCAACAATTAGCAAGAATGACAACAAGAGGCCCATGCCTCGAAAATAGGCAACTTAACATAATTTCATCAAAAAATTTTAAGTACAGCCCTGATTATTTTTTGCCACTTCTTTTTCCTCTCCTCCTTCTATCCTCCTTAGAATCACATTTTCTCCAAAAATTACGTGTCTGGCATCCTTTAAACTGAGATTTACAAGCACAAAGATCAGTGAGATGTTGACTGATGAAGGGCCAAACAGAGAATGATAATTGGCGCCAATTTCGGGACGACTGCGTCACTGCGCATGCGCAGTAGAGGCGTACTATGGAGGTCCTTTAGGACATGATTTCTTTTTGTTTTGGATGCAAATTTTGGGGATTGGGGGGCAAAATTTGTGTTTGGCCCTGGTTTTGTTGGAGTTAGCACCAGCTAAGCTAAGTCTGGGTCATTGGTACAGTATAAAAATATGGAAAATTTTATTCAATTCAAATATCGAATTGAAATATGCATTTTATTCTTACATGTACCCAATATACAAAGTAGGTTCAGCACATGTGGGTACTTATAACATTATGTAGAATGACATGACATTTGACAATGCTTGAAAAAAGCATGCACATTTCATTTCTTCTAAAGAATTAAACATACATGTATATCATACAGTAAGCAGTGCTACTAAACACTGAACACAAATAAAATTATGGGATAATACAGTGGAGCCCACTTAATTGGATATCTCTTAATGGTATATCCCTGTTAATTGAATATAATTTTCAAACACAAAACCATTTACCATACCTTCAGTACAAATTTGATCTGTTAATTGCATATGGGTTGTAGAGTAAACTCCTGTTAATTGTATATAAATTTTTATAATATGTTGAAAAAATTACTGTGACATGAACCAAATTCCCCTTATTCATCAACCTTTTTGGCCTCACTACATCCAAAACAGGCATTTATTCTATTATATCTTGTTTGACAGAGCTCTATGAGCTCTGTCAAACAAGATATAATAGAATAAATTATCAGGTTACCTCCAGAACACAGGAACTGACCAAATCCCTGTTAATTGTATACTCCTGTTAATTGAATAATTTTCACTGGCAAAATGGATAATTCAATTAAGAGGATTCTACTGTAGTCAAATAAAGTTGATATATGGGTACAAAAAATCTAACTGACTTTCGAGCCAAACAATTGAAAGAATAAAATCACTTGAAGTGAACGTATCAACCTGAAACTTCAAATACATGTTATTTAAACAACAATCTACCAATATATCAAGAATATATAACTTTTATTCGACATTTGTCCCATGATTTTATTTTTGTTTGTGAAGGCTACTATTTGACTATTATCCTGTAATTTTATTTGCGTTTGGTGTTTAGTAACCCAACAATGGTCCATTGTTTCACCTAATTACCGCCAAATTATAACCCAATTACTGTCCAACTACACCCAATAACTATCCTATCCCTGATTGAATATCCAAATGAAAATATTGTGAATAGTTCAACTGGAGAAACAAGATAGCCTAGAATACCAAAACGTTAAACTCGTTAGCGTCCAAATTAATGCGTCAGGTTGTTTGACGAACAGTAAAAAATGTTTAGATAAAATGCTTTGTTATACAGTGGAGCCCACTTAATTGGATAACTCTTAATTGTATATCCCTATTAACTGAATATAATTTTCAAACACAAACCCATTTACCATGCCTTCAGTACAAATTTGATCTGTTAATTGGATATGGGTTGTAGAGTAAACTCCTGTTAATTGTATATAAATTTTTGTAATATGTCAAAAAAATTGCTGTGACACGCACCAAAATCGCCTTATTTATCAACCTTTTTGGCCTCATACATCCAATACAGACATTTATTCTATTATATCTTGTTTGACAGAGCTCTATGAGCTCTGTCAAACAAGATATAATAGAATAAATGCTCAGTTTACCTTCAGAACACAGGAAACTGACCAAATCCCTGTTAATTGTATACTCCTATTAACTGAATAATTTTCACTGGCAAAATGGATATTCAATTAAGAGGATTCTATTGTAGTACCGTAATGCAAACTGCGGCAGTAAGGCCATAAATTAAATATCTCCAATCCCAGTTTATAGTGAAAGTTACTGAATGAGTTCAGTAAAATAAGGCTTGGTCCGAGTCTTTAGCGAGATCCTAATTTTTATTGGACTCATTTCATAAATTTCTGTATAAATTGTGAACGAGTTGAAGACTTTAGCTACTGGTGTAAATAGTGTCTCCTTTCCTGAGATCAGAATGAGTCTTCAGTTTGTAGTGAAATTTACAAGATTAATTTACAAGACTCAACATATGTGTTGTGTAAAATGAATCAATTAGTCAATGTTGTGAGTTGTACTCATATATTATTTAAGGTTATACATTTTTTTTAAATAATGTAAAACCTGTTTCAGTTGTTTTTGTTTCACAAATACACTGATACAATGTCTCGTAAACAAAAGGTAATGGATCTTTTTCAACTGACAAAAGTATCGGTCTTGCTTGTTCCTAGAACTTGTCTCCCCACCCCCCACATCTCCATCTCTAGACTTCTCAATATCCTCTTCAGTTTCCTTTTTTATCATATTTACAGGCAAATCTGCTAACACAATATTTAACAAGAGGCCCACAGCCGGCCTGAAGCACTCAGCTTGAACAGAAGCTGACATAAACTGAGGCCACAAATGAATCTATCTTAAGCAATCTATCTCCATAGGATCCATTAGGCCCCTCAGTAGTGACTAAAATAGTCGAAGCATCATGCCTTTTCTTCAGTTAATCATAATGTAAAAAGTGGAGCTTCCCTATGGAGCCCCTTGTAATACAACCTATGTGGATTAATCTTAGTTGCACACCTCTGGAGGGGACTTAAAAAGTTTCTAATTTTTCAGCTACATGGCTCCTTATAAAATTAACTTGGAATTGTGTTTCTATTTTAACTCACACTGAGTCCCACGACAGCCAGGGATAATTTTTTTTATTTAAATCAAATATCTGTTTCCCACTTATGCAGCATATCAAATTTTGTTAAAATCGGACTAAGAGTTCTGAGTGGTGAACCAGAGATGTTGTACACCAAATATGAATGGATTCTGACTGGTGGAGCTGAAGAAGATTTATAAACAAATTTCCTTATATGGCACTAAGTGAAAATTTGGAGTACCATAGGGTGCCCAAATATGAACCCATCAACCCAACTGGAACAAACTTGAATCTGGCCCCCTAGAAATGTTGTCTACCAAATATGAAAGCATTCTGACTGGTGGATCTGAAAAAGATTTTTAAAGATTATCCCCTGGACTGCACCAAGTTAAAATTCCCACCCACACACTCGAGTTGAAGAAACTTTAATCTGATCCCACCCCCACCCCTTCAACTCTGGTGGTATCTTCCACCCCAGTTCAATGGCAGCAATTAGAAGAGTCCATATTCATTATTTAGGAAAGACCAATCAATATTTTCAACATGCAGCCATGGGGATGCAAGTTGAAAATATTGATTGGTCTACCCACATATTTACTGAACAGCAATCCTATTTAATGACGTTATGACGTATCATGTTCCTGGCGGGAAAAGCGGCCGCTCGGGTTCAAAGAGTTAATAAATATAGAGGATATTCACGAAAATTTGATGAATACCGAAAATATCTCGTGAGTGGCTACAAAGAAATATGAGGATCTTCACGAGCGACGCAGTCGTGAGTGAAGATCCTCATATTTCTTGTAGCCACGAACGAGATATTTTCGGTATTCATCAAATTTTCGTGAATTTTCTTTTTATTTAATGCTCTACGACTACAAACTCTCCAATTTGTGGCCTTTATTTGCCATTAAGGCGCAAAATTTATGTGCCGAACCGGCGTCCATACAAAAATTACAACAACCAAACTCCAACCATTGGAATGTGTGAATATCCGCACAAAAAGTAGTCCCGTCTTATTTCTCCCCTAACTTTACGATTTACCAAGGCTGGCGAATTGAAATAATCGCAATGTGTTTCGAAGAAATAGAACAATAACAAAAAACACCACTTTCTTATTTTCAATAACAAGACACGTCATTTTATTTTTTTTGAACTCAATGCACTGAAGACGTGTGAAGTTGAACTGAAGAAATTTGAAAGTGATTTCGGCTTTTCGCTGGAAGGTGAATGAGAAAGTCAAACTTTGAAACCGCTGATTTAATGAATTGATTTAGTCACTGTCACTATCAATTATTCGAATTCGTTTGTATTTGGGACTCTGGAATTCATTACTGATGTGCTGACTCGTTTAAAGTACATGTGATTCGTCATCCGAACCTACGATGAAATATCGATTTCTAAATATCATTTTGATATTTTGTTTTGCCGACCGACAGGGGAATATGACTTAATTTTTCAGCGTGAATTGATGCCTGAGCATTAAATAAATAAAAAGGTTATTACTTGGTTAGTTTCATATCAGTTGAGATATCAGCCAGAGGTAACTTCATATCAGACCTAATTATCTAGAGTATTCAACTGCCAAGAAATTGATTTACAGTGAAACCTGTTTTGAGAGACCACTGTCTTGAGAGACCACCTGTCTTGAAAGACCACATCTGCCAGGCACTGATTGGTTTTACTCTATAATGGACCTGCTATGGGAGACCACCTGTCTTGAGAGACCACTGTGACCTGGTACCAACTTGTATTTTTATGCCATAATGGACCTGTCTTGAGAGACCGCCCCTTTGAAGACTGAAACCATGACAAAAACTTTTTACCTGTTCTGGAATTGGAAAATCCATTGTGGTTATACTAACATAATTAAAAGTATTAAAAGCTCTTAATTGGGTTTCAATTGCTAACTCATTAAAGATTCAGATGTTTTTATAAGACCCCTGTGAAAATATAAGGATTATTGCTGAATAAACAATTTCATACATACCTGAAATGTGACAGATAGGAATAAAAATAAATTTGTGTTGAAAATCTTTCTGTAACAAATTGAAATGGACTGTTATAAAAATTATAAAAATAAATTAGTGTTGAAAATCTTCAATGAAGATTTTCAACACTAATTTATTTTTATAATTTTTATAACAGTCCATTTCAATTTGATACAAAAACTTCATAAAAAAGAACAACTATAAAGTAATTACAAAAATCTATTCTTCTCCATTTCTGAATTTTGTGGTTGGTTATTCACTGACTTGAGAAAACCTGAAACCTGTTATGAGAGACCACCTGTCTTGAGAGACCACTTTTGTGTGGCCCAAAGGGCGGTCTCTCAAGACAGGTTCTACTGTAGTTTAATCATTTTATATCACATTTGGGATGTGTTGGCCTTGATAGTATTGGTGAGCTCCCATAATAGGACAGGCACCTCCCACGTAAGAACAGTACATCATGTAAAATTGCTACGGGCTTTGATAAGTTTAATGTTTTTTCACTTTGCACTTGAAGAATTAACAAATAACACTTTAACCCTTTACCCAACGCAGACGATATCAAAATTTACTATTTTAAAAATCATTTTTTTTAATTTTTCAAAAAATTTCAACAAAACCATATCATGTGACCCCTCGTTGGAACGAGCTCGACGAGCTCGTTCCAACAAGGGGTCACATGATATGGTTTTGTTGAATTTTTTTTTTTAAATAATATTTTTTCAACTGCTGAATTTTGCATATTACGTGGGCGGATGCGGCCGATTCGTTGGGTAAAGGGTTAAACACTGAAAAAATTTTAAAAATTGACACCAAATGAAGCAATTTTCTCTCATAGCGTGAATCTGAGGTTGGCCCGAAGGAAGGTCTCGTGTCCACTAAATGAGTTATGCACAGATTATTTAATTTTGCAACCCCTGATCTATTTCTTCTATATTAATCTTTAACAAAGAAAAACTTACATGCCACAACTCTCAGAACTTTCCGAATAACTTTTGTTACTGTATTCTCCTGTTCCAATGTGTCCATATTGACTGTGTATGATCTACCAGCTGCTACAAAATTTACATAGGAATCTTTTTTCTGATGGGCTTCTTCAAGTAACAATGAAGGCTCAACACCATATGGATTCCATTTTCCACGTTCGTCTTCCCACTGCCAGTAATGATAAGCTACAATTCAAATAAAGTTTTGGCTTAACATTTTGTTCATATAGACATTTTCAAACAAACAAGAGGCCCCACGGGGCCTGAATCGCTCACCTTGAACAGAACATGATATAAACAGAGTTCAAGAATGAGTCTACATTAAGCAATCCTTCTTCATAGGATACATTGTCAATCCTTGAGCCCCTCAGGAGTGACAAAAATAGTCTGAGCATCATGCCTTTTCATCAGTTGATCATAATGTAAAATGCATAGCTCCCCTATGAAGTCCCCTGATACAACCTATGTGGATTAATCTTCGTTACACACCTCTAGAGGGTACTGAATACAAAATTTCTAATTCTTCAACTACATGGCCAATTCTGGCTCCCATAGGGAGCCCAAAGATTAACCCAGGCTCTCGATTTGAACACAGTTGAATCTGACCTCCATGGAGATGTTGTATACCAAATATGAAAGCATTCTGACAAGTGGATCTGAAGAAGATTTTTAAAGAAATTTCCTCATATTGCACAAAATTAAAATTCGGGCAACCATAGGGAGCCCAAATATTAACACAGGGAACCAATTTGAACAAACTTGAATCTGACTCCCCTAGAGATGTTGCAAACCAAATATGAAAGGATTCTGACAAGTGAATCTGAAGAAGAAGATTGTTGAAGAAATTCTCTCATATTGTTCTAAGTTAAATTTCAGGTTCCCATATGGAGCCCAAATATTAACCCAGGTACTCAAATTGAACAAACTTGAATCTACACCTCAAAAGGAAGCTCCATAACAAATATCCAGTCATTGTACCCTCTGGTTCATGAGAAGATTTTAAAAATATTTTGGAGCATTTTTCCCCACCCCCTCTCTATGGGGCTGGGCATGCTGAGTTGAACAAAATTGCAATGCCCCTTCAGGACCATCACTCACACAAACTTTCACTTGAATTGGCCCAGGGGTTTTGGAGGAGAAGACCAAAACATGGAGTTGACGGACAACGGATGAACGACGGAGGTACGATGGACGGAGAGCAATAGGATTAGCTCAGCTTGGCTTTGTCAAACTGAGCTAAAAAGGCTGGCAAATATTATTTTTCAAAAAAATTCAACAAAACCGTATCATGTGACCCCTCATTAGAACGAGCTCGTCGAGCTCGTTCCAACGAGGGGTCACATGATATGGTTTTGTTGAAATTTTTTGAAAAATTTAAAAAAATGATATTCAAAATAATAAATTTTGGTACCGTCTGTGTTGGGCAAAGGGTTAACTTGCTGAGTAGTTTCAAAATGTTTTCCTTACAGCAGCCATGTCGAGATCTGATGAAAAAGTTGTCTAAATTTATCTAATGAAATCATTTGTTAAACTTTGGTCTCCAACAGAGAGTCAAAATATTAACCCAGCCCAGGAACCTAATTTGAACAAACCTGAATCTGACCCACCTAGAGATGTTGTATAGGCTCCATTGATAAATAGATTATCTCCACCTGATGCAGTGAACTCTTCTGCACTGTGGGGACTAATTAGAATTACTTCCGGTTGCTATGCAGAATTCTTTATTTCTGGGTTTTCATCTGTTTACATTGTGATTCAATTGAATAACATTGGCAAAACTGCAATCACACTAAAGGAAGAAATCTACCACGTAATTGTGTGTCATAATTACAATGCAGTCACCGTCGACTGGTCGTAATCCACACGTGGCCAGTGATGTCCATGGATGCGTTTACCAGGTAATAAAAATCATTACCTGAAAAATTTTAATTAATGAAGCAGCAGGTTGTACCTAATTAGTGTTTGGAATCTTAACATTATTGGGTCCGTGGAAATACTGCCCACTCCGTGGAAAGTGACCATACTATACAACGACCAAGTTTTCAACAGTCATGTCATTGATTTGTGTGATGAGCAGTATATGAGCCTATGTTGATTGTGATGTCATTTTGATTGCCATGCACACTTTTCCCAGGAGAGAACACCTCTGGACCCCCTCCACCAACCTATTCCTGACTGGGGTGAATTGATGTAAGGGGTCCCAATGTATTTTGTGATATTTGCCCTCAGGCAAAATTTGACAATGTGGTAATCAGCGCTATCAATTTGGGTTGTAACGTTTACAATACAGCAAATACCAAATGGTAAGTAGTTAGTGCAGGAATGACAACTCACTTTCCGATAGACGCTACACCATACATGTAAGAATTCAGACTGGTGGATCTGAAAAAGATGATTTTTAAAAAACGACCCTCATATTGCACTAAGTTAAAGTTCATGCTCCTATAGGTAGCCCAAATTAATAATCCAGGCTTCGATTTGAACTAATTTAAATCTGACTCTCCTATAGATGTTGTATACCAACAAGAGGCTCTAAAGAGCCTGTAATCGCTCATCTGGCAGAACAGATGTTTTGATTTCCCACAGGATTTCTATGGCAACTATAAGCCGCAATTGTGGCCATGTTTACAACCCGATCAACAATAAATGATGATCTTTGGCAGAGGGTGTCCCAGTCATCAACCATGTGAAGTTTCAAAACATTTGGCCTTGTAGTTTCAGAGGAGAAGATTCTTCAAAATCGACCAATCAGAATCAAAGAATGCCTCTGGCAGCCATGTTTTTCATCCAACGGAACAAAATGAGAAGCAGTTTTAGAAAACCTTCAATTCCTGCCAAAATTGGTTCACATCGGCTCAGTAGTTCCAGAGAAAAAGACGAAAATGTGATTTCCCCTTGGGTTTCTATAGTAATTATCAGCCACAATTGAGGTTATGTTTGCAACCCGATCAACATTAAATGAGGATCGTTGGTAGAGGGTGTCCCAGTCATCAATCATGTGGAGTTTCAAAACATTTGGCCTTGTGGTTTCAGAGGAGAAGATTTTTCCAAATCCACCAATCAGAATCAAAGAATGCCTCTGGTGACCATGTTTTTCATCTGATGGGAACAAAATAAGGATCGTTTGTATAGGATCTCCCATAGACCATTCCTGCCAAGTTTAGTTTACACCTGCTCAACGGTTCCAGAGAAGAAGATGAAAATGTGAAATGGACGCCGGACACCAAGTGATAGCAAAAGCTCACATGACCTTTTAGGCCAGATTAGCTAAAAATGAAAGGATCCTGACTGGTGGATCTGGTGAAGAGGATTTTTCAAGAGATTTCCTCATATTGCACCAAGTTAAAATTTGGGTTCCCTATGGGAGCCCAAATAACAACCCAAAGGCTCCGATTTGAACAAACTTGAATCTGACCTCTCTAGAGATGTTGTATACCAAATATAGAAAATTCTAATTGATGGATTTGGAGAGATTTTTAAAAAAATTCCTTCATATTGCACTAAGTTAAAATTCAAGCTCCAATAGAGAGCACAAATATCAACCCAGGGACCAGATTTGAACAAACTTGAATCTGATCCTCCTAGAAAGGATTCTGACTGGTGGATTGGTGAATCTGAAGAAGATTTTAATAAATTTCCTCATATTGCACTAAGTTAAAATTCCAGCTACAGGGGGCACAATAGGGACTCTGAATCTGACAATCCACCTCCTTCCTAGAGATGTTGTACAGCAAATATAAAAGGATTCTGACTGGTGGATCTTAAGAAGATTTTTAAACAAATTTCCTCATATTGCATTAAGTTAAACTGTGGGCTCCAATAGAGAGCCCAACTATTAACCCAGGGACTCGATTTGAACAAACTTGAATCTGACCGCTCTAGAGATGTTATATACCAAATGTCAGAAAATTCTAATCAATGGTTCTGGAGAAGATTTTTAATTTTGGAAAACCATTTATGGGTTCTATCAGAGTAATGACCCTTGTGGGGGCTTGGCAACTTTATTTGAACAAACTTGAAATGACATATGATAAGGAAGGAAATGCATATCAAATTCGGTTCAATTTGGTCTAGTGGTTTATGAGAAGTCAATAATGTAAATTTCATGCCAGATGGATGGACGACAGGCAGATGGAGGATGACAGATGGATGATGGATGGAAAGTGATCACTTAAGCTCCCACTGACTTTCAGTCAGGTGAGCTAAAAAAAAAAAAAAAGTAACCTACAGACCATGAGAATAATCTGTAATTCAATGAAACGTTCCTGTGCACAGACTTTTACAAAATTGGACAAGACACTGAAATTATGGCTATCACAGTGATAACATTACCTCTTCCATAATTAGCTAAAAAAATTAGTAATTTGGTAAAAACTGCCACAGATTGTTCATTCTGTAATGGGGCAGGCCTGGAAATGAGTTCACATTGTCATCTGTTAACAGGTTACACGATATAATATGCTGGTAACCTATAGGAAAAAAGAGTTGTGATCCTACCCAATTCTTTATTTTTGCAACGTCAGCAATACTGTTTGCATTTTAACAGAATTTCTGCGAGATTGCACTCTAGTTGTCGCTATTTATTTTGGCAGAAATTCTGTTAAGATTTAAATGTGATGCCACTCACTTTATTCAAATCTGGATACAATGTGTAACCTTTGTGTCAAGTTAGTTCTGAGAAATTGTCAAATCTGACTGGCAAACCATGCGGGATTAGTAACCTAAACGATCATTCTCAAATTACTGTCAGGCCTGGGGTGGGGCGAGAAAAAAATTAATATTGTTGATCCCACTTAACCCTTTATCCAACATAATGGCCAAAACCGGCCAGCACTATTCTAAACAAGAGGCCCCAGGGGGCCTGAGGGCGCTCACCTGACATGGTAGCCTAAATATCAACCCAGAGAATTGATTTCCACAAGTTGCATCTGCTCCTCCTAAGAAAAGCTGAAACCAAATATCCAAATATTTTGACCAGTGGATCTAAAAAAAGATTTTTAAAGAATATTCCTCATACTGAACTAAGTCATAATTCGGGCTCCCACAGGGAGCCAATATATGAACCCAGGGACTTGGCTTTAACAAACCTGAATCTCACACCCCTAAGGATTCTGCACACCAAATATCAAAACATTCCGACTGCTGGATCTGAAGAAGAAGATTTTTAAAGAAAATTCCTCATTTTGAACCAAGTTACAATTCGAGCTCCCACAATCAGCCCAAATATGGACCTAGGGACATGGCTTGAACAAACTTGAATCTTACCCCCCGAAGGATGCTACATAAAAAATATCAAAAGCATTCATCTGCTGGATCTGAAGATTTTTAAAGAAAATTCCTCATTTTGAACTAAGTTGTCATTCAGGCTGCCATAGTGAGCCCAAATATGAACCAAGGGACTTGGCTTGAACAAACTTGAATCTTAGCCCCTAAGGTTGCTCCATGCCAGATATCAAAACATTCCAACTGCTGAATCTGAAGAAGAAGATTTTTAAAGAAAAATTCCTCATATTGACTAAGTTATAATTTGGGCTCCCACAGGGAGCCCAAATATGGACCCATGGACTTGGCTTTAACACACTTGAATCCCCCATCCCCCCCCCCCCCCCCCCCCCCCCCAAGGATGCTACTCACCACATATCAAACCATTCCGACTGCTGGATCTGAAGAAGAAGATTTTTTAAGAAAATTCCTCATTTCGAACAAAGTTACAATTCAAGCTCCCACAGTGAGCCCAAATATGGACCTAGGGATGTGGCTTGAACAAACTTGAATCTCACCCCCCTAAGGATGCTGCATACCAAATATCACAAGATTCTGCCTGCTGGATCTTGAGAAGAAGATTTTCCAAGAAATTTGCCTGAAATGCACTAAGTTCGAATTTGGGCTTCTATAGTGAGCCCAAATATGAATCTAGGTGGCCGATTTGAACAAACTGGAATCAGATCCACCCCACAATGTTGCATACCAAATATCAAAAGATTCTGCCTGCAGGATCTGGAGAAGAAGATTTTTGAAGAAATTTGCCTGAAATGCACTAAGTTCAAATTCGAGCTTCTATAGTGAGCCCAAATATGAATCTAGGGAGCCGATTTGAACAAAATAGAATCAGATCCACCCCACAATGTTGCATACCAAATATCAAAAGATTCTGTCTGCTGGATCTGGAGAAGAAGATTTTTTAAGAAATTTGCCTGAAATGCACTAAGTTCAAATTTGGGCTCATATACTGAGCCCAAATATAAACCCAAGGGGCCGATTTGAACAAACTTGAATCAGATCCACCCCACAATGTTGCATACCCAATATCAAAAGATTCTGCCTGCTGGATCTTGAGAAGAAGATTTTCAAAGAAATTTGCCTGAAATGCACTAAGTTCAAATTTGGGCTCCTATACTGAGTCCAAATATAAACCCAAGGGGCCGATTTGAACAAACTTGAATCAGATCCACCCCACAATGTTGCAAACCAAATATCAAAAGATTCTGCCTGCTGGATCTGGAGAAGAAGATTTTCAAAGAAATTTGCCTGAAATGCAGTAAGTTCAAATTTGGGCTCCTATACTGAGCCCAAATATAAACCCAGGGGGCCGATTTGAACAAACTTGAATCAGATTCACCCCACAATGTTGCATACCAAATATCAAAAGATTCTGCCTGCTGGATCTGGAGAAGAAGATTTTTTAAGAAATTTGCCTGAAATGCACTAAGTTCGAAATCGGGCTCCTATACTGAGCCCAAATATGAACCCAGGGGGCCGATTTGAACAAACTTGAATCAGATCCACCCTCCAATGTTGCATACCAAATATCAAAAGATTCTGCCTGCTGGATCTGGAGAAGAAGATTTTTTAATGTTTTTCCCATTGCCTACAGTGTTAAAAAGTGCTGACTCAGCACTTTTTCAATGTCCCGAAACTGTACCCTATGATAAAACCGATGGCAATTTTTTTTTACCAATTCTTTCTGTTGGTCCTAAGGAAGCTTCACACCAAATAAAAATTCTCTGTGCCGTGCAGTTTTGGAGATATGGGCGTTTTAATTTTTTTCTATTTTTAGCTCCTGCAGTTCCCATGAGGCTACGGGAAAAAAAAAATCAGCATAAATTAGGTACTTATGACCCAATAAACCCTCACATAAAATTTGGTTCAAATCAGCCTCTCGGTTTGGAAAATAGAAATTTTGGGCGGGGCCAAAAATTTCGCCCCTCCCATAACGACGCCAAGTATAGCCCCACAAACTTCTCTTGAACAAATCTGAGTCTACACCTCAAAAGGAAGCTGCACACCAAATATCAAGTCTCTGCTACTGCTGGTTCATGAGAAGAAGATTTTTTAAGATTTCAGCACACTTTTTGGGTGTGGCCCTACCCACAGGCGGGGCAACTTAATTTGAACAAAATCAAATTGCGATGTCATAACAAACTATTATCTCAAATATCAATTAAATTGGTTCAGCGGTTTGGGAGGAGAAGACGCAAACACCATGTTCACGGACGCCGGACGGTGAGTGATCACTATAGCTCTCCTGACTGAAAGTCAGGTGAGCTAAAAATCGCCAGTTAATTTTCGTTATTTTAAAAATTTTTTGTCTCAAAAACATAGGTTATGACCCCTCATTGGAACAAGCCCGTCGAGCTCGTTCCAATGAGGGGTCATAACCAATGTTTATGAAATAAAAAATGAAAAAATTAGTTATTCAAGAATTTCTTTTGCAAGTGTTGTTTGTTTTCCATGTTAGGTAAAGGGTTAATTAAACACCGCTTAATAGAATAACCCATTAATTATGCAGTGGAACTCTGTTAATTGAATAGCTACTTTGCCAATCAAAAATATTCAAATAACATAAGTTGCTGAAGGTAATTATAACTGCACTGCAGTGTGGGGCCGATGATGCAAAAATTAAAAACAATGTAAGGACCTTAACTCTGTTGAAAAAATATGGGCAACCTTTTTATAAAAAATGTGCAGGAGCGGCGTATCATAAGGATCCATCACGCCAAATTTCACTGAAATCTATCCACGCACTGGTAAGAGATTGATGTGGATGGATGGACACACAGATGGATAGATGTATGGACGGATGGATGCACAGACAAATGAATGCATGTAATCCAGTATACCTCCCATTCTCTTCGAGAGTGGGGTATAATTAAATGTGCATATTGGAAGTAATTTGAATGAAGGTGTCAATGACACTGTAGCTTAACTGGACTGTGTGTAGTGTTTGATGAAAAGGATAATGTTCAATGTTTATGAAAGGATTATGAAATGAGACACGAATTGTGATAATTGAGAATATGTTAATTTCTGTTCCCTGTATGCTATGTTTTCAATAAGAATAATTCGAAGTGTAGACTGTACTAAAGAATTAAGACCTGGATTGATGTGGCCATAACAGTTAAAGTATGTCAACTCAAGTTACAGTAAAATCATTCCAAAATGAGTCATCCTACCACGTTACATGAAATCCCTTCATAAATATAACTCCTAATTTTTGCTAAAGGAATCTAAGTCATGTGATGGTTCAGCAGTCACGGTGGACTGATCATGACCAAAATAGGAGAGGCTCATCTAGATATCATACCAAGTTAAAATGAAATCCCTTCATAAAAACAACCTGTAAGCAGTGCTAAAGGAATCTAGGTCACATGACCAGGAAGCAGTAATGACTGACCGATCGTGACCATAATTCGACAGTCTCATCCAGACATCACACCGACTTATCATTCCAAATTACAATGAAACTGCTCCATAAATATGAACTGTAGACTATGCTAAACAAATCTAGGTCACATGCCTGTGCAGATGTCACAGTTGACCGATTATGGCCAAAATAGGACATTTTTATCTAGACATTATACTGAGTCATGCTACAAAATTTTCAATGAAATTCCTTTATAAATGCAAGCTGTAGACTGTGCTAAAGGAATCTAGGTAACATGCCCCTGCGGCCATCACAGATGACTGAACCCGACAAAAAAAAGGACGTTCTCATCTAGACATTATACAGAGTCATCCTACGAAAGTTACAATAAAATCCCTTCATAAATTTGACCTGTAGACTGTGGTAAAGGTTTTCGGGTTTGGGGCTCTCAGCCGCCACAGTTGACAGATCGCGACCAAAAAGGAGACTTTCTCATCTAGACCTCGAACCTGTATATGAAATTTTATGATCATCAGCCAAGAACTATGGGGTGTAGCCTGTGCTAAAGAGAATGTGAACAGAATCCCGCACATGTGATGGCAATAGCTTATCTTAACTTTGTCAAGTTAAGCAAAAAACCTGTCGTCCAGAATGAGGTAGTTTGTGAAATCCTGTATGTGCAAGTTTGGTGAACTATAAAGAAACACTGGCAACAGAACCTTCATGGGGGAGGGGGTGATGGTCTTATAATATGCCATGTTTTTTTTTTTTTAATTTTTGCATCCAAAACAAAGCTTATGATCACTCATTGTAACAAGCTCATTGAGCTTATTCCAAAGAGGGGTCATAAGCTATGGTTTTGTGACAGAAAATGAATATTATTAGCTTTTTAAGAAACTAGAGTGATGTCACGCCTACAGCCCGACTGTCCCAGCAATGGCAATGCTTAGACACAAAACAGACTGAGCCATTTTTTGTTAACCGCTTACCTAACGAATCTGCCATATCTGCACTTGTGATGTACAAAAATTGCTATTCAAATTTTATTTTTTCATTTCTCTACCCCAAAACATACCTCATGACCTATTAATGGAACAAGCTTGATGATCTTGTTCCAATAAGGACCAATAAGCAAAGGTTAGAAGTAAATAAAAGTGTCAATGACACTGTAGCTCAACTTGTCAAGACATGTACATGTATAGTATGTGACACAGCAATGACAAACATCTAGGTAATGACCTGATAACAAAGATACATATAAAGTATTGTAACGGTCTGTACATAAATACTGACCGTAGCCTGTAACAAATGTATAGCTAAAGTATTGTAAAGGTGGGTGACAGACAGATGCTAAACTAGGAAAGAAATCTTTGAGTCCCTGAGTGGGTCTGACTGAACCCCAAAATATTTGTTCTCATAGCACAGTGATAACAAAGGCACCCCAAAACTCTCTCATTCCTGTCCCAAGGTGAAAACAAAAGTACCCAAAAAAGTTCGTGAAGATCAGTTCATAAATACGAGCTGTATAGAAGTTGTGACAAAAAACTGATTGGACCTAATTTCAGTACAAAATGGCCACTGGCAGCCATCTTGAATTTTGGACCGCACTCAGAAACACTCGTTCTCATCCCAAGGTGATAACAAAGGTACCCAAGAAGTTTCGTGAAGATTGGTTGATAAATACAGCCTCTAGCCCGAGCCGTATTGACATGTGCACTTACAGTGTATAAGTAGCACTAGCTAAATAAAAATTCATCTAATTTGCATAATTTCTGCATGAGAAAAAAACCTGTACTGTATATGATGTATTCCATTTTACTAAACATTCATACAAAAATTTATTCAAATCAGAACTTTCATACAGAAGTTCTGTACAAAAGATTGATTGCATTAATTTTGGTACAAAATGGCTGCTGGTGGCCACCTTGAATTTTGGACCACACCCAAAAACATCCGTTCTCATCCCACGGTGATAACAAAGGTACCCAAGAAGTTTCGCAAAGATCGGTTCATGAATAAGGCCTCTAGCCTGAGCCGTATAGAAGTTGTGTGCAAAAAACTGATTAGACCTAATTTCGGTACAAAATGGCCACTGGCAGCCATCTTGAATTTTGGACCGCACTCTGAAACACTCGTTCTCGTCCCAAGGTGATAACAGAGGTACCCAAGACGTTTCGTGAAGATCGGTTGATAAATACAGCCTCTAGCCCGAGCCGTATTGACATGTGTACTTACTGTGTGTAAGTAGCACTGAAAAAATCAAAGTTCATCCAATTTGCATAATTTCTGCACGAGAAAAAAACCCGAATTATATGTGATGTATCCCATGGTACTAAACATTCACACAAAAAAATTTTCAAATCAGCGCTTTCATATGGAAGTTCTGTGCAAAAATCTGATTGCACCTAATTTTGTATAAAATGGCTGCCGTCGGCCATCCTGAATTTTGGACCGCACAAAGTTGAGCTAAAAATGAAAAAATCTGATGTTTCAGAAAAATAGTTTGTTGTTGGTGATACCAAAGGTACCCAAGAAGTTTCGTGAAGATCGGTTTATAAATACGGCCTCTAGCCCGAGCCATATTGGCATTTGCACTTACAGTGCTGAAAGTAACACTAAATACATCAAAGTTAGTCTAATTTGCATAATTTACGTACGAGAAAAAACCCCGTATTATATGTGATGTATCCCATGGTACTAAACATTCATACAAAAAATGATTCAAATCAGCGCTTTCATATGGAAGTTCTGCGCAAAAATCTGATTTCACCTAAGTCTGTACAAAATGGCCGCCAGCGGCCAACTTGAATTTCGGATCGTATTCAAAAACACTCGTTCTCGTCCCATGGTCATAACAAAGGCACCCAAGAAGTTTCGTAAAGATCGGTTCATAAATACGGCCTCCAGCCCGAGCCGTATTGAATTGTTGACAGAAGACGGACTGGCCTTGGCAAAAGCGCAAATTTGGCTTCGCCAAAGTTGAGCTAAAAATGAAAAAATCTGATGTTTCAGAAAAATAGTTTGTTGTTGGCTTCAATTTGTGTATAGGTAAAGGTTCAAAGATGCAGTACATAAAACATTGTTGGGCTATAGGAGTCATTTTTTTTTATTTTTGCATGTAATAACTCCCAATCCTTCAAAATGCATTTTGGAAATAATTGCCTAAACCAGCCTAAACTGGAATTTTCGGTCGGAAACCAGTTGTTGATGGACGGAGGGACGGACGCTCCAACATTTCGGGTTTATGGCTACCAAAAAAACATTTTGTATGTCCAAAACCTTATTTTACCCAGAACCCCACCCCCTCCACCCTAGAACTTATATTTAACCCTAACCCCACCCCTCCACCAAAAAACCACACCCTAACCCTACCCCACCCTGACCCTAAACCCAAAAAGCCCACCTAAGACCCTAACCCCCACCTAACCCCCAAACCTTAAGCCCTACTCTGGGGCTACCCCTAACCCTAACCCCACCCCTGACCCAACCCCACCCTAGCCAAACCAATAGGATTAGGAGCTATTTTTCGGTTTAGGGGCTAGTAAAACTAAAACTAAAACCCCTGACCCCAACACTACCCCCCCCCCCAGGACCTAACCCTCCCCAACCTTAAGCCCTACTCTGGGGCTACCCCTTACCCTAACCCCACCCCACTCCTAACCCTAACACTACCTTAATTTGGAGGTAGCCCCTAATAATAGTACCCCCTAAACCCGAAATGTTGGCCCGGACAGACAGATGGATGGACAGACCATTTACATAATATGACCATTTTTACAAATGAGCGTATAAAAAAGTAATATCAAATTTGAAGAGAATCGTATAATTAGAACTGGATTTATCTTCTGGATAATATGGGGAGGTGGGAGGGGTGGACTGATTCCACCCATCTCCCCTGAAGTTTTGGAGACAGCATCAAAGTCCCTCACTCCCATTTCCTTCCAATCTGTATTACTTTTGTAAAACAACAGAAGTATGCTGCAGAAGGCATTTCTTTATATTTCAAACTGTGAAGTTCAGGTAATGAGAAAAAAAGCTGCATACGAGTAAAAGAAATGAGGTCTGTAAATACAATTATTAAAAGTTGTATTGATCATGTAAAAACAAAAAGTGACCAAGTATGTGTTAACAGCCCAATTTCAAATTTAAAGAAACTAAATTCATGCAAATATTAATTGAAACCACTGTATACAGCATCAGTAGACCTTGCCCCAAATGAAAAACAATGACGTTATAACACAGTGTTTGATGAATAAAAGGTACAACCTCGAAAAGCAAAACTTTAATCTGAAACTTTAAGCTAGGAATACTAAGTAAAATTGACTGCAAAAAAAGGGTTAAATATTTCCTAAAACTGATAAAAGAAATCACTGATGTAAATGAAATCATTAAGTTGTACTGACCCTGCAAGAATTAAAGTAACAAAGTATGTGGTAAACGCCTAATTTCCAAAACAAAGAAACTAAGTCTGAAAACATGTTTAAAAGGGGTTAAAATCCTGCCAATATTAATTAAAATCATTGTAGAAAGCTTCAGTAGACAGTATAGACATTGTCCCAAATGAGAACAGTGACATTCTACTAAATTGTTTGAAGAATTAAAGGTGTAACTCTGTAAATAAAAAACTTTAACCGAAAGCTTCAACCTGGAAGTTAAATTGACTGCAAAAAAGGGTTAAATATGTCCCAAAATAACATGAAACATAATGAGAATGATGCAGTCAATAGTAATTAATATTAATTAAAAAGAAAAAAAAACTGCAACGTTCACTAAAAAAAAATTTAACCACAAACTTTAACCAAAACTCTAAATGTTGACGGACGGATGGACAGATGGACGGAAGTCATGAATAGCCCTGACTGTAAACAGTGTGGCTAAAAATGCCTAATTGGCACCCCAGGGGGGAGGGGTGGAGGGGTGTTTATAAGAGTCAAAATTCTTTCCACATGTAGTCACTCTAAATCCTTCAAAATGCATTTTGGACCAAAGAAAAAATGTTGCTTAAATGGCCCCTGGGGAGGAGGAGTGGGGTAGGAGAGAGAGAGGGAGGGAGGGTGAGGGGGTAATAGGAGTCAATTTTTTCAGCATGTAGTCACTCTAAATCCTTCAAAATGCATTTTGGACCCAAGAGGGGTATGGAGTTAAAAAAAAATGTCTGCACGTAGTTACTCTTAAATCCTTCAAAATGCATTTTGGAGCAAAGAAAAAAAATGCCTAATTGGGGTGAGGGGTGGGAGGGGGGGTGGGGGAAGAGCAGGGCAATAACTTCAACATTGGATAATGGTGGTCATCGAACTTGACGTAGACACCGCTGCTGTAGAGACATATACTGAAAAGAATTGAAATCTGTGAACTATTGTTCGAGTTATGCCATAAAGAAAGTTTGGACAGATGAACAGACAGACAGAATGATGGACAGACGGATGGACGGAGCTCTATATTATATCCCTCCGTTGTGGGAAGATAAAAAGTAACAAAGTATGGGTAGAAGCCTAATTTGAAATTTAGAGAAACTAAGTTCAAAAACAGTTTTGAAAAGGGTTAAATTAATGCCAATATTATTTGAAACCACTTTATATTTGTTCAGTAGACCTTGACCCAAATGAAAAACAATAACACAGTGTTTGAAGAATGAAAGGTACAATCTTGAAAATCAAAATTTTAATCCGAAACTTCAAGCTGGGAATACTAAGTAAAACTGACTGCCAAAAAGGGTTAAATATTTCCTAAAACCGATAAACGAAATCATTGATGTAAATGCAGTCATTAAGTTGTATTGACCATGCAAGAATTAAAGTAAGAAAGTATGTGGCAAAGCCTAATTTAAAACACAAAGAAACTAAGTCCGAAAACATCTTTAAATGGGGTTAAAATCATGCCAATATTAATGAAAATCACTGTAGAAAGGTTCAGTAGACATTGTCCCAAATGAGAAACAGTGACATTGCTCTAAACTGTTTGAAGAATTGAAGGTGTAACTTTGTAAACAAAAAAACTTTAATCAAAAACTTTAACCTGGAGGTTGTAAGTTAAATTGCCATACAAAAAAGGGTAGTCTTGTGCGGTTTTATTTTCCTTGTTTCGGTTCGGTTTCGGTTCGTTTTTTTTTTTAAAAACTCGGTTTATAGGTCGGTTTTCGGTTTTTTATAGTAAGACATCTGCAGTTTCCAACAGAAACTATGTAGTGTCAATATAATGCCCATACTGTCATATTTTCAATGATGATTTAATTGGCCTTGACTTGCATTTGTGCTAAGTATATAAATGGCAGGCATTATCCAAACAAAATAATATAAAAGAAAATAAAATGTAACAGTGTTCGTAGAATATCACCACTCACCAGTCACCAATTCTAGGCACATCCCCCCCCACGCCCCACCTCCGGTCTTTAAGTTCAGGCATAGAGAGTCTATGATGAATTGATATTAACACATGGGTGTGAAAAGAGCTAATTCACAATTTCCCAGGGCTCTGTTCAGTGCTCACTCCTGGTTGGGGCCCTGGGCAGCCTAACAAAATGACTCTACTAGGCATTGCAAATAATAACAAGCGTTGCCAAGTGGGTCACCTAGACACCCATCCTAACATATTTGACAATGAACTGATGTATGGACTCTTTTCAATACTCCCCCCCCCCCCCTCCCACACACACAGTGGTGACTAGTGCCACCACCCGCCCTAGTAAAATAATCAGCAATCATTTCATGTCAGACTGGAATGGGAAAGTCATATTGTTTGTAGCTGGGTGGGCTGCAAAACGAACCACATTACTAAATACCTATTGTCTTTCCTCCCCCCCCCCCCCCCCCCCCCCCACACCTCGTGCACGCAATGGTTTTAGCTCAACGGAATTGATTTCACAAATTCACTGGTGTACTGTTATATATTGTAACTTTTTTGCGTTTGCCTCTTGCCATTCCAATTTATATTTATACCGGTGGTTTGTTCCTTTTGTTGGCCCCCTTAAAGTAAGTTGTGTGGGAATGCAACCGTGGCACGTTGACACTCAATGACAGCGATATTACGGAATGCAGCTTTTTCCTGTGGATATGGACGATTCGGTCTTGGGACGTTTTGGCCTCGGGACGTTTCGGTTCAAGACGTTTTGGACTTCTTATATTGAACTAAATAGAATAAGAACTTGCAGTTTCGTGTTTTTAGTGGGCCGAAGCCTTCAGGACAAATCGTCTCTGGTCGAAACGTCCCAAGACTGAATTGTAGTAAAACCTCTTCCTGGATAAGCACATCAAGGGAGGCAACAGACTACATCCGAAACACGTGGTGGGGCAAACCGTGACAAATGTTATTTTCGAATACGACAATGAAATGCCAAGACCTTTTTCTGATATGATATTATTCCCTGTCCAACAGATTGTAGATAAGTAATTTTAATTAAACTGATTGACAATGTCATAAACGAAGCCAATTGCACAAGGTATTTCCTGTAATCAGTGAAATGTAGGCGTACTGGCTGTCTGTTTTGTCATTCTCACAGAAAACACAACCCATTTTTACGTCAACGATGTGTGATTGACAACTTGTCATACATCATTCTCGAGTGATCTGGACATGCTGCTGTGACCCCTTTACATCCAGAATGCGGCGTGCATTGACGACACTGTTATTTCCTGACAAAGCTTGACATTTCAGACATTGTTAGTGCAAACTGAATAAAGAAAACATCTCTTCCCGACATTTTAGGAAAAAAACGAAACCGTACTCATTTACCAGTTACACGGTTTTGGTTTTCAAGCAAAACCGAAACCGACTTATAAAACCGGTTAAACATACAACACTAAAAAAGGGTTAAATATTTCCCAAAATAACATGAAACATAATGAGAATAATGATACAATCAATAGTAATTAATATTAATTTAAAAGAGAAAAAACTTTAACCTTCACTAAAAAACTTTAACCACAAACTTTAACCAAAACTATAAATGTTAACAAACAGACAGACGGATGAAAGTCATGACTATAGCCTCAGATTGTAAACAGCCGTCTAAAAAGGGTTAAATATTTCCCAAAATAACATGAAATATAATGAGAATGATACAATCAAAAGTAATTAATATTAAGTTAAAAGAAAAAAATGCCGATAGGATCACCGATCCAATGTCGCGTTGTGAGAGCACAAAAGTGGGTTTAATCATTATCAACTTATCGTCTGGAAACCAGTTGAATACAATTTACTATGTGAAGGGCCACTGTGACCTTGACCTTTGACCTAGTGATTCCAAAATAAATAGGGTTTCTTTCTTGCACCAATGCCAACCCACCTATGAAGTTTCATGAACATGGGTGGAACCATTATCAAGTTATCATCCAGAAATAAATTGTTTATGATTTATTATGTTCAAAGTCACTGCGACCTTGACCTTTGACCTAGCGATTCCAAAATAAATAGGGGTCTTCCACTCACCTAGGCCAACTTACCTATGAAGTTTCGTGAATGTGGATCAAACCATTATTAAGTTATCATCCAGAAACCAATTGTTTACGATTTACTATGTTGAAGGTCACTGTGACCTTGACCTTTCATCTAGCAAGTCCAAAATAAATAGGGTGCTTCCTCTCTTGAAGGCCACCCTACATATGAAGCTTCATAAATGTGGGTTGAACCATAGTCAAGTTATCATCCGGAAACAATTGTTTATGATTTACTATGTTCAAGGTCACTGTGACCTTGACCTTTGACCTAGTGAGTCCAAAATAAATAGGGTTCTTCCTCTTACTGATGCCAAACTACATATGAAGTTTCATGAACGTGGGTCAAACCATTATCAAGTTATCGTCCGGAAACCAACTGTTTACAGATTTACTATGTTGAAGGCCACTGTGACCTTGACCTTTTACCTAGCAAGTCTAAAATAAATAGGGTTCTTCCTCTCACTGATGCCAACCTATCTCTGAAGTTTCATGAACATAGGTCAAACCATTATCAGGTTATCATCCGGAAACCAAGTGTTTTTGATTTACTATGTTCAGAGTCACTGTGATCTTGACCTTTGACCTAGCGAGTCCAAAATACATTGGGTTCTTCCCCTCACAAAGGTCAACCTACATATGAAGTTTCATGAATATGGGTTCACCATAGTCAAGTCATCATCCGGAAAGCAATTGTTTATGATTTAGTATGTTCAAGGTCACTGTGACCTTCACCGTTGACCTAGTGAGTCCAAAATAAATAGGGTTCTTCTTCTCACAGAGGCCAACCTACCTATGAAGTTTCATGAACGTGGGTCGAACCATTATCAAGTTATCGATAGGAAACCAATTGTTTACGCCCACCCACCCAACCCGCCATTCATCAAACTATAAGTCGAATTTGACTTCGTCACAACTTGACTAAAAAACTTTAACCATCACTAAAAAAACTTAAACCACAAACTTTAAACAAAACTGTAAATGTTAACAGACGGATGGACAGATGGACGAAAGCCATGACTATACCTCTGACTGTAAACAGTCGGGCTAAAAATGAAAGTGTCAAATGGTATCTGGTGAAGGGTTGAAAAACAGCTGAATAAAAATAGATGCAGTTGTTTTGTTTGTCAAACCAAAAGGGGGATTCTTTCCCCTCGATCTGCCATTTAGCTGATATTGATATAACTGACCTTCGGTAGCCTCCTCTAAGATTGAACATCGAAGCCTTCTCTGAAACTTTGTTTTCTTGTTTTTCTGTATCATCTTATCACAATCTATTTCCATGTTCACACCTGTTTCTACTTCCAAATTAAACTGAGAAAGAATGAAATATTAGTGTAGTTTTACATAGGACTGCACGGTATTCGAAACTGAATACCGGTGTTCAACAAAATACTGCGGTATACCGGTATATAGAAAGACTGTTCAAATATATGAACTTACGTACCATAATCAGGATCTGAGCCCCCACAATCAGAACAAATCAGCATGCCTTGATGATACAGTTCGAATAACCCTTTACTCAATGCAGACAATATTAAAATTTATTTTTTTCACACATTACTTTATCAAATTTAAAAAAAATGAAAGTGTCAATGACACTGTAGCTCAACTTGTCAAGACATGTACATGTATAGTATGTGACACAGCAATGACAAACATCTAGGTACAGACCTGATAACAAAGGTACATATAAAGTATTGTAACGGCCTGTACATAAATACTGACCGTAGCCTGTAACAAATGTATAGGTAAAGTATTGTAAAGGTGGGTGACAGTCAGATGCTAAACTAGAAAAGAAATCTTTGAGTCCCAGAGTGGGTCTGACTGAATCCCAAAATATTTGTTCTCATAGCACAGTGATAACAAAGGCACCCCAAAACACACCCATTCCTGTCCCAAGGTGAAACATTTTTTCTGCAACCACTGTACCACTTGAGATAGTGTAAACTTGTCCATAACATAAGCAGATAACTGAAAATGGGGTGGTTACACTGGTGGCCATCTTCTTTTCCACATAGGCTTTCAATGGTGCATGTTCACGCTGGGTATTATCGGAGAATAATTTGCGATCAATTTAACATCTGAAAGTTTACAGGTTTTCAATTTTGTATCATGATTGTATAGGTTCTTTGCAAAAAAAAAGTGTTGAAAAACTTGATTTTCGCCTATTTTGAGGTATATTTTTACGGCCATCTTGATTTTCACTCACATGATTGATATTATTATACAGGGAAAGGTATCAGAAATACGAATGTGTTAATTCCCATTCCTTATCTCATATAGATTTTCCGTAATGGAAAACAATTAGTGATGGTGTAAAATTGCGACCCCTTTTCAATCTTTTTTTCATGCTTTTGTACACTTCCACCTCATTTGGAAAAGTTTATTAGCTTGATTTAGTTCCGAAGTAGGGCTTGCACTTACATTACAGCCAATTGTAAACAATTGTGAGTAGGTTGAGCAGAAAATATTTTCATTGAAAATATTGATTGGTCTACCCCACATATTCATGTTGCATCCATCCTACTTCATGAAATTATCACGTATCATGTTCCTGGGCTTGAAAAGTGGCCACTCGAGTTCAAAGGGTTAGATTCGATTTGCTCTTGCTAGTAATAACAAACATGTACTTTCTTAAGAGACTAGACTTGCTGCTTGGACTACATGTATGTCAGACTCACAGTTGGTTGCATGTAAATGGATGCCTGTGGCTGATTCAGGCTAGGGCTGCAATGATACGTTTTCTCACGATATGATCCCAACGATTCGATACGTATCATGATACACTCATCAGTCATCAAAAAGTGAGGACACAAGAAGCAAATCTGCAGTTATGGACCACCGGGTTACCCGGTGGTCCATAACTGCAGATTTGCTTCTTGACTCCTCACATTTCTACTGGGCTGGTGAGTAGAGGGAAAAGTCCAATATCCGCCCACACAATGGTCAAATAACAAATCATCATACAGTTTTGGATCAAGCAGCTTCCTTTCAATGAAATTAAATTTCTTAAACTTCTTGACAACTACACATCATGACATACTCTTCTGTTTCCTCAGGTTTCCTTGGAATTTATGATTTATTGGATCATAGTATCCAAAGGTTCAAGAGCGAAGTTAATGGTTTGTGCTATTCAATGCTAACAAATACCAGAGAGCAATGTAAATTCAGACTTCTACAATCCCGATTTTAAAGAAAAACTACTTATAATGGATGCGAAGAGTCAACAAAGAGGCCATGTTTGAAGTGTCATTAACAAAATATTCATGAACTTTTGTACTACAATGAGCTTTTCTGTTGTTGCTTCTGTTTAGGGGGCGAGTTTTGCAACATAATTTTTTCCAATGCCCCATATTTTACAGGCATGGCATTGATGATTATATGCTGGACATGATCTAGGAGCATGATGCAGAGCACAATTGCGACATAATTTTGAAGTTTTGATGGCGTTGATTCTTGTGGTGTTGCTGCTTGTGTTGTTAGAAGCACTAAGGAGACTGATTGAAGCTTGTGAGAGCTGGCATCCTCTTGTCATAACACCCCTAATCGGATAAGATTTGGGTTTTGTAAGAAGTTCTTTCGAAAATCTTAGAAAGTTGTAGAAAGTATGATCATTTCTATTAAATGCTCTTTAGCTCCTGTGCATCAAATTCACACTTTATTGATTTCTCCCGCAAACGAGAAACAAAATCAGTGATTGGTTCATCATGTTTTTGTGACATATGGGCAAACTCGAGCCTTTGAACATGAAAGTTGACTTTAACAGTGACATCAATTGCTGTTCTAGTAAAGACTAAATTTTGGTTGGGTCTTGTAGTTGAGCTTCTGTGAGACCAGATGCAAGGACATGTTGCATACATTCATTGCCTATAGCAATTTTTATTTTTGTTGCGCATTGTGTGGGATTTTTAACTTCAGTGTCATCAAGATAAAGATTCATCTATGCACGGAATGCTGCGGTGAAAGCATCTGACAGGGGCTCGTGTTGCCAATTCATCTCTGACATTTTTGTAGTCATATCTAATATTTTCTTCGGTACTGCCTACAGGTAGAGCTAAATATTGGATTAGATAACTGTAGGGAATAGTTGAAGTGGCAAAGCCTACACACGACGTTGATTTTCGAGGGATTTTCATTGATCGAAAATTTAAGTGTCAAAAACACAAATATTTACAGTACGTAAAATTCAGCGAGCGTGAGGTTGTCTACACAGTGCAATCCACTTTGCAATATTTGTGGTAATAACTTTTGCCACGCATTACACAAAAGTTCGAAATACGCAGTGTCTTTTTGTTGACAGTCACTGTGGTTGCATCCCGACAAGTTTAAAGTTTGTTTTTTACTCTGCCACCATGCAGTAATAATAAGGCTTTCTTCAGTGGTGGGAGTTAAAGTAATCATTCAACTGAAACATTTATTGTGTGAAATGCCATGACACATAGATTTACAAGAGACGGCACTTATCATGTACACGCCAGTACGGATCACTGTTCAGTTACACACTGCTTAGTTCGTAACCAATTCTGATATCACAACACAACTCAGAACTAATTCTTGGCTGGTTAACTCACCCTTGACACCTGGGGTGTACAGTTAAAACTAGAAGTCCTGTCACAAACTGTGTGCTTATCTAGGCTTAATTGCGCGTAGGAATTGCGCGCAGTTGTCATATCGAATGGCATCCAAAGCACGGCAGGTTCTCCTGGTTACTCGTAGCAAACACAGGCAATGTTTCTGGCAATGGACCTCCGGGTTACCCGGAGGTCCATTGGCTGAAACATTGCTTGTGACAGGCCATATGTACAGAATATGATAGCCTTACTATGGTCATAACCCGCAGATTAACGCGCAGATTAAAGTTCAGATCGACGTGCTATTTCTGCGCATTTCATGACAAGACTTCTAGTTTAAACTGTAACTATGGATGTGTAAAGGGGGTGTGTCCCTCCCCCACTCCCAATAATTTTGCAGTTGGGACATTTTCATGTTGATTGGAGTCTTAACCATTTGAACCCTGGTGGTATCTTCCATGTCAGTACAATGGCAGCAATTGGAAGAGTCCATACTCATTTTTTGGGGGTAGACCAAATAATACTTTCACTGAAATATTGATTGGTCTACCCCACATATTCATGTAGCATCCATCCTACTTTATGAAATTATGATGTACAGTTAAAACTAAAAGTCCGGTCATGAAATGCGCACAAATAGCACGTCGATTTGCGTGTTAATCTACGCGGTATGACCACAGTAAGGCTATCAAATTTTGTACAAATGGGCTGTGCACAAGCAATGTTTCAGCCAATGGACCTCCAGGTTACCCGGAGGTCCATTGGCAGAAACATTGCTTGTGTTTGCTATGAGTGACCAGGAGAACCTGTCGTGATTTGGATGTCATTCCATATGGCAATTGCGCGCAATTCCTACGTGCAATTAAGCCTAGATAAGTGCGGAGTTCGTGACAGGACTTCTAGTTTTAACTGTATCATGTTCCTGGACAATAAATAATAATAATAATAATAATAATAATTAAGCCAGCTGAAAATCAAAAGATGCAAATCAAAGGTGTGAAAGAAAATGGGAATGAAAATTCTTACCTTTTTCTTATCTTCATTATAAAAAGTTGATATGATATCATTATGATCATTTGAATATGGTGTCCACGCTCCACCATCACCTTCCCATTCCCAATAAAGTTTGGGAAAGGATTCTTCACTTTTCACCTTCTGCCGTTTGGCAGGTACACTTCCAACATCACTCTTTCCTTTACCTAATAACAATATTAATAGAATAGAACTATCACTAGTGATGAGCCGATATGGATGTTATCGTTATTTGCCGATATCCGATATTTCAATTCAATATCGGACAAATACCGATATTTGTTTGTGTTTGTGTATAGCTTGTGTATAATGACATTCTGACAGGACAAATGAGACATGGGATTGTTCAGCTGTCAGTGTGACTCGAGACACGTCTCGGGTGGATTTCAACGTAACGTACATTTGTGATGTATCAATATCATTATCCACAGACAATACAATTTCGAATTTCGATATAAACAAGTTGAACATACCATTTTAGTACAATGAATTTGTGTTCAGGGATTTTTCTGGGTGACGACAGGGGCCGAATATAGGCCCCATTCCCAATGAGATTTTGGCATTATTTTCCCCAATTTCCAACATTAAATTCCCAATTGGTACCCAGTATCAACTTAGTCATAACATTTATGAACATTTACTGCAACATTTACTTATTATGCTGCTAAAGGAACTATTAAACCATAATGTAAAATAAGGCCTAAAAAAATAAAAAATCTGTTTCTCAGGCCCTCCCGCATGGTCGTTTTGGCTGCCGCATGCTCTCTTTTTATAACCAATTTAAACTTTAAAAAAATTAAAATTATATGGTTTATGTCTGATATTTTACCCAAGTTAAAAAAAATTGATGAATTTGTCCCTTGAGTGCAAGAAGGCTTTGCAATGCAATTGCAAAGCCTTCTTGCACTCAAGGGATGAAATAGACCACCACCCATGCTATTCTGTAGATTATGAGGCCTAAAACTTGAACCAAGAACATGAACTTTTGATGGCAAAGAAGTAATTACTGAAATAAAAAATAAAATAAAAAACCGCTAGCCCGCATGCAATTTCACAAATAATGGCCCGAGAAACAAAAGATCTACTTTGTGTGGCTTAACAAAACCTACTTCTTCATTTTTAATGTGCCTATATAGAAGAAATGTGAACTTTTCTAAACTGTACAAAATCAACAGGATTCCCAATTTGGCCCAATAACCCTTTACCTAACATGAAAAGCAGATGACACTTGCAAAAAAAATTCTTGAATAACTAATTTCTTTCATTTTTTGTCTCAAAAACATAGGTTATGACCCCTCGTTGGAACGAGCTCGACGAGCTCGTTCCAACGAGGGGTCATAACCAATGTTTTTGAGACAAAAAATGAAAATAATTTGAAAATTAATTGGCGATTTTTGAGAATAGCGCTGGCCGGTTTTGGCCGTTATGTTGGGTAAAGGGTTAAGATGGCTATTTTCTCAATTGCATGGGCCACTGGCCCCATTCCCAATCCACCTAGAAAAATCCCTGGTGTCTATTTACGCACGAACAACATAGGAGGAGTAAGTCAGTTAAACATCACTGGTTTAATCCATTGAGCATGTTTCCCATTGAAAATTAAATAGCATTGTGGGAAACAATGAATCAAACAGACGAAAGAAATCTGAAAAGAATATCTATATACAATAACAGTTAACAAACACACGTGACTTCCAGACGCAGGTATCGGTATGCTAAAAGTAAAACGTGGACTTAGTGGAGTAAACTTATCAAACTCAGAGACATGTCATTGGGTACCGGTAAAAGTGGTAGCCTATTACAATTCTGTGTTTGAACATTCAGTGGCAAAAATTGGCGTAGGGTTTTTTTCAAAATAAGTGAAATAACCAACACAAATATTTAATCTACACATTTTATTTTCCAATTATTTCTCCAAATTGACTCCAATTTCTCCGGCAGTTTGAGTTAGCTTTGCCGAGGGCAAGCCATGAGGCCACCAAATGTTCTCACATAGAATACTGGAACAGTAAATCCTGTACTGAATGTTCTGAAGTTAGATTACTCGTTGTAATTCACCACACGCATGACCCGATGTCCCATGTGTTTGTTTCTGTTTGGAAAAAAATTTCAGGATTGGCTGTCACCGTCAGATCCATTGTTGCATGTAGTTTTAGGAGACCCACGTGGTAATTGGTATATATTTGTTTAAACTGTGCACCCAGCCACCCCTAACGTGAGTAACCACTAATATTTAGTTGAGATTATCAGCGATTGGCCCGAGAACTTGATTTGAAAGAAAGACATATTGGCTGCCAATATCGGCAGAATTGCTATTTTTTGCCGATACCTAGCCGATAAGCCATTTATCGGCCGATACCGATAACCAGTACCAAAAATCGGCTCATCACTAACTATCACTGAAGGAGATCAGGCCTGATAAAGTAGATTTTCTGTTTCTCGGGCCATTTTTAGTAAAATTGCATGTGAGAGGGCGTTTTTTTCTTTTATTTTTTCTTTTTTGTAATTATTTCTTTGCCATCAAAAGTTCATGTTCTTGGTTGTTTTATGTCTTAGGCCACATAATCTGCAGTCCAGAACAGCATGGGTGGTGGTGTATTTCGTCCCTTGAGTGCAACAAGGCTTTGCAATGCTTTAGCAAGTTATCAATTGTATTAACTTGGCTAAAATATCAGACATAAACTATTTAATTTTTATTTTTTAAGCGTGCATTGGTTATAAAAAGAGAGCATGAAGTAGTCAAAAGGATCATGCAGGAGGGCCTGAGAAACAGATTTTTAACTTTTTAGGCCTTAGTACTCCCACTTCTGTCTTACTACAATGTACCTCTGAATATTGAGCTTGAAAAACCAATAATAAATTTAAGTTCATGGGAGATAACCTGGTTAAAATTGTTGCAGATCAAGAAGTTTGGAATATGCGTACGCCAACTGTTACTCAAGTTTGAAAAGTTTGATCAAAATTGGTTCAGTAATGAAGGTGTTCCACACACAAAATCCCACGTACAAATCTATATTAAATTTTCTAAGTTGAAGGAGAAATAACTTCATGAATATGTGCATGTTCACTCATTAGTGGCCATGTTTAAAAAGTTTCACTGAAATCGGTTCAATATGATAAAAGTACATGTAGAAGATGCGCACACAAGAATTAAATTTGAAAATCGATAATAAACCTATCTTTCTGTGAGATAACCTGGTTAATATTGTTGCAGATCAAACATTTCTCATCAGTGGATCTGAAGAAGAAAATTTTTTAAAGAAATTTCCTCATTTTGCGCTACCTTAAAATTGGGGATCCTATACAGAGCCCAAATTTTAAACGATGGACGCGATTTGAACAAACTTGAATCTGACCCCCCTAGAGAGGTATTCTGGTCCATGCAGTTCTTGAAATACATGTATGGGCATTAGAATTCTTTTTCTATTTTTACTTCCTGGGGTTCCCACAGGTCTGCAAAAAAAACAAGAGGCCCCACGGGGCCTGAAGCGCTCATCTTGTACAGAACACAATTGAAACAGAGTTCAAGAATGAGTCAACATTAAGCAAGCCATCTCCATAGGCTACACTGTCAATCCTTGAGTCCCTCAGGAGTGACAAAAATAATCTGGGCATCATGCCTTTTCTTCAGTTGATCATAAGTAAAATGTAGAGCTCCCCTATGAAGCCCCTTGATACAACCTATGTGGATTAATCTTAGTACCTCTAGAGGGTACTGAATACAAATTTTTTAATTCTTCAGCAAAATGGCCAATTCCGGCTCCCATAGAGAGCCCAAATATTAACCCAGGCTCTTGATTTGAACACAGTTAAATCTGACTTCCCTAGAGATGTGTACCGAATATGAAAGCATTCTGGGTGTTGGATCTGAAGAAGAGAAATTGTAAAGAAATTTCTTCGAATTGTACTAAGTTCAAATTTGGGCTACCATAGCGAGCGCAAATATTAACCTATGGATCCGATTTGAACAAACTTGAATCTGACCCCCTAGAGATGTTGTATACCAAATGTGAAAGCATTCTGACAAGTGAATCTGAAGAAGAAGATTTTTGAAGAAATTCCCTCATATTGTACAAAGTTAAATTTCATGTTCCCATATGGAGCCCAAATATTAACCTATGCACTCGAATTGAACAACCTGGAATCTGACCACCCTAGAGATGTTGTATACCAAATATAAAAGCAAACTGGTGGATCTGAAGAAGATTTTTAAAGAAATTTCCTAATATTGCACTAAGGAAAAATTTGGGCTACCATAGTGAGCCCAAATATATACCTAGGGATCTGATTTGAACAAACTTGAATCTGACCCCCATAGAGATGTTGTATACCAAATATCAAAGCATTCTGACTGATGGATCTGAAGAAGAAGATTTTTTTAAATTACCCTCCATACTGAAGAAAGATAAAATTTGGGCTTCCGTAGGAAGCCCAAATATTAACCTAGGGACTTGGTTTGAACAATCTAGAATCTGACCCTCATAACAATGATGTATACCAAATATTAAAAGATTCTGACTGGTGGTTCTGAAGAAGAAGATTTTTAAAGAATATTCCCCATATTACCCTATGTTAAAACTTCGGGCTCCTGTAGAGAGCCCAAATATGAATCAATGAGCTTTATTTCAACAAACTTTTATCTGACCCCCCTATGAATGCTGTATACCAAATATCAAAAGATTCTGATGATTGGTTCTGGAGAAAAGATTTTTTTAAATTTTTGCAAATATGCTGACTCAGCATTTTTTCGATGCCCATTACACCCTAACATAACCGATGGCAATTTTTTCTTACCATTCAATTCTACTGGTCAAAAGGATACTTCATACCAAATAAAAGCTCTCTGTTCCATGGGGTTTGGGAAATATGGGCGTTTGAAAATATTTCTATTTTTAGCTCCCAGGGTTCCCAAGGGGATGCGGGAATTGTTTGCATGGGTCAAGTACTTATGACCCAATACTACCACAAAACAAATTTGGTTCATACCGGACCATCGGTTCAGAAAATAGAAATTTTGGGCGGGGCCAAAAATCTTACCCCTCCTATTACAAAGCCAAATATTACTTCACGAACTTCGTTTGAACAAACTTGATTCTACTCCTCATATGGAAGCTCCATAGCAAATATCAAGTCATTGTACACACTGGTTCTTGAGAAGAAGATTTTAAAAATATTTTGGAACAATTTTCCCCACTCCCTCCCTTTGGGGCTGAGCATGCTGAGTTGAACAAAAATGAAATGCCCCTTTGGGACCATCACTCAGTGACACTCACACAAACTTTCACTTGAATTGGCCCAGTGGCTTTGGAGGAGAAGAGCAAAACATGGTGTTGACGGACGATGGACGACGGACGGAGAGCGATGAGATTAGCTCAGCTTGACTTTGTCAAGATGAGCTAAAAACTGGAGGTATATATCAAGTATTTATGACCCAATTAAATTACAAGCTAAATTTGGTTCAAATCAGCCAATCTATTCTTGAAATAGAAATTTTGGGTGAAGATCAAAATAAGCATGCTGCCACAGAGAGCCCAAATATTGAGTCATTATTGACCTACCATCTTGGCTTAAACAAACTTTAATCTCTACCACTAAAGGAAGTTTCTTACCAAATATTAGAGCATCCTCTGTCTCTGGTGGTTCATGAGAAGATTTTTAAAGATATTTAGGCTTTTGGGGCATTACATGTAACCCCAACCCAAAGGGAATAGCAACTTTTTGGGGAAAAAACTCTAAGAGTATACTCCTCCAAGCTGCTTTGTAACAAATTAATTAAGATTTGTCCCAAAGGTTCTGAAGAAGAATAAATAGTTGATGGAGCACAAGAAAGATAATGACTCGGCTTTTTCCCATTGCCAATAGTGTTAAAATGGCCATCCCCCAAATGGAACACATGACAAAACTGATAGCAATTTTTTGGTTCATCTGATTCCACTTGCCCTAAAGAAGCATCATACAAAAAACAATATTCTGGTCTGAGCAGTTTTTGAAATACGGGTGTTTTAATTGTTTTTTTCTTTTTTAGCTCCTGGGGGTTTCCACAGGGCTAATGAAAAAACATTTTGGGGCATAAATCAAGTACCGGTACTTATGACCCAATTATACTACATGCCCAATTGGATTCAAATCAGTCCATTGGTTTTTGAAATAGATATTTTGGATGGAGTGCAAAATGGGCATGCTACTCTATTGGTCGAAATAAAGATGGGGGGGGGGGGGGGGAAGGGGTATGGGGGGGGGGGGGGTAATAATAGTACAGGGTGGAAAGTTCCTCAAAATTAAATACTACTACAGGGGTGAAAAAATAGATTCGTTTTCCAAAATATTCTTTGTTTACTCCTGTAAGAACCAAAAGAATATGTCTCAGCCTTTGTTTCACTGTTATTAATATTCAAAATTTCATTGAAGTGATTATTATATAAAAATCAATCATTTGGAATGAAATAAAAAACAATAAAGAACCCAAATAAGAAGAGTACAGGACGAACTTTTTCTCAAAATTTAATAAGAGTACCTGTATGTTTATTTGGATCCATAGAGTACCAGTGAGAGCCCAAATATTATCCTATAGAGAGCCCAAATATTATCCTATAACTAACTTGCCTTCAACAAACTTTAATCTCCACTACCAAGTTTCATAACAAATATCAAAACATTCTCCCTGGTGGTTCATGAGAAGATTTTTATAGATTTTGGGGTGGGTTGGAGATGGCTAATCGAGCACTCGGCTATGTAAAAATTCTTGCGAAACTGCACTTTTTATCATTAACAAGTATTCATATATTGCATGGAATTGAAATATGTATAGCCTCTCATGGCAGAATTCTAAAAATCTATTAAGACACTAGAAAGGCTGCTTAACTGGTAGAGTGCTAGAAGCTCATATTTGGGCTTTATTCAGAACTGCAGGTACCTAAAGTTAAATTCTTCACATTCTGTGGATGCCCTTCATATTATCTTGTAAGTAAAATTACTTCATCTCCATTGATTTGCATTGTTACAATTTATGGGAGAGTACCTATAGTATAGGCACTCTCCCATGAATTGTAACACGACAAAAAAATGTGAACAAATCTTGAGGCTGAGAAAAAATTTAGCACTCTACCAGTTAAGTGACTCCGACTTTACCATTCCAGATTCAACTTTTGACTAACCAGTCATGCATTCACATATATTTAAATTTGTGCAACCACCATGCAAACAAAACGAGCGTTCTCGTCAAAGTTTTCACAGTTTCTGGTACACAAAACACGGAATAGACCAAATAACATAACAGTTTGGTATTCAATGACTGGTTTGATTCGGTTTTTCGGTATCCCCATCAAGTCTGAAAATAAGCAGACTGTCATCTGAAAAATTAGGTCCCCAGAGGGTGAATTTGGTGATGCTAACCTGCACAGCAGGGTAGCATCACAAAATTTACCCTCTGTGAACCTCAGTCTGACTCAAGGTCTCACGCTAAAACAGAAAGATGTACCTTGAGGATAAATTGGCCCACTGTATGGGATTGCATCAGCAGATTCACCCTCTGGGTACCCCATTTTGCAAATGACAGGTTGCTTATACAGGGACCGATCAGGACTATTTAAAATACGCTCTAGCATCGGAGCCTATTTTTTCAATTCATGCGCCAGATTTCAATTTACGGAGTCACACTGCTGTTTGTAACACACACTGCAAGTATGTAATAGCTCTCATCATTTTCATTTAGTACACTATAGCAAACATTAATCTTCACTGTGGTTTCTGATCAAGTCTTGGCTGCCTATTTAGGCAGCCAAGACTTGATCAGAAACCACAGTGAAGATTAATGCTTGGTAATTAAGACTTGAAGTATTAACTTAAGCACTCTACAACAATGATAAATGATAATCATATATACAATACATGTAAGAGTGTCTCTCTCGATTATCCATCGAAAGAATATCAAAATATGATCTGAGAAGTTACGCGCCAACTGAGAAGCCTATTTCTGAGATTTAAGAGCCAGGTCCTGATGTTTCAGAACCAAATACGCACTGGCGCATGCCCAGGTCAGTCCCTGCTAAAATTCAGGCTTGATCAGGCCTTCACTTTTGAAAAACTTAGGGGAGCAATAACACAACAGCTCCCCTAAATTTGAGTCAGGAGAGCTACTCTATACTTAAGTCTGTTATTAGTAAGGGAATTGGAAGGTTTAAGGAGAGGTATTACAACTCTCAAGGAGAGCAATTACAATTCTCCTTAAATTGATTTTGCAGGAGCCATGGAGGGTGGGAGCTATAGCTCTCCTCAAAAGACCACGCCTGCTTGATCCCGATGATATCTGTATTGGTTCAGTTTGCCCAACTCTAATTTGAATACATATATATATATATATATATAACTTCGTCAAATTGCCGTCATGCTCGGAAGTTTACTTCCTTCTAAGCAGATTTCATTTTTGACTAATTGTTATTCCGTTACGTTAAGTGCCGTACCAATGTGTATCGCGTCATGGGAACGTAAACTTTAGCGTCACACAGATCCTAATTGTTGAATGGGAATTATAAAATTGATTGAGATACGCGTACGTCTTACAGATCGATTTATTATTTGGCAAGTGGCCGCCTAGCTCCAAATCACGAACCTGTCTATAAAATCGCCGATACATATCTTCCTTGGGTGGCAACAAGTAAAGATATGTTTCCGCATTACACGTTGTTCACTGTTTTTAATTGTAAATTATGGACAGATCTTCCTTAGGTGGTAACAAGTGGACATATATTCCGCGTTTTTATGCGCAAATTTTGTTTTCAGCCTTAGAATTAGGAGCATTCAATCATTTATCTCAGCCTCGCCCTGGTAACAGAGGCAGAAGCGAGTTCGCATGCAATATTCACACATTCAACCATTCCTTGACCCGAATTGTTCAAACGCGTTGTTCTCCATATTCAAGTGTATTGCTTGTACAATCCCCGTATCATATCTCCCTTGGGTGGCAAAGGTATGTTCCCCGTTTCATGTTATTCCCCGTATCCGAGTCTATTACGCGCAAAATAACCGTATCATATCTTCCTTGGATGGCAACAAGTAAAGATATGTTCCGCGCTTCACTTTGCTTTTTGTATTCACGTGTAAATTATGCAAAAAATACCGTATAATATCTTCCTTGGGTGGCAACAAGTAAAGATATGTTCCGCGTTATTACGTAAAAAGCAAATATGAATTAGACACTATTTCTAAAACCTCGCCCTGGTAACAGAGGCAGAGGCAAGTAAGTTCGTATACTGTATTCACACATCCAACCACTCCTTAGCCCTTATCATTCAATCATTAAAAAACGCGCCTCCATATCTCCGCCCCAGTACCCAACCCACGCCAATCAGACATCAATACCGCTGATGAAAAATAGAATCTTTTTATACCGTCCTTGCGTAGTAATAACCCCATCCCCCCCCCCCCCCCCCCGATCTTTCCAGGGTGTGTAAATGTTTTGTCCCCACCCACTAGGAAGATATTATATCACATGATATAGTTTTGTTGAAATGTTTTAAAATTATTTTTTCAACTCCTGAAATTGTATATTACGTGAGCACATGTGGACGATTCCTTGGGTAAAGCGATAATATTATTTATTCGGAGCTAAAGTTAAAAAACTCAAGACATCTTGAAAATTAAATTGTGGGTAAATAAATAATGACGATAAACCGATATTTTTGGAATTACACCGGTATTCAATCGATATTGGTTTTAATACCGGTATATATCGGTTTATCGATATACTGTGCAGGCCTACTACCGACCATATTTTTTTTCAGTCCGTTAGTGGAAACAAACGCCCTTTTTTTATACCTAATGAAAATAACAAATTTTAATATTTTGATATTGCATACAATGGGTAAAGGGTTCAAAAAATTTCCCATTCAGCCTTCACAATGCAAGTTTTCCCAATGGAAAGTGACCTGGATCCTTTTCAAAAAAGTATGGCTAGGGCCTTGCAAATGCCATTTCAGAGAATACAAAATAACGAATGCTATATACCAGAGAATTGAAAATAAATAACGTTTTCCCCTTTAATTTTTTGGCCAGGCATATTTTACGACTTCTGTAAATTAGATTTAAAAATTTCTGCAAACCTCTGCAAAATAGGTTTACAAATTTCTAAATGATTATTTCTGCTTGCACCGTATCATTGGATGGAGCAGAAAGCAATTTCAAGTCAAGGATTACTACATGTACGACCTTGATCTTTAGAACAAGGACCCAAAAATGCACCCAACTATGCCCACAGATACACGGATGGACAGGGGTGGAAGATTTGAGAAATCAACTTACTAGGCAGAGGATGAGTGACAAATCTTGTCAGGGATCGACATGGGCTAGGCCTGTAGGCCACAAGAAACAGCACAGCCAACCTTCACCGGAAATGTCTCCCAAAATTAAAACAAAAATTCCAATGTGACCCACTCAGGCTCCAGGGGTGCCAAAATTTTATTTTAGTAAAAGATTTTTCTTTCTTCAAATGTTTCCCCCCCCCCCCTCCACCCCAGAGTCCTGCTGAACTTACTCCACTCCCTCTGTGTGCATGGGGTATTAACCAGGCAATATGAATATACATGTAATACAACCTGGAGGAGGAGGGTGCGGGAAGGCACCTGGGAATTGTCCAAACTGACTAAAATCTACAGCGATAATTGCTATCAAATGTATTGAAAACACAATATTTGATATTTTAGTGCACCAAAAAGTAGATTTGATTTATTTTACATTCATCATGAGTAAAGCAAAAGTAAGTGTGAGTAAAGTTATATTTATACCTGATTTCTGAGGATTTAAGCAGATTTCATATTACAGGAGGATGACATCCCTCCCCCCCCCCCCCCCCCCCCCCCACCATATTAATGTCTCAACATTTTTGTAATTGGACGTTTTGTATATGTGTATATATCCCCAAGGCGATATTTTCTAAAGAGAGGATATCTAGTGTTTTTGAGTGGATACCAAAAATGAAAGTGTCAATGACACTGTAGCTCAACTTGTTAAGACATGTACATGTATAGTATGTGACACAGCAATGACAAACATCTAGGTAATGACCTGATAACAAAGATACATATAAAGTATTGTAATGGTCTGTACATAAATACTGACCGTAGCCTGTAACAAATGTATAGGTAAAGTATTGTAAAGGTGGGTGACAGTCAGATGCTAAACTAGAAAAGAAATCTTTGAGTCCCAGAGTGGGTCTGACTGAACCCCAAAATATTTGTTCTCATAGCACAGTGATAACAAAAGCACCCCCAAAAGGCCAAAACACACTCGTTCCTGTCCCAAGGTGAAAACAAAGGGACCCAAGAAGTTTTGTGAAGATCAGTTCATAAATACGAGCTGTATAGAAGTTGTGACAAAAAACTGATAAGACCTAATTGCAGTGTATTAGTAGCACTGAATACATGTAATATCAAAGTTCATCTAATTTGAATAATTTCTGCACAAGAAAAAAACCTGTACTATATGTGATGTATTCCATGTTACTAAACATTCATACAAAAATTTATTCAAATCAGAACTTTCATACAGAAGTTCTGTACAAAAGACTGATTGCACTAATTTTGGTACAAAATGGCTGCTGATGGCCATCTTGAATTTCGGACCACAATAAAAAACACTCGTTCTCATCCCCCGGTGATAACAAAGGTACCTAAGAAGTTTCGTAAAGATCGGTTTATAAATACAGCCTCTAGCCTGAGCTGTATAGAAGTTGTGTACAAAAAACTGATTACACCTAATTTCAGTACAAAATGGCCACTGGCAGCCATCTTGAATTTTAGACCGCACCCAGAAACACTTGTTCTCGTCCAAAGATGATAACAAAGGTTCCCAAGACGTTTCGTGAAGATTGGTTCATAAATACAGACTCTAGCCTGAACCGTATTGACATGTGTATTTGCTGTGTGTAAGTAGCACTGAAGAAATCAAAGTTCATCTAATTTGCATAATTTCTGCACGAGAGAAAGACCGTATTATATGTGATGTATCCCATGGTACTAAACATTCACACAAAAAAATTATTCAAATCAGCGCTTTCACATGGAAGTTCTGTGCAAAAATCTGATTGCACCTAATTTTGTACAAAATGGCTGCCATCGGCCATCTTGAATTTCGGACCGGACCCAAAAACACTCGTTCTCGTCCCACGGTGAATCCAAAGGTACCCAAGAAGTTTCGTAAAGATCGGTTCATAAATACAGCCTCTAGTCAGAGCCGTATTGGCATTTGCACTTATAGTGATGAAAGTAACACCAAAAAACATCAAAGTTAGTCTAATTTGCATAATTTATGCACAAGAAAAAACCTGTATTATATGTGATGTATCCCATGGTACTAAACATTCATACAAAAAATTATTCAAATCAGCGCTTTCATATAGAAGTTCTGCGCAAAAATCTGATTTCACCTAAGTCTGTACAAAATGGCCGCCATCGGCCAACTTGAATTTCGGATCGGACCAAAAAACACTCGCTCTCGTCCCACGGTCATAACAAAGGTACCCAAGAAGTTTTGTAAAGATCGGTTCATAAATACGGCCTCTAGCCCGAGCCGTAATGAATTGCTGATGGACAGATGGACGACGGACAACTGGTCATGGCATAAGCTCAAATTTGGCTTTGCCAAAGTTGAGCTAATTATCTCATGACTGGCCGAGCGAAATGTTTATCTTCCGTGAGTGTTTACACGAGTGAAAATAACCATTTGTTTCGGTTACGAGTGAGATCATTTTTGGTACCCACTCAAAAACACTAGATTTTCTTTTCATTGTACATTTTTTAAAAGAATCTGATCATTCCTATCGATAATTCCACTTGTTTCGACCTTGAATTGAGGCATGAAAGTAAACAGCTGATGTGCTTCGATACGCAGAAGTGATTTAATTGATACTCTGAACAGGTAGCGTCTTGTGATCTGATTTAGCTGGCGGATTTCATGCATCAATTCAAGGTGAATACATGTTGAATTATTGCTGAAAATGAATGGTATCTACTCAAAAACACTAGATTTTCTTTTCATTATACGTTTTTAGAACAAATTGATCATTTCCAGTGATAATGTGACTCTTATTCATCTTGAAGTGATGTTTTGAAAGCAGTCATTTTGATTGAAACCACAAAAGTGAAAATTTCTGTATCTTCACAGTATGGTTTCTATCTTTCCACAATATTTTCGATGATCTACATGTATCATTTAGCGTATAATAAATACACAACTTGTGGGCAGAAATTTAAATGAAAGCGTCAATGACACTGTAGCTCAACTTGTGTAAGACATCTAGAGGTATAATATGTGACACAGCAATGACACACATCTAGGTAATGACCTGATAACAAGGGTAAGGTACATGTAAAGTACTGTAAAGGGCAGTACATAAATACTGACTGTAGCTTGTAACAAATGTACAGGTAAAGTATTGTAAAGGTAGGTGACAGTTAGATGCCTCTAGCCAGAGCCGTATTGAAATGTTCACTTACTGTGTAAAAGTAGCACTGAATAAATCAAAGTTTGTCGAATTGGCCACCGGAGGCCATCTTGAAAATTTAGACCACACCCAAAAACATTTGTTCTCGTCCCAAGGTGATAACAAAGGTACCAAAGAAGTTCCGTGATGATCGGTTCATAAATACAGCCTCTAGCCTGAGTCGTATTGACATGTGTACTAACTGTGTATAATCAGTACTGAATAAATCAAAGTTCATCTAATTTGCATAATTTCTGCACGAGCCTAAATACAGCCTATAGCAAGAGCCGTATTGACATGTGCACTTACTGTGTATAAGTGCACTGAATAAATCAAAATTCATCTTACTTCCATAATTTCTGCATGAGAAAAAAACCTGTATTATATGTGATGTATTCCATGTTACCAAACATTCATTCAAAAGTTTATTCAAATCAGATCCTTCATATAGAAGTTCTGTACAAAAAACTGACTGTACCTAATTTCAGTACAAAATGGCTGCTGGCAGCCATCTTGAATTTTGGACCACACCCAAAAAAACTCGTCTTAATCCCAAGGTGATAACAAAGGTACCCAAGGTAGTTTCATGCAGATTGGTTCATAAATACAGCCCATAGCCTGAGCCGTATAGACATGTGTACTTACTGTGTATAAGTAGCACTGAATAAATCAAAGTTCATCAAATTTGCATAATTTCTGCACGAGAAAACAACCTGTATGTATTCCATGTTACTAAACATTCATTCAAAAATTTATGCAAATCAGAACCTTCATATAGAAGTTCTGTACAAAAAACTGATTTTACCTAATTTCGGAACAAAATGGCTGCCAGCAGCCATCTTGAATTTTGTATCACACCCACAAACACTTGTTCTTGTCCCAAGGTGATAACAAAGGTACCCAAGAAATTTTGTGAAGATCGGTTCATAAATACAGCCTCCAGCCTGAGGCATATTGACATGTGTACTAACTGGTATAAGTAGCACTGAATAAATCAAAGTTCATCTAATTTGCATAATTTCTGCATGAGAAAAAAACCTGAATTATATGTGATGTATTCCATGTTACTTAACATTCATACAAACATTTATTCAAATCAGAACTTTCATACAGAAGTTCTGTACACAAAACTGATTGCACTAATTTTGGTACAAAATGGCTGCCGGTGGCCATCTTAAATTTCGGACTGCACCCAAAAACACTCATTCTCGCCCCACGGTGATAACAAAGGTACCCAAGAAGTTTCGTAAAGACCGGTTCATAAATACAGCCAGGGCCGTCGAGAGGGGGGGGGGGGGGGTTTGGGAGAGAGCCAGGGTAGTAACCCCAGGGCCCAGCGAGGACAAAGCTGTGCCATCCGAGACAGCTAGTTTGCGAGCTTTTTTCAATGCCCAATGTGTGTGAATTGACAGGCGGACCCCGAATTCACTAGTAAGCATATATTCTTTCAAGAACTATCTAAGTTATTAGATATAGCGTGGGTCAAAGAGGATAAAAATAACTGCAAGATGCAGTCATGCGGCTGCAGCTTGCAGTTATTTTTATCCTCAATGTACCATCTGTATGCACTAGACTATGTCCACATGCTTTATCATATGCCAGTTAAAGTGACGTGAACAAAACGTTCGGTTGATTCAATATATATATATATCCCTTCTAACCATTCTCTTGTGTAACTCAATCTAGTCTTTGAGAGGCAATTGAGTCCTAAGATTCGGTCGGGGGAAGGGTGAATATTTTCATGGGTCTTTGGTAAGTTGGGTTTGAAAGAAGGGGGCCCGCCCAGGTGGTACCATCTAATTGATCCCCCTGGGGCCCGTATTTTCTCTCGGCGGCACTGAATACAGCCTCTCGCCCGGGGAACGGGACAACCCAACCCAGGGACAACCCACCCCAAACTGGGTGGGACAACCCGCCCCGGGACAACCCGCCCCAATTTTTCTTGACTGTGATATTGGACTAGGATTAGATTTAGAGTACTAATAACCTGTTATTCGCCTGTTATTACTTATAATACGATCATACTAATAAATAAGCAAAGGGATATAAGGGAAAACCTGACTGTCATAATGTCATTTGAATTATGAGTGTATTGTAAGTAATAACACGTGAATAATTCAGAATGAATTATTCACCTGTTATTACTTATAATACGATCATAGTAATAAATATGTGATGGGATATAAGGGAAAACCTGACCTCATTTGAATTAAGATTGTATTGTAAGTAATAACACGTGAATAATTCAGAATGAATTATTCACCTGTTATTACCTGTTATTACTTATAATACGATCATAATAATAGATACGCGACGGGATATTGAGGTCTATGGGTGTTATAATAAAACAACTTTAAAATTGTCGATTTAATTTATTAACATAAAAAAACCCACATTTATTGTGTTAGTCTTAGATAAAGGAAAAGAGATCAACGCTGTGATGAATCCATACCACACTAAAACAACATGTCCTGTCCTTTGATTTTTGCGCATCGAACAAAAAGCATTCCTCTTAGAGGGTACCCGACTGAAACAACACGTCTAAAACAACACGCCAATTCTAACTGGTGTCTACATGCTACCAATTCAGTTTATAAGTATTCTTAGTTTGATTCAGTTATTATGGGATGTGTTAAGAGGATTGTGGATTATTTTCGTTAAACTTGGATAATTTTCGATAAAAAAGTGAGTAAAAATCTTTTTTATATATTACCATCTCCCCAAATTTTTTTAAAAATTGCAGAAAAAAATTGGATCAATGTGAATTGTGGATAATTTTCGATTATATTTGGTAATTTTCGATAAAAAAAGTGAATAGAAATCTTTTTTATATATTACTATCCCCCAAATTTTTTTGTCAAATATCCAAAAAAAAAATATCGGGACAACCTGCCCCAAAAAGTGGGACAACCTGCCCCAAAAATAGGCCTGGGGCGGGTTGTCCCTGATCCCTCGCCCGAGCTGTATTGAATTGGTGACAGACGGAAAACAGGCTATGACATAACCTCAAATTTGACTATGTCAAAGTTGAGCTAAAAATGCCAAGACTGCTAAAGTTTTACTCAGGAGTGGCAAATGTTATTGGCATTTGTGTTGTGAACAGAAAAACGTCATCTACGGGCATAAAATCGTTCCCCGTCAAGAACGGAAAATATGCTTACCGTATCCGTTAATCGGACATGTTCCGTTTTTTGTAAAAGTACTCTTGATGTTTTCGCGGGAACAAAATTACCATCTTTATTGTAATTTCTCGTTGATCTTGGACGAATACCATTCTCAAACACTTTGGCAATGAGCTATTTTCAACATTTGTTCTATGAATGTCGATTTGACACTAGAAATCCGTCTAGGTCACGTAATGTGAATGCTATTATCGTACCAAGACAATTACCGCAAAAAAGGTTGCAGACCGGTAGTTATTTTCAACATTGTTTACCCCAACCCAAAAGAGATGTTGGCAAAAGTTAAAAAACGACATTCGGATCTTTTCATAAACAATCGAAAATGCTCACCTCGTTTAGGATCCATGATGCACTTTTTTAAGATATGATAAACTGGAATGATTTGTGCTTATATAGCATTTATAGAGTTGTGCAATCGAATCAAGTTGAAACAGGTTTCCATGAGTTGTTCAAAAAGGAGGAATGGCTGCTGGTCTGCCGAACTGGAACTTGACGCATACTTTTGGCGCGCGCGAGTTTGCCATGCATGCTTTTATGGCTCTTAATTCAAAACACTATGCGAGATCCATTTAATTATTAAACTGAGAAAAATAATCTTGAATTCTTCTTTGTTACATTCAAGTGTTCTTCAATGAAACCCCTCTAACATAAAGGATATTTATTTTTCAGAAGACACATGTAAGGTTTACATACATCTGAAAATAAATGCCAATCTTGAACCCTTCCCCAAAGCACAGCTGGAATATCAAAATTAATTATTTTGATTATTGTTTTTTTTTAAAGTTTTAAAAAAATTTCAACAAAACCACATGATGGGACCGCTATGAGGCATCACATGATATGGTTTTGTTGAAATTTTTGGAAAAATATGTTTTCAACTGCTCAGTTTGTAAATTATGTATTAGGATGTAAATCATGCAATCCATTCTTTAGATATAAAGGGTTAATATAAAGCCACTATTTATATGTGGCCTTTTTATCCAACATAACAGCTATTATAAATACTGGTAAAAAATGCCATTCAAATTTTATTAATTTTTTCTTGTGTTTTTTCCAAATCCATAACTTATCAGTGTCCAGAGGTGTCTACGGGGAGGGAACTGGGTGATGGTAGGAAAAAAAACACCAGGAGAAAGTCCTGATAATAAACCCCCTGACAAACTGCATGGGTAGGAATAACCCTCTAACACTATTCCACCTCATATAAATTCTACCATTTATTTACATATGTATGTTCTTGTATCTTTGACAAAACAAACTTGAACCCCAACATACTAATGTCAAAATACTCTAATTTAAGGCTGAAAATATTTCTCAAAATGAAAATGGAAATTAAACCAATTCAATATTGAAGACTATACTTGCAAAATAATCATGAATTACAAAAAATTTTCAATTTTTGCCTCAAAAACATAGCTTATGACACCTCATTGGAACGAGCTTGTTGAGCTCGTTCCAATGAGGAGTCATAAGCTATGTTTTTGAGACAAAAATTGAAAACATAATAAAGGTTTGTTTGTTACATTGGGTAAAGGGTTCATGTAAATCATCAATGGTACGGCAGTTATTCAGCTACCTATAAGAGCAAGTGATTAATCGGTTAACCAAGATTAATCCATGTGATTAATCGATCAAGAAAACCCTTTAACCGTTTCAGCTCTAGACTACCCAGTCTGAGTTGGACACTCTGGGTAAGACATCTGGAATCATATGATGCAGACCTGTATTACATTTTCTGGCCAGTGTAAGTTAACGTAAAACACATTGATTTATATGCTTGGAGAATTAGGCTTATGGGCTAATTTTCTATTGTGAGGGGTGCCACTGTAATCTTTAGGGGGGGGGGGGGGGTCACCCTAGTCCTCCCCCCACCAGGCTATGCCACTGGTTTGTGGGGTAGAGAAATCCTGTTTGAAATTACCAGTAAAGCCACCAAATTGCTTGTTTCAACAAGAATTTTTATTCATATTCTGTGTTGCAGTTGCAAGGTACAATGGACTGCAAAAAGAATTCAAGAACAAATAACTATAGTCAAAACTGTGAACTCTCACCTGCCTAATAAAAGTGTCAACACCATTAATAATTTTGAAGAAAAATCCCAGCAATCACTACTATTTGGCACTGAGGAATAGAAAAAAAATGCCCTCACGGTTGACTGATTGCAACCAAAAGGGGCATTCCCATGTAGACATTATAGTATACGGAGTCATCCTACCAAGTTACAATGAAATCCCTTCATAAATACTATCTGTAGACTGTGGTAAAGGCTTTGGGCTCTCTTACCATCATGGTTGACTGATCACAACCAAAAGGGGAGGTTTACACCTAGACATATGAAGTCATCCTACCAAGTTACAATGAAATCCCTTTATAAATAAGACACAAACTGTACACTGTGCTAATGGCTTTCAGGCACTTGCAGCCGTCCCAGTTGACCGATCGCATCCAAAAGAGGCTGTTCTCATCTAGACATTATAGAGAGTCACCTAACCATGTTACAATGAAATCCCTTCATAAATGCAACCTGTAGACTGTGCTAAAGGTTTTCAGGCTTCGGGCTCTTGCAGCCGTCACAGTTGACCAATTGCAACCAAAAGGGGATGTTCTCATCTAGACATGACCTCGAACCTGCATACAAAATTTTGTGATGATTGGACAAGAACTATTGGGAGTTGCCTGCGCCAAAGAAAATGTGAACAGACTCACAGACTTCTACATGCATGATGGGAATAGCTTATCTTGACTTTGTCAAGTAAAGCTAAAAAAGGCTTGAGAAAAAGAAAATCTGTTTTATGGGGCCTTAACAGGCACTATTATGCCAGTAAAACAGAATTTGTTAAAAAAAATTTTACTTACATTTATATACCCAGTACCAGGTAACTACTAATAGTAATGTTACTTATTTTCTCCTTTTCTAGCTTGAACAGAGTTAAATTGTTCAGGAGCTGACAGTGGCTCGTCGATGCTCGGTGGTTCTCTCCTCCACTTGTAAAACTGTCACTGCCACGATTAGCCATTGTGCATAAGTTTGTGACCTTAAACACCAATAAATAATACTCCTTTTCTTGTTCTGAGTCTGACCAGGCTCGTAGCCAGGAATCTATATTAGGGTTCTTTTTGGGGAGAGGGGTACAAGCATTTTTATGCCATAGGCATATCACCTAAATCCCCCATGGGAACCCCAGGAAATGAAGCAGTGCTTATCTACTGTAGTAAACAGGTTAGGTTTTACTGGTAAAATAGGTCCCAGTCACCAATGCCTGGGGTAGAAGCCCTTTAAAATGGGCAACATAGGTATAAACAATTGACTAAACTTTACTTTATCTTCATGTTGTGGTCACGGTTCGCCATTGTGCAGAAATATGTGACCTAAAGCACCAATAAATAAATGAATATCGCCTAAACTGAAGTCTTGTGTTGGGGAAAGGTATCGAGGTTGGGTCAGGGGGATATTTTCCAAAAATTTTGAATAATATGCCCAAAAAAGTGCTATTTGAGGCTCGAAAGAGTGTTGAGCTTGGTATGTAGATAATAGAATTCATGAGTTTAATGGTGGGGATTTTAGGGAGTGCAAGGCTCCTCCAGGCCCACCCTGCTTATGCAGTTGAGTGTGAGGTGTGAATATTTATTTATTGGGGTTTAACAACACTTTGGACAGCCTATAACTAACTTGCCTTCAACAAACTTTAATCTCCACTACCAAGTTTCATAACAAATATCAAAACATTCTCCCTGGTGGTTCATGAGAAGATTTTTATAGATTTTGGGGTGGGTTGGAGATGGCTAATCGAGCACTCGGCTATGTAAAAATTCTTGCGAAACTGCACTTTTTATCATTAACAAGTATTCATATATTGCATGGAATTGAAATATGTATAGCCTCTCATGGCAGAATTCTAAAAATCTATTAAGACACTAGAAAGGCTGCTTAACTGGTAGAGTGCTAGAAGCTCATATTTGGGCTTTATTCAGAACTGCAGGTACCTAAAGTTAAATTCTTCACATTCTGTGGATGCCCTTCATATTATCTTGTAAGTAAAATTACTTCATCTCCATTGATTTGCATTGTTACAATTTATGGGAGAGTACCTATAGTATAGGCACTCTCCCATGAATTGTAACACGACAAAAAAATGTGAACAAATCTTGAGGCTGAGAAAAAATTTAGCACTCTACCAGTTAAGTGACTCCGACTTTACCATTCCAGATTCAACTTTTGACTAACCAGTCATGCATTCACATATATTTAAATTTGTGCAACCACCATGCAAACAAAACGAGCGTTCTCGTCAAAGTTTTCACAGTTTCTGGTACACAAAACACGGAATAGACCAAATAACATAACAGTTTGGTATTCAATGACTGGTTTGATTCGGTTTTTCGGTATCCCCATCAAGTCTGAAAATAAGCAGACTGTCATCTGAAAAATTAGGTCCCCAGAGGGTGAATTTGGTGATGCTAACCTGCACAGCAGGGTAGCATCACAAAATTTACCCTCTGTGAACCTCAGTCTGACTCAAGGTCTCACGCTAAAACAGAAAGATGTACCTTGAGGATAAATTGGCCCACTGTATGGGATTGCATCAGCAGATTCACCCTCTGGGTACCCCATTTTGCAAATGACAGGTTGCTTATACAGGGACCGATCAGGACTATTTAAAATACGCTCTAGCATCGGAGCCTATTTTTTCAATTCATGCGCCAGATTTCAATTTACGGAGTCACACTGCTGTTTGTAACACACACTGCAAGTATGTAATAGCTCTCATCATTTTCATTTAGTACACTATAGCAAACATTAATCTTCACTGTGGTTTCTGATCAAGTCTTGGCTGCCTATTTAGGCAGCCAAGACTTGATCAGAAACCACAGTGAAGATTAATGCTTGGTAATTAAGACTTGAAGTATTAACTTAAGCACTCTACAACAATGATAAATGATAATCATATATACAATACATGTAAGAGTGTCTCTCTCGATTATCCATCGAAAGAATATCAAAATATGATCTGAGAAGTTACGCGCCAACTGAGAAGCCTATTTCTGAGATTTAAGAGCCAGGTCCTGATGTTTCAGAACCAAATACGCACTGGCGCATGCCCAGGTCAGTCCCTGCTAAAATTCAGGCTTGATCAGGCCTTCACTTTTGAAAAACTTAGGGGAGCAATAACACAACAGCTCCCCTAAATTTGAGTCAGGAGAGCTACTCTATACTTAAGTCTGTTATTAGTAAGGGAATTGGAAGGTTTAAGGAGAGGTATTACAACTCTCAAGGAGAGCAATTACAATTCTCCTTAAATTGATTTTGCAGGAGCCATGGAGGGTGGGAGCTATAGCTCTCCTCAAAAGACCACGCCTGCTTGATCCCGATGATATCTGTATTGGTTCAGTTTGCCCAACTCTAATTTGAATACATATATATATATATATATATAACTTCGTCAAATTGCCGTCATGCTCGGAAGTTTACTTCCTTCTAAGCAGATTTCATTTTTGACTAATTGTTATTCCGTTACGTTAAGTGCCGTACCAATGTGTATCGCGTCATGGGAACGTAAACTTTAGCGTCACACAGATCCTAATTGTTGAATGGGAATTATAAAATTGATTGAGATACGCGTACGTCTTACAGATCGATTTATTATTTGGCAAGTGGCCGCCTAGCTCCAAATCACGAACCTGTCTATAAAATCGCCGATACATATCTTCCTTGGGTGGCAACAAGTAAAGATATGTTTCCGCATTACACGTTGTTCACTGTTTTTAATTGTAAATTATGGACAGATCTTCCTTAGGTGGTAACAAGTGGACATATATTCCGCGTTTTTATGCGCAAATTTTGTTTTCAGCCTTAGAATTAGGAGCATTCAATCATTTATCTCAGCCTCGCCCTGGTAACAGAGGCAGAAGCGAGTTCGCATGCAATATTCACACATTCAACCATTCCTTGACCCGAATTGTTCAAACGCGTTGTTCTCCATATTCAAGTGTATTGCTTGTACAATCCCCGTATCATATCTCCCTTGGGTGGCAAAGGTATGTTCCCCGTTTCATGTTATTCCCCGTATCCGAGTCTATTACGCGCAAAATAACCGTATCATATCTTCCTTGGATGGCAACAAGTAAAGATATGTTCCGCGCTTCACTTTGCTTTTTGTATTCACGTGTAAATTATGCAAAAAATACCGTATAATATCTTCCTTGGGTGGCAACAAGTAAAGATATGTTCCGCGTTATTACGTAAAAAGCAAATATGAATTAGACACTATTTCTAAAACCTCGCCCTGGTAACAGAGGCAGAGGCAAGTAAGTTCGTATACTGTATTCACACATCCAACCACTCCTTAGCCCTTATCATTCAATCATTAAAAAACGCGCCTCCATATCTCCGCCCCAGTACCCAACCCACGCCAATCAGACATCAATACCGCTGATGAAAAATAGAATCTTTTTATACCGTCCTTGCGTAGTAATAACCCCATCCCCCCCCCCCCCCCCGATCTTTCCAGGGTGTGTAAATGTTTTGTCCCCACCCACTAGGAAGATATTATATCACATGATATAGTTTTGTTGAAATGTTTTAAAATTATTTTTTCAACTCCTGAAATTGTATATTACGTGAGCACATGTGGACGATTCCTTGGGTAAAGCGATAATATTATTTATTCGGAGCTAAAGTTAAAAAACTCAAGACATCTTGAAAATTAAATTGTGGGTAAATAAATAATGACGATAAACCGATATTTTTGGAATTACACCGGTATTCAATCGATATTGGTTTTAATACCGGTATATATCGGTTTATCGATATACTGTGCAGGCCTACTACCGACCATATTTTTTTTCAGTCCGTTAGTGGAAACAAACGCCCTTTTTTTATACCTAATGAAAATAACAAATTTTAATATTTTGATATTGCATACAATGGGTAAAGGGTTCAAAAAATTTCCCATTCAGCCTTCACAATGCAAGTTTTCCCAATGGAAAGTGACCTGGATCCTTTTCAAAAAAGTATGGCTAGGGCCTTGCAAATGCCATTTCAGAGAATACAAAATAACGAATGCTATATACCAGAGAATTGAAAATAAATAACGTTTTCCCCTTTAATTTTTTGGCCAGGCATATTTTACGACTTCTGTAAATTAGATTTAAAAATTTCTGCAAACCTCTGCAAAATAGGTTTACAAATTTCTAAATGATTATTTCTGCTTGCACCGTATCATTGGATGGAGCAGAAAGCAATTTCAAGTCAAGGATTACTACATGTACGACCTTGATCTTTAGAACAAGGACCCAAAAATGCACCCAACTATGCCCACAGATACACGGATGGACAGGGGTGGAAGATTTGAGAAATCAACTTACTAGGCAGAGGATGAGTGACAAATCTTGTCAGGGATCGACATGGGCTAGGCCTGTAGGCCACAAGAAACAGCACAGCCAACCTTCACCGGAAATGTCTCCCAAAATTAAAACAAAAATTCCAATGTGACCCACTCAGGCTCCAGGGGTGCCAAAATTTTATTTTAGTAAAAGATTTTTCTTTCTTCAAATGTTTCCCCCCCCCCCCCTCCACCCCAGAGTCCTGCTGAACTTACTCCACTCCCTCTGTGTGCATGGGGTATTAACCAGGCAATATGAATATACATGTAATACAACCTGGAGGAGGAGGGTGCGGGAAGGCACCTGGGAATTGTCCAAACTGACTAAAATCTACAGCGATAATTGCTATCAAATGTATTGAAAACACAATATTTGATATTTTAGTGCACCAAAAAGTAGATTTGATTTATTTTACATTCATCATGAGTAAAGCAAAAGTAAGTGTGAGTAAAGTTATATTTATACCTGATTTCTGAGGATTTAAGCAGATTTCATATTACAGGAGGATGACATCCCTCCCCCCCCCCCCCCCCCCCCCCCCCACCATATTAATGTCTCAACATTTTTGTAATTGGACGTTTTGTATATGTGTATATATCCCCAAGGCGATATTTTCTAAAGAGAGGATATCTAGTGTTTTTGAGTGGATACCAAAAATGAAAGTGTCAATGACACTGTAGCTCAACTTGTTAAGACATGTACATGTATAGTATGTGACACAGCAATGACAAACATCTAGGTAATGACCTGATAACAAAGATACATATAAAGTATTGTAATGGTCTGTACATAAATACTGACCGTAGCCTGTAACAAATGTATAGGTAAAGTATTGTAAAGGTGGGTGACAGTCAGATGCTAAACTAGAAAAGAAATCTTTGAGTCCCAGAGTGGGTCTGACTGAACCCCAAAATATTTGTTCTCATAGCACAGTGATAACAAAAGCACCCCCAAAAGGCCAAAACACACTCGTTCCTGTCCCAAGGTGAAAACAAAGGGACCCAAGAAGTTTTGTGAAGATCAGTTCATAAATACGAGCTGTATAGAAGTTGTGACAAAAAACTGATAAGACCTAATTGCAGTGTATTAGTAGCACTGAATACATGTAATATCAAAGTTCATCTAATTTGAATAATTTCTGCACAAGAAAAAAACCTGTACTATATGTGATGTATTCCATGTTACTAAACATTCATACAAAAATTTATTCAAATCAGAACTTTCATACAGAAGTTCTGTACAAAAGACTGATTGCACTAATTTTGGTACAAAATGGCTGCTGATGGCCATCTTGAATTTCGGACCACAATAAAAAACACTCGTTCTCATCCCCCGGTGATAACAAAGGTACCTAAGAAGTTTCGTAAAGATCGGTTTATAAATACAGCCTCTAGCCTGAGCTGTATAGAAGTTGTGTACAAAAAACTGATTACACCTAATTTCAGTACAAAATGGCCACTGGCAGCCATCTTGAATTTTAGACCGCACCCAGAAACACTTGTTCTCGTCCAAAGATGATAACAAAGGTTCCCAAGACGTTTCGTGAAGATTGGTTCATAAATACAGACTCTAGCCTGAACCGTATTGACATGTGTATTTGCTGTGTGTAAGTAGCACTGAAGAAATCAAAGTTCATCTAATTTGCATAATTTCTGCACGAGAGAAAGACCGTATTATATGTGATGTATCCCATGGTACTAAACATTCACACAAAAAAATTATTCAAATCAGCGCTTTCACATGGAAGTTCTGTGCAAAAATCTGATTGCACCTAATTTTGTACAAAATGGCTGCCATCGGCCATCTTGAATTTCGGACCGGACCCAAAAACACTCGTTCTCGTCCCACGGTGAATCCAAAGGTACCCAAGAAGTTTCGTAAAGATCGGTTCATAAATACAGCCTCTAGTCAGAGCCGTATTGGCATTTGCACTTATAGTGATGAAAGTAACACCAAAAAACATCAAAGTTAGTCTAATTTGCATAATTTATGCACAAGAAAAAACCTGTATTATATGTGATGTATCCCATGGTACTAAACATTCATACAAAAAATTATTCAAATCAGCGCTTTCATATAGAAGTTCTGCGCAAAAATCTGATTTCACCTAAGTCTGTACAAAATGGCCGCCATCGGCCAACTTGAATTTCGGATCGGACCAAAAAACACTCGCTCTCGTCCCACGGTCATAACAAAGGTACCCAAGAAGTTTTGTAAAGATCGGTTCATAAATACGGCCTCTAGCCCGAGCCGTAATGAATTGCTGATGGACAGATGGACGACGGACAACTGGTCATGGCATAAGCTCAAATTTGGCTTTGCCAAAGTTGAGCTAATTATCTCATGACTGGCCGAGCGAAATGTTTATCTTCCGTGAGTGTTTACACGAGTGAAAATAACCATTTGTTTCGGTTACGAGTGAGATCATTTTTGGTACCCACTCAAAAACACTAGATTTTCTTTTCATTGTACATTTTTTAAAAGAATCTGATCATTCCTATCGATAATTCCACTTGTTTCGACCTTGAATTGAGGCATGAAAGTAAACAGCTGATGTGCTTCGATACGCAGAAGTGATTTAATTGATACTCTGAACAGGTAGCGTCTTGTGATCTGATTTAGCTGGCGGATTTCATGCATCAATTCAAGGTGAATACATGTTGAATTATTGCTGAAAATGAATGGTATCTACTCAAAAACACTAGATTTTCTTTTCATTATACGTTTTTAGAACAAATTGATCATTTCCAGTGATAATGTGACTCTTATTCATCTTGAAGTGATGTTTTGAAAGCAGTCATTTTGATTGAAACCACAAAAGTGAAAATTTCTGTATCTTCACAGTATGGTTTCTATCTTTCCACAATATTTTCGATGATCTACATGTATCATTTAGCGTATAATAAATACACAACTTGTGGGCAGAAATTTAAATGAAAGCGTCAATGACACTGTAGCTCAACTTGTGTAAGACATCTAGAGGTATAATATGTGACACAGCAATGACACACATCTAGGTAATGACCTGATAACAAGGGTAAGGTACATGTAAAGTACTGTAAAGGGCAGTACATAAATACTGACTGTAGCTTGTAACAAATGTACAGGTAAAGTATTGTAAAGGTAGGTGACAGTTAGATGCCTCTAGCCAGAGCCGTATTGAAATGTTCACTTACTGTGTAAAAGTAGCACTGAATAAATCAAAGTTTGTCGAATTGGCCACCGGAGGCCATCTTGAAAATTTAGACCACACCCAAAAACATTTGTTCTCGTCCCAAGGTGATAACAAAGGTACCAAAGAAGTTCCGTGATGATCGGTTCATAAATACAGCCTCTAGCCTGAGTCGTATTGACATGTGTACTAACTGTGTATAATCAGTACTGAATAAATCAAAGTTCATCTAATTTGCATAATTTCTGCACGAGCCTAAATACAGCCTATAGCAAGAGCCGTATTGACATGTGCACTTACTGTGTATAAGTGCACTGAATAAATCAAAATTCATCTTACTTCCATAATTTCTGCATGAGAAAAAAACCTGTATTATATGTGATGTATTCCATGTTACCAAACATTCATTCAAAAGTTTATTCAAATCAGATCCTTCATATAGAAGTTCTGTACAAAAAACTGACTGTACCTAATTTCAGTACAAAATGGCTGCTGGCAGCCATCTTGAATTTTGGACCACACCCAAAAAAACTCGTCTTAATCCCAAGGTGATAACAAAGGTACCCAAGGTAGTTTCATGCAGATTGGTTCATAAATACAGCCCATAGCCTGAGCCGTATAGACATGTGTACTTACTGTGTATAAGTAGCACTGAATAAATCAAAGTTCATCAAATTTGCATAATTTCTGCACGAGAAAACAACCTGTATGTATTCCATGTTACTAAACATTCATTCAAAAATTTATGCAAATCAGAACCTTCATATAGAAGTTCTGTACAAAAAACTGATTTTACCTAATTTCGGAACAAAATGGCTGCCAGCAGCCATCTTGAATTTTGTATCACACCCACAAACACTTGTTCTTGTCCCAAGGTGATAACAAAGGTACCCAAGAAATTTTGTGAAGATCGGTTCATAAATACAGCCTCCAGCCTGAGGCATATTGACATGTGTACTAACTGGTATAAGTAGCACTGAATAAATCAAAGTTCATCTAATTTGCATAATTTCTGCATGAGAAAAAAACCTGAATTATATGTGATGTATTCCATGTTACTTAACATTCATACAAACATTTATTCAAATCAGAACTTTCATACAGAAGTTCTGTACACAAAACTGATTGCACTAATTTTGGTACAAAATGGCTGCCGGTGGCCATCTTAAATTTCGGACTGCACCCAAAAACACTCATTCTCGCCCCACGGTGATAACAAAGGTACCCAAGAAGTTTCGTAAAGACCGGTTCATAAATACAGCCAGGGCCGTCGAGAGGGGGGGGGGGGGGGTTTGGGAGAGAGCCAGGGTAGTAACCCCAGGGCCCAGCGAGGACAAAGCTGTGCCATCCGAGACAGCTAGTTTGCGAGCTTTTTTCAATGCCCAATGTGTGTGAATTGACAGGCGGACCCCGAATTCACTAGTAAGCATATATTCTTTCAAGAACTATCTAAGTTATTAGATATAGCGTGGGTCAAAGAGGATAAAAATAACTGCAAGATGCAGTCATGCGGCTGCAGCTTGCAGTTATTTTTATCCTCAATGTACCATCTGTATGCACTAGACTATGTCCACATGCTTTATCATATGCCAGTTAAAGTGACGTGAACAAAACGTTCGGTTGATTCAATATATATATATATCCCTTCTAACCATTCTCTTGTGTAACTCAATCTAGTCTTTGAGAGGCAATTGAGTCCTAAGATTCGGTCGGGGGAAGGGTGAATATTTTCATGGGTCTTTGGTAAGTTGGGTTTGAAAGAAGGGGGCCCGCCCAGGTGGTACCATCTAATTGATCCCCCTGGGGCCCGTATTTTCTCTCGGCGGCACTGAATACAGCCTCTCGCCCGGGGAACGGGACAACCCAACCCAGGGACAACCCACCCCAAACTGGGTGGGACAACCCGCCCCGGGACAACCCGCCCCAATTTTTCTTGACTGTGATATTGGACTAGGATTAGATTTAGAGTACTAATAACCTGTTATTCGCCTGTTATTACTTATAATACGATCATACTAATAAATAAGCAAAGGGATATAAGGGAAAACCTGACTGTCATAATGTCATTTGAATTATGAGTGTATTGTAAGTAATAACACGTGAATAATTCAGAATGAATTATTCACCTGTTATTACTTATAATACGATCATAGTAATAAATATGTGATGGGATATAAGGGAAAACCTGACCTCATTTGAATTAAGATTGTATTGTAAGTAATAACACGTGAATAATTCAGAATGAATTATTCACCTGTTATTACCTGTTATTACTTATAATACGATCATAATAATAGATACGCGACGGGATATTGAGGTCTATGGGTGTTATAATAAAACAACTTTAAAATTGTCGATTTAATTTATTAACATAAAAAAACCCACATTTATTGTGTTAGTCTTAGATAAAGGAAAAGAGATCAACGCTGTGATGAATCCATACCACACTAAAACAACATGTCCTGTCCTTTGATTTTTGCGCATCGAACAAAAAGCATTCCTCTTAGAGGGTACCCGACTGAAACAACACGTCTAAAACAACACGCCAATTCTAACTGGTGTCTACATGCTACCAATTCAGTTTATAAGTATTCTTAGTTTGATTCAGTTATTATGGGATGTGTTAAGAGGATTGTGGATTATTTTCGTTAAACTTGGATAATTTTCGATAAAAAAGTGAGTAAAAATCTTTTTTATATATTACCATCTCCCCAAATTTTTTTAAAAATTGCAGAAAAAAATTGGATCAATGTGAATTGTGGATAATTTTCGATTATATTTGGTAATTTTCGATAAAAAAAGTGAATAGAAATCTTTTTTATATATTACTATCCCCCAAATTTTTTTGTCAAATATCCAAAAAAAAAATATCGGGACAACCTGCCCCAAAAAGTGGGACAACCTGCCCCAAAAATAGGCCTGGGGCGGGTTGTCCCTGATCCCTCGCCCGAGCTGTATTGAATTGGTGACAGACGGAAAACAGGCTATGACATAACCTCAAATTTGACTATGTCAAAGTTGAGCTAAAAATGCCAAGACTGCTAAAGTTTTACTCAGGAGTGGCAAATGTTATTGGCATTTGTGTTGTGAACAGAAAAACGTCATCTACGGGCATAAAATCGTTCCCCGTCAAGAACGGAAAATATGCTTACCGTATCCGTTAATCGGACATGTTCCGTTTTTTGTAAAAGTACTCTTGATGTTTTCGCGGGAACAAAATTACCATCTTTATTGTAATTTCTCGTTGATCTTGGACGAATACCATTCTCAAACACTTTGGCAATGAGCTATTTTCAACATTTGTTCTATGAATGTCGATTTGACACTAGAAATCCGTCTAGGTCACGTAATGTGAATGCTATTATCGTACCAAGACAATTACCGCAAAAAAGGTTGCAGACCGGTAGTTATTTTCAACATTGTTTACCCCAACCCAAAAGAGATGTTGGCAAAAGTTAAAAAACGACATTCGGATCTTTTCATAAACAATCGAAAATGCTCACCTCGTTTAGGATCCATGATGCACTTTTTTAAGATATGATAAACTGGAATGATTTGTGCTTATATAGCATTTATAGAGTTGTGCAATCGAATCAAGTTGAAACAGGTTTCCATGAGTTGTTCAAAAAGGAGGAATGGCTGCTGGTCTGCCGAACTGGAACTTGACGCATACTTTTGGCGCGCGCGAGTTTGCCATGCATGCTTTTATGGCTCTTAATTCAAAACACTATGCGAGATCCATTTAATTATTAAACTGAGAAAAATAATCTTGAATTCTTCTTTGTTACATTCAAGTGTTCTTCAATGAAACCCCTCTAACATAAAGGATATTTATTTTTCAGAAGACACATGTAAGGTTTACATACATCTGAAAATAAATGCCAATCTTGAACCCTTCCCCAAAGCACAGCTGGAATATCAAAATTAATTATTTTGATTATTGTTTTTTTTTAAAGTTTTAAAAAAATTTCAACAAAACCACATGATGGGACCGCTATGAGGCATCACATGATATGGTTTTGTTGAAATTTTTGGAAAAATATGTTTTCAACTGCTCAGTTTGTAAATTATGTATTAGGATGTAAATCATGCAATCCATTCTTTAGATATAAAGGGTTAATATAAAGCCACTATTTATATGTGGCCTTTTTATCCAACATAACAGCTATTATAAATACTGGTAAAAAATGCCATTCAAATTTTATTAATTTTTTCTTGTGTTTTTTCCAAATCCATAACTTATCAGTGTCCAGAGGTGTCTACGGGGAGGGAACTGGGTGATGGTAGGAAAAAAAACACCAGGAGAAAGTCCTGATAATAAACCCCCTGACAAACTGCATGGGTAGGAATAACCCTCTAACACTATTCCACCTCATATAAATTCTACCATTTATTTACATATGTATGTTCTTGTATCTTTGACAAAACAAACTTGAACCCCAACATACTAATGTCAAAATACTCTAATTTAAGGCTGAAAATATTTCTCAAAATGAAAATGGAAATTAAACCAATTCAATATTGAAGACTATACTTGCAAAATAATCATGAATTACAAAAAATTTTCAATTTTTGCCTCAAAAACATAGCTTATGACACCTCATTGGAACGAGCTTGTTGAGCTCGTTCCAATGAGGAGTCATAAGCTATGTTTTTGAGACAAAAATTGAAAACATAATAAAGGTTTGTTTGTTACATTGGGTAAAGGGTTCATGTAAATCATCAATGGTACGGCAGTTATTCAGCTACCTATAAGAGCAAGTGATTAATCGGTTAACCAAGATTAATCCATGTGATTAATCGATCAAGAAAACCCTTTAACCGTTTCAGCTCTAGACTACCCAGTCTGAGTTGGACACTCTGGGTAAGACATCTGGAATCATATGATGCAGACCTGTATTACATTTTCTGGCCAGTGTAAGTTAACGTAAAACACATTGATTTATATGCTTGGAGAATTAGGCTTATGGGCTAATTTTCTATTGTGAGGGGTGCCACTGTAATCTTTAGGGGGGGGGGGGGGTCACCCTAGTCCTCCCCCCACCAGGCTATGCCACTGGTTTGTGGGGTAGAGAAATCCTGTTTGAAATTACCAGTAAAGCCACCAAATTGCTTGTTTCAACAAGAATTTTTATTCATATTCTGTGTTGCAGTTGCAAGGTACAATGGACTGCAAAAAGAATTCAAGAACAAATAACTATAGTCAAAACTGTGAACTCTCACCTGCCTAATAAAAGTGTCAACACCATTAATAATTTTGAAGAAAAATCCCAGCAATCACTACTATTTGGCACTGAGGAATAGAAAAAAAATGCCCTCACGGTTGACTGATTGCAACCAAAAGGGGCATTCCCATGTAGACATTATAGTATACGGAGTCATCCTACCAAGTTACAATGAAATCCCTTCATAAATACTATCTGTAGACTGTGGTAAAGGCTTTGGGCTCTCTTACCATCATGGTTGACTGATCACAACCAAAAGGGGAGGTTTACACCTAGACATATGAAGTCATCCTACCAAGTTACAATGAAATCCCTTTATAAATAAGACACAAACTGTACACTGTGCTAATGGCTTTCAGGCACTTGCAGCCGTCCCAGTTGACCGATCGCATCCAAAAGAGGCTGTTCTCATCTAGACATTATAGAGAGTCACCTAACCATGTTACAATGAAATCCCTTCATAAATGCAACCTGTAGACTGTGCTAAAGGTTTTCAGGCTTCGGGCTCTTGCAGCCGTCACAGTTGACCAATTGCAACCAAAAGGGGATGTTCTCATCTAGACATGACCTCGAACCTGCATACAAAATTTTGTGATGATTGGACAAGAACTATTGGGAGTTGCCTGCGCCAAAGAAAATGTGAACAGACTCACAGACTTCTACATGCATGATGGGAATAGCTTATCTTGACTTTGTCAAGTAAAGCTAAAAAAGGCTTGAGAAAAAGAAAATCTGTTTTATGGGGCCTTAACAGGCACTATTATGCCAGTAAAACAGAATTTGTTAAAAAAAATTTTACTTACATTTATATACCCAGTACCAGGTAACTACTAATAGTAATGTTACTTATTTTCTCCTTTTCTAGCTTGAACAGAGTTAAATTGTTCAGGAGCTGACAGTGGCTCGTCGATGCTCGGTGGTTCTCTCCTCCACTTGTAAAACTGTCACTGCCACGATTAGCCATTGTGCATAAGTTTGTGACCTTAAACACCAATAAATAATACTCCTTTTCTTGTTCTGAGTCTGACCAGGCTCGTAGCCAGGAATCTATATTAGGGTTCTTTTTGGGGAGAGGGGTACAAGCATTTTTATGCCATAGGCATATCACCTAAATCCCCCATGGGAACCCCAGGAAATGAAGCAGTGCTTATCTACTGTAGTAAACAGGTTAGGTTTTACTGGTAAAATAGGTCCCAGTCACCAATGCCTGGGGTAGAAGCCCTTTAAAATGGGCAACATAGGTATAAACAATTGACTAAACTTTACTTTATCTTCATGTTGTGGTCACGGTTCGCCATTGTGCAGAAATATGTGACCTAAAGCACCAATAAATAAATGAATATCGCCTAAACTGAAGTCTTGTGTTGGGGAAAGGTATCGAGGTTGGGTCAGGGGGATATTTTCCAAAAATTTTGAATAATATGCCCAAAAAAGTGCTATTTGAGGCTCGAAAGAGTGTTGAGCTTGGTATGTAGATAATAGAATTCATGAGTTTAATGGTGGGGATTTTAGGGAGTGCAAGGCTCCTCCAGGCCCACCCTGCTTATGCAGTTGAGTGTGAGGTGTGAATATTTATTTATTGGGGTTTAACAACACTTTGGACAGCCTATAACTAACTTGCCTTCAACAAACTTTAATCTCCACTACCAAGTTTCATAACAAATATCAAAACATTCTCCCTGGTGGTTCATGAGAAGATTTTTATAGATTTTGGGGTGGGTTGGAGATGGCTAATCGAGCACTCGGCTATGTAAAAATTCTTGCGAAACTGCACTTTTTATCATTAACAAGTATTCATATATTGCATGGAATTGAAATATGTATAGCCTCTCATGGCAGAATTCTAAAAATCTATTAAGACACTAGAAAGGCTGCTTAACTGGTAGAGTGCTAGAAGCTCATATTTGGGCTTTATTCAGAACTGCAGGTACCTAAAGTTAAATTCTTCACATTCTGTGGATGCCCTTCATATTATCTTGTAAGTAAAATTACTTCATCTCCATTGATTTGCATTGTTACAATTTATGGGAGAGTACCTATAGTATAGGCACTCTCCCATGAATTGTAACACGACAAAAAAATGTGAACAAATCTTGAGGCTGAGAAAAAATTTAGCACTCTACCAGTTAAGTGACTCCGACTTTACCATTCCAGATTCAACTTTTGACTAACCAGTCATGCATTCACATATATTTAAATTTGTGCAACCACCATGCAAACAAAACGAGCGTTCTCGTCAAAGTTTTCACAGTTTCTGGTACACAAAACACGGAATAGACCAAATAACATAACAGTTTGGTATTCAATGACTGGTTTGATTCGGTTTTTCGGTATCCCCATCAAGTCTGAAAATAAGCAGACTGTCATCTGAAAAATTAGGTCCCCAGAGGGTGAATTTGGTGATGCTAACCTGCACAGCAGGGTAGCATCACAAAATTTACCCTCTGTGAACCTCAGTCTGACTCAAGGTCTCACGCTAAAACAGAAAGATGTACCTTGAGGATAAATTGGCCCACTGTATGGGATTGCATCAGCAGATTCACCCTCTGGGTACCCCATTTTGCAAATGACAGGTTGCTTATACAGGGACCGATCAGGACTATTTAAAATACGCTCTAGCATCGGAGCCTATTTTTTCAATTCATGCGCCAGATTTCAATTTACGGAGTCACACTGCTGTTTGTAACACACACTGCAAGTATGTAATAGCTCTCATCATTTTCATTTAGTACACTATAGCAAACATTAATCTTCACTGTGGTTTCTGATCAAGTCTTGGCTGCCTATTTAGGCAGCCAAGACTTGATCAGAAACCACAGTGAAGATTAATGCTTGGTAATTAAGACTTGAAGTATTAACTTAAGCACTCTACAACAATGATAAATGATAATCATATATACAATACATGTAAGAGTGTCTCTCTCGATTATCCATCGAAAGAATATCAAAATATGATCTGAGAAGTTACGCGCCAACTGAGAAGCCTATTTCTGAGATTTAAGAGCCAGGTCCTGATGTTTCAGAACCAAATACGCACTGGCGCATGCCCAGGTCAGTCCCTGCTAAAATTCAGGCTTGATCAGGCCTTCACTTTTGAAAAACTTAGGGGAGCAATAACACAACAGCTCCCCTAAATTTGAGTCAGGAGAGCTACTCTATACTTAAGTCTGTTATTAGTAAGGGAATTGGAAGGTTTAAGGAGAGGTATTACAACTCTCAAGGAGAGCAATTACAATTCTCCTTAAATTGATTTTGCAGGAGCCATGGAGGGTGGGAGCTATAGCTCTCCTCAAAAGACCACGCCTGCTTGATCCCGATGATATCTGTATTGGTTCAGTTTGCCCAACTCTAATTTGAATACATATATATATATATATATATAACTTCGTCAAATTGCCGTCATGCTCGGAAGTTTACTTCCTTCTAAGCAGATTTCATTTTTGACTAATTGTTATTCCGTTACGTTAAGTGCCGTACCAATGTGTATCGCGTCATGGGAACGTAAACTTTAGCGTCACACAGATCCTAATTGTTGAATGGGAATTATAAAATTGATTGAGATACGCGTACGTCTTACAGATCGATTTATTATTTGGCAAGTGGCCGCCTAGCTCCAAATCACGAACCTGTCTATAAAATCGCCGATACATATCTTCCTTGGGTGGCAACAAGTAAAGATATGTTTCCGCATTACACGTTGTTCACTGTTTTTAATTGTAAATTATGGACAGATCTTCCTTAGGTGGTAACAAGTGGACATATATTCCGCGTTTTTATGCGCAAATTTTGTTTTCAGCCTTAGAATTAGGAGCATTCAATCATTTATCTCAGCCTCGCCCTGGTAACAGAGGCAGAAGCGAGTTCGCATGCAATATTCACACATTCAACCATTCCTTGACCCGAATTGTTCAAACGCGTTGTTCTCCATATTCAAGTGTATTGCTTGTACAATCCCCGTATCATATCTCCCTTGGGTGGCAAAGGTATGTTCCCCGTTTCATGTTATTCCCCGTATCCGAGTCTATTACGCGCAAAATAACCGTATCATATCTTCCTTGGATGGCAACAAGTAAAGATATGTTCCGCGCTTCACTTTGCTTTTTGTATTCACGTGTAAATTATGCAAAAAATACCGTATAATATCTTCCTTGGGTGGCAACAAGTAAAGATATGTTCCGCGTTATTACGTAAAAAGCAAATATGAATTAGACACTATTTCTAAAACCTCGCCCTGGTAACAGAGGCAGAGGCAAGTAAGTTCGTATACTGTATTCACACATCCAACCACTCCTTAGCCCTTATCATTCAATCATTAAAAAACGCGCCTCCATATCTCCGCCCCAGTACCCAACCCACGCCAATCAGACATCAATACCGCTGATGAAAAATAGAATCTTTTTATACCGTCCTTGCGTAGTAATAACCCCATCCCCCCCCCCCCCCCCGATCTTTCCAGGGTGTGTAAATGTTTTGTCCCCACCCACTAGGAAGATATTATATCACATGATATAGTTTTGTTGAAATGTTTTAAAATTATTTTTTCAACTCCTGAAATTGTATATTACGTGAGCACATGTGGACGATTCCTTGGGTAAAGCGATAATATTATTTATTCGGAGCTAAAGTTAAAAAACTCAAGACATCTTGAAAATTAAATTGTGGGTAAATAAATAATGACGATAAACCGATATTTTTGGAATTACACCGGTATTCAATCGATATTGGTTTTAATACCGGTATATATCGGTTTATCGATATACTGTGCAGGCCTACTACCGACCATATTTTTTTTCAGTCCGTTAGTGGAAACAAACGCCCTTTTTTTATACCTAATGAAAATAACAAATTTTAATATTTTGATATTGCATACAATGGGTAAAGGGTTCAAAAAATTTCCCATTCAGCCTTCACAATGCAAGTTTTCCCAATGGAAAGTGACCTGGATCCTTTTCAAAAAAGTATGGCTAGGGCCTTGCAAATGCCATTTCAGAGAATACAAAATAACGAATGCTATATACCAGAGAATTGAAAATAAATAACGTTTTCCCCTTTAATTTTTTGGCCAGGCATATTTTACGACTTCTGTAAATTAGATTTAAAAATTTCTGCAAACCTCTGCAAAATAGGTTTACAAATTTCTAAATGATTATTTCTGCTTGCACCGTATCATTGGATGGAGCAGAAAGCAATTTCAAGTCAAGGATTACTACATGTACGACCTTGATCTTTAGAACAAGGACCCAAAAATGCACCCAACTATGCCCACAGATACACGGATGGACAGGGGTGGAAGATTTGAGAAATCAACTTACTAGGCAGAGGATGAGTGACAAATCTTGTCAGGGATCGACATGGGCTAGGCCTGTAGGCCACAAGAAACAGCACAGCCAACCTTCACCGGAAATGTCTCCCAAAATTAAAACAAAAATTCCAATGTGACCCACTCAGGCTCCAGGGGTGCCAAAATTTTATTTTAGTAAAAGATTTTTCTTTCTTCAAATGTTTCCCCCCCCCCCCCTCCACCCCAGAGTCCTGCTGAACTTACTCCACTCCCTCTGTGTGCATGGGGTATTAACCAGGCAATATGAATATACATGTAATACAACCTGGAGGAGGAGGGTGCGGGAAGGCACCTGGGAATTGTCCAAACTGACTAAAATCTACAGCGATAATTGCTATCAAATGTATTGAAAACACAATATTTGATATTTTAGTGCACCAAAAAGTAGATTTGATTTATTTTACATTCATCATGAGTAAAGCAAAAGTAAGTGTGAGTAAAGTTATATTTATACCTGATTTCTGAGGATTTAAGCAGATTTCATATTACAGGAGGATGACATCCCTCCCCCCCCCCCCCCCCCCCCCCCCCACCATATTAATGTCTCAACATTTTTGTAATTGGACGTTTTGTATATGTGTATATATCCCCAAGGCGATATTTTCTAAAGAGAGGATATCTAGTGTTTTTGAGTGGATACCAAAAATGAAAGTGTCAATGACACTGTAGCTCAACTTGTTAAGACATGTACATGTATAGTATGTGACACAGCAATGACAAACATCTAGGTAATGACCTGATAACAAAGATACATATAAAGTATTGTAATGGTCTGTACATAAATACTGACCGTAGCCTGTAACAAATGTATAGGTAAAGTATTGTAAAGGTGGGTGACAGTCAGATGCTAAACTAGAAAAGAAATCTTTGAGTCCCAGAGTGGGTCTGACTGAACCCCAAAATATTTGTTCTCATAGCACAGTGATAACAAAAGCACCCCCAAAAGGCCAAAACACACTCGTTCCTGTCCCAAGGTGAAAACAAAGGGACCCAAGAAGTTTTGTGAAGATCAGTTCATAAATACGAGCTGTATAGAAGTTGTGACAAAAAACTGATAAGACCTAATTGCAGTGTATTAGTAGCACTGAATACATGTAATATCAAAGTTCATCTAATTTGAATAATTTCTGCACAAGAAAAAAACCTGTACTATATGTGATGTATTCCATGTTACTAAACATTCATACAAAAATTTATTCAAATCAGAACTTTCATACAGAAGTTCTGTACAAAAGACTGATTGCACTAATTTTGGTACAAAATGGCTGCTGATGGCCATCTTGAATTTCGGACCACAATAAAAAACACTCGTTCTCATCCCCCGGTGATAACAAAGGTACCTAAGAAGTTTCGTAAAGATCGGTTTATAAATACAGCCTCTAGCCTGAGCTGTATAGAAGTTGTGTACAAAAAACTGATTACACCTAATTTCAGTACAAAATGGCCACTGGCAGCCATCTTGAATTTTAGACCGCACCCAGAAACACTTGTTCTCGTCCAAAGATGATAACAAAGGTTCCCAAGACGTTTCGTGAAGATTGGTTCATAAATACAGACTCTAGCCTGAACCGTATTGACATGTGTATTTGCTGTGTGTAAGTAGCACTGAAGAAATCAAAGTTCATCTAATTTGCATAATTTCTGCACGAGAGAAAGACCGTATTATATGTGATGTATCCCATGGTACTAAACATTCACACAAAAAAATTATTCAAATCAGCGCTTTCACATGGAAGTTCTGTGCAAAAATCTGATTGCACCTAATTTTGTACAAAATGGCTGCCATCGGCCATCTTGAATTTCGGACCGGACCCAAAAACACTCGTTCTCGTCCCACGGTGAATCCAAAGGTACCCAAGAAGTTTCGTAAAGATCGGTTCATAAATACAGCCTCTAGTCAGAGCCGTATTGGCATTTGCACTTATAGTGATGAAAGTAACACCAAAAAACATCAAAGTTAGTCTAATTTGCATAATTTATGCACAAGAAAAAACCTGTATTATATGTGATGTATCCCATGGTACTAAACATTCATACAAAAAATTATTCAAATCAGCGCTTTCATATAGAAGTTCTGCGCAAAAATCTGATTTCACCTAAGTCTGTACAAAATGGCCGCCATCGGCCAACTTGAATTTCGGATCGGACCAAAAAACACTCGCTCTCGTCCCACGGTCATAACAAAGGTACCCAAGAAGTTTTGTAAAGATCGGTTCATAAATACGGCCTCTAGCCCGAGCCGTAATGAATTGCTGATGGACAGATGGACGACGGACAACTGGTCATGGCATAAGCTCAAATTTGGCTTTGCCAAAGTTGAGCTAATTATCTCATGACTGGCCGAGCGAAATGTTTATCTTCCGTGAGTGTTTACACGAGTGAAAATAACCATTTGTTTCGGTTACGAGTGAGATCATTTTTGGTACCCACTCAAAAACACTAGATTTTCTTTTCATTGTACATTTTTTAAAAGAATCTGATCATTCCTATCGATAATTCCACTTGTTTCGACCTTGAATTGAGGCATGAAAGTAAACAGCTGATGTGCTTCGATACGCAGAAGTGATTTAATTGATACTCTGAACAGGTAGCGTCTTGTGATCTGATTTAGCTGGCGGATTTCATGCATCAATTCAAGGTGAATACATGTTGAATTATTGCTGAAAATGAATGGTATCTACTCAAAAACACTAGATTTTCTTTTCATTATACGTTTTTAGAACAAATTGATCATTTCCAGTGATAATGTGACTCTTATTCATCTTGAAGTGATGTTTTGAAAGCAGTCATTTTGATTGAAACCACAAAAGTGAAAATTTCTGTATCTTCACAGTATGGTTTCTATCTTTCCACAATATTTTCGATGATCTACATGTATCATTTAGCGTATAATAAATACACAACTTGTGGGCAGAAATTTAAATGAAAGCGTCAATGACACTGTAGCTCAACTTGTGTAAGACATCTAGAGGTATAATATGTGACACAGCAATGACACACATCTAGGTAATGACCTGATAACAAGGGTAAGGTACATGTAAAGTACTGTAAAGGGCAGTACATAAATACTGACTGTAGCTTGTAACAAATGTACAGGTAAAGTATTGTAAAGGTAGGTGACAGTTAGATGCCTCTAGCCAGAGCCGTATTGAAATGTTCACTTACTGTGTAAAAGTAGCACTGAATAAATCAAAGTTTGTCGAATTGGCCACCGGAGGCCATCTTGAAAATTTAGACCACACCCAAAAACATTTGTTCTCGTCCCAAGGTGATAACAAAGGTACCAAAGAAGTTCCGTGATGATCGGTTCATAAATACAGCCTCTAGCCTGAGTCGTATTGACATGTGTACTAACTGTGTATAATCAGTACTGAATAAATCAAAGTTCATCTAATTTGCATAATTTCTGCACGAGCCTAAATACAGCCTATAGCAAGAGCCGTATTGACATGTGCACTTACTGTGTATAAGTGCACTGAATAAATCAAAATTCATCTTACTTCCATAATTTCTGCATGAGAAAAAAACCTGTATTATATGTGATGTATTCCATGTTACCAAACATTCATTCAAAAGTTTATTCAAATCAGATCCTTCATATAGAAGTTCTGTACAAAAAACTGACTGTACCTAATTTCAGTACAAAATGGCTGCTGGCAGCCATCTTGAATTTTGGACCACACCCAAAAAAACTCGTCTTAATCCCAAGGTGATAACAAAGGTACCCAAGGTAGTTTCATGCAGATTGGTTCATAAATACAGCCCATAGCCTGAGCCGTATAGACATGTGTACTTACTGTGTATAAGTAGCACTGAATAAATCAAAGTTCATCAAATTTGCATAATTTCTGCACGAGAAAACAACCTGTATGTATTCCATGTTACTAAACATTCATTCAAAAATTTATGCAAATCAGAACCTTCATATAGAAGTTCTGTACAAAAAACTGATTTTACCTAATTTCGGAACAAAATGGCTGCCAGCAGCCATCTTGAATTTTGTATCACACCCACAAACACTTGTTCTTGTCCCAAGGTGATAACAAAGGTACCCAAGAAATTTTGTGAAGATCGGTTCATAAATACAGCCTCCAGCCTGAGGCATATTGACATGTGTACTAACTGGTATAAGTAGCACTGAATAAATCAAAGTTCATCTAATTTGCATAATTTCTGCATGAGAAAAAAACCTGAATTATATGTGATGTATTCCATGTTACTTAACATTCATACAAACATTTATTCAAATCAGAACTTTCATACAGAAGTTCTGTACACAAAACTGATTGCACTAATTTTGGTACAAAATGGCTGCCGGTGGCCATCTTAAATTTCGGACTGCACCCAAAAACACTCATTCTCGCCCCACGGTGATAACAAAGGTACCCAAGAAGTTTCGTAAAGACCGGTTCATAAATACAGCCAGGGCCGTCGAGAGGGGGGGGGGGGGGGTTTGGGAGAGAGCCAGGGTAGTAACCCCAGGGCCCAGCGAGGACAAAGCTGTGCCATCCGAGACAGCTAGTTTGCGAGCTTTTTTCAATGCCCAATGTGTGTGAATTGACAGGCGGACCCCGAATTCACTAGTAAGCATATATTCTTTCAAGAACTATCTAAGTTATTAGATATAGCGTGGGTCAAAGAGGATAAAAATAACTGCAAGATGCAGTCATGCGGCTGCAGCTTGCAGTTATTTTTATCCTCAATGTACCATCTGTATGCACTAGACTATGTCCACATGCTTTATCATATGCCAGTTAAAGTGACGTGAACAAAACGTTCGGTTGATTCAATATATATATATATCCCTTCTAACCATTCTCTTGTGTAACTCAATCTAGTCTTTGAGAGGCAATTGAGTCCTAAGATTCGGTCGGGGGAAGGGTGAATATTTTCATGGGTCTTTGGTAAGTTGGGTTTGAAAGAAGGGGGCCCGCCCAGGTGGTACCATCTAATTGATCCCCCTGGGGCCCGTATTTTCTCTCGGCGGCACTGAATACAGCCTCTCGCCCGGGGAACGGGACAACCCAACCCAGGGACAACCCACCCCAAACTGGGTGGGACAACCCGCCCCGGGACAACCCGCCCCAATTTTTCTTGACTGTGATATTGGACTAGGATTAGATTTAGAGTACTAATAACCTGTTATTCGCCTGTTATTACTTATAATACGATCATACTAATAAATAAGCAAAGGGATATAAGGGAAAACCTGACTGTCATAATGTCATTTGAATTATGAGTGTATTGTAAGTAATAACACGTGAATAATTCAGAATGAATTATTCACCTGTTATTACTTATAATACGATCATAGTAATAAATATGTGATGGGATATAAGGGAAAACCTGACCTCATTTGAATTAAGATTGTATTGTAAGTAATAACACGTGAATAATTCAGAATGAATTATTCACCTGTTATTACCTGTTATTACTTATAATACGATCATAATAATAGATACGCGACGGGATATTGAGGTCTATGGGTGTTATAATAAAACAACTTTAAAATTGTCGATTTAATTTATTAACATAAAAAAACCCACATTTATTGTGTTAGTCTTAGATAAAGGAAAAGAGATCAACGCTGTGATGAATCCATACCACACTAAAACAACATGTCCTGTCCTTTGATTTTTGCGCATCGAACAAAAAGCATTCCTCTTAGAGGGTACCCGACTGAAACAACACGTCTAAAACAACACGCCAATTCTAACTGGTGTCTACATGCTACCAATTCAGTTTATAAGTATTCTTAGTTTGATTCAGTTATTATGGGATGTGTTAAGAGGATTGTGGATTATTTTCGTTAAACTTGGATAATTTTCGATAAAAAAGTGAGTAAAAATCTTTTTTATATATTACCATCTCCCCAAATTTTTTTAAAAATTGCAGAAAAAAATTGGATCAATGTGAATTGTGGATAATTTTCGATTATATTTGGTAATTTTCGATAAAAAAAGTGAATAGAAATCTTTTTTATATATTACTATCCCCCAAATTTTTTTGTCAAATATCCAAAAAAAAAATATCGGGACAACCTGCCCCAAAAAGTGGGACAACCTGCCCCAAAAATAGGCCTGGGGCGGGTTGTCCCTGATCCCTCGCCCGAGCTGTATTGAATTGGTGACAGACGGAAAACAGGCTATGACATAACCTCAAATTTGACTATGTCAAAGTTGAGCTAAAAATGCCAAGACTGCTAAAGTTTTACTCAGGAGTGGCAAATGTTATTGGCATTTGTGTTGTGAACAGAAAAACGTCATCTACGGGCATAAAATCGTTCCCCGTCAAGAACGGAAAATATGCTTACCGTATCCGTTAATCGGACATGTTCCGTTTTTTGTAAAAGTACTCTTGATGTTTTCGCGGGAACAAAATTACCATCTTTATTGTAATTTCTCGTTGATCTTGGACGAATACCATTCTCAAACACTTTGGCAATGAGCTATTTTCAACATTTGTTCTATGAATGTCGATTTGACACTAGAAATCCGTCTAGGTCACGTAATGTGAATGCTATTATCGTACCAAGACAATTACCGCAAAAAAGGTTGCAGACCGGTAGTTATTTTCAACATTGTTTACCCCAACCCAAAAGAGATGTTGGCAAAAGTTAAAAAACGACATTCGGATCTTTTCATAAACAATCGAAAATGCTCACCTCGTTTAGGATCCATGATGCACTTTTTTAAGATATGATAAACTGGAATGATTTGTGCTTATATAGCATTTATAGAGTTGTGCAATCGAATCAAGTTGAAACAGGTTTCCATGAGTTGTTCAAAAAGGAGGAATGGCTGCTGGTCTGCCGAACTGGAACTTGACGCATACTTTTGGCGCGCGCGAGTTTGCCATGCATGCTTTTATGGCTCTTAATTCAAAACACTATGCGAGATCCATTTAATTATTAAACTGAGAAAAATAATCTTGAATTCTTCTTTGTTACATTCAAGTGTTCTTCAATGAAACCCCTCTAACATAAAGGATATTTATTTTTCAGAAGACACATGTAAGGTTTACATACATCTGAAAATAAATGCCAATCTTGAACCCTTCCCCAAAGCACAGCTGGAATATCAAAATTAATTATTTTGATTATTGTTTTTTTTTAAAGTTTTAAAAAAATTTCAACAAAACCACATGATGGGACCGCTATGAGGCATCACATGATATGGTTTTGTTGAAATTTTTGGAAAAATATGTTTTCAACTGCTCAGTTTGTAAATTATGTATTAGGATGTAAATCATGCAATCCATTCTTTAGATATAAAGGGTTAATATAAAGCCACTATTTATATGTGGCCTTTTTATCCAACATAACAGCTATTATAAATACTGGTAAAAAATGCCATTCAAATTTTATTAATTTTTTCTTGTGTTTTTTCCAAATCCATAACTTATCAGTGTCCAGAGGTGTCTACGGGGAGGGAACTGGGTGATGGTAGGAAAAAAAACACCAGGAGAAAGTCCTGATAATAAACCCCCTGACAAACTGCATGGGTAGGAATAACCCTCTAACACTATTCCACCTCATATAAATTCTACCATTTATTTACATATGTATGTTCTTGTATCTTTGACAAAACAAACTTGAACCCCAACATACTAATGTCAAAATACTCTAATTTAAGGCTGAAAATATTTCTCAAAATGAAAATGGAAATTAAACCAATTCAATATTGAAGACTATACTTGCAAAATAATCATGAATTACAAAAAATTTTCAATTTTTGCCTCAAAAACATAGCTTATGACACCTCATTGGAACGAGCTTGTTGAGCTCGTTCCAATGAGGAGTCATAAGCTATGTTTTTGAGACAAAAATTGAAAACATAATAAAGGTTTGTTTGTTACATTGGGTAAAGGGTTCATGTAAATCATCAATGGTACGGCAGTTATTCAGCTACCTATAAGAGCAAGTGATTAATCGGTTAACCAAGATTAATCCATGTGATTAATCGATCAAGAAAACCCTTTAACCGTTTCAGCTCTAGACTACCCAGTCTGAGTTGGACACTCTGGGTAAGACATCTGGAATCATATGATGCAGACCTGTATTACATTTTCTGGCCAGTGTAAGTTAACGTAAAACACATTGATTTATATGCTTGGAGAATTAGGCTTATGGGCTAATTTTCTATTGTGAGGGGTGCCACTGTAATCTTTAGGGGGGGGGGGGGTCACCCTAGTCCTCCCCCCACCAGGCTATGCCACTGGTTTGTGGGGTAGAGAAATCCTGTTTGAAATTACCAGTAAAGCCACCAAATTGCTTGTTTCAACAAGAATTTTTATTCATATTCTGTGTTGCAGTTGCAAGGTACAATGGACTGCAAAAAGAATTCAAGAACAAATAACTATAGTCAAAACTGTGAACTCTCACCTGCCTAATAAAAGTGTCAACACCATTAATAATTTTGAAGAAAAATCCCAGCAATCACTACTATTTGGCACTGAGGAATAGAAAAAAAATGCCCTCACGGTTGACTGATTGCAACCAAAAGGGGCATTCCCATGTAGACATTATAGTATACGGAGTCATCCTACCAAGTTACAATGAAATCCCTTCATAAATACTATCTGTAGACTGTGGTAAAGGCTTTGGGCTCTCTTACCATCATGGTTGACTGATCACAACCAAAAGGGGAGGTTTACACCTAGACATATGAAGTCATCCTACCAAGTTACAATGAAATCCCTTTATAAATAAGACACAAACTGTACACTGTGCTAATGGCTTTCAGGCACTTGCAGCCGTCCCAGTTGACCGATCGCATCCAAAAGAGGCTGTTCTCATCTAGACATTATAGAGAGTCACCTAACCATGTTACAATGAAATCCCTTCATAAATGCAACCTGTAGACTGTGCTAAAGGTTTTCAGGCTTCGGGCTCTTGCAGCCGTCACAGTTGACCAATTGCAACCAAAAGGGGATGTTCTCATCTAGACATGACCTCGAACCTGCATACAAAATTTTGTGATGATTGGACAAGAACTATTGGGAGTTGCCTGCGCCAAAGAAAATGTGAACAGACTCACAGACTTCTACATGCATGATGGGAATAGCTTATCTTGACTTTGTCAAGTAAAGCTAAAAAAGGCTTGAGAAAAAGAAAATCTGTTTTATGGGGCCTTAACAGGCACTATTATGCCAGTAAAACAGAATTTGTTAAAAAAAATTTTACTTACATTTATATACCCAGTACCAGGTAACTACTAATAGTAATGTTACTTATTTTCTCCTTTTCTAGCTTGAACAGAGTTAAATTGTTCAGGAGCTGACAGTGGCTCGTCGATGCTCGGTGGTTCTCTCCTCCACTTGTAAAACTGTCACTGCCACGATTAGCCATTGTGCATAAGTTTGTGACCTTAAACACCAATAAATAATACTCCTTTTCTTGTTCTGAGTCTGACCAGGCTCGTAGCCAGGAATCTATATTAGGGTTCTTTTTGGGGAGAGGGGTACAAGCATTTTTATGCCATAGGCATATCACCTAAATCCCCCATGGGAACCCCAGGAAATGAAGCAGTGCTTATCTACTGTAGTAAACAGGTTAGGTTTTACTGGTAAAATAGGTCCCAGTCACCAATGCCTGGGGTAGAAGCCCTTTAAAATGGGCAACATAGGTATAAACAATTGACTAAACTTTACTTTATCTTCATGTTGTGGTCACGGTTCGCCATTGTGCAGAAATATGTGACCTAAAGCACCAATAAATAAATGAATATCGCCTAAACTGAAGTCTTGTGTTGGGGAAAGGTATCGAGGTTGGGTCAGGGGGATATTTTCCAAAAATTTTGAATAATATGCCCAAAAAAGTGCTATTTGAGGCTCGAAAGAGTGTTGAGCTTGGTATGTAGATAATAGAATTCATGAGTTTAATGGTGGGGATTTTAGGGAGTGCAAGGCTCCTCCAGGCCCACCCTGCTTATGCAGTTGAGTGTGAGGTGTGAATATTTATTTATTGGGGTTTAACAACACTTTGGACAGCCAGGGTCACCTCGTGCCGGACAGTTTTACGGGTGGAGGAAGCAGGAGTACCCAGAGAGAACCACCAAGCAATGGTGGGCAACTGTCCGACTCCCCAATGTATTAAATCCACACAAGCAGGGTTAGCATTAGTTGAAGACAAGTGCACCATCGACGTGCAGTATGCCTTAGTACATAATGCCACCGTGCCCGCACGTGGACAATTGGGATTGAGGGTCTTCCCCAAGAATACAACACAGTTGCCACAGGTGGGATTCAAATTGAGGACCTTTCGGCTTGTAGCCTCCATCTCTACCTACTGAACCACCGCATTCCTGAGGTGTGAATAAGTTACTAATAAAGGTCATATGTTTGGGTTTTGAAAAACCTGTCTCATAGTGTATTAGAACCCTGTTATTTGAATAGCCACTTTGCCAATGAAAAATATTCAATTAATAGAAGTGTTTTGTTTTCATTGGGGTTTAAAGACACTTTCAACAGCCAGGGTCATATTGTGTTGAGACAGTTCTACGAGAGGAAGAAGCTGGAGTGCCCAGAGAGAACAACCAAGCAGCAAAGGCAACTGTCAGACTCACCAATGTACTAACTCTGGACAAACACGGTTAGCAGTGGTTGAAAGCAAATACACCATCGACATGCAGTATGATTCAGTACATAGTACCACTATTTCCCCATGTGGGCAATCAGGATTAAGTGTCTTGCCCAAGGACACAATGCAGTTACCGCTGGTCAGGATGAACTGTTGACCTTCCGGTTTGAACTTCAAGCTCTAACCACCATGATCTCCATCAACAGGAGTATTCAATTAGCAGGAGTTTTTCTCATTTTTTCTGTATTCTGGTGATAAACTGAGCATTTATTCCATTATATCTTGTTTGATAGAGCCCAAGGTGCTCTGTCAAACAAGATATAATAGAGCAAATGATAATGCTGGATGCAATGAGGCCAAATGGGTCAATAAACATGGGAATTTCAGTGGTTGTCGGAGAAATTCTTTGATACATGTAGATTTATTTATTTATTGATGTTTAAGGTCACAAACTTATGCACAATGGCTAATCATAACCGTGACAGTTTTGCGGGTGGAGGAAGCCGGAGAGAACCACTGAGCAATGACGAGCAGCTGCCAACTCCCCAACATTGTAACTCTGCACTGCAGCACAGGCAGGGTTAGATTGGTTGAAGACATGTGCACCATCGACATGCAGTACGCCTTAGTACACGGCGTCATCGTGCCCCCATGTGGACAACGGGGTTAAGTGCCTTGCCCAAGGACACAACACGGGAGTCCGAATCGATCGCTCAGACGGTCACTCATCCGAGGACTAACCGGGCTCGACGTTGCTTAACTTCGGTAATCTGACGAGAACCGGTTACCGCAACACCACCGTGACCTCTGCATGTAGATTAAAATATTTGTATGCCCCCACCATAAGATGGCTGGCATCAGTGTCTGTCTGTCATTCCATCATTCTGAAATAGTTTTCCAGATTCGTTTATATGCCTATTTGTAAAAACGGTCGTATTATGTAAATTGTCCATCTATCCGTCCATCCATCTGTAAACAGTTGGTTTCCAACCGATGACTTGAGTTTGGATTTCTATATCGATTTGAAATTTTGTAATACAGATCAAGTTCGAATTCTGGCCTTGCCTGCGTGTTTCTCACAGATTTATGGGACAATTTAAATTGGAAATTGGTTTCCCCGCGGGAACCCTGGGAAGTGAAGCAGTGCCTGTTCACTGTGGTAAACAGGCTCTGTTTTACTGGTAAAATTAGACCCAGTCACCAATGCTTGGGAGGTGCAAACCCTCTCTAAAATGGGCAATTTATTTTGTTTTATTTGTTATGATCAGAGCTTCGAAGGCCTATGATTTGATACTGAATGTCAGGAAATGGAAAATTTTTCGACTACAATCTTCTGCAAATTCTGCGATTTTAGTCTAAAACTGATTCCCTTCTGGGAGGCTGTGAAGTATACTGAATTTACAGGATTTTCCCAGGCATTTCGTGAGAATTAACATGTCTGGGAAAGGTGGCAAACCCAGAATTCAAACTGTGACAATGTCATGCCTCCCCATGGAAATTGAAGCAGTGCTTGTTTGCTGTAAAATACTAGTAAAATAGTACCTGGTCACCAATGCTTGGGGTAGAAGTCCTCTAAAATTTGTAACGTGGGTATAAATGATTGACATGACTTTATATTCATATTGCAGTCATGATTAGCCATTGTGCAGAAATATGTGACTTTAAGGCTTAAACACCAATAAATAATGCCCTACTTTTATCCATGGGATGAGTGGTGGGAAACATTCAGGGATTTGGGGGGGGGGGGGGGGGGGCTCAAAAATGAGAGATTTATAGTGAATTTCTTGCAAAGTGAAATTAAAAAAAAAATTGTAAAAAATCACTCTGAATCTTTCCAAACTCATTTCCAAATGTGAAAAAACCCTCACCCAATGGACCCCACTCCACCCAACCTCTCTCTGCTGGGACTTTTTTTATTTTTTTTTAAAAATCACTAGAAATCCTTCATTTTTTTTTTTTAATTCCACCAAATGGATCCCACCTACCCTACCATCCCCCAGAGCCTCATGAGGACAGTTGGGCCCCATTTGAATAATGGTTAATCTCATCTACCCACATATATGGGCTGTTTTTTTTTTAAATGAATATTTCTTGTCCATCACCATTCAAAACGGTGAAATTTATAAGCTTGCGTCTTTTCGTCAGAATGAGGTGGACTCTGCACAGGTTGCAGATGTATGCCTTTAACCCTTTACCCAATGCAGAGGATATCAAAATTTATTATTTTAAATAGCATTTTTTAATTTTTCTCAAAAAATTTCAATAAAACCATATCATGTGACCCCCTCTTTGGAACGAGCTCATCGAGCTCGTTCCAAAGAGGGGTCACATGATATGGTTTTGTTGAAATTTTTAGAAAAATAATATTTTTTCAGCTGCTGAATTTGCATATTACGCGGACGGATGCGGGCGATTCGTTGGGTAAAGGGTTAAGCTATTCCGGTGACTTTTTGGCTCATTCTATGATGAAAATTGGCCAAATAGTGCATGTCAAAATTTCCAACTTTCAGGAGAAAAGCCTCCTCACTTTCACATATTTCACAAAGTTTTGATTGTTTATGACTGTTTTGTATAAAGTGTGGTGCCTCAGAGCCGTAAATGAGGAATCCTCCGCAAACTTATGTTTATGGTGGGTTGAAAGCTTTTGTCCTTTGAGCAAATGTCCTTACTGTTACTGAAAGAGTTAAACTATACAGGACGCTAGACAAATTAATAAGCAAGTGTAATTGGTAGCCATTTCCACTCCGTAAAAAGTATGACTGAAAGTATAGTGTACACTGTGAGAAGAAGTTGATTTTCCAATAGTTCTCAACATCACCCCTAAGCAGGTATATTTCTAGCTAATCCCTTCTGTTGCCATGGCTACAGATTGGGGTGTTATTATTTAATAAAATGCTCCCCTAGTTAAGTTTTGTTGAAGGGGGCCTATGGGGGACAACTTAAACATTTTAATTCATCAGAAAGCATGTTTGGGGGAATCACTGTCACACAGCTCCAAATTTCCCTCTTGTTACTGTTCCTACTGCTACCTTGCAAATAGAAACAATAGTGAAAATTTTAATTACACAAGGACGAAAAACATAAATCATTATCAAGACTAGTGTTCTGGCTGTTGTGATGCCATCATGATTTAACCTTTTACCTAACGAATTGGCTGCATCGGCCCGCATAATTTACCAAAAAATGAACTGATAGAAAACAATTGTTTTTCAGACAATTTCAAGAAAACAATATCATGTGACCCCCTCATTGGAACAAGCTCATTCTATTGAGGGTGTTACATGATATGTTTTTTTATTGAAATTGTTTGAAAAAATATTTAAAATCATAAACTTTGATAACGTGTATGTTGGCTAAAGGGTTATTTGCTTGTTAACCAAATGGTTTCTTAACTATTGCTCTGCAACCAGTTCTTATCCATGCTTTGAGAAAAGTGTTAATGGGAGACCATTCAGTAACAGGAGTTACAATTCTCTACAGATGGGAAAATTATTTTTCTTGGTGATAAATTCAGATCCCAAACTACAAGAACCCTCATTCGATGGTATACCTGGCAGGCCTTGACAATTCCATATTTTGATTAACCCATTAACAGGTTACCCATTTAGTTGTTCATTAACCTATTCTGAAACTTACGTAAATTTCTTTCATTAACCTGTTGGTTAACTAAAAATTCAAACACGGTATGCCACAGGCATATCCCGAAAGCCGTAGGCCTATGCTGGTGGGAGAGTTTGGGAGGGAAATGTAGAGTTATGCCCCTTCTGTTGGCAACATGTGATGACTCCCGCTGATAAAAATATCAACGAAACAAATACGCAATCACTAGAAATATGGAGTTGTGCCTCTTCTGTTGGCAGCATTACATATAAGAGTTGTGCCTCTTCTATTGGCAGCATTGCATATAGCGGTGAATAGGTCCAGAATTGATTTGGCTGTGGATCCCCCATACAGCAGGCTGCAGTACATTTTAATTTCCATAAACTGTTATAACCTGATTGATTCTAATTATGCTTACAGTAGTCCAAACATGGCCTGAAAGTCCGTAATATAATTTTTGTGTTTGATACGTCCTTGAAAGGACGTACCAAACCAACAAATTATATTACAGACTTTCAGGACATATTTGGACTATGTTTACAGCTGAATAAAAAGCACAATTTTAATATTTGTATGTGTACTACTTTCTGTTCAGGCATCTAATATGCCGATCGTAAAAAAGTTGGTTAACTGATGGATCCTTGTGGTTAACCGATAGTCCGTTCGCCTCAATTTTTGTTTGCATAACCTCTAGGGGAACGGAACGATCGTTTGCCTGAATTGTTGAGGCCTGCCTGGCAATATGCATGATTTGAAATCATTTAGGTTTATTAATCACCTATTATTTCAAGATATAGCTGGTAACAGGGAAAGCCTATCATTTTATTTTGTGTGAAAGTGTGGAACGACCGGTGTTCTGTCAATCGAAAAAAATGTATCTACATGAACTGCTTGCCTTGTTCACTATTTTGAGTATAAACTATGCTTTGTGTCCTGGAGATATATCAAAAGATTCTGACTGGGGGTTTGTGAGAAGTTTTTTAAAGAATATTCCTTATATTGCAAAGGTGGATTTCAAGAATGTTTTTGAAGATTATTCTTCATATTGCACAAAGTTAAAATTCATGCTTCCACAGGGAGCCCAAATATTAATTGAGGGACTTGATTTAAACAAATATGAATCTGCCCCTTTTAAGGATGCTGTAACCAAATAACAAAAAAACTCTGGTGGTTCTGGAGAAGATTTTTAAAAGAATATTCTTCATGCAGAGCCCAAATATCTTCACAAGGACTTGATTTTAACAAAATTGAATCTGAACATTTTAGGAATGTTTTATACCAAATTTCAAAAGATTCTGACTGGTGGATCAGAAGCAGAAAATATTTTAAGATTATTCCTCATATTGCATCTGGTTAAAATTCATGCTCCCAGAGAGCCCAATTATTAACCCTTAAGTCCTCAGATTAATTTTAAAGTATTTATGGCCTTTTTCTGCTTACATAGTTATTGATGACTTGGCAGTGGTTCTACATCACTGCTGGCTGCCTATACAGGCAGTCAGCAGTGATGTAGAACCACTGCCAGGGAAAATTCAGTCTACACACAAGAGTAATAAAAAAGATTACACAAGGGAGCACCTGCTTCAATGCAATATAAAAGTGGCGGTTTGGGGCTATATGGGGGCTTAAGGGTTAACCAATAGACTTGATTTGAACTAACTTGAATCTGACCCCTGTAAGGATTCTGTATACCACATATCAAAAGAGTCTGATTAGTGGTTCTGGAAAAGAAGAATTTTAAATATTATTCTTCAAATTGGACCAGGTTAAAATTTGGGCTCGAATGGGGAGCTTTTCTGGGTTGTTTATAAACCAATTTCTTAGAAACTTGGTATGGATGTTCACTACCATGGGAACCTGTGCACCTGCAATTGTATTTTCAATCAAACTTTTTTGCAAGAGTTATGCCCCTTTCCATCTTAGAATAGTCTGTCCGTCTGTCCATGGAATTATTTTATTCAAATTTTGAGCAAAACCAGAGATAAGTACGATAAATACTTCATGCCTGGCATAATTTAATGGTAACAAATTATACCCTCTGCAACATATTGGGGGGGTGGGGGTATACTGGTATCAGCTTGTCCATCTGCCCATCCGTCTATATGTGGACATAATTTTGTCCAGAACCTGTGATTATAGTTTTGATCGAATTTTTTTTCCAGAGTTATACCCCTTTCCATCTTAGAATATCATGGACATAATTTTATTGTCTGGAGCTTTTCTCGGTTGTTTATGAACCAATTTCTTTGAAAGTTGGTATGAATGGTCACTACCATGGGAACCTGTGCGTCTGCAATTATAGTTTCGATCAGACTTTTTTCCAGAGTTATGCCCCTTTCCATCTTAGAATATCATGGACATAAGTTTATTTTCTGGAGCTTTTCTCAGTTGTTTACGAACCAATTTCAAGTTGGTATGGATATTCACTACCATGGGAACCTGCGTACCTGCGATTATAGTTTTGATTAGACTTTTTTGCCAAAGTTATGCCCCTTTTCGTCTTAGAATATTTTTGACTGGTGATGTTCTCCGACGTTTATGGGTAGATTCCTTTGAAACTTGGTATGGATGTTCACTACTATGGGAACCTGTGCACCTGCGATTATAGTTTTGATCACTTTTTTTTTTTACCAGAGTTATGCCCTATTTCATCTTAGAATATGCCAGGGGAGTGTATCGAAGGTCCATCTGGGACAGTCACACCTCTAGTTGCAACTATGCCGACTGCTTTTTTTTATATCTCCCCCCCTATGGTACACTATAACACAAGCAGTGGTAATTTTTTTTCTGTTGCATTCTATTGATCCAAAAGTGCAATGCCAGGACAAACAATCACCTCAAATTTAAATGAAATTTGTCCAGCGTTCTTGAAGAAGTCGTGCTCACCATGTTCACAGATGACAGATGAAAGACAACAGATGGAGAGTGATCACTATAACATTCCCTTACTTTCAGTCAGGTGAGCCAACAAGGACTATACAAAAATGTGATTCGGTTATTGATCTGACCAGGCCCATAGGGACCAGGAAAGTCATTAAATGATGTAGTCCTAACTCCATTGAATAGTAAAATATATAATGTTTATTTACACTTACAGATAAAACAGCTATTTACAAATGTACAGAATAACAGAACAATGAACAAACAAGACATGTAATAAATTATCTGTTATGTTAAAATAAAAAATAAAAAAACATTCACATTCATACCATGACACTTGAATTGTGTGTTATAAAAAGATGAGTTCTACTGCAACACATTCTTAGTTTGAACAACAAAAATTTTCATGAAAAGCCTGGTTTGAGAAGGAAGAGCACACAGAGATGGTGTTCCTTTTTGAAAAAAATAATAATTCAGCACAAAACTGTTTTTTTCTTCACCGACTGTCTCAGCCCAAAGCTTTAAAATCTTGTAATTTTCAAGGATAGGATATATTTTGTATGTTTACCAAGGTTATCTGTATGATCAATAATCGTGTACAACTAACATACATTTAATTAATTATACCAAATATCAAATCATTGTGCACATTGGTCTCATGAGAAGATTTTATAAAATTTCAGAGCATCTCCCCCTATGGGGCAAAGCAATGATTTGAACAAATTCAAAATGCGATGTCAGAACAATCACCCCAAATTTAACTGGAATCAGTCAAGCAGTTTTGGAGGTGATGTTACAAACACCATGTTCGCAGATGACAAGTGTCGTCTATGTACGAATGATGGACAGTGGGAGATCACTATAGTTCACCATAACTTTCAGTCAGGTTAGCTAAAAATGAATATGTTGACCCATTTAAAACTTCACTACTTTTTCTTCAACTACAGCTTCTGTCAGTGATTCTTGAAAAGCTCTTTATGAGAGCTTTACAATACTAGATGTCATGAGCAAGTATAAAAAAAATGAAAGAAAAATCAGTAAATTCATTTTGTTGTCATCTACAACTAAAAGAGAGTGCAGTGGCTCAGTAGGTAGAGATGTAGGCTTCAAGCTGAGAGGTCCTCAGTTTGAATACCACCTGCGGCAACCGTGTTGTGTCTGGGCAAGGCACTTAATACTGATTGCCCACGTGGAGACACGGTGGTGCTGGGTACCAAGGCATACTGCATGTCGATGGTGTACCTGTCTTCAACCAATGTTAACCCTGCTTGTGTGTAGTTAGTATGTTGGGGAGTCTGACCACTGCCTGCCATTGCTCGATGGTTCTCTCTGGGTACTCTGGCTTCCTATACCAATAAACCTGTCCGACATGCGATGATCCTGACTGTCGAAAATGTTGTTAAACCCCAATAAACAAATTAAAAAATCTGATCAAAAAGTTTTTAAGGCTTGAGTAATTTTGAAATTTAAGAACACATTCAAGATTTTCCAAGCCTTCACAAGCCCCCTAAATATACTGGTAGAACCAGTAAATCCATTAATGTTCTCAATCTGCAGCTCTATGAATGCAGATTAAAATACTAATTGGTCTGTTAGATTTTATAAGTGCCATTACATATTAGATTTTGAAAATCTTGATGCTGGACTGAAAAACAAGAGATGTAACATTGAGTTTATAAATACAATCTCTTACTATTGTCAGATCACTGAATGCTCAGGATTTAAGCCTTGATGTCACAATACGGCCATCTCCTACAAGCACTACTCCACAAAACAGCCTTCAAATTTATCATATTTTTTTCAAAATCTGCCAACAAAACAGCCTTTTAGTATTTTTTCCAAATATAGATCATGATGTCCAATAAATATGGAGTGGGGCATAAGCCTTTTTTCTAGAAGATGAAAATAAAAACTTTAAAAAAAACCCCAATATTGTGCAGTTTTATCAACTAAGATGAGCTTAAAGTCATTTTGTTCAGAAAGAGTCCAAAAGAAAAGAGATTGTCTCTGCTAAAAGACCTCAAATTAATTTTATTGAAACGTCATAAGTTAATTACAACATAAGTGAAAAAAGACCTTGTATTTTTAATTCAAAAAGAGAATTCCAAGAAAGATGACAGAAGTCAGATATGTTGAAAAAATGTTCAAACTATTGACTTCAATTTCTCCAGCCTTAGTGAAGATACTTCATAAGTCCTAATAAATATGTGCCTAGAAGTTCATATCTTCAAAAGTGTAAGTTTTAATGTAAACATAAAAATGATAAACACACATACCGTATTTACTCTATGTATTGTGACACTTTATGATTTGGAACACATATTTTTTCCAGAAAACTATTTTTTTTTTAAGCTCCAAAGTTTGGGACATTCAGGAGATTTCTTTCCAGTTGACCCGTCGCTAGTATCAGACGACACTCATAAAAAAAAATTCTTGGGTAACTAAATAAAAATTTTCATTTTTTGCTTCCAAAACATAGCTTATGATCCCTCATTGGAATGTGCGCAATGCGCGCGTTCCAATGAGGGATCATAAGCTATGTTTTGGAAGCAAAAAATGAATATATAAAAGAAATTGGATGGCGATTTTCGTATATAGTGATGGAAAACGAATCACACACAACTTTATTCAGCATCAAATCAAGACCAGGCTGTGTTCTTTCCCCATTTTCTAAGAATTGGGACACCTGTGAAAATAATTATTTTTAGCTGTCCCAATACATAGAGTAAATACGGTAAGTGGCAAAAACACACATTAATATAGCTCTCACATTTAAAAGTACAACGAAAAAACATAAAAGTCAATATACAATAGATCAAAAATGAGCAAGATGCCCCAGAGGGCTTGAGATGCACATTTGACAAAGATCTTTACAGAAGGATTTAATTTGCATCTATGGCTACTTAACACTAAAGAGGAATGAATTCATTTATTAATTTATAGCTCTGTTGTCCATATCAAATGATTGTTTCTAGTATTGGGATGCCAACACAGAAATAATGCCCAAATTTCTGGTAATGCAAAACTAGGAGGCCCAAACATCAACCTAGAGACTTAACATGAACAAACTTCAATCTGACCCCTCCCCATCCTTGATGCCGAATATAAAATATCAACAGATTCTGAATGGTGGATCTGAAGAAGAAGATTTTTAAAGATTATTCATAATATTACTTGAACACTCTTGACTTGTCATATGATAAGGAACAGGCATATCAAATTTGGCCCAGAGGGTTATGAGGAGAAGTTGATAATGTAAAGTTCACACTGGACGGATGGGGACTGACAGGAAGTTTTCACTTAAGCTCCCCTTGAGCTTCGCTAGGGTGAGCCAAAAGGTTCTGGTTCTCTGGCAATCCCTCACTGGATTAAATCCCCTTTGTTGAATGTTTTTATTGGCTTGCAGTGTCTTCCAAAGTTATATGAAATCTTGAGACTTGATGAACATTTATTTGCACTTGTATGCAACAAAGCATGATTAAAAAATACAGTGTCTGCTTTTCTTAATTGTTTTGTACAGTTTGCTACATTCTGCATAAATTATTATGTGAACAGTATCCATTTTCAAAAAGGGTCTATAAATGTAACTGAACACAAGTGTATTTGATATTTCTGTTTTAACTTATTCATTTATTGACATTTAATGTCAAATATATCTGAACAATGTCTTATCATGACCGCAAGATGGATATGAAGTCAAGTCCAGCCAATTGTTCATTCCCATAAATTATAACAATGTAAATCCATACAGGTGAAAGAAATTCACTTCAAAGAAAATGTAAACCACATCCACAGAATATGAAACCTTTAACTTATGGGGCACGCACTTAAAATGAAGTCCAAGTATGAACTTCCACCACTCAACAAACAAACAACAACAAAAAATAGAAAAAAAAGCCTCCCTCCTGTATTGATCTGAAAAATTAAATGATCAAGAACCAAATGTATTTTTGTAAATGGCCTTAACTAACAGAGATATGTCACTGGCTCTTGCCATTTAGACGTACCACCATGAAAATGATTAGTGTAGTGAATTTGTTTGCAAATCAAAATTAAGTCAGATTTACTGAAGCCACTGACTTGATTTTAAGGGAAATTCTTTATGAGAAATTCTTAAAAGCACTTGGCAGATGAAGAGTTAAGAAAGACGTTAATGCAAGTCTCCCTTCAGTATTTCAGTTTTGAACTAGGAGGTGCAGTGTATACTGCTCACTACCATTTGGTATTTTTGAGACTTGACGTCTGGAAAATGTTTTAAAGAAAAACATCAATAACCATAATTTGTTGGCTTGGATTTTATAAGGACTCCTTGACTTATTTTTGTAAAAAGAAAGCAGTTGTTTCTTGACCACTTGCGAGAGAGAGCGACATGACTAACCTAGGGCTCACAAATTTTTTAACGTTCTGGGGACATTCTCAAGTGTCGGCCCCGAATACATTTTAACTTTCACTTTAGAATAGGGCATATTCCCTAGAAATTGTACATAACAAATCCTGTTGTGCAGAATCTCGTGTCCCCAAATATTTGTTAAAATAAAATAATAAGAAATAATAATGTGTATATCATTAGATACGATTTTCTAAAGTTGTTGGACAAACAAAACATGCTTTTATGTGCAATGTTCAACATAAGAGATTTACCTTGTGTGAAATTTTAATATTTAAGTACAGTGGGGCCCACATAATTGGATATCTCTTAACTGAATAACCCTGTTAATTGAATATAATTACCCAACACAAAACAATTTGCCACACCTCCAGTACAAATATGACCTGTTGATTGAATATAGGTTATAGAGTAAACTCCTGTTAATTGAATAAAACATCTTGTAACCTGTCAAGAAATTACCCTGACTCTCCCCAGTTTTCCTTTGTTTATAGACCTATTTGGCCTCAGTAAGTGCAATACAGGCATTTAATCTATTATATCTTGTTTGACAGAGCTCATGGAGCTCTGTCAAACAAGATATAATAGAATAAATATTAAGTTCATATCTAGAATACAGAAAAGTGACACAATCCCTGTTAATTGAATACTCCTGTTAAATGAATAATTTCTATTGGCAAAGTGGCTATTCAATTAACAGGGTTCCACTGTATATAGAGGGAGATTACTTGTGATGACAATCTCATATCTCTGTTTGACTATTATTGGCATTTGAAATTTGAAGTCTTGGAATCTTACAGTTTATAATTCAATACTTCAATGGAATATTGTTAACATTTCCATGCACGCATTGTTTTATTTCACACTTTTACCACAAACTGACTTGAATAGCTTGCAAGGCAGAGCTAAGACACACTGTTGTCTACTCTAAAAAAAATTGTGGGTGTGGTGGCACACGAGCAACAATACACCACAAAATCAAATTTATTTATTTATTAAGGTTTAATGACACATTAACAGCCAAGGTCATATTGTGTCGGTGACAGTTTTACAGTGGAGAAAGCCAGAGTACCCGGAGAGAACCACTGAGCAACAATGAGCAGCTACCAGCTCCTCAACAGTGTAACTCCGCACTGCAGCACAGGCAGGGTTAGATTGGTTGAAGACATGCGCACCATCGGCATGCAGTACGCCTTAGTACATGACATCATCGTGCCCCCATGTGGACAGTTGGGGTTAAGTGTCTTGCCCAAGGACAAAACACAGGAGTCTGAATCAATCACTCAAACAGTCACCCATCCAAGGACTAACCAGGCTCGATGTTGCTTAACTTCGGTGATCTGACAAGAACCGGTTATCGCAATGCCACCGTCCCCCCTACCACAAAATCAAAAGAATGCTTCCTTGCTTGTAACTCCATATTTCTCATGAGCAACGATTTTCAATTAATCCTTTCCCTAACATGAAAGACAGGCGACACTTGCAAACAAAATTCTTGAATAACTAATTCTTTACATTTTTTGTGTCAAAAACATAGAACCCCCCCAATTGGTACAAGCACCATGGGCTCATTCCAGTGAGGTGTTATAAGCTATGTTTTTGAGAAAAAAATAAACTAGAGGTACTGTGAGCAAGCTCACAAAGTGATACCCCCCGCGCCTCAGTTGTAGCCTTTTTGGTACATTAATTTGTATTAAGATGATGAAGCAATTGAAATGTGTAAGTTAGATTATCTCCCCTTGGAAATGTCAAAATGGAATTATATTGCTTCATGCACATCTTCATATTTATTTATTTATTTATTTATTGGTGTTTAAGGTCACATATTTCTGCACAATGGCTAACCATGACCATGACAGTTTTATGGGTGGAGGAAGCCGGAGTACCCGGAGAGAACCACCGAGCAAAGGCGAGCAACTGTCAGCTCCCCAACATACCAACTCCAAACAAGCAGGGTTAGCATTGGTTGAAGACAGGTGCACCATTGACGTGCAGTACGCCTTAGTACACAATGCCACCGTGCCCCCATGTGGGCAATGGGGGTGAAGTGTCTTGCCCAAGGACACAGCGTGGCTGCCGCAGGTGGGATTCGAACCGAGGCCCTCTCGGCTTGCAGCCTGCACCTCTACCTACTGAGCCACCGCGCCCCCTACATCTTCATATGGAGATCTTCCATTGTGTAAAATTTCATGAAAATTCTTCAAACGGTTTAGGAGGAGTGGCGCTTATAAGGATGGACAGACGGATGGACGGACGGACAGGGTGATTCCTATATACCCCCCAAACTTTGTTGCGAGGGGTATAATAAGTAATGAAAATTGAATGAGGATTTTTGTGCAGAGCTGGAAATGAACAAAATTGACAGGTGCAGTTTTAAGCTCCCGCAAAATCAGAGACAGGAGTGCATTGCACCCGAAAAATGTTAGTATATGAATTTTGAGGGAATACTGTCACCAAACACCAGAAACTTTCAATATATAAAGACTGGCTGAACTATGACAGTAACTTGCCACTCACCACAGAGTGCTGCTTTCTTGATACAACAAACATTTATATGCCCTCTCAGTATATTAGTGCTCCACAATATTTTTCAACAAGTGCATTTTTCAGCTCATGTAAAATAGAAAACACGGGTGCTGACGGGAGCAATTGCACCCGTCTCATTTCCAGGACTGTTTTTGCGAATAGATCTGGCTGGTTTTGGCCATTATGTTGGGTAAAGGGGCAACATGGTTCTACTCTACTGGTAAAAAAAAGAAAAAAGAAAGATTTGTTGAAAATAAATTGGAACAGACAGTAATGTAAAAGAAATTTTCTATTAAGTTGCAAAAACAAAATGGAAATAATAAAAAATCCAGCAAGAGGATCACAGATCCAGAAGTCGAGGTTTGACATTAAATTCTGAAGAAATAAGCTATTTATAGTAACAGTGACCTTGACCTTGGAGTCCCAGACTCCCAAATCAATAGGTGTCTTCCCTTCCTATAAGGTAACCTCTGGTATAAGTTTGGTAAAGGTGCGTCAAATAGAACTAAAGTTATTGCCCGGAAACCAATTTGTCACAAAATATTCTATTGATAGTAACAGAGACCTTGACCTTGGGACCCCAGACTCCGAAATCGATAGGTGTCTTCCCTCCCTATAGGGTAACCTGTGGTGTAAGTTTGGTGAAGATACACGGAATAGAACTAAAGATATTACCCGGAAACCAATTTGTCACAAAATATTCTATCTATAGTAACAGTGACCTTGACCTTGGAGTTCCATACTCCAAAATCAATAGGTGTCTTCCCTTCCTATAGGGTAACCTCTGGTATAAGTTTGGTAAAGGTGCGTCAAATAGAACTAAAGTTATTGCCTGGAAATCAATTTGTCATAAAATATTCTATTTATAGTAACAGTGACCTTGACCTTGGAGTCCTAGACTCCGAAATCAACAGGTGTCTTCCCTTCCTATAAGGTAACCTCTGGTATAAGTTTGGTAAAGGTGCGTCACCTAGAACTAAAGTTATTGCCCGGAAACCAATTTGTCACAAAATATTCTATTTATAGTAACAGTGACCTTGACCTTGGGGCGCGAGACTCTGAAATCGATAAGTGTCTTCCTTTCCTATAGGGTAACCTCTGGTATAATTTTGGTAAAGGTGCATCAAATAGAACTAAAGTTATTGCCCGGAAACCAATTGTTTACGCCTGCCGCCCACCCGCCACTACATCAAACTTTAAGTCGAGTTTGACTTCGTCAAAACTCGACTGATAACAGGAATATCACAGTTCTGGTTATTTTCCATTTTTAGTGGGACTTTTCTCAAAATAACTTTTATGCTGAATTGGATCTGCTATCCCTAACTCAACACAGTATATTAATGAGGTGATAGGTTTCGGCAGAAAAAAGGGTTTAACCCTTGAAAGACTAATTCAGACTTCAAAAAATTGTCATTGCAACAACACAGATGCCCCCAACATGTAGTCTTTGTGTAACTTTACATGTTACATTCCAAGTATCTCGGCAGTTGTTTCCAAGCATGACTTTCCTATAAACAACTGGAAAGTTGCAGAATGCAGACTCTCAAAGTGTAGCAAATGTTTATAAAAATCTCCATCCTTTAACCCTCTGCACTCTGATGTCAAAATGCCAAAGTTTTCAGCAGCAAATATTTCCCATAATGCAGTTTGATATGTAACCAAATATACCTTGTATGGCAGAGCTCAGTGAGCTCTGCCATACAAGATATAATTGGTTGAATTTATAGTTAAACAAGAGAAAAAAGGAGTGATTGGAGAAAATTCTGTTGCATTACCAGTTTGTTAGGGGTTAAGGGTTAAAATATAATTTTTAAGCTGTCATACAGATATTGCGTATTTAAGCTGAGTTATCGTTTTGATCAAGTATCAATTTCTTCAATAACAATCCTTTTTTCAAATAACACCAAAATTTGGCTTCGAGGGTTGGCTGTTCTGATGTTTCTTCAAGAGAACTGCAATAAATATCACCACATACTGCTAAAAAGTACTTTAACTGCTAACCAAATGTGATTATTTTTTGGCACTCTCATGAAATGTATGTTGGTGGATAAATAAAAACTCTTTTCATTTAGGTGAACATTTGAATAAACATAGATCTGAAAATCTAAGATGAAGTTGTACTGCAATCTAACAACAGTTTAACACCCAGAAAGAACTAATCCTCTGTCTGTACTTGGCACAATTAAGCTTTTAGTTGCAGGTGTTTAACCAATCTTTCTTGTGGACTTTTTTATAACTCATTTTATCACACAATCGATCTGACATTTGTTCCAATTATTAAACTCATATTGTAAAAGCTGTAATGCTTGATCATTTAATCACACTCCAGAGGTAGCCACAGATGTACGCTGTTGTATTCTGTGGCAAAACTTGAATTCTCGCCTCTTATCATTTGTGTACACTTCATATTCTATGACTAAAAACAGTATGTCTGAGTTATGAATCATTGATTAAAAAAATTCTCTCATTGAATGCACCAAACAATCTACATCATTAGGCAATATTTTTTTTAAGAGGACATTCTGCTAATCAATGAATTGTTTTCCACAAAGAAATTGAAGGCTTTATTGGAAGTGCTAAGTTTTTTCATCTATTTAGGCATTGTTAAGCATGATTGGGATCAAGTGATAAACAGAATCTTTAAATTGTCTCCAGTTTATAGTGGAAACTCATCCAGTAAATTAGGCTTGGGCTTGAATGTTTGGCCCAGATCAAAGTTTTTGGTCTCATTTGTATGCTTCACTTTAATTTTGGGAATCATTAGAGATCCTACATATGGTAGTGCTTGTGAACAAGTTTCAGCTGCATTCAAAGTACACTGGTGTTACTACATTCATCAACTAATTCAGATAAAACTGTACCATTTAAGCCTTCCCTGGTAAAGAAAAATTTTGTTCATGTTTAGTGTACTCTTAAAAGAAAATAATAAATCAATGATTTTCAAGGACGTTTCTGGTGAATTTTCAAGCTGTTAACTGGTAAAGTGCTAAATTATTACGAGTCATCAAAATTTGTTCATGTCTTTGCCTTGTGGCAATTTATGGGAGAGTGTCAAAAGACACTCCCATAAATTGTAACAAGGCAAACCCATACAGACTAAATAATTTCACTAGGTAGCTCATCTGCAGAATATGGATCTTTTATGTTGCAGTAACTGCACTTCAGCATAAAGCCCAAATATGGGCTTCTAAGTTCTAACACTTTACTAGTTAAGAGGACATATTCCTAAAATAGTCTTTGAAAATTTTACACATATATGTACCAGTTAACAATTTTTACACACGTATTTCAACCCAACAATACCTGTACATGTACCTGACACTTCCCGAGGATCAGGGTCAGGTTAAGGTATTATTTCTGTAGATTAGAAGGTCACACACACAGACTGATCACATCAGAGCTTAAAAGTAAACAATTTGATTAAAATGAGCCAACTGCTAATATTAATACAATTTTCAAGAACTTTCCAGGACTTTATGCAAACAAATTCCAATTTTGAAGTACTTTTGAGAGCCTGGAATTTCGGTTTTAAAATTTAAGAACTTTTGGGCAATTTCAAAGACCTGCATACATACCCTGTTGTTACCTTATTAATAAAATCAAGATCCAAACAAATAGCGATCTATATGGTTCAGAATACAAATGAGACCTAACTAGTGCTTTTTTCAAGAAGCTGATAAAATACTGTTACAGTACGTGGAGAGTGTATTATCATTCAATCACCCGCAAAGTGGAGATTCCACCCGAGAAATAATTGCAAATTTGTTGCAAAGCATAACCAGCACCAGCAATGTTTCAGCCAATGGACCTCCGGGCTAAACCCGGAGGTCCATTGGCTGAAACATTGCTTGTGTTTTTTTGTCTATATGCAGAAAATTTGAAAATTATAGCTTGGGTGATGACTCCACTCTGTGGGTGATTTAGTTACAATCCATTCTCCACGTACTGTATGTGATAAACTGTTAGATGGGTTCAAATGACCCTTTTCAAAAGTGCCACATCATTTTCCACCTAACAAGGACTATCATGCTTAGGAACTCCTGCTTGCACTGCAAAATGGGAGGACAAGTCACTTCCATTCGAAGATGGTACTATCTCATGAAGAACTCCACAGCAAGCTCAGTCAAATGTCTCAGCACACGAAGCATGTGGGGGACTGAAAAGAACTGAAAAAGAAAAAAAAAAACAAGAGTTTTCAAACCTTTACCAACCATAACCAGCCTATGCAATTCACAAAAATGCAAATTTTATTATTTTAAAAAATGTTTGCCTCGAAAACACAGATGATCACATGTCACTGGAGTGAGCTCATTCCAATGAGAGGTTATAAAGGATGTTTTTAAAAAAAAATGTAGTTGTTAAATAACTACATTTCTGTTTTTTTAATAAACTGCTTTTATATGGTTAAAATGCCATTAGTATTATAACAGTAATAATTACTCACATCAATACAGGTTTATCAAGAATATGTCAATTACTTCAACAAGAGGTATTGCTGATGGCAATTATATCCCCCATCCACTGCAGTGTAGGACCGATGAAACATAAGTAAGGCAAGGACCGTAACACTGGTGAAAAACATGTAAGCAACCTTTTTATAACATGTGCAGGGGTGGCTTGTCACAAGAAACCCTCATACCAAATATTATTGAAATCCATCCGCTCACTCTGTTGAGATATCGCTGTGGACAGACAGATGGATTACTCCTCACTACTCCTTTCTAAGACTCTCTGGTGGCTACCGCCTCTTCCCACTTTCCTTCTAGAGAAGTGGGAGGAGGGGGGTAATAACCAGATGATCCTAGTTATGACTAGACCATTCACAAACTATGGCATATAAATCTATAGAGTAATGATAATGCTCTTCAACGGCATTTTTATTTTCGTGAATATTCAAGGCTTCCTGGCTCATTTACTAGGATTTCAGGGCCTTGAATGGCTTCATAGTCAAATTCAAGGCCATTCCTTGAATCCAAGGCCCTGCAGGAATGCTGTAGATAACATACAAAACTAGAGGTGTGAATGTCCCAGATAGGCCAGTCCATACCACCCACTGCCATGATTATTCTAAGATGAAAAATCGCACAACTCTAGCAAAAAATTCTGATCAAAATCACAGGTGCACAGGTTCCCATGGTAATGAACATACATACCATTTTTCAAAGGAATCGACCCATAAACATCTGAGAAAATCTCTGGACAAAATTCAGGCATTCTAAGATGAAAAAGAGCAAAACTCTGGAAAAAAAGTCCAATCAACACTATAATCACAGGTGCAGAGGTTCCCATGGAAGTGAACATTCATACCAAGTTTCAAAGAAACATCTGAGAAAATCTCCAGACAAAATTCAGGCATTTTAAGATGAGAAGGGACATAACTCTGGGGAAAAGGTTGGATCAAAACTATAATTGCAGATGCACATGTTCCCGTGGTATTGAACATACATACCAAGTTTCAACGAAATTGACCCATAACAGTCTATGAAAATCTACGCAATTTAGGCATTCTAAGACAAAAAGGGGCATAACTCTGGCAAAAAAAGGGCCAATCAAAACTAGAATCACAACTACACAGATTCCCATGCTAGTAAACATCTATACCAAGTTTCAAAGGAATCAACCCATACATATCTGAGAAAATCTGCGGACAGAATTCTAGGCCTGTTTTTTCCAAGTTGAAAAGGGGCATAATTCTGGTAAAAATAATCCGAACGGAACTATAATAGCAGGTGCACAGGTTCCCATGGTGGTGAACATTCATGCCAAGTTTCAAGTTCTTAAACATCTGAGAAAATCTCTGGACAAAATTATGTCTACGGACAGATGTGATAATTATACCCCCCCCCCCCCCCTCCAACCTGTTGTGGGGGGTATAATTACATTACTAATTATTCCTCAACTGTATATTATCTGGTACAAACACCAAGAACACAAGGGATGAACAAAACTTACACAGGTAAAAGATTATTAATACATTTTCATTTCTGTGGGAATAAGCTTGTCTTGTGTGGCAAGCTAGTCACTTTTGTACTGAATGTATTGTAAGGGGTTTTGTGTTTTGAAGTAACATTCGATTAACAGAGATATAAAATTACCTAATGGATCAACTGCATCCGTCCACATAATTTACAAGTCTTGCAGTTGAAAAATTTTTTTTTTTTTTTAAATTTTAACAAAACCATATCATGTGACTCCTCATTGTAATAAGCTTGATAAGCTCATTCCAATGAGGGTTCACATGATTTGGTTTTGGTGAAATATTTTGAAAAAATAAAAAAACTAAATATTAGGCCCCACAAAGTAGATCTTCTGTTTCTCAGGCCATTATCTGTAAAATTGCATGCGGGCGAGCGGTTTTTTATTTTATTTTTTATTTCTGTAATTATTTCTTTGCCAAGTTCAAAGTTCATATTCTTGGTTTATGTTTTAGGCCTCATAATCTACGGAATAGCATGGGTGGTGGTGTATTTCATCCCTTGAGAGCAAGAAGGCTTTGCAATGCTAAAGCATTGCAAAGCCTTCTTGCACTCAAGGGACAAATTTATCAATTTTTTTAACTTGGGTAAAATATCAGACATAAACCATTTAATTTTTATTTTTTTTAAAGTTTACATTAGTTATAAAAAGAAAGCATGCGGCAGCCAAAAGGACCATGCGGGAGGGCCTGAGAAACAGATTTTTAATTTTTTTAGGCCTTATATCAATAACAAATTTTGATATTGTGTGCATTGGGTAAAAGGTTAGAGATAAAAGGCTCCACTGTACTAGGAACAAACTACACCACTTAACACTGTTTTATAACCACTAGACCCATTTACATGTAACCAATATCACCCTGAATATCTCAATTTATTCAATAATTTTTACCATTAACCCGATAATGTGCACTAATGTGATACACTGCTGGAATGAGCTTTGAGAACCATTTTCAACAGTGTGGCACATAACAGCATTATTTACCATCAAGCGATACAATGTGGATGAAGTATGGAGGGACAGGAATTAATGACTCAAGTTGGAGCTGTTACTGTATTTCACGCACACCTTTGGGCAAAAGCTTTAACAAGAGTAATTGATTTTGGTGACCTGTACTCTACCCATGTTTAGTTCTGTATATATATACCACATTCCCACTTTAATTAAGGGAATGAGGCTAATATTTTTTTAGAAAAATATCACCTTCAGTAGGCTGTTTATATTCTTGCTTGACATTATTCTGCATTGAAGCATTTCATTCACGTCACAACGTCACACAGATGCATAACGACCAATCTGATGCATTCTTATATTTATGGCGTATCTAGCACATTTCTCTTATGTCTGTATTGTATCGGGTTACATTGAATACACATATCAATCGTGGTATAGACAGAACGCGATGTGTGTTTGAATTGGTGGGTGTTTTACATAGCGAGTTTGAATGGCATAGTGAAATTTTGTGAGAGCCGTACGCTCAAGCAAAATAGGACTACGCCATTCTAATGAGTTATGTAAAACACCTGCCCATTCAAACACACACCACGTTCTGTGTTTATTACACATTCCCATGCATTAAAATTTTATTTTAATTCCGATGTTTAAACCCAAAGGTGAAGAGTCTGTTATTTTTGTTTGAAGCGGTACTGATAAAATGGATTGATATTTATTTATATTTATTGGGGTTTACAGTCACATATTTCTGCACAATGGCTAATCATGACCACGACAGTTTTAGGGTGGAGGAAGTCAGAGTACCCAGAAAGAACCACCGCGCAATGGCGAGCAACTGTCAGCTCCCCAACATACTAACTCCACACTAGCAGGGTTAGCAGTGATTGAAGTGCAACATCGATGTGCAGTACACCTTAGTTCACATAGCCACCTTGCCCCCATTGTGGGCAATGGAGGTGAAGTGTCTTGCACAAGGACACAACGTGGTTGCCATAAGTGGGATTCAAACCGAGGACCTCTCGGCTTGCAGACTGCAACTCTACCTACTGAGCCACTGCACCTCTACCTACTGGATTGATAAAAAATTAAAACAACCCTTAGGGAACTAGTGTAAATTACATGAAAAAAAATTATCTTTTCTTTTGGGCATGTTTGTTGAAATTCGTACTGCTGTTTCTATTCGGTTCGTATCCAATCACGCATAACCAGCTGGGTTGCTGTTATTGATAGTAAAAATATAAGTAGAAATTTGGGAGGATTTGCAAAACAGCTGGGAGAAACATAGATGATCGATAATTGTTTTACGAAATTTGGAAACTTTCCAAAGCGTAACTAATGACTTGACGGGAAAAGAACTAATCGAAACGGTGCGGGGAAAAAGTTCTGGCTTGGACATCATTAGTTAAATACAGAAACATTTATGTCAAAGCGGCGATTCAGTTAAATACACAGGTTTAAAGTTTAATGGATGTGTAATAAAAACACCCACGAAGATGTTGTTACCATTTCAGTGCAAAAACAATTAAAATTTAATGATAAAACATGAAATTTACCTTTATTTTCCCATCAGAACCAACATATGCAGCTGATGTCCCAACTCTTGTTAAGTGCATTGCCTAAAAAAATAATTTGTTATCATTAATTCAACATAAAACAACATAGATTTTGTTCAGTGTCACATTCCTTATCATCACATTTCATGCTGAACACAAATACAGTGGCATCTGTTTTTTTATGAGTGAAGGAAGCCCGAGTACCCAGAGAGAGATACCAAGAATGACGAGTAGATATCAACACTCTCCAACTTATTAGTCAAGCACAAGCAGGATGTGCATTACAGTAAAACCTGTCTTGAGAGACCACTGTCTTGAGAGACCACCTGTCTTGAGAGATCACATCTACCAGGCACCGATTGGTTTTACTCTATAATGGACCTGCTATGGGAGACCACCTGTCTTGAGAGACCACCTGTCTTGAGAGACCACTGTGACCTGGTACCAACTTGTATTTTTATGCCGTAATGGACCTGTCTTGAGAGACCGCCCCTTTGAAGACTGAAACCGTGACAAAACCTTTTTACCTGTTCTGGAATTAGAAAATCCATTGTGGTTATACTAACATAATTAAAAGTATTAAAAGCTCTTAATTGGGTTTCAATTGCTAACTCATTAAAGATTGAGATGTTTTTATAAGACCTCTGTGAAAAGATTAGGATTATTGCTGAATAAACAATTTCATACATACCTGAAATGTGACAGATAGGAATAAAAATAAATTTATGTTGAAAACCTTTTTGTAACAAATTGAAATGGACTGTTATAAAAATTATAAAAATAAATTAGTGTTGAAAATCTTCAAGGAAGATTTTCAACACTAATTTATTTTTATAATTTTTATAACAGTCCATTTCAATTTGTAACAAAAATTTCATAAAAAAAGAACAACTACAAAGTAATAACAAAAATCTATTCTTCTCCACTTCTGAATTTTGTGGTTGGTTATTCACTGACTTGAGAAAACCTGAAACCTGTTATGAGAGACCACCTGTCTTGAGAGACCACTTTTGTGTGGCCCAAAGGGTGGTCTCTCAAGACAGGTTCTACTGTATTTAAAGGCATGTGTATCATCAACGTGCTGTACGCAGTCCTGGAAATAAAGAGGTAACATAGTAACCTGTATGAATAAAGTATTGTGACACTTTTCTGCCTTCTCTGTTTTTACTATACCAGCTATGTTGTTTACATCTTAATAGAAATTTTGCCAAAAAATAGCAACAACTAACGTGCGATCTCGGTTTGGCGAGATCACACATTACCTGTTTCTATTTATTTTGGTGGAAATTCTGTAAAGATGTAAATGACATGCCACTCTAGTCATATGTTATATTAATAGTCAAGTGTGATCACCAATGAGTCACAATACTCCAATCTGTTGAGTGTTAACGACATGACCATAACACCACTAATTTACCCCTAGCACTCTGGCAGAAGAGAATTTTCTCCAATCACTCTGTGTCTCTCTTGTTTAACTATGAATTTAACCAATCTTATCTTGTTTGACAGAGCCCACTGAGCTCTGTCAAATGAGGTATATTTGGTTAAATATCAAACTGGATTATGGGAAATATTTACTTCTGAAAACTTTGCCATTTTGACATCGGTGTGCAGTGTTAAAATATTCATTTCCCTGATTGATACTTAAACTGGTACCGTGAGAACAGATAAGGGCAATACATGTAGTCAAAACAGTGATGTACCTCTGCTGGATAAATTCAATCCACAACTGATTTTTAGCTCAACTTTGACAAAGTCAAATTTGAGCTATTCTCATGGCCCGTCGTCCGTCTGTCTGTCTGTCCGTCCATCTGTCCGTCTGTCCATACATCAACAATTGGCTATGGCTCAGGCTAGAGGTCGTATTTATGAACCAATCTTTACGAAACTTCTTGTGTACCTTTTTTATGACCCTGGGACGGGAACGAGTGTTTTTAGGTGTGGTCCGAAATTCAAGATGGCTGCCAGCAGCCATTTTGTACGGATGATGCAAAAATCAGTTTTTTGTACAGAACTTCTGTATGAAAGTTCTGATTTGAATAAAGTTTTGTATAAATGTTTAGTACCATGGGATACATCACATATAATACGGGTTTTTTTCTCGTGCGTAAATTATGCAAATTAGACTGACTTTGATTTATTTAGTGTTACTTTCAGAGCTGTAAGTGCCAAGCTGCTATGGCTCGGGCTAGAGGCCGTATTTATGAACCAATCTTTACGAAACTTCTTGGGTACCTTTGTTATGACCGTGGGACGAGAACGAGTGTTTTTGGGTGCAGTCCCAAATTCCAGATGGCTGCCAGCAGCCATTTTGTACCGACGATGCCGAAATCTGTTTTTTGTACAGAACTTCCATATGAAAGCTCTGATTTGAATAATTTTTTGTATGAATGTTTAGTACCATGGGATACATTACATATATTACAGGTTTTTTTCTTGTGCGTAAATTATGCAAATTAGGCTAACTTTGATTTATTTAGTGTTACTTTCAGCACTGTGAGTGCAAATCCCAATACGGGTCGGGCTAGAGGCCGTACTTATGAACCGATCTTCACGAAACTTCTTGGGTACCTTTGTTATCACTGTGGGACGAGAAGGAGTGTTTTTGGGTCCAGTCTGAAATTCAAGATGGCCGCTAGCAGCCATTTTGTTCAAAATTAAGTGCAATCAGATTTTTGCGCAGAACTTCCAAATGAAAGATCTGATTTGAATAAATTTTTGTATGAATGTTTAGTACCATGGGATACATTACATATAATACAGAGTTTTTCTCGTGAATAAATTATGCAAATTAGGGGTCCGGGTGGAATTAGTTTTTTGGTTTTTTATGCGTTTTGGTCAATTTTAAGACAAAAAAAAAAAAAATTTTTTACACTGAAAATTTGGGGTCCGAGTGGGACTTAGAAAATTTTGGACCAAAATCCGGAAATTAGTTTTTTGTGTTTTGATGCATTTTGGTCAATTTTAAGAAGAAGAAGAAGAAGAAGAAAAAATTTTAGTCTGAAAATATTTTGTTTGGGACTGAAAATTTCCACACAAAAATAATAATCTACAATGATTGGTCTTAATCTGTAGTCCATGACAGTCACCTTGTAATTCTTTTATTATTGTTGACTGGGCCAAAACAAATACTAATTCCTGTCATATTCATTATTCAGTTGTCTTGGTCACAGCAAGTACTAATTCCTGTCATATCCAAGTTGAGCTACAGAGTCATTGACTCTTTCATTAGAAAAACCCACAGAATTTTTAGAGAAAAATGTTTCATTCTGCTGAAACAAAATATTGTTTTGGCAATTTATGGACCTGAGGAAGGTCATCCGTTGCATATTCTGTTATACAGTGGAACTCTGTTAATTGAACAGCCACTTTGTCAGTGAAAAATAATTAACAGGAGGATACAATTAACAGGAATCTGCTCATTTTCCTGTCTTCTAGTGATCATCTACTGAGGTTTAATGACACTTTCAACAGCCAGGGTATTATAATGTTGAACAGTTTTATGTGTGGAGGAAGCTAAAGTACCTAGGAAGCAATGGCAAGAAATTGTTGGCAGGGAGTCATTTAAGCGGTATCTCATCACACTTTTGTGACACCTTTTTCGTTACATCAAGAGCTCTATAACTAGACCTCAACATTTTTGTTTCTGATGTGCAGAAATGATCAAAATAACAGCAAACACCATTTCAACAAAAGGGCATAAACCATGAAAAGTGGAAACACATGTAGACTACTTTCCTAGAGGAAATTTCATGTTCTTTTATAACATACAGGGGAAATTGGTTCAGCCTGCTTACTGAAGGGTGGGAATGATAAACTTTCACCTATGTTTTGAACTATGTTTCATCTTTCTAAACTAGGAAAATACAAATGTCAGTGTCAAATTTTTAAATTTCTTACAGCAAGTCAAATCATGGTCGGCCGGTGGTCCGTCCCCTTGTGCTCAAATTAGAGGAATATAAAAACCCTTCCATACAGGGTGCGTACACTTTTTTTTAGATGAAACTTAAAAAAATTATAGTAATTTATATATTTTTTATACTTACCAATGACTCAGACTTAGCTGGTGCTAACTCAAAAATATCTAGGGCCAAACACAAATTTTGCACCCCCAATCCCCAAAATTTGCATCAAAATCCAAAAAATCAATGTCCTATATGGTCCTCCATACTTTTGTCAACTGCGCATGTGCAGTGTCAAGAAAGTACCAAAATTGGCGCCAAATCTTCATTTTTACAACCAGTGCCTGGTAAGTGTTATGTAATCAGTGGGGAGGTATGAGTTCCCAACTCATGGGAGGGCCATCCCCGTCTGGGTCATTGGTCAGTATAAAAAAATATATAAATTACTATAAATTTTTTAACATTTTTATACTGTACCAACGACCCAGACTTAGCTGAATAGAAAAAAGGCTGGAGGGCCTAGGACATAAAGGAAAATCCAATAGGCTCAATTACATGTAAACAGAATTATCCCCTCAAGGAGAAAAGGAGAAACAGGATTTACATCTATCTTTCTTGTTTATACAAAATAAGAAAGACACATTACCAGGGACCAGCAGTGAGGGCGACTAGGGCGATTATGTCGCCCTTCTAAGCTCAAAGTCGCCTAGAAAAATAGTCGGGGCGATTACAAGTCGCCCTCTAAAAATTGGCCAAAAAAATGAGGAAAGGCTGAACTGAATGATGCGAGCTTTGCATGAAAACGATTATTTTCAAAAATCGAATGTGCTCGAGTGTGATAAATGGGCATTTTAATTCGTCAAATAAATGCCCATTTAATGAAATCACACGACAATCAATTGTCCATTGTCTCTTTTGGCAGATTTTTTTATTTCTATTTTCTTGCGTTTCAGTCGGAGCTTCAAGTGTCGAAACGAAAATAGGTGACTTACGCGACTCAACAAAATAACTCAGTTTGAAAGTAGGTTACGTCGCTTAGGATGCCGAAAATGTATACACAACGGATGTATTTTATAACACAGTATTTTTATTTCATTTTGCTGACGACTGTTAACTGTTGGGCCGTCTATTCCCACAAAAACACGAAAGGAATTGAAACACATGAAAAAAGCTTTAGTGATGACAAGAAAAGCTTTGTACAGGACACAAGAGTGCATGTGGACGATCTTGAAAAAGGGTCCTCCCTAAGCAACGGAATGACACGAAATGATGCGGAGTGACACCAGAATGCCATAAAAATGAGGCGGAATGACATTTCTTTTACAAAATACTCGACCCCAGAATGTATTTTGTTTCTTTACTAACAAAGTACCTCCCAAGCAACCTTCTTACATCTGGTCCTGTTCACACTTTCAGACTTAGGAAATTATTAGCTTAGTAGACTTTGGTGAAAGGCAACCACAGGAGGGTGATGGGGGATTGGCATGAAGAGAGGGGAGGGGGTCATGAAGGAGAGGGTAGCAGTGGGGGATTTTCAGTCAATAATTACTTTGTGATTTTTTAACCTGGCATAGATGCCTCATAGACAACTGGACCTGGATTATTGGGACATTAATGGAGGACCACAAATTGAAAATATGAAGGGGCGACGGGGGTGGTACATGAATATTCTTAATTTTCCCCACTTGCCTATGAAGTCTCCCTACATGACTCTGCAGTCTCCCTATTTTTTCTGGAGGGAGACATGGAGTCTCCCTAAAATTTCCTCCTAGGCTGGTCCCTGCACATTACCAATCTGTAATTGAGCGCAATAACATCAATGATCTCTATTAATGCTCATATGACACGTGACATATACAAATGCTTCACACCGAGCTACACTTTAAAAATATTACATAATGAGATAAACATTAGCTTTACACTATAAAACCATCCCAGCACTGACTCAGAATTACTGACTCCAGAGGAGGTATTCCCTTGCTTTCACTATAAAGCAGGTGATATAAGGGCACACCATCCCACCACCCATTCCCCTTGCTCTGGGTCAATCACCCAGAACGAAGAGGGCAGCAGGACAGAGTCACTGCTGGAACAGAAAGCCTGCATAACTATAGTTGCAACTGTTTAGTGGACGACATTCTGAGCAACAGATAACGGACCTAAACAACGCAGGTCGCCAGAAATAGACTCAATATTTCTAAGGTATAAATTCGTGAACGTAGAAGGCTGAGACCAGTATGCAGCCTTCATCAAATTGGTAATAGCAATACTATTAGCATAAGCCCAAGATGTAGACAGCGCCCTCACTTCATGCGCTGAAATCTTAAGCACAGACTGCCGAGTAGAAGACAATTTTTCATATGCAGTACGAATAGTCAATTGAATCCACCTTGAAATAGAATGACCGTGATGTCCCTTCTATTAGGCAGCAGAGACAGAAAGACACATTTTCGTCCCTTTCTGATAAACTCAGATCTACGTTTGTAAATACGCATAGCTCAAACTGGACATAGCAAAGGCCTATGGCCGTCTGAGGATGGAAAAGCCTTAATAACAATAGGCTCAGGGTACTTATTAGGAGCCTGATTCTTAGCCCAAAATCCAACATTAGTAGTCAAAGTAATAGCATTACCAACACTACGATAGTGAGAATCATCAACAGATAGTGCATGAAGCTCATTAACTCTTCTAGCAGAAGAGAAAGCTGAGAAAAACGCTGTCTTATAAGATAAGTATTTGAAGTCTACCGTGTCAAGGGGTTCAAATGGCGCTTCTTTTAGCTTCAGAAGAACCCAAGCTAAATTCCACTTAGGAATTAACCTAAGGGTTCTAGGTCTATTTATCGAAAAGTTTTTAACTAACTTTGATAAAGAGACATAAGATCAATTTGTAAGCTATCATGATGAGCATAAGTATCTGATAGCATAGACCTATAACCCTTAATAGTTATTGGCTGCAGTTTGATCTCGTCACACACGTAGACCAAAAAATTAGCAATGTCTGGAATGGAAGGATCATAAATATCAACAGAATGATCCCTACACCAACAAGAGAAAACCTTCCACTTAGCAGCATAATTTAGCGAAGAGGAGGTCCTCCTACAGTTAGAAATTGCATCCACTGCCCGTCCTGTAAAATGCTTGCCATGCAAGAAGGACCGTACAAATACATGAAGGTTGAGATCTTGCGGGTTGTGATGCAGTGTGCACGATTTCCCCTGAGAAAGAAGGTCCTCCCATGGAGGAAGCTTCCGCGGAATGTCCCAGAACAGACACCTGAGTAGATTTATCCATGGTCTCTGGGGTGACAGAGATGTGACCAACAGAATCTTGCAGTGAGATTGCTTGATTTTTAGCAATATCTGCTGAATAAACGGAGCTGGAGGATACGCATATCCTATCATTCCGTCCCAAGAGATCGAGAGAGCGTCTACAGCAAACGCTTGAGGATTTGGGGATGGCGACACATACGTCTGCAACTGATTGTTGAGATGCATCACAAATAAGTCTACCATTGGACGATCTCATTGGTAGCAAATCTGGTTGAATACTCGTTGTTGAGAGACCATTCTGACGACAACATACGACCTTTCCGAGAAAGGGAGTCCGCTAGAACGTTCAGACGACCCGGAATATGACGGACCGATAGAAGAACTTGATGCTCTAGGACAAACAGAAGGATCCTTTCCGTTAAATTGAATAACGGAATGGAATGAGTGCCTCCCTGGTTCCAAATATACGCTACTACTGTCGAATTGTCGGACAGAATTTGAATATGCAAATTCTGAAGAATGTTCATTCATTGACATAGCATAAGCCATACTGACATCATCTCTTGATGTTTATGTACTTGTTAGGAACTGCGGATCCTAAAGACCCTAGTTCATGTTACCCTAAGAGACCTGTGGAGCCGCGGTCCTACATGAAATATCTGCTGGAAGCTCCCGGGACGTTCATTCCAGCATTTATATAATATGCGAACGTCCCAACTGGAAAGGTCTCGTATCCTTGGCTAGCAGATGGAGTGACCTGGTCGATGTGTATTCCTTGGTCGGAGAAGCAAGAACACCAGAGACGTTCAATCCTGCATTATATAATATGCGAACGTCCCCTGGAAATCTGTGGTCACATAGCCAAGGTGCGGTCGTGTGTGTTGACGAGGATGAGGAAGCCAATATAACAGCCGCGTCGGACTGTCGTACGACGGAGCGTCCCAAACAGGAGGAGTGGACATAAGCTCCGACTAAGCGAACAACATACAACATCGCAGCACAGATGTTGATGCAAGAGAGAGGGGGGCCTCTCTCGCTCGCTGTTTGGGGGACCTGGACGAGCTAGCTATCGGACTGACAGGCTTCCTCCGTACTATCCTCGGATCCGTCGTTGCTGGGTGTGCACATCTGAAGTTTTATAGTGCTCGCATCACCCAATCTGCTTCCCTGGACAGCAACGGACTAATACGGGTGCTGTACCATTCTTATTTCCTGGTGAATGGACGCGACACTGGGCGGACTAGCGGGCGACAATGCCTTCGATAGAACTAGCTAACTCCCAGCAATTGTCGTAATACCTTGAGCACTTCCCGCTAGCCCTAATATTGCAACGACAGAGACACAGTTATTGAAGACATCACAGAAACATCACTCTGAGTTCTGAAAAAGGAACTGATAATAAATAGTGACCCTACGGAGAGAGGACCGTAAGAACGGACTTCTCACCGCAACAAAATACCGTGACACACGTCTCCAACGTTGTCATATCAATCAACACACACAGAGCAAGAATTAATGAGACTACATTGACTATAAGAAAAACAATGAACTTGTGAATTAGAGGAAGATATCCTCGCATTACGACTGAAGAATATTTTTTTCAACCAGAAAAAATATACACCGTCATATTACTCACACTAAGTCTTGAAATAAATATACATAATATATTATAATTCAATACATTTCAAAAAGAAAATAATTTTCAAAAAAAAATTTTTGAAAAAATTTTCAGAAGAGCCCAAGTTCCCAATGGGAACACTAAGCCCAAAACAAGCCTAAGTGTGGACAAAAATTTTAATCATTTTGAAAAAATTAATGTAACACTTACAGACAATATTAATGTATCTTGCTATAAACTAAATTAAGCAGAAAACAAGTAATCATTGTCAGAAGTGACAGTTGTCAACATAAGCAAAAGGTTTAACAACCCGGAAACATGACTCCTGGCACTAAAACAAAAATGGCCCAAAATCAGTTACCAATTTAAACACTATCTGATGCAAAACAGAGGCTTCCAGAGAAGAAACTGTAGAACATCAGATGGTAGATGCAGACCAAAAAGCCTAAACACCCCTAGGGTGAGGACATAAACATGGGGAAAAAACAGAAAAAAATAAATTCTGTTTCCAAGCCAAAACTACCAAGAAATTTTAGTAATAAACATTACAAAAAATAAGCCAAAAGCATGGGAGAATAGCTAGGGGGGAATAAAGGAAAGGGAGAGAGGAAACACTGATTAAACAATGGAAAATTTATAGCAAGAATGACCACAATAAGGTCATGCCACGAAAATAGGTAACATGTAATAATTTCGTAAATTAATTATAAGTTACAGCCCTGAACATTTGTTTCCACTGTTTTTCCTCTCCACCTTCTATTTTCACCATTTATCCACCATTTCTCTCATAATTATGCGTCTGGCATCCTTAAAACTGAGATTTACAAGCACAAATAACAGTGAAGTGTAACTGTATTGAGGGCCAAACAAAGAATGACTTTTGGCGGCAGTTTCGAGACCTCCTTGACAGTGCGCATGTGCAGTGGAGTAAAAGTATGGAGGACCATATAGGACATGTAATTTTCGGTTTTAGATGCAAATTTTGGGGATTGGGGGGTAAAATTTGAGTTTGGCCCTAAATATTTTAGAGTTAGCACCAGCTAAGTCTGGGTCATTGGTACAGTATAAAAATATTCCTCATTTTGAACTAAGTTACAATTTGAGCTCCCACAGTGAGCCCAAATATGAACCTAGGGACATGGCTTGAACAAACTTGAATCTCCTCCCACTAAGGATGCTGCATGCCAAATATCAAAACATTTCGACTGCTGGATCTGAAGAAGTAGATTTTTAAAGAAAATTCCTCATTTTGAACTAAGTTATAATTTTTATAATTATTATAAAGTTACAGCCCTGAACGTTTGAAACCACTGTTGTTCACTTCCATCATCCATTAACAGCCTTGGATCCACCAATTCTTGCATTGATTTGTGTCTGGCATCCTCAAAAAATAGGATGATGAAATCGTCAGATGTGTACCCAACGCGCAACTAGTAGAAAGCTGTATGACGGAGGACCCACCACATATGCCAACATTATGTACACCATACAAGGTATGGGTACATATAGAAATAGATTGGAGGAGTGTCTAATTTGATGGATAAAGGGTTAATATCTCCAGATTAAATTATCAGATTTACATAAAAAACTATACTGCACAGCACATCAGTAACCTGAATAAACAGATAAAGTAACATGACAATCGGATTGATATTTTTTGAGTTATCTCATGCCAAAGGGATTGGAGGAATTTTCAATTTGAAGGATAAAGGGTTAATATCCCCAGATCAAATTATCAGATTAACACCAAAAACTATACAGCACAGCACATCAGTAACCTGAACACAATTATAAAGTAACCTGACAATCCAAGCAATATTTTTCGAGTTATCAAATGCCAAAGGGATTGGAGGAATTTTCAATTTGAAGGATAAAGGGTTAATATCTCAGGATAAAAATAACAGATTTACACCAAAAACTATACAGCTTGGTACATCAGTAACCTGAACAAAAATATAAAGTAACTTGACAATCCAAGCAATATTTTTCAAGTTATCGAATGCCAAAGGGATTGGAGGAATTTTCAATTTGAAGGATAAAGGGTTAATATCTCAGGATCAAAATAACAGATTTACACCAATAACTATACAGCTTGGCACATCAGTAACCTGAACACAAATATAAAGTAACTTGATAATCCAAGTAATATTTTTCAAGTTATCGAATGCAAAAGGGATTGGAGAAATTTTCAATTTGAAGGATAAAGGGTTAATATCTCGGGAACAAATCATCAGATTTACACCAAAAACTATACAGCTCGGCACATCAGTAACCTGAACACAAAATAAAAAGTAACTAGACAACCAAGCAATATTTTTCAAGTTATCGAATGCCAAAGAGATTGGAGGAATTTTCAATTTGAAGGATAATGGGTTAATGTCTCAGGATCAAAATAACAGATTTACACCAAAAACAATATATACAGCTCGGCACATCAGTAACCTAAACACAAATATAAAGTAACTTGACAATCCAAGTAATATTTTTCAAGTTATCGAATGCCAAAGGGATTGGAGGAATTTTCAATTTGAAGGATAAAGGGTTAATATCTCAGGATTAAAATAACAGATTTACACCCAAAACTATACAGCTCGGTACATCAGTAGCCTGAACACAAATATAAAGTAACTTGACAATCCAAGCAATATTTTTCAAGTTATCGAATGCCAAAGAGATTGGAGGAATTTTCAATTTGAAGGATAATGGGTTAATGTCTCAGGATCAAAATAACAGATTTACACCAAAAACTATATATACAGCTCGGCACATCAGTAACCTAAACACAAATATAAAGTAACTTGACAATCCAAGTAATATTTTTCAAGTTATCGAATGCCAAAGGGATTGGAGAAATTTTCAATTTGAAGGATAAAGGGTTAATATCTTGGGAGCAAATAATCAGATTTACACCAAAAACTATACAGCTCGGCACATCAGTAACCTGAACACAAAATATAAAGTAACTAGACAATCCAAGCAATATTTTTCAAGTTATCGAATGCCAAAGGGATTGGAAGAATTTTAAATTTGAAGGATAAAGGGTTAATATCTCAGGATCAAAATAACAGATTTACACCAAAAACTATACAGCTCAGCACATCAGTAACCTGAACACAAATATAAAGTAACTTGACAATCCAAGCCATATTTTTCAAGTTATCGAATGCCAAAGGGATTGGAGAATTTTTCAATTTGAAGGATAAAGGGTTAATATCTCAGGATCAAATTATCCCAGTTACACCAAAAACTATACAGCTTGGCACATCAGTAACCTGAACACAAATATAAAGTAACTTGACAATCCAATCAATATTTTTTAAGTTATCGAATGCCATAGAGATTGGAGGAATTTCCAATTTGAAGGATAAAGTGTTAATATCTCGGGATCAAATTATCAGATTTACACCAAAAAACTATACAGCTTGGCAAATCAGTAACCTGAACACAAATATAAAGTAAGTTGACAATCCAAGCAATATTTTTCAAGTTATCGAATGCCAAAGGGATTGGAGGAATTTTCAATTTGAAGGATAAAGGGTTAATATCTCAGGATTAAAATAATAGATTTACACCAAAAACTATACAGCTCGGTACATCAGTAATCTGAACACAAATATAAAGTAACTTGACAATCCAAGCAACATTTTTCAAGTTATCGAATGCCAAAGAGATTGGGGGAATTTTCAATTTGAAGGATAAAGGGTTAATATCTCAGGATTAAAATAACAGATTTACACCAAAAACTATACAGCTCGGTACATCAGTAACCTGAACAAAAATATAAAGTAACTTGACAATCCAAGCAATATTTTTCAAGTTATCGAATGCCAAAGGGATTGGAGGAATTTTCAATTTGAAGGATAAAGGGTTAATATCTCAGGATCAAAATAACAGATTTACACCAATAACTATACAGCTTGGCACATCAGTAACCTGAACACAAATACAAAGTAACTTGACAATCCAAGCCATATTTTTCAAGTTATCGAATGCCAAAGGGATTGGAGGAATTTTCAATTTGAAGGATAAAGGGTTAATATCTCGGGATCAAATCATCAGATTTACACCAAAAACTATACAGCTCGGCACATCAGTAACCTGAACACAAAATAAAAAGTAACTAGACAATCCAAGCAATATTTTTCAAGTTATCGAATGCCAAAGGGATTGGAGGAATTTTCAATTTGAAGGATAAAGGGTTAATATCTCAGGATTAAAATAACAGATTTACACCCAAAACTATACAGCTCGGTACATCAGTAGCCTGAACACAAATATAAAGTAACTTGACAATCCAAGCAATATTTTTCAAGTTATCGAATGCCAAAGGGATTGGAGAAATTTTCAATTTGAAGGATAAAGGGTTAATATCTCAGGATCAAATTTTCCGAGTTACACCAAAAACTATACAGCTTGGCACATCAGTAACCTGAACACAAATATAAAGTAACTTGACAATCCAACCAATATTTTTCAAGTTATCGAATGCCAAAGGGATTGGAGAAATTTTCAATTTGAAGGATAAAGGGTTAATATCTCGGGATCAAATCATCAGATTTACACCAAAAACTATACAGCTCGGCACATCAGTAACCTGAACACAAAATAAAAAGTAACTAGACAATCCAAGCAATATTTTTCAAGTTATCGAATGCCAAAGGGATTGGAGGAATTTTCAATTTGAAGGATAAAGGGTTAATATCTCAGGATTAAAATAACAGATTTACACCAAAAACTATACAGCTTGGTACATCAGTAACCTGAACACAAATATAAAGTAACTTGACAATCCAAGCAATATTTTTCAAGTTATCGAAAGCCAAAGAGATTGGAGGAATTTTCAATTTGAAGGATAATGGGTTAATGTCTCAGGATCAAAATAACAGATTTACACCAAAAACTATACAGCTTGGCACATCAGTAACCTGAACACAAATATAAAGTAACTTGACAATCCAAGTAATATTTTTCAAGTTATCGAATGCCAAAGGGATTGGAGAAATTTTCAATTTGAAGGATAAAGGGTTAATATCTTGGGAGCAAATCATCAGATTTACACCAAAAACTATACAGCTCGGCACATCAGTAACCTGAACACAAAATATAAAGTAACTAGACAATCCACGCAATATTTTTCAAGTAATCGAATGCCAAAGGGATTGGAAGAATTTTAAATTTGAAGGATAAAGGGTTAATATCTCAGGATCAAAATAACAGATTTACACCAAAAACTATACAGCTCGGCACATCAGTAACCTGAACACAAATATAAAGTAACTTGACAATCCAAGCCATATTTTTCAAGTTATCGAATGCCAAAGGGATTGGAGAATTTTTCAATTTGAAGGATAAAGGGTTAATATCTCAGGATCAAATTATCCGAGTTACACCAAAAACTATACAGCTTGGCACATCAGTAACCTGAACACAAATATAAAGTAACTTGACAATCCAATCAATATTTTTCAAGTTATCGAATGCCAAAGAGATTGGAGGAATTTCCAATTTGAAGGATAAAGTGTTAATATCTCGGGATCAAATTATCAGATTTACACCAAAAAACTTTACAGCTTGGCAAATCAGTAACCTGAACACAAATATAAAGTAACTTGACAATCCAAGCAATATTTTTCAAGCTATCGAATGCCAAAGGGATTGGAGGAATTTTCAATTTGACGGATAAAGGGTTAATATCTCAGGATTAAAAAAACAGATTTACACCAAAAACTATACAGCTCGGTACATCAGTAATCTGAACACAAATATAAAGTAACTTGACAATCCAAGCAACATTTTTCAAGTTATCGAATGCCAAAGAGATTGGGGGAATTTTCAATTTGAAGGATAAAGGGTTAATATCTCAGGATTAAAATAACAGATTTACACCAAAAACTACACAGCTCGGTACATCAGTAACCTGAACACAAATATAAAGTAACTTGACAATCCAATCAATATTTTTCAAGTAATCGAATGCCAAAGGGATTGGAGAAATTTTCAATTTGAAGGATAAAGGGTTAATATCTCGGGATCAAATCATCAGATTTACACCAAAAAACTTTACAGCTTGGCAAATCAGTAACCTGAACACAAATATAAAGTAACTTGACAATCCAAGCAATATTTTTCAAGCTATCGAATGCCAAAGGGATTGGAGGAATTTTCAATTTGAAGGATTAAGGGTTAATATCTCAGGATTAAAAAAACAGATTTACACCAAAAACTATACAGCTCGGTACATCAGTAATCTGAACACAAATATAAAGTAACTTGACAATCCAAGCAACATTTTTCAAGTTATCGAATGCCAAAGAGATTGGGGGAATTTTCAATTTGAAGGATAAAGGATTAATATCTCAGGATTAAAATAACAGATTTACACCAAAAACTATACAGCTCGGTACATCATTAACCTGAACACAAATATAAAGTAACTTGAGAATCCAAACAATATTTTTCAAGTTATCGAATGCCAAAGGGATTGGAGAAATTTTCAATTTGAAGGATAAAGGGTTAATATCTCAAGATCAAAATAACAGATTTACACCAAAAACTATACAGCTCGGCACATCAGTAACCTGAACACAAATATAAAGTAACTTGACAATCCAAGCAATATTTTTCAAGCTATCGAATGCCAAAGGGATTGGAGGAATTTTCAATTTGAAGGATAAAGGGTTAATATCTCGGGATCAAATATTCAGATTTACACCAAAAACTATACAGCTTGGCACATCAGTAACCTGAACACAAATATAAAGTAACTTGACAATCCAAGCAATATTTTTCAAGTTATCGAATGCCAAAGGGATTGGAGGAATTTTCAATTTGAAGGATAAAGGGTTAATATCTCAGGATTAAAATAACAGATTTACACCAAAAACTATACAGCTTGGTACATCAGTAACCTGAACATAAATATAAAGTAACTTGACAATCCAAGCAATATTTTTCAAGTTATCGAAAGCCAAAGAGATTGGAGGAATTTTCAATTTGAAGGATAATGGGTTAATGTCTCAGGATTAAAATAACAGATTTACACCAAAAACTATACAGCTTGGCACATCAGTAACCTGAACACAAATATAAAGTAACTTGACAATCCAAGTAATATTTTTAAAGTTATAGAATGCCAAAGGGATTGGAGAAATCTTCAATTTGAAGGATAAAGGGTTAATATCTTGGGAGCAAATCATCAGATTTACACCAAAAACTATACAGCTCGGCACATCAGTAACCTGAACACAAAATATAAAGTAACTAGACAATCCACGCAATATTTTTCAAGTTATCGAATGCCAAAGGGATTGGAAGAATTTTAAATTTGAAGGATAAAGGGTTAATATCTCAGGATCAAAATAACAGATTTACACCAAAAACTATACAGCTCGGCACATCAGTAACCTGAACACAAATATAAAGTAACTTGACAATCCAAGCCATATTTTTCAAGTTATCGAATGCCAAAGGGATTGGAGAATTTTTCAATTTGAAGGATAAAGGGTTAATATCTCAGGATCAAATTATCCGAGTTACACCAAAAACTATACAGCTTGGCACATCAGTAACCTGAACACAAATATAAAGTAACTTGACAATCCAATCAATATTTTTCAAGTTATCGAATGCCAAAGAGATTGGAGGAATTTCCAATTTGAAGGATAAAGTGTTAATATCTCGGGATCAAATTATCAGATTAACACCAAAAAACTTTACAGCTTGGCAAATCAGTAACCTGAACACAAATATAAAGTAACTTGACAATCCAAGCAATATTTTTCAAGCTATCGAATGCCAAAGGGATTGGAGGAATTTTCAATTTGAAGGACAAAGGGTTGATATCTCAGGATTAAAAAAACAGATTTACACCAAAAACTATACAGCTCGGTACATCAGTAATCTGAACACAAATATAAAGTAACTTGACAATCCAAGCAACATTTTTCAAGTTATCGAATGCCAAAGAGATTGGGGGAACTTTCAATTTGAAGGATAAAGGGTTAATATCTCAGGATTAAAATAACAGATTTACACCAAAAACTACACAGCTCGGTACATCAGTAACCTGAACACAAATATAAAGTAACTTGACAATCCAATCAATATTTTTCAAGTTATCGAATGCCAAAGGGATTGGAGAAATTTTCAATTTGAAGGATAAAGGGTTAATATCTCGGGATCAAATCATCAGATTTACACCAAAAAACTTTACAGCTTGGCAAATCAGTAACCTGAACACAAATATAAAGTAACTTGACAATCCAAGCAATATTTTTCAAGCTATCGAATGCCAAAGGGATTGGAGGAATTTTCAATTTGAAGGATTAAGGGTTAATATCTCAGGATTAAAAAAACAGATTTACACCAAAAACTATACAGCTCGGTACATCAGTAATCTGAACACAAATATAAAGTAACTTGACAATCCAAGCAACATTTTTCAAGTTATCGAATGCCAAAGAGATTGGGGGAATTTTCAATTTGAAGGATAAAGGGTTAATATCTCAGGATTAAAATAACAGATTTACACCAAAAACTATACAGCTCGGTACATCAGTAACCTGAACACAAATATAAAGTAACTTGAGAATCCAAGCAATATTTTTCAAGTTATCGAATGCCAAAGGGATTGGAGAAATTTTCAATTTGAAGGATAAAGGGTTAATATCTCAGGATCAAAATAACAGATTTACACCAAAAACTATACAGCTCGGCACATCAGTAACCTGAACACAAATATAAAGTAACTTGAGAATCCAAGCAATATTTTTCAAGCTATCGAATGCCAAAGGGATTGGAGGAATTTTCAATTTGAAGGATAAAGGGTTAATATCTCGGGATCAAATAATCAGATTTACACCAAAAACTATACAGCTTTGCAAATCAGTAACCTGAACACAAATATAAAGTAACTTGACAATCCAATCAATATTTTTCAAGTTATCGAATGCCAAAGGGATTGGAGGAATTTTCAAATTGAAGGATAAAGGGTTAATATCTCAGGATGAAATTATCCGATTTACACCAAAAACTATACAGCTCGGCACATCAGTAACCTGAACACAAATATAAAGTAACTTGACAATCCAAGCAACATTTTTCAAGTTATCGAATGCCAAAGAGATTGGGGGAATTTTCAATTTGAAGGATAAAGGGTTAATATCTCGGGATCAAATCATCAGATTTACACCAAAAACTATACAGCTCGGCACATCAGTAACCTGAACACAAAATAAAAAGTAACTAGACAATCCAAGCAATATTTTTCAAGTTATCGAATGCCAAAGGGATTGGAGGAATTTTCAATTTGAAGGATAAAGGGTTAATATCTCAGGATCAAATTATCTGATTTACACCAAAAACTATACAGCTTGGCACATCAGTAACCTGAACACAAATATAAAGTAACTTGTCAATCCAAGCAATATTTTTCAAGTTATCGAATGCCAAAGGGATTGGAGGAATTTTCAATTTGAAGGATAAAGGGTTAATATCTCAGGATTAAAATAACAGATTTACACCAAAAAGTATACAGCTTGGTACATCAGTAACCTGAACACAAATATAAAGTAACTTGACAATCCAAGCAATATTTTTCAAGTTATCGAATGCCAAAGAGATTGGAGGAATTTTCAATTTGAAGGATAATGGGTTAATGTCTCAGGATCAAAATAACAGATTTACACCAAAAACTATACAGCCTGGCACATCAGTAACCTGAACACAAATATAAAGTAACTTGACAATCCAAGTAATATTTTTCAAGTTATCGAATGCCAAAGGGATTGGAGAAATTTTCAATTTGAAGGATAAAGGGTTAATATCTTGGGAGCAAATCATCAGATTTACACCAAAAACTATACAGCTCGGCACATCAGTAACCTGAACACAAAATATAAAGTAACTAGACAATCCAAGCAATATTTTTCAAGTTATCGAATGCCAAAGGGATTGGAAGAATTTTAAATTTGAAGGATAAGGGGTTAATATCTCAGAATCAAAATAACAGATTTACACGAAAAACTATACAGCTCGGCACATCAGTAACCTGAACACAAATATAAAGTAACTTGACAATCCAAGCCATATTTTTAAAGTTATCGAATGCCAAAGGGATTGGAGAATTTTTCAATTTGAAGGATAAAGGGTTAATATCTCAGGATCAAATTATCCGAGTTACACCAAAAACTATACAGCTTGGCACATCAGTAACCTGAACACAAATATAAAGTAACTTGACAATCCAATCAATATTTTTCAAGTTATCGAATGCCAAAGAGATTGGAGGAATTTCCAATTTGAAGGATAAAGTGTTAATATCTCGGGATCAAATTATCAGATTTACACCAAAAAACTATACAGCTTGGCAAATCAGTAACCTGAACACAAATATAAAGTAAGTTGACAATCCAAGCAATATTTTTCAAGTTATCGAATGCCAAATGGATTGGAGGAATTTTCAATTTGAGGGTTAATATCTCAGGATCAAAATAACAGATTTACACCAAAAACTATACAGCTCGGCACATCAGTAACCTGAACACAAATATAAAGTAACTTGACAATCCAAGCCATATTTTTCAAGTTATCGAATGCCAAAGGGATTGGAGGAATTTTCAATTTGAAGGATAAAGGGTTAATATCTCAGGATTAAAATAACAGATTTACACCAAAAACTATACAGCTCGGTACATCAGTAACCTGAACACAAATATAAAGTAACTTCACAATCCAATCAATATTTTTCAAGTTATCGAATGCCAAAGAGATTGGAGGAATTTTCAATTTGAAGGATAAAGGGTTAATATCTCAGGATTAAAAAAAACAGATTTACACCAAAAACTATACAGCTCGGTACATCAGTAATCTGAACACAAATATAAAGTAACTTGACAATCCAAGCAACATTTTTCAAGTTATCGAATGCCAAAGAGATTGGAGGAATTTCCAATTTGAAGGATAAAGTGTTAATATCTCGGGATCAAATTATCAGATTTACACCAAAAAACTTTACAGCTTGGCAAATCAGTAACCTGAACACAAATATAAAGTAACTTGACAATCCAAGCAATATTTTTCAAGCTATCGAATGCCAAAGGGATTGGAGGAATTTTCAATTTGAAGGATAAAGGGTTAATATCTCGGGATCAAATCATCAGATTTACACCAAAAACTATACAGCTCGGCACATCAGTAACCTGAACACAAAATAGAAAGTAACTAGACAATCCAAGCAATATTTTTCAAGTTATCGAATGCCAAAGGGATTGGAGGAATTTTCAATTTGAAGGAAAAGGGTTAATATCTCAGGATCAAATTATCTGGTTTACACCAAAAACTATACAGCTTGGCACATCAGTAACCTGAACACAAATATAAAGTAACTTGACAATCCAAGCAATATTTTTAAAGTTATCGAATGCCAAAGGGATTGGAGGAATTTTCAATTTGAAGGATAAAGGGTTAATATCTCAGGATTAAAATAACAGATTTACACCAAAAACTATACAGCTTGGTACATCAGTAACCTGAACACAAATATAAAGTAACTTGACAATCCAAGCAATATTTTTCAAGTTATCGAAAGCCAAAGAGATTGAAGGAATTTTCAATTTGAAGGATAATGGGTTAATATCTCAGGATCAAAATAACAGATTTACACCAAAAACTATACAGCTTGGCACATCAGTAACCTGAACACAAATATAAAGTAACTTGACAATCCAAGTAATATTTTTCAAGTTATCGAATGCCAAAGGGATTGGAGAAATTTTCAATTTGAAGGATAAAGGGTTAATATCTCAGGATTAAAATAACAGATTTACACCAAAAAGTATACAGCTTGGTACATCAGTAACCTGAACACAAATATAAAGTAACTTGACAATCCAAGCAATATTTTTCAAGTTATCGAATGCCAAAGAGATTGGAGGAATTTTCAATTTGAAGGATAATGGGTTAATGTCTCAGGATCAAAATAACAGATTTACACCAAAAACTATACAGCCTGGCACATCAGTAACCTGAACACAAATATAAAGTAACTTGACAATCCAAGTAATATTTTTCAAGTTATCGAATGCCAAAGGGATTGGAGAAATTTTCAATTTGAAGGATAAAGGGTTAATATCTTGGGAGCAAATCATCAGATTTACACCAAAAACTATACAGCTCGGCACATCAGTAACCTGAACACAAAATATAAAGTAACTAGACAATCCAAGCAATATTTTTCAAGTTATCGAATGCCAAATGGATTGGAGAATTTTTCAATTTGAAGGATAAAGGGTTAATATCTCAGGATCAAATTATCCCAGTTACACCAAAAACTATACAGCTTGGCACATCAGTAACCTGAACACAAATATAAAGTAACTTGACAATCCAATCAATATTTTTCAAGTTATCGAATGCCAAAGAGATTGGAGGAATTTCCAATTTGAAGGATAAAGTGTTAATATCTCGGGATCAAATTATCAGATTTACACCAAAAAACTATACAGCTTGGCAAATCAGTAACCTGAACACAAATATAAAGTAAGTTGACAATCCAAGCAATATTTTTCAAGTTATCGAATGCCAAATGGATTGGAGGAATTTTCAATTTGAGGGTTAATATCTCAGGATCAAAATAACAGATTTACACCAAAAACTATACAGCTCGGCACATCAGTAACCTGAACACAAATATAAAGTAACTTGACAATCCAAGCCATATTTTTCAAGTTATCGAATGCCAAAGGGATTGGAGGAATTTTCAATTTGAAGGATAAAGGGTTAATATCTCAGGATTAAAATAACAGATTTACACCAAAAACTATACAGCTCGGTACATCAGTAACCTGAACACAAATATAAAGTAACTTCACAATCCAATCAATATTTTTCAAGTTATCGAATGCCAAAGAGATTGGAGGAATTTTCAATTTGAAGGATAAAGGGTTAATATCTCAGGATTAAAAAAAACAGATTTACACCAAAAACTATACAGCTCGGTACATCAGTAATCTGAACACAAATATAAAGTAACTTGACAATCCAAGCAACATTTTTCAAGTTATCGAATGCCAAAGAGATTGGGGGAATTTTCAATTTGAAGGATAAAGGGTTAATATCTCAGGATTAAAATAACAGATTTACACCAAAAACTATACAGCTCGGTACATCAGTAACCTGAATACAAATATAAAGTAACTTGACAATCCAATCAATATTTTTCAAGTTATCGAATGCCAAAGGGATTGGAGAAATTTTCAATTTGAAGGATAAAGGGTTAATATCTCGGGATCAAATCATCAGATTTACACCAAAAAACTTTACAGCTTGGCAAATCAGTAACCTGAACACAAATATAAAGTAACTTGACAATCCAAGCAATATTTTTCAAGCTATCGAATGCCAAAGGGATTGGAGGAATTTTCAATTTGAAGGATTAAGGGTTAATATCTCAGGATTAAAAAAACAGATTTATACCAAAAACTATACAGCTCGGTACATCAGTAATCTGAACACAAATATAAAGTAACTTGACAATCCAAGCAACATTTTTCAAGTTATCGAATGCCAAAGAGATTGGGGGAATTTTCAATTTGAAGGATAAAGGGTTAATATCTCGGGATCAAATCATCAGATTTACACCAAAAACTATACAGCTTGGCAAATCAGTAACCTGAACACAAATATAAAGTAACTTGACAATCCAAGCAATATTTTTCAAGTTATCGAATGCCAAAGGGATTGGAGGAATTTTCAAATTGAAGGATAAAGGGTTAATATCTCAGGATGAAATTATCCGATTTACACCAAAAACTATACAGCTCGGCACATCAGTAACCTGAACACAAATATAAAGTAACTTGACAATCCAAGCAACATTTTTCAAGTTATCGAATGCCAAAGAGATTGGGGGAATTTTCAATTTGAAGGATAAAGGGTTAATATCTCGGGATCAAATCATCAGATTTACACCAAAAACTATACAGCTCGGCACATCAGTAACCTGAACACAAAATAAAAAGTAACTAGACAATCCAAGCAATATTTTTCAAGTTATCGAATGCCAAAGGGATTGGAGAATTTTTCAATTTGAAGGATAAAGGGTTAATATCTCAGGATCAAATTATCCGAGTTACACCAAAAACTATACAGCTTGGCACATCAGTAACCTGAACACAAATATAAAGTAACTTGACAATCCAATCAATATTTTTCAAGTTATCGAATGCCAAAGAGATTGGAGGAATTTCCAATTTGAAGGATAAAGTGTTAATATCTCGGGATCAAATTATCAGATTTACACCAAAAAACATTACATCTTGGCAAATCAGTAACCTGAACACAAATATAAAGTAACTTGACAATCCAAGCAATATTTTTCAGGCTATCGAATGCCAAAGGGATTGGAGGAATTTTCAATTTGAAGGATAAAGGGTTAATATCTCAGGATTAAAAAAAACAGATTTACACCAAAAACTATACAGCTCGGTACATCAGTAATCTGAACACAAATATAAAGTAACTTGACAATCCAAGCAACATTTTTCAAGTTATCGAATGCCAAAGAGATTGGGGAAATTTTCAATTTGAAGGATAAAGGGTTAATATCTCAGGATTAAAATTACAGATTTACACCAAAAACTATACAGCTCGGTACATCAGTAACCTGAATACAAATATAAAGTAACTTGACAATCCAATCAATATTTTTCAAGTTATCGAATGCCAAAGGGATTGGAGAAATTTTCAATTTGAAGGATAAAGGGTTAATATCTCGGGATCAAATCATCAGATTTACACCAAAAAACTTTACAGCTTGGCAAATCAGTAACCTGAACACAAATATAAAGTAACTTGACAATCCAAGCAATATTTTTCAAGCTATCGAATGCCAAAGGGATTGGAGGAATTTTCAATTTGAAGGATTAAGGGTTAATATCTCAGGATTAAAAAAACAGATTTACACCAAAAACTATACAGCTCGGTACATCAGTAATCTGAACACAAATATAAAGTAACTTGACAATCCAAGCAACATTTTTCAAGTTATCGAATGCCAAAGAGATTGGAGGAATTTTCAATTTGAAGGATAAAGGGTTAATATCTCAGGATTAAAAAAAACAGATTTACACCAAAAACTATACAGCTCGGTACATCAGTAATCTGAACACAAATATAAAGTAACTTGACAATCCAAGCAACATTTTTCAAGTTATCGAATGCCAAAGAGATTGGGGAAATTTTCAATTTGAAGGATAAAGGGTTAATATCTCAGGATTAAAATTACAGATTTACACCAAAAACTATACAGCTCGGTACATCAGTAACCTGAATACAAATATAAAGTAACTTGACAATCCAATCAATATTTTTCAAGTTATCGAATGCCAAAGGGATTGGAGAAATTTTCAATTTGAAGGATAAAGGGTTAATATCTCGGGATCAAATCATCAGATTTACACCAAAAAACTTTACAGCTTGGCAAATCAGTAACCTGAACACAAATATAAAGTAACTTGACAATCCAAGCAATATTTTTCAAGTTATCGAATGCCAAAGGGATTGGAGGAATTTTCAAATTGAAGGATAAAGGGTTAATATCTCAGGATGAAATTATCCGATTTACACCAAAAACTATACAGCTCGGCACATCAGTAACCTGAACACAAATATAAAGTAACTTGACAATCCAAGCAACATTTTTCAAGTTATCGAATGCCAAAGAGATTGGGGGAATTTTCAATTTGAAGGATAAAGGGTTAATATCTCGGGATCAAATCATCAGATTTACACCAAAAACTATACAGCTCGGCACATCAGTAACCTGAACACAAAATAAAAAGTAACTAGACAATCCAAGCAATATTTTTCAAGTTATCGAATGCCAAAGGGATTGGAGGAATTTTCAATTTGAAGGATAAAGGGTTAATATCTCAGGATCAAATTATCTGATTTACACCAAAAACTATACAGCTTGGCACATCAGTAACCTGAACACAAATATAAAGTAACTTGACAATCCAAGCAATATTTTTAAAGTTATCGAATGCCAAAGGGATTGGAGGAATTTTCAATTTGAAGGATAAAGGGTTAATATCTCAGGATTAAAATAACAGATTTACACCAAAAAGTATACAGCTTGGTACATCAGTAACCTGAACACAAATATAAAGTAACTTGACAATCCAAGCAATATTTTTCAAGTTATCGAATGCCAAAGAGATTGGAGGAATTTTCAATTTGAAGGATAATGGGTTAATGTCTCAGGATCAAAATAACAGATTTACACCAAAAACTATACAGCCTGGCACATCAGTAACCTGAACACAAATATAAAGTAACTTGACAATCCAAGTAATATTTTTCAAGTTATCGAATGCCAAAGGGATTGGAGAAATTTTCAATTTGAAGGATAAAGGGTTAATATCTTGGGAGCAAATCATCAGATTTACACCAAAAACTATACAGCTCGGCACATCAGTAACCTGAACACAAAATATAAAGTAACTAGACAATCCAAGCAATATTTTTCAAGTTATCGAATGCCAAAGGGATTGGAAGAATTTTAAATTTGAAGGATAAAGGGTTAATATCTCAGAATCAAAATAACAGATTTACACGAAAAACTATACAGCTCGGCACATCAGTAACCTGAACACAAATATAAAGTAACTTGACAATCCAAGCCATATTTTTCAAGTTATCGAATGCCAAAGGGATTGGAGAATTTTTCAATTTGAAGGATAAAGGGTTAATATCTCAGGATCAAATTATCCGAGTTACACCAAAAACTATACAGCTTGGCACATCAGTAACCTGAACACAAATATAAAGTAACTTGACAATCCAATCAATATTTTTCAAGTTATCGAATGCCAAAGAGATTGGAGGAATTTCCAATTTGAAGGATAAAGTGTTAATATCTCGGGATCAAATTATCAGATTTACACCAAAAAACTATACAGCTTGGCAAATCAGTAACCTGAACACAAATATAAAGTAAGTTGACAATCCAAGCAATATTTTTCAAGTTATCGAATGCCAAATGGATTGGAGGAATTTTCAATTTGAGGGTTAATATCTCAGGATCAAAATAACAGATTTACACCAAAAACTATACAGCTCGGCACATCAGTAACCTGAACACAAATATAAAGTAACTTGACAATCCAAGCCATATTTTTCAAGTTATCGAATGCCAAAGGGATTGGAGGAATTTTCAATTTGAAGGATAAAGGGTTAATATCTCAGGATTAAAATAACAGATTTACACCAAAAACTATACAGCTCGGTACATCAGTAACCTGAACACAAATATAAAGTAACTTCACAATCCAATCAATATTTTTCAAGTTATCGAATGCCAAAGAGATTGGAGGAATTTCCAATTTGAAGGATAAAGTGTTAATATCTCGGGATCAAATTATCAGATTTACACCAAAAAACTTTACAGCTTGGCAAATCAGTAACCTGAACACAAATATAAAGTAACTTGACAATCCAAGCAATATTTTTCAAGCTATCGAATGCCAAAGGGATTGGAGGAATTTTCAATTTGAAGGATAAAGGGTTAATATCTCGGGATCAAATCATCAGATTTACACCAAAAACTATACAGCTCGGCACATCAGTAACCTGAACACAAAATAGAAAGTAACTAGACAATCCAAGCAATATTTTTCAAGTTATCGAATGCCAAAGGGATTGGAGGAATTTTCAATTTGAAGGAAAAGGGTTAATATCTCAGGATCAAATTATCTGGTTTACACCAAAAACTATACAGCTTGGCACATCAGTAACCTGAACACAAATATAAAGTAACTTGACAATCCAAGCAATATTTTTAAAGTTATCGAATGCCAAAGGGATTGGAGGAATTTTCAATTTGAAGGATAAAGGGTTAATATCTCAGGATTAAAATAACAGATTTACACCAAAAACTATACAGCTTGGTACATCAGTAACCTGAACACAAATATAAAGTAACTTGACAATCCAAGCAATATTTTTCAAGTTATCGAAAGCCAAAGAGATTGAAGGAATTTTCAATTTGAAGGATAATGGGTTAATATCTCAGGATCAAAATAACAGATTTACACCAAAAACTATACAGCTTGGCACATCAGTAACCTGAACACAAATATAAAGTAACTTGACAATCCAAGTAATATTTTTCAAGTTATCGAATGCCAAAGGGATTGGAGAAATTTTCAATTTGAAGGATAAAGGGTTAATATCTCAGGATTAAAATAACAGATTTACACCAAAAAGTATACAGCTTGGTACATCAGTAACCTGAACACAAATATAAAGTAACTTGACAATCCAAGCAATATTTTTCAAGTTATCGAATGCCAAAGAGATTGGAGGAATTTTCAATTTGAAGGATAATGGGTTAATGTCTCAGGATCAAAATAACAGATTTACACCAAAAACTATACAGCCTGGCACATCAGTAACCTGAACACAAATATAAAGTAACTTGACAATCCAAGTAATATTTTTCAAGTTATCGAATGCCAAAGGGATTGGAGAAATTTTCAATTTGAAGGATAAAGGGTTAATATCTTGGGAGCAAATCATCAGATTTACACCAAAAACTATACAGCTCGGCACATCAGTAACCTGAACACAAAATATAAAGTAACTAGACAATCCAAGCAATATTTTTCAAGTTATCGAATGCCAAAGGGATTGGAAGAATTTTAAATTTGAAGGATAAGGGGTTAATATCTCAGAATCAAAATAACAGATTTACACGAAAAACTATACAGCTCGGCACATCAGTAACCTGAACACAAATATAAAGTAACTTGACAATCCAAGCCATATTTTTAAAGTTATCGAATGCCAAAGGGATTGGAGAATTTTTCAATTTGAAGGATAAAGGGTTAATATCTCAGGATCAAATTATCCGAGTTACACCAAAAACTATACAGCTTGGCACATCAGTAACCTGAACACAAATATAAAGTAACTTGACAATCCAATCAATATTTTTCAAGTTATCGAATGCCAAAGAGATTGGAGGAATTTCCAATTTGAAGGATAAAGTGTTAATATCTCGGGATCAAATTATCAGATTTACACCAAAAAACTATACAGCTTGGCAAATCAGTAACCTGAACACAAATATAAAGTAAGTTGACAATCCAAGCAATATTTTTCAAGTTATCGAATGCCAAATGGATTGGAGGAATTTTCAATTTGAGGGTTAATATCTCAGGATCAAAATAACAGATTTACACCAAAAACTATACAGCTCGGCACATCAGTAACCTGAACACAAATATAAAGTAACTTGACAATCCAAGCCATATTTTTCAAGTTATCGAATGCCAAAGGGATTGGAGGAATTTTCAATTTGAAGGATAAAGGGTTAATATCTCAGGATTAAAATAACAGATTTACACCAAAAACTATACAGCTCGGTACATCAGTAACCTGAACACAAATATAAAGTAACTTCACAATCCAATCAATATTTTTCAAGTTATCGAATGCCAAAGAGATTGGAGGAATTTTCAATTTGAAGGATAAAGGGTTAATATCTCAGGATTAAAAAAAACAGATTTACACCAAAAACTATACAGCTCGGTACATCAGTAATCTGAACACAAATATAAAGTAACTTGACAATCCAAGCAACATTTTTCAAGTTATCGAATGCCAAAGAGATTGGGGGAATTTTCAATTTGAAGGATAAAGGGTTAATATCTCAGGATTAAAATAACAGATTTACACCAAAAACTATACAGCTCGGTACATCAGTAACCTGAATACAAATATAAAGTAACTTGACAATCCAATCAATATTTTTCAAGTTATCGAATGCCAAAGGGATTGGAGAAATTTTCAATTTGAAGGATAAAGGGTTAATATCTCGGGATCAAATCATCAGATTTACACCAAAAAACTTTACAGCTTGGCAAATCAGTAACCTGAACACAAATATAAAGTAACTTGACAATCCAAGCAATATTTTTCAAGCTATCGAATGCCAAAGGGATTGGAGGAATTTTCAATTTGAAGGATTAAGGGTTAATATCTCAGGATTAAAAAAACAGATTTATACCAAAAACTATACAGCTCGGTACATCAGTAATCTGAACACAAATATAAAGTAACTTGACAATCCAAGCAACATTTTTCAAGTTATCGAATGCCAAAGAGATTGGGGGAATTTTCAATTTGAAGGATAAAGGGTTAATATCTCGGGATCAAATCATCAGATTTACACCAAAAACTATACAGCTTGGCAAATCAGTAACCTGAACACAAATATAAAGTAACTTGACAATCCAAGCAATATTTTTCAAGTTATCGAATGCCAAAGGGATTGGAGGAATTTTTAAATTGAAGGATAAAGGGTTAATATCTCAGGATGAAATTATCCGATTTACACCAAAAACTATACAGCTCGGCACATCAGTAACCTGAACACAAATATAAAGTAACTTGACAATCCAAGCAACATTTTTCAAGTTATCGAATGCCAAAGAGATTGGGGGAATTTTCAATTTGAAGGATAAAGGGTTAATATCTCGGGATCAAATCATCAGATTTACACCAAAAACTATACAGCTCGGCACATCAGTAACCTGAACACAAAATAAAAAGTAACTAGACAATCCAAGCAATATTTTTCAAGTTATCGAATGCCAAAGGGATTGGAGAATTTTTCAATTTGAAGGATAAAGGGTTAATATCTCAGGATCAAATTATCCGAGTTACACCAAAAACTATACAGCTTGGCACATCAGTAACCTGAACACAAATATAAAGTAACTTGACAATCCAATCAATATTTTTCAAGTTATCGAATGCCAAAGAGATTGGAGGAATTTCCAATTTGAAGGATAAAGTGTTAATATCTCGGGATCAAATTATCAGATTTACACCAAAAAACTTTACATCTTGGCAAATCAGTAACCTGAACACAAATATAAAGTAACTTGACAATCCAAGCAATATTTTTCAGGCTATCGAATGCCAAAGGGATTGGAGGAATTTTCAATTTGAAGGATAAAGGGTTAATATCTCAGGATTAAAAAAAACAGATTTACACCAAAAACTATACAGCTCGGTACATCAGTAATCTGAACACAAATATAAAGTAACTTGACAATCCAAGCAACATTTTTCAAGTTATCGAATGCCAAAGAGATTGGGGAAATTTTCAATTTGAAGGATAAAGGGTTAATATCTCAGGATTAAAATTACAGATTTACACCAAAAACTATACAGCTCGGTACATCAGTAACCTGAATACAAATATAAAGTAACTTGACAATCCAATCAATATTTTTCAAGTTATCGAATGCCAAAGGGATTGGAGAAATTTTCAATTTGAAGGATAAAGGGTTAATATCTCGGGATCAAATCATCAGATTTACACCAAAAAACTTTACAGCTTGGCAAATCAGTAACCTGAACACAAATATAAAGTAACTTGACAATCCAAGCAATATTTTTCAAGCTATCGAATGCCAAAGGGATTGGAGGAATTTTCAATTTGAAGGATTAAGGGTTAATATCTCAGGATTAAAAAAACAGATTTACACCAAAAACTATACAGCTCGGTACATCAGTAATCTGAACACAAATATAAAGTAACTTGACAATCCAAGCAACATTTTTCAAGTTATCGAATGCCAAAGAGATTGGAGGAATTTTCAATTTGAAGGATAAAGGGTTAATATCTCAGGATTAAAAAAAACAGATTTACACCAAAAACTATACAGCTCGGTACATCAGTAATCTGAACACAAATATAAAGTAACTTGACAATCCAAGCAACATTTTTCAAGTTATCGAATGCCAAAGAGATTGGGGAAATTTTCAATTTGAAGGATAAAGGGTTAATATCTCAGGATTAAAATTACAGATTTACACCAAAAACTATACAGCTCGGTACATCAGTAACCTGAATACAAATATAAAGTAACTTGACAATCCAATCAATATTTTTCAAGTTATCGAATGCCAAAGGGATTGGAGAAATTTTCAATTTGAAGGATAAAGGGTTAATATCTCGGGATCAAATCATCAGATTTACACCAAAAAACTTTACAGCTTGGCAAATCAGTAACCTGAACACAAATATAAAGTAACTTGACAATCCAAGCAATATTTTTCAAGTTATCGAATGCCAAAGGGATTGGAGGAATTTTCAAATTGAAGGATAAAGGGTTAATATCTCAGGATGAAATTATCCGATTTACACCAAAAACTATACAGCTCGGCACATCAGTAACCTGAACACAAATATAAAGTAACTTGACAATCCAAGCAACATTTTTCAAGTTATCGAATGCCAAAGAGATTGGGGGAATTTTCAATTTGAAGGATAAAGGGTTAATATCTCGGGATCAAATCATCAGATTTACACCAAAAACTATACAGCTCGGCACATCAGTAACCTGAACACAAAATAAAAAGTAACTAGACAATCCAAGCAATATTTTTCAAGTTATCGAATGCCAAAGGGATTGGAGGAATTTTCAATTTGAAGGATAAAGGGTTAATATCTCAGGATCAAATTATCTGATTTACACCAAAAACTATACAGCTTGGCACATCAGTAACCTGAACACAAATATAAAGTAACTTGACAATCCAAGCAATATTTTTCAAGTTATCGAATGCCAAAGGGATTGGAGGAATTTTCAATTTGAAGGATAAAGGGTTAATATCTCAGGATTAAAATAACAGATTTACACCAAAAAGTATACAGCTTGGTACATCAGTAACCTGAACACAAATATAAAGTAACTTGACAATCCAAGCAATATTTTTCAAGTTATCGAATGCCAAAGAGATTGGAGGAATTTTCAATTTGAAGGATAATGGGTTAATGTCTCAGGATCAAAATAACAGATTTACACCAAAAACTATACAGCCTGGCACATCAGTAACCTGAACACAAATATAAAGTAACTTGACAATCCAAGTAATATTTTTCAAGTTATCGAATGCCAAAGGGATTGGAGAAATTTTCAATTTGAAGGATAAAGGGTTAATTTCTTGGGAGCAAATCATCAGATTTACACCAAAAACTATACAGCTCGGCACATCAGTAACCTGAACACAAAATATAAAGTAACTAGACAATCCAAGCAATATTTTTCAAGTTATCGAATGACAAAGGGATTGGAAGAATTTTAAATTTGAAGGATAAAGGGTTAATATCTCAGAATCAAAATAACAGATTTACACGAAAAACTATACAGCTCGGCACATCAGTAACCTGAACACAAATATAAAGTAACTTGACAATCCAAGCCATATTTTTCAAGTTATCGAATGCCAAAGGGATTGGAGAATTTTTCAATTTGAAGGATAAAGGGTTAATATCTCAGGATCAAATTATCCGAGTTACACCAAAAACTATACAGCTTGGCACATCAGTAACCTGAACACAAATATAAAGTAACTTGACAATCCAATCAATATTTTTCAAGTTATCGAATGCCAAAGAGATTGGAGGAATTTCCAATTTGAAGGATAAAGTGTTAATATCTCGGGATCAAATTATCAGATTTACACCAAAAAACTATACAGCTTGGCAAATCAGTAACCTGAACACAAATATAAAGTAAGTTGACAATCCAAGCAATATTTTTCAAGTTATCGAATGCCAAATGGATTGGAGGAATTTTCAATTTGAGGGTTAATATCTCAGGATCAAAATAACAGATTTACACCAAAAACTATACAGCTCGGCACATCAGTAACCTGAACACAAATATAAAGTAACTTGACAATCCAAGCCATATTTTTCAAGTTATCGAATGCCAAAGGGATTGGAGGAATTTTCAATTTGAAGGATAAAGGGTTAATATCTCAGGATTAAAATAACAGATTTACACCAAAAACTATACAGCTCGGTACATCAGTAACCTGAACACAAATATAAAGTAACTTCACAATCCAATCAATATTTTTCAAGTTATCGAATGCCAAAGAGATTGGAGGAATTTCCAATTTGAAGGATAAAGTGTTAATATCTCGGGATCAAATTATCAGATTTACACCAAAAAACTTTACAGCTTGGCAAATCAGTAACCTGAACACAAATATAAAGTAACTTGACAATCCAAGCAATATTTTTCAAGCTATCGAATGCCAAAAGGATTGGAGGAATTTTCAATTTGAAGGATAAAGGGTTAATATCTCGGGATCAAATCATCAGATTTACACCAAAAACTATACAGCTCGGCACATCAGTAACCTGAACACAAAATAGAAAGTAACTAGACAATCCAAGCAATATTTTTCAAGTTATCGAATGCCAAAGGGATTGGAGGAATTTTCAATTTGAAGGAAAAGGGTTAATATCTCAGGATCAAATTATCTGGTTTACACCAAAAACTATACAGCTTGGCACATCAGTAACCTGAACACAAATATAAAGTAACTTGACAATCCAAGCAATATTTTTAAAGTTATCGAATGCCAAAGGGATTGGAGGAATTTTCAATTTGAAGGATAAAGGGTTAATATCTCAGGATTAAAATAACAGATTTACACCAAAAACTATACAGCTTGGTACATCAGTAACCTGAACACAAATATAAAGTAACTTGACAATCCAAGCAATATTTTTCAAGTTATCGAAAGCCAAAGAGATTGAAGGAATTTTCAATTTGAAGGATAATGGGTTAATATCTCAGGATCAAAATAACAGATTTACACCAAAAACTATACAGCTTGGCACATCAGTAACCTGAACACAAATATAAAGTAACTTGACAATCCAAGTAATATTTTTTAAGTTATCGAATGCCAAAGGGATTGGAGAAATTTTCAATTTGAAGGATAAAGGGTTAATATCTTGGGAGCAAATCATCAGATTTACACCAAAAACTATACAGCTCGGCACATCAGTAACCTGAACACAAAATATAAAGTAACTAGACAATCCACACAATATTTTTCAAGTTATCGAATGCCAAAGGGATTGGAAGAATTTTAAATTTGAAGGATAAAGGGTTAATATCTCGGGATCAAAATAACAGATTTACACCAAAAACTATACAACTCGGCACATCAGTAACCTGAACACAAATATAAAGTAACTTGACAATCCAAGCCATATTTTTCAAGTTATCGAATGCCAAAGGGATTGGAGAATTTTTTAATTTGAAGGATAAAGGGTTAATATCTCAGGATCAAATTATCCGAGTTACACCAAAAACTATACAGCTTGGCACATCAGTAACCTGAACACAAATATAAAGTAACTTGACAATCCAATCAATATTTTTCAAGTTATCGAATGCCAAAGAGATTGGAGGAATTTCCAATTTGAAGGATAAAGTGTTAATATCTCGGGATCAAATTATCAGATTTACACCAAAAAACTTTACATCTTGGCAAATCAGTAACCTGAACACAAATATAAAGTAACTTGACAATCCAAGCAATATTTTTCAAGCTATCGAATGCCAAAGGGATTGGAGGAATTTTCAATTTGAAGGATAAAGGGTTAATATCTCAGGATTAAAAAAAACAGATTTACACCAAAAACTATACAGCTCGGTACATCAGTAATCTGAACACAAATATAAAGTAACTTGACAATCCAAGCAACATTTTTCAAGTTATCGAATGCCAAAGAGATTGGGGGAATTTTCAATTTGAAGGATAAAGGGTTAATATCTCAGGATTAAAATAACAGATTTACACCAAAAACTATACAGCTCGGTACATCAGTAACCTGAATACAAATATAAAGTAACTTGACAATCCAATCAATATTTTTCAAGTTATCGAATGCCAAAGGGATTGGAGAAATTTTCAATTTGAAGGATAAAGGGTTAATATCTCGGGATCAAATCATCAGATTTACACCAAAAAACTTTACAGCTTGGCAAATCAGTAACCTGAACACAAATATAAAGTAACTTGACAATCCAAGCAATATTTTTCAAGCTATCGAATGCCAAAGGGATTGGAGGAATTTTCAATTTGAAGGATTAAGGGTTAATATCTCAGGATTAAAAAAACAGATTTACACCAAAAACTATACAGCTCGGTACATCAGTAATCTGAACACAAATATAAAGTAACTTGACAATCCAAGCAACATTTTTCAAGTTATCGAATGCCAAAGAGATTGGGGGAATTTTCAATTTGAAGGATAAAGGGTTAATATCTCGGGATCAAATCATCAGATTTACACCAAAAACTATACAGCTTGGCAAATCAGTAACCTGAACACAAATATAAAGTAACTTGACAATCCAAGCAATATTTTTCAAGTTATCGAATGCCAAAGGGATTGGAGGAATTTTCAAATTGAAGGATAAAGGGTTAATATCTCAGGATGAAATTATCCGATTTACACCAAAAACTATACAGCTCGGCACATCAGTAACCTGAACACAAATATAAAGTAACTTGACAATCCAAGTAACATTTTTCAAGTTATCGAATGCCAAAGAGATTGGGGGAATTTTCAATTTGAAGGATAAAGGGTTAATATCTCGGGATCAAATCATCAGATTTACACCAAAAACTATACAGCTCGGCACATCAGTAACCTGAACACAAAATAAAAAGTAACTAGACAATCCAAGCAATATTTTTCAAGTTATCGAATGCCAAAGGGATTGGAGGAATTTTCAATTTGAAGGATAAAGGGTTAATATGTCAGGATCAAATTATCTGATTTACACCAAAAACTATACAGCTTGGCACATCAGTAACCTGAACACAAATATAAAGTAACTTGACAATCCAAGCAATATTTTTCAAGTTATCGAATGCCAAAGGGATTGGAGGAATTTTCAATTTGAAGGATAAAGGGTTAATATCTCAGGATTAAAATAACAGATTTACACCAAAAACTATACAGCTTGGTACATCAGTAACCTGAACACAAATATAAAGTAACTTGACAATCCAAGCAATATTTTTCAAGTTATCGAATGCCAAAGAGATTGGAGGAATTTTCAATTTGAAGGATAATGGGTTAATGTCTCAGGATCAAAATAACAGATTTACACCAAAAACTATACAGCCTGGCACATCAGTAACCTGAACACAAATATAAAGTAACTTGACAATCCAATCAATATTTTTCAAGTTATCGAATGCCAAAGAGATTGGAGGAATTTCCAATTTGAAGGATAAAGGGTTAATATCTTGGGAGCAAATCATCAGATTTACACCAAAAACTATACAGCTCGGCACATCAGTAACCTGAACACAAAATATAAAGTAACTAGACAATCCAAGCAATATTTTTCAAGTTATCGAATGCCAAAGGGATTGGAAGAATTTTAAATTTGAAGGATAAAGGGTTAATATCTCAGAATCAAAATAACAGATTTACACCAAAAACTATACAGCTTGGCACATCAGTAACCTGAACACAAATATAAAGTAACTTGACAATCCAAGCCATATTTTTCAAGTTATCGAATGCCAAAGGGATTGGAGAATTTTTCAATTTGAAGGATAAAGGGTTAATATCTCAGGATCAAATTATCCGAGTTACACCAAAAACTATACAGCTTGGCACATCAGTAACCTGAACACAAATATAAAGTAACTTGACAATCCAATCAATATTTTTCAAGTTATCGAATGCCAAAGAGATTGGAGGAATTTCCAATTTGAAGGATAAAGTGTTAATATCTCGGGATCAAATTATCAGATTTACACCAAAAAACTATACAGCTTGGCAAATCAGTAACCTGAACACAAATATAAAGTAAGTTGACAATCCAAGCAATATTTTTCAAGTTATCGAATGCCAAAGGGATTGGAGGAATTTTCAATTTGAAGGATAAAGGGTTAATATCTCAGGATCAAAATAACAGATTTACACCAAAAACTATACAGCTCGGCACATCAGTAACCTGAACACAAATATAAAGTAACTTGACAATCCAAGCCATATTTTTCAAGTTATCGAATGCCAAAGGGATTGGAGGAATTTTCAATTTGAAGGATAAAGGGTTAATATCTCAGGATTAAAATAACAGATTTACACCAAAAACTATACAGCTCGGTACATCAGTAACCTGAACACAAATATAAAGTAACTTGACAATCCAATCAATATTTTTCAAGTTATCGAATGCCAAAGAGATTGGAGGAATTTCCAATTTGAAGGATAAAGTGTTAATATCTCGGGATCAAATTATCAGATTTACACCAAAAAACTTTACAGCTTGGCAAATCAGTAACCTGAACACAAATATAAAGTAACTTGACAATCCAATCAATATTTTTCAAGTTATCGAATGCCAAAGGGATTGGAGGAATTTTCAATTTGAAGGAAAAGGGTTAATATCTCAGGATCAAATTATCTGATTTACACCAAAAACTATACAGCTTGGCACATCAGTAACCTGAACACAAATATAAAGTAACTTGACAATCCAAGCAATATTTTTAAAGTTATCGAATGCCAAACGGATTGGAGGAATTTTCAATTTGAAGGATAAAGGGTTAATATCTCAGGATTAAAATAACAGATTTACACCAAAAACTATACAGCTTGGTACATCAGTAATCTGAACACAAATATAAAGTAACTTGACAATCCAAGCAACATTTTTCAAGTTATCGAATGCCAAAGAGATTGGGGGAATTTTCAATTTGAAGGATAAAGGGTTAATATCTCAGGATTAAAATAACAGATTTACACCAAAAACTATACAGCTCGGTACATCAGTAACCTGAACACAAATATAAAGTAACTTGACAATCCAATCAATATTTTTCAAGTTATCGAATGCCAAAGGGATTGGAGAAATTTTCAATTTGAAGGATAAAGGGTTAATATCTCGGGATCAAATCATCAGATTTACACCAAAAAACTTTACAGCTTGGCAAATCAGTAACCTGAACACAAATATAAAGTAACTTGACAATCCAAGCAATATTTTTCAAGCTATCGAATGCCAAAGGGATTGGAGGAATTTTCAATTTGAAGGATAAAGGGTTAATATCTCAGGATTAAAAAAACAGATTTACACCAAAAACTATACAGCTCGGTACATCAGTAATCTGAACACAAATATAAAGTAACTTGACAATCCAAGCAACATTTTTCAAGTTATCGAATGCCAAAGAGATTGGGGGAATTTTCAATTTGAAGGATAATGGGTTAATATCTCAGGATTAAAATAACAGATTTACACCAAAAACTATACAGCTCGGTACATCAGTAACCTGAACACAAATATAAAGTAACTTGACAATCCAATCAATATTTTTGAAGTTATCGAATGCCAAAGGGATTGGAGAAATTTTCAATTTGAAGGATAAAGGGTTAATATCTCGGGATCAAATCATCAGATTTACACCAAAAACTATACAGCTCGGCACATCAGTAACCTGAACACAAAATAAAAAGTAACTAGACAATCCGAGCAATATTTTTCAAGTTATCGAATGCCACAAAGGGATTGGAAGAATTTTAAATTTGAAGGATAAAGGGTTAATATCTCAGGATCAAAATAACAGATTTACACCAAAAACTATACAGCTCGGCACATCAGTAACCTGAACACAAATATAAAGTAACTTGACAATCCAAGCAATATTTTTCAAGTTATCGAATGCCAAAGGGATTGGAGGAATTTTCAATTTGATGGATAAAGGGTTAATATCTCAAGATGAAATTATCAGATTTACACCAAAAACTATACAGCTCGGCACATCAGTAACCTGAACACAGATATAAAGTAACTTGAGAATCCAAGCAATATTTTTCAAGTTATCGAATGCCAAAGGGATTGGAGAAATTTTCAATTTGAAGGATAAAGGGTTAATATCTCAGGATCAAAATAACAGATTTACACCAAAAACTATACAGCTCGGCACATCAGTAACCTGAACACAAATATAAAGTAACTTGACAATCCAAGCAATATTTTTCAAGCTATCGAATGCCAAAGGGATTGGAGGAATTTTCAATTTGAAGGATAAAGGGTTAATATCTCGGGATCAAATCATCAGATTTACACCAAAAACTATACAGCTTGGCAAATCAGTAACCTGAACACAAATATAAAGTAACTTGACAATCCAAGCAATATTTTTCAAGTTATCGAATGCCAAAGGGATTGGAGGAATTTTCAAATTGAAGGATAAAGGGTTAATATCTCAGGATGAAATTATCCGATTTACACCAAAAACTATACAGCTCGGCACATCAGTAACCTGAACACAAATATAAAGTAACTTGACAATCCAAGCAATATTTTTCAAGTTATCGAATGCCAAAGAAATGGATACGGACGCCGGATGGACAGATGGATGGACGGATGGACGGACAAAGGATAGATGAACGACGGATGGTCACCCCAGATGCCGGCATTATGTGTACCATACATAGTATGGGTACACATAAAAAGGAGATTTTAAAGCACAGATGTCAGTTCATTGTTACTGACTTTAGGGCCAAAGAAAGAAAGATGCTTGCGCCAATTCTGTTCTCTTCTCGACCACTGCCCATGCGCAGATGGTAAAAGTATGGAGGCCCAGAGAGGACATGTAATTTTCGGTTTTAGATGCAAATTTGGGGGATTGGGGGTAAAATTTGCGTTTGGCCCTAAATATTTTAGAGTTAGCACCAGCTAAGTCTGGGTCATTGGTACAGTATAAAAATATTCCTCATTTTGAACTAAGTTACAATTCGAGCTCCCACAGTGAGCCCAAATATGAACCTAGGGACATGGCTTGAACAAACTTGAATCTCCCCCCACTAAGGATGCTGCATGCCAAATATCAAAACATTTCGACTGCTGAATCTGAAGAAGATGATTTTTAAAGAAAAATTCCTCATACTGAACGAAGTTATAATTTGGGCTCCCACAGGGAGCCCAAATATGAACCCAGGGACTTGGATTTAACAAACTTGAATCACACCCCCCTAAGGATGCTGCACACCAAATATCAAAAGATTCAGACTGCTGAGTCTGAAGAAGATGATTTTTTAAGAAAATTCCTCATTTTAAACTAAGTTACAATTCGAGCTCCCACAGTGAGCCCAAATATGGACCTAAGGACATAGCTTGAACAAACTTGAATTTCACCCCCCTAAGGATGCTACCTACCAAATATCAAAACATTCTGACTGCTGGATCTGAAGAAGTAGATTTTTAAAGAAAATTCCTCATTTTGAACTAAGTTATAATTAGGGCTCCCACAGTGAGCCCAAGTATGAGCCCAGGGACTTGGCTTGAACAAACTTGAATCTCATCCCCCCTAAACATGCTGCATACCAAATATCAAAAGATTCTTACTGGTAGATCTGAAGAAGAAGATTTTTAAAGAATATTCCTCATAGTGCACTAATTTAAATATTTGGGCTCCCATAGACAGCCCAAATATGGACCCAGGGAATTGATTTCAATAAACATGTGAAACAATCTTCCAAAGATGTTATATGTGAAATTTGAAAGCTTTGGGAGCAGTGGTTTGGGAGAAAAGTAGTCTTATATGTTTTTCCCATTACCCACAGTGTTAAAAAATGCTGACTCAGCACTTTTTCAAAGTCCCAAGAAAGTACCCCATGATAAAACTGATACCAATTTTTTTTACCATTCCATTCTGTTGGTCCTAAGGAAGCTTCACACCAAATAAGAATTCTCAGTGCTGTGTAGTTTTGGAGATATGGGCGTTTTAATTTTTTCTATTTTTAACTCCTGCGGTTTCCATGGGACGACGAGAAAATTTTTTTTTTGCATAAATTAAGTACTTATGACCCAGTAAGCCCTCATATCAAATTTGGTTCAAATCTGCCTCTCGGTTTGGAAAACAGAAATTTTGGGCGGGGCAAAAATTCTAGCCCCTCCCATAATGAAGGCAAATATAGCTCCTCGAACTTCTCTTGAGCAAATCTGAGTCTATACCTCAACAGGAAGCTGCACGCCAAATATCAAGTCTCTGCTACTGCTGGTTCATGAGAAGAAGATTTTTTAAGATTTTGGTGCCCCTTGGGGGCGTGGCACCACCCAGGAAGTGGGGCAACTTCATTTGAACAAATCCGAATTGCCATTAGGTAATAAACATTTACCCAACATATGAATAAAATTGGGCTAGTGGTTTTGGAGAAGTTGGTTTTGTAAAGTTTACGACAGACGGAAGTCGGTTTTGTAAAGTTTACGACAGACGGAAAGTGATCAGTAAAGCTCCCCTTGAGCTTCGCTCAGGTGAGCTAAAAATAGCCAAAAAGCTTAGGAGTTTAACAGGAAGGGTTCATGGAAGGATAGGAAAGGAACTCTTAACAAACAGTGGAATAAGCATTAGCAAGAATGATGATGTCAGGTGTGGAAATATGAAATAATTTTTATAATTATTATAAAGTTACAGCCCTGAACGTTTGAAACCACCATTGTTCACTCCTGTCATCCATTAACAGCCTTGGATCCACCAATTCTTGCATTGATTTGTGTCTGGCATCCTCAAAAAAGGAGATTTTAAAGCACAGATGTCAGTTCATTGTTACTGACTTTAGAAAGATGTTTGCGCCAATTCCAGTCTCTTCCTGACCACTGCCTATGCGCAGATGGTAAAAGTATGGAGGGCCAGATAGGACTTTTAATTTTCGGTTTTGTACGCAAATTTTGGGGGTTGGGGGCTTCAAAATTTGTGTTTGGCCCTTGATAATATCGTGTTTGCAACAGCTAGTCTGGGCCAATGGTTATTAGTATAAAAATATGCTCCCAATTGGTCAGTTGGGATTAAGTGTCTTTGTCAAGGACATACCAAAGTTGATGTGGGTCAGACACTATCTTTCAGGAGAAAAAACAAACTTTAGGCCCCCACAAAGTAGATCTTCTGTTTCTCAGGCCATTTTTTTAAAAATTGCACGTGAGCATACGTTTTTTTTATTTTATTTTTTTTATCTTTGTAATTATTTCTTTGGCACCAAAAGTTCATGTTCTTGATTTATTTTATGTTTTAGGCCTCATAATCTACAGAATAGCATAGGTGGTGGTGTATTTCGTCCCTTGAGTGCAAGAAGGCTTTGCAATGCTAAAGCATTGCAAAGCCTTGTTGCACTCAAGATACAAATTTATCAATTTCATTAACGTGGGTAAAATATCGGACAAAAACCATTTAATTTTTATTTTTTTAAGTTTGCATTTGTTTTAAAAAGAGAGCATGCAGCAGACAAAAGGACCATGCAGGAGAGCCTGGGAAACAGAATTTTAACTTTTTTAGGCCTCAGTGGCAGTTGTGTACAGTAGTTTATTAATTGCTTAAAAAGAATTAAGTGAAATCAACATTTGTTATACATGTATAAAGGACTCAAACTCCCCTTAAGCACCTGTAGATTTTTCAACATTTTAATACACTTTGACACTCGACATCCCGTGGAATTGCAGTTGTTTCTTGGCAAGTCAAGACTTGCCAAGAAACAACTGTCAAGGTTCTTGGAATGTAAGCTGCAAGTTTACCTTAAGACAGCATGTTGGTGCACCTGTTTTGCTGCAGTAACAAGTTAGCAAAGTTGGAATTAGGCCATTTGAAGCTTAAGCACACCAAACAAGTCCATTTTATCATTATAAAACTAAGTATGTAAACTAGAAAAACTGTGAGCACTGCTCACTAAATGATACCACCCACTCCCACCAAGAAACATTTTACAACAGTAAAAGTGTGATTAATGTAGAGAGCACAAACACTGACAACCCCCCCCCCCCCCCAAAAAAAAAAAATACCTGAAAGCAGAATAGAAGGTGCACATCTATAATGTATATAAAAGAATGTCTGAGAGTTTCAATGAAATTCGCCCACTGGTATAAGAGGAGTAGCGGATAGCAGGAGTGTACCCCCCTAAAGCATCACAACAATTTGGCTAAGTTCATTTCGCCCTTTGGGAAAGAGTAAAAAATAAAAATACCTGAAAGCAAAATAGGAGGTGCACATCTATAATGTATAGAAAAGAATGCCTGTAAGTTTCAATGAAATCCACCCACTGGTTTAAGAGGAGTAGCGGATAGCAGATGTGTACCCCCAAAGTGTCACGGATGTACGGACGTACGGAAGTACGGACGTACGGACGTACGTAAGTACGGAAGTACGGACACCATGAATGCTATATACCGCCCACTTTTCAAGTGGGTGGTATAATAAGCACAATGCATTCAACTTCTTGTAGAATCACTTACACTGAGCTGGACTTTGAAACATTTGAAGAAATGTAACTCTAAACAGTTCATAAAACTATCCACTTCATCTTGAATAAATTCATCACTATCTGCATTGTGTATACTGAAACAGAATGATAAATAAGGTGACAACAATAAAATAATTATTTTAGGCCTAAAAAAATAAAAAATCTGTTTCTCAGGCCATCCCACATGGTCCTTTTGACTGCCGTATGCTTTCTTTTTATAACCAATTTAAACTTAAAAAAAGTTAAAAAATTTATAGTAATTTATATATTTTTTATACTTACCAATGACCCAGACTTAGCTGGTGCTAACTCCACAAAAACCAGGGCCAAACACAAATTTTGCCCCCCAATCCCCAAAATTTGCATCCAAAACAAAAAGAAATAATGTCCTAAAGGACCTCCATAGTACGACTCTACTGCGCATGCGCAGTGACGCAGTCGTCCCGAAATTGGCGCCAAATATCATTCTTACTGGCAGTGCCTGGTCAGCGCTATGTACTCAGCGGGGAGGCAAGAGTTCCCAACTCCGGGAGGGCCATCCCCGTCTGGGTCATTGGTAAGTATAAAAAATATATAAATTACTATAAATTTTTTAACATTTTTATACTGTACCAATGACCCAGACTTAGCTGAATAGTAAACAGGCTGGAGGGCCTAGGACATAGAGGAAAATCCAATAAGCTCAATTATAAAATAAAGAGATAACCCCTTAAGGAGAAAAGGAGTATTAGGCTTTACATGTATCTTTCTTATTTAATATTTAAATTAGAAAGATACACTACCCTTAATAATTGAGCACAATAACATTCATGTTCTCTATTAATATCCAGTATAACCTTTATACTAATTATTATTAAAACAAGCCAATAAATAAAGTAGTCCAGAGAATTGAGACTCTTTATAATCATTTAAAAGTGTCCGAGTATTGTATATTAAAGCCCGTTTGACACTTGACATATACAAATGCTTCACACCGAGCTACACTTTAAAAGTAAGACATGAATGAAATTAAACATTAATATTACACTTTAAAACCATCCCGGAAGCGACTCAGAAATACTGTCTTGGAGGAGGCATTCCCTTGCTTTTCACTATAAAGCAGGTGACCTAAGGGAACACCCGCCCCCCCCCTTCCCCTTGCCCTGGGTCAAATAGCCCAGAGCGAAGAGGGCAGCCGGACGGAGTCACTGCCGGAACAGAAAGCCTGCATAACTATAGTTGCAACCGTTTAGTGGACGACATTCTGAGCAACAGATAACGGACCTAAACAATGCAGGTCTCCAGAAATTGACTCAATATTTCTGAGATAAAAATTAGTAAATGTGGATGGCTGAGACCAATAAGCAGCCTTCATTAAATCTGTAATAGCAACACTATTAGCATAAGCCCAGGAAGTAGAAAGAGCTCTTACTTCATGAGCAGAAATCTTAAGCACAGACTGCTGAGAAGAAGATAAATCTTCATACGCAGTACGGATAGTTAACTGAATCCATCTAGCAATAGAATGGACTGAAATGTCCTTTCTATTAGGCATCAAAGACAGAAAGAAACGTTTCCGTCCCTTTCTGATGAACTGAGATCTCTGTTTATAGATACGTAGTGCTCTAACAGGACAGAGTAAAGGCCTACGCCCGTCTGAAGACGGAAGAGCCTTAATAACAATAGGTTCCGGATATTTATTAGGAGCCTGATTCTTAGCTAAAAAACCGACGTTAGTAGTGAAGGTGATAGTGTTCCCAACACTACGATAATGAGAATCATCCACCGATAGTGCATGAAGCTCACTGACTCTTCTGGCAGAAGAGAAAGCTAAGAGAAAAGCTGTCTTATAAGATAAGAATTTGAAATCTACTGTCCCAAGAGGTTCAAATGGCTTTTCCTTCAATTTAAGGAGAACCCAAGCTAAATTCCACTTAGGAATTAAACTAAGAGTTCTGGGTCTATTTATCGAAAAGTTTCTAACCAATTTCGATAAAGAGACATTAGATCCAATTTGTAAACTATCATGATGTGCATAGGTATCAGATAACATAGATCTATAACCCTTTATAGTAACCGGTTGCAGTTTGATTTCGTCAAACAAGTATACTAGAAAGTTAGCAATGTCTGGTATAGAGGGATCAAATATATCAACAGAATGATCCCTACACCAACGACGGAAAACCTTCCACTTAGCCGCATAGTTTAGCGAAGAGGAGGTCCTCCTACAGTTAGAAATCGCGTCCACTGCTCGTCCTGTAAAGTGCTTGCCATGCAAGAAGGACCGCACAACGGAAAAACGTGAAGGTTGAGACCTTGCGGGTTGTGATGCAGTTGGCGCGATTTCCCCTGCCAAAGAAGATCCTCTCGTGGAGGGAGCTTCCGCGGTAGGTCCCACAACAGACACCTGAGTAGATTTATCCACGGTCTCTGTGGCGACAGAGATGCTACCAACAGAATCTTGCATTGAGATTGTTTTATCTTTAGCAATACTTGTTGAATTAACGGCGCTGGAGGATACGCATATCCTATCATTCCGTCCCAAGGGATCGATAGAGCGTCTACAGCAAATGCTCTTGGATCCGGACACGGGGACACATACGTCTGCAACTGATTGTTGAGATGTGTCGCAAATAAGTCTATCATTGGCCGTTCCCATTGGTAGCAAATCTGATTGAATACTTGTTTGTTGAGAGTCCACTCCGACGGCAACAAGCGACCCTTTCGAGAAAGGGAGTCTGCTAGCACATTCAGACGACCCGGTATGTGACGGACCGAAAGAAGAACGTGATGTTCCAACGCAAACAGAAGGATTCTTTCCGTTAGATTGAACAACGGAACTGAATGAGTGCCTCCCTGATTCCGTATATACGCCACTACTGTCGTATTGTCGGATAGGATTTGGACATGAGCATCGTGAATAATGTCCATCCAGTGACGTAACGCAAGCCAAATTGACATCATTTCCTTGATGTTTATGTGCTTGCACAGGAATTGCGGATCCCAAAGACCCTGGCATCTCGAATCCGTTGGGATTAATGATGCACCCCAACCTGTTTGACTGGCATCCGTCATAATGGTAAAACTCGGATCCGGCAACTGCAGCGGAACTCCTTGAGTTAACCACTGAATGTTTGCCCAAGTCTGAATCTCTTGTTTCACTTGATCTGACAAGAGAACGTCTACATCGAGCGAATGAATTTTCACACTCCAATTCTGAGTCAAGAAAATTTGAAGAGGCCGTGTGCGTAGCCGTCCCATCGGAATGAGATCCGCAGCGGCTCCGCACAGACCTATCAGTCTCATAAATTCTCTCGCTGTGACTTTGTCTGTATTTAGACAATAGCGAGCGTAACAACTGACTAATTTCGCTCTGGTTAACGGCAGACGAACGAGATTGTTGTGCGTCTCGAAGCTCATTCCCAGATGAGTGAATGACTTGGACGGCACCAGATCCGACTTCTCCTCGTTTACTATGAAACCGAGACGTCGGAGCAATAGAAGAAGATTCTGAACATCGTTCTGAAGCGTTAACTCGTTGCCGTACCTCTGAAGAATGTCGTCCAGGTAGGCCGACGTTACCGCAGACGAATGAGCTCGGAAGTAAATCATTACCGAGTTCATTACTCGAGTGAAAGCCCACGGTGCTAGATTCAATCCGAAGCACATGGCCCGGAACTGATACACCACTCCTAGGACTGCGAAGCGTAGATACTTTCGGAATGTCGGATGTACCATGACGTGAAAGTACGCATCTTTGAGATCTATGCTCGTTGCATAATCGTTCACCCGAATACTCGCTCTGACCGATCGAATCGTCTCCATATAAAACTTCGGAGCGATGATCAGCTTGTTTATCCAGCTCAAATCTATGACTGGACGGAACGAGCCGTCTGGTTTCGGAACCAGAAACAGATGGCTGTAGAATCCCAGCGATTCCTGGTTTTCTACGACCTCTACCGCGTTCTTCATTAAAAGAGACTGCACCTCTGATAGCAGAGCGTCTCTTTTCTGAGGGTTTGACGGAAGATGAGTCCACTTTGGACTTCGAGTTAATGGAGGCTTTCGTTTGAAGGATATCTTTAGACCTTCCGAAGTCACTCCTCTCACCCAAGGGTCGTCCGTAATCGACGCCCACTCTTGAGAAAAACTCGACAACCTTCCGCCAACCGGAACGCGATAGAGGTTTGAGCCATCACCTCCTGGATCTGCGAGGCCTGCGGTAGGAGAAACCACGTCTTCCACGACCCGCACCTCGCCTCGTCGACCTCGGGGCGTCCGACCGATTGTCCCGGCCTGAAGGACGTCCCGAACGAGAGTCGCTATCCTGACGGTCTCTCGAATAAGAGCTAGAGGACGCACCGGAACCTCTATAGGAACCTCTCTTGGGCGGATAAGACCCAGAAGTGCCTGCCTTATTCGTGTCTGCTGAATCCGACCTTTTAGGAGCGGATCTAAACAACAGAGAATCACTAGCTTTCTTTTTAATATTATCATAAATAGCGGAAAGCTTGCCGTCAAAGAGAAGATCTCCTGAGACCGAAGCGACTCTAAGAGAGTTCTTCACCTTAGAATCCACTAGTGTGGATGTAGACAGGGCTGCGTCACGTCTAACCAACTCCAGATTAGCCACTGAAAGGGCGGAGTTACACGTGGAATAAGCTACTGCCCTTGAAAGAAGTCTTAAGGAGGATTGTATATCCTGAAACTCTTCCCCTTGAAGACGCAGTGATAACGCCTTCGTAAGGTGATCTGCGTAAGATAAGGCATCTAAATTGGCTCTGTTAGACGCAATAGCTGTTTCCAACACTGCGGTTGGAATAGAAGCTGACGACGGTAATGATAGCTCTAAGTCTTCCGCCTCGTCGTCCATACGCAGAGGAACTCTCGGTATACCCTGACCTGCCGTGTCGAATTTATTCCTTGCATTAATGAAAGGCAGGTTGAGAGTATTTGCGGACAAGAAGCCTGCTTTCCCTGTCCTGGAAGCAAGTTTAAAAATAGCGTCGTTCAATAATTCAAATGTTCTTGCAACATTATTGGACTGCGACGGAAACTCGGGAGCGATGTCCCTGAACCGCTCGAAAAAATCAGAGTCCAATGACGCTATAATTCTCCTGTCCGGAAGCGCAGCAGTCTGGCCCGACGGAACAACTTGAGGAAGAAAGTGCCGGATGAAGTCTACGGCAGCTTTGTGTTGTTCCGAAAGGGATAGCTCCAATTCATCCGTATCCCTTTCACCATCCGGTCGGACCTCCCGATGTTCCCGGTCGTCCGCCCCCGATGCTTCGGCGGAGCGTACCGACCCAGCGCCGTCGGATAATTCTCGATCCGACACCGTCTCTGTCGGCTGCTGGGATGCTGCGATAAGCTGTGCTATCTGCACTAGAATGTCCGACGTCGAGACCTGCGGAGGAGCGGTCTTTCGCTGCTTTGCCGAGGGCAGCTCCGCATCGGATGGCTCCCGCATACTTTTCCTATGCGAACGTCCGGAGTCCATCGGTCTCGAGTCCCTGGCTGCCGGATGGTGTGACCTGGTCGCCGAATAATCCTTCCTCGGCGAAGCTGGCAAGATATCGGAGGTCACGCAGCCAAGGTGCGGTCGTGTGCGCCGGCGAGAAGAGGAAGCCTTAACAGTCTCTGCGGACTGCTTATACAACGGAGCGTCCCGAGCGACGGACGTATGCTCCGCTAAAGACACATTTTGTACCACAACATCTGGTCCCAGATGTTGTTGTACGAGAGAGGGGCCTCTCTCGCTCGCGGCCCGGCTGGACCTGGACGAGCTAGGAACCGGACTAAAAGGCTTCCTCCGTTCTCGTTCACTATCCGCCGTCACTGGGTGTGCATCTATTATTTTTATAGTGCTCGCATCACCCAAAATTTCCTCTTGGACCGCATCGGACGAACCCGGCTGCCGAACCATTCGGTGAATGGACGCTACACCGGGCGAGCTAGCGGACGACATTTGTCTAATTTCCATGAGCACTTTTGCCGCTAGCTCTGTATTTAATTGTGACGACGGACGCACACTTGAAGAAGATAACATGGAAACATCACCCTGTTCTGGTTCCTCTGAAATAGAAACTGAGAGAGTAGAGTGACCTTGTGGAGAAAGAGCCGGCATCGCTCTTTCTCCCGAAACAACATATCGTGACACACGTTTCCAATGTTTCTCATCCCAATGTTCACATACAGGACAGGGATTAATGCGAGAACACTGACTACAATTTATGCAATAATCATGAAAGTCAGAGGAAGATTTCTTCCTATTACAATTTGAACAAGTTCCTTTCATTGTGAAGGAACAACAATAAGTCCTAGTTACTCGCAAAAACCCCTGACACAAAGATACATAATAACATGATCCATTAATAAATGAAAAAACAATTGCAAAACAAAATAATTTTGAAAAAATATTTTTTCAGAGAAGCCCAAGTTGCTGAAAAGTAACGTTGAGCCCCGATGGATCCGATGGCAAAGTGTGGTCAAAAATTTTAAAATTATATAAAATAATTAATGAGACACTTTCGGATAATATAAATGTATCTTATAATGAGATAAACTACCTCAAAGGCAAACAGCCCCCCTCAAAAAAGGCTGTTGCCAATGAAAACAAACAGTGTAAACACAGAAGAAAACATGACTCCAGGCACTGACAAAACTGGCCCGGAATCAGTCCTCAATTACACTCTATCTGATGCAAAACAGAGACTCCCAGGGGAGAATCTGCAGAACATCAGATGGAAGATGCAGAACACAAACGTTATACACCCATGGGTGAAAACGTAACTATGGGGAAAATAACAGAAAACATTCTGTAACCAAGCAACTCTCCCAGGGAAATTTTAGAAATGAAACTTCTCAAAAATATGCCAAAAGCATGGGAGAATTGCAAGGGGGGACTTTAGAAGGTTAGGGGAGAGGAAACACTGAATAAGCAGTGCAACAATTAGCAAGAATGACAACAAGAGGCGTTTGCCTCGAAAATAGGCAACTTAACATAATTTTAACAAAAAATTTTAAGTACAGCCCTGATTATTTTTTGCCACTTCTTTTTTCCTCTCCTCCTTCTATCCTCCTTAGAATCACATTTTCTCCAAGAATTACGTGTCTGGCATCCTTTAAACTGAGATTTACAAGCACAAAGATCAGTGAGATGTTGACTGATGAAGGGCCAAACAGAGAATGATATTTGGCGCCAATTTCGGGACGACTGCGTCACTGCGCATGCGCAGTAGAGTCGTACTATGGAGGTCCTTTAGGACATTATTTCTTTTTGTTTTGGATGCAAATTTTGGGGATTGGGGGGCAAAATTTGTGTTTGGCCCTGGTTTTTGTGGAGTTAGCACCAGCTAAGTCTGGGTCATTGGTACAGTATAAAAATATTAAAATTAAATAGTTTTTGTCTGATATTTTACCCAAGTTAAAAAAATTGATGAATTTGTCCCTTGAGTGCAAGAAGGCTTTGCAATGCTTTAGCATTGCAAAGCCTTCTTGCACTCAAGGGATGAAATACACCACCACCCAAGCTATTCTGTAGATTATGAGGCCTAAAACTTCAACCAAGAACATGAACTTTTGATGGCAAAGAAGTAATTACTGAAATAAAAAATAAAATAAAAAACCGCTCGCCCGCATGTAATTTTACAAATAATGGCCTGAGAAACAGAAGGTCTACTTTGTGTGGCCTTATCACATAATAATCACATCTTTTTGTCCATTATACCATTTCATTCAAAAATGTACCAAACCAGTTCCTCTAGGACATTTCATCCTAAGTCGAAATTAACACGAGGACTATTCATCCAAGACATTTTGTCAAACTAAAATTCTTAGCCATTTTTGATAAATCACAGATGCATGGTTGAAAAAGGTAAACATAATTACTTTTGACTCTTTTTTTCTGTTCTGATAGCTAACCAAACACATTAATTTTAATTTTTAAAATACAGGTCGTGAAATTTCATCGGAAGATATCTAAACTCTCAATTTGCTTTCAACACAGAGTCTTAACAAAAACACCAATGATCAAGCACTTAATTCGATGATTGAGTAGAATTCACAGCAACTTTGATTTGTCATGATTAGTCACCCAATCCTGAAGAGGCTGTTGTCATAATGAAAACAAACATGACTTGCAAAATTTTTGAAAAACATATCAGTCGAGAAAAGAATAATGAACTATGCAGGTGTAAACTATTGTGCAGAAAGATAGGCCTATCAGACATTTTAATCTGATTTAATTCTGACAACTGGAGGATTCATTATACACTAGATTTTTGAACAGAAGTAAATACAGTAATATATAGAGTATAAAATTCAATGTATGTTTAAAGTAGTGATACTGGATATTTTTCTAAAAAAAAAAACATATTTTAAAAAAGTTATCAGAGAAAAAAATTAAAAATACAAAAATATTAACATTATTTTCTAGCAGATCCAGTTAAAGCCGACAGTTTGTGTGAAATTCCAGTGGTCAATATGGGTATAATTCCATTGTTAGCCTTCAACTACTTCTCTCCCACCCAGAAATTGGCAATTTTGGGGGCACGGGCTGGGTATTATCTGAGCAAATCTAAGGTAGGTAACTGTATTTTTTAATATTAGAAAAATTCAGAACATAAGTGGAGGATTGGAAGGAAAAAAATGATGGGATGAACTGTCCCAATAGTTGGTACAAACCATACTGGTTTTGATGTTGATATGAAACATCCAAGATGAGTCCAGTGCAAGTAGCCCAAAAAGACTAAGTGGATTTGACGCTACCTCTGTTCACCTTGAATACATTGCATGTGTATGCTCAATTGGGATATCAACTAACACAACTGGATTTTTTAGAATAGAGTAACAGGAGATTAATTTATGTTGGGATTAAACAACATGCACTGGCATTGTGAATACCTTGTCACATTTTGAGCAGAATTAACCTCATTGTATATACAATTTATAATACATGTTGGTGATTATTCTTTCTTCACTTCATAAGTTTTGGTTAATTTAAATTGTCTGCAACTGTACTACATTTACTTTTCCATACAGACAACTATGTCCATACACAGGCCTGGCATTCTTGAAAATGCAGGAGGGCTGAAATCGCTCCCCTTGCATGGCCTAGGGGAGCGATTAGCTCTCCTCAAGCTTACAAAAGCTAAAAGTGGCAAAATTAATTTATTATTATTTTTATTATTAATTTTATTATTTGCCCACCGATGTTCAGTTACCATAAAATATGCTTTGGCTAGACTGCTGTATACATAATTAATCAAAATAATTTGAAAATAAAAGCAGTTTTTAGTCAATTTTTCAATTCAAATCGGTTTTGTTGTATTTGTCAGTCCCTTGTTATTTTACCTCTATCCACTAGCTTTCCTAGAAAAGTTGCCTGTTGGTGCACAAATAATATTTCACTGAAGGTACCTTGACATGTTTAAAACGTAATAAATTTGACAAAAACCAACCAGTTGAGAGTGTAAAAACCTATTTAAATGTGATGGTTTATTTTTAACCAATGTGGCATGGCTAATCAAATATTTATCTGATTGAAATATGAAGTGCTCTCTGGCTGTCAACTAGAACTTAGAAGATGCCTTTTTAACTCTGCTTTCAGTACACTATTTTAATGGGGGATTGGAACAACTTTTACATAAAAGTCTTCTCATTCTAATATTTTACCACCCATTGTTGTTGTTGTTGTTGTTGTTAAAACCATCTAATTTACCAGAAGTTGACAGAACAACCAGCCTAATCTTAACCACAATCCATACATCTCATTATCTGGCTTTGTCACAATCACAGAGTCGGTCTACGATGGTTCAATTGAAAGAGTTTAATTGCACACAGGTTAATACTAGTTCCAAACATTACACAGGTCCAGAGGTATTCACAACAATTATTATGTCAAGATATATCATGTCACTTCTCACCTCTGGCAATAAAGGCCTATGTGAATTTAACCTGTTTGTTCTCATCCATTTACCCTGTGTGACTCATTATGAACAGTGACCCAGTGTAACCCAGCATAACTCAGTGACTGATTGTGACCCAGCCATATTTCTTGCCCAAGTTGCAGCTTTAAGTATTGACAGAATAGGCCTGATGACCAAGGCATTAAAACCAATAACAGATGTAATCAAACAGCAGAGTAATTGAAACCAAGTTAGATGAGAGAATGCCCCTTCAGTGCCAATTAGCCACTAATCAGGCTGAAATGATCCATGGCAGTCAGAGTTACACAGGTATTAACCCCTCCTACAAATCCAATCCACTCAACCATTTATAATCGTCCATTTGTGGAGGTGGGGTTGCATCCAACTCCATCCAGAGAAGAGTTTGGCCATGCTAAAACCTGTTTGTTTCCTGTGTTCAAACAGCAATACTAAGTAGACCCTACATGTATTCAATATAAAATTAGCACCCAAGTGATACAATGCTTCCGTGGATAAACACTGGTACCCAATGTTGTATCGTGTATCACGTGTTGGCCATCTGCGCAAATCATTACGTGAATCGATTCAGCGATTCGCATCAAATCTTAAGGCCTGTCGGTGGATTTAGTAAGAACCTAGCCAGAGGTTCGGTTCAGAATAAATCACCTCAACTATTCAATAATTACTGATGTATTTCAATAGATAATTTTCCTGAACCTCCAGAACAAAATTATGGACTTGATTTGGGAAAATCAACAACATGCCAAGTCTTTAAGCATCTGACTCAGTTATTCATTGACTGGTAGAGTGCTAAATTAAATTATTTTTGACAATCAAATCTTGTACACATGTCTTTGCCTTGTTACAATTTATGGGAGACTGCCTATGGGCACTCTCCCATAAATTGTAACAAAGCAAACATTTAGAGACTAAATAATACAGTAGAATCCTCTTAACTGAATATCCATTTTGCCAGTGAAAATTATTCAATCAACAGGAGTATACAATTAACAGGGATTTGGTCAGTTTCTTGTGTTCTGGAGGTGAACTGAGCATTTATTCTATTATATCTTGTTTGACAGAGCTCATAGAGCTCTGTCAAACAAGATATAATAGAATAAATTGCTGTACTGGATGTAGTGGGGCCAAAAAGGTTGATAAATAAGGGGAATTTGGAGCGTGTCACATTAATTTTTTCGATATATTACAAAAATTTATATACAATTAACAGGAGTTTACTCTACAGCCCGTATGCAATTAACAGATCAGATTTATACTGAAGGTATGGTAAATGGATTTGTGTTTGAAAATTATATTCAATTAACAGGGATATACAATTAAAAGATATCCAATTGAGTGGGCTCCACTGTATCACTTGAAAGAGAATACAAAGTACATCCACTGAATATAAACCTTCAAGCTGTGGTACCTGCACTTCAGAATAAAGCCCAAATATGGGGTTCCAGCACTCTACCAGTTAAACTTCTGCGTTCCCCAAATGTTTTATCCATTTGAAATAAGTGACCACAAAACAAAGAAAAATATGATCTTTAACCTAACATGAGTAGTGGCCCACTGGCTCTGTGTACTAAGGCATATTGCACATCGTTGGTGCATTTGCCTTCAACTGCTGCTAACTCTGTTTGCGATGATTAGTAAGTTGGAGATTTTGAAAGTTTCTCACCACTGCTCGGTGGTTCTAACTGGGTAATCCTGCTTACTCCACCCATAAAACTGACACAATATCGGGCCTGGAAATAAAGGACTTATACCGTAATCCGGTGGGAGGTTATGCTACATAGCGTGGTGGTAACCCAGAGAAAAAAAGGTTTTGTGATGCTTCTCCACCTTCTCTGTATTTACTATGCTAGTCATGCTTTATTTTGTCTTACAGGATTTCCACCTTTATAAATATCAACAACTCGCTTTGGCGGGATTGCACGTTAGCTGTTTTTATTTATTATGGCAAAAATTCTTTTACGATGGAAACAGCATTCTATTCTATGCATACGTGGACACAGTATGCAATATTTGAACATGTGAGATAAGTAATTTATGGGGTTTAACAACACTTTTGACAGCCCAGGTCACCTCGTGTTGGACAGTTTTACAGGTGGAGGAAGCCGGAGTACCCGTAGAGAGCCACTGGGCAATGGCAAGGAACTGTCAGACTACCCAAAGTTCTAACTCCACACAAGCAGGGTTAGCATTGGTTGAAGACAAGTGCACCTTCGACGTGAAGCATGCCTTAGTACACAACACCACCAAGCCCCCAAATAAGTAATTTAAGAAAGTTATTTTGTAATAATTTGTCGTAACCTGTAGTTTGTTTGCATATTGTACAATTGATGTAACCCACCTGTAACCTAAACGGTTATTCGCAGGTTATTTCAGGCCTGCAATACGTCCCTGACTGCTGAAAGTGTTATTAAACCCCCATAAACAAAGCAGCAAACATGAATAGTAGATGACATTTGGCAAAAAAAAATTGTCCAATAACTAAAATTCTTTTTGCATCAAAAACACAGCTTATGACTCCTCAAATAAACAAGGCTGCTGAGTCACAAGTCATAAGCTTTGTTAAAATATAGTATGCTGCAAAAATATTGTTCATTTTAATCAAGTAAAACAGTATTTATTTATTTATTGATGTTTAAGGTCACATATTTATGCACAATGGCTAACCATGACCGTGACAGTTTTACGGGTGGAGGAAGCCGGAGTACCCGGAGAGAACCACCGAGCAACGACGAGCAGCTGCCAGCTCCCCAACATCGTAACTATGCACTGCAGCACAGACAGGGTTAGATTGGTTGAAGACATGCGTACCATCGACGTGCAGTATGCCTTAGTACACGGCGTCATCATGCCCCCACGTGCCCAAGTACACAACGCGGTTGCCGCAGATGGGATTCGAACCAAGGACCTCTCGGCTTGCAGCCTGCACCTCTACCTACTGAGCCACCGTGCTCCCCCAAGTAAAACAGTAAATAAATGACAAAATTGAAGATTAATTCTTCACGTGGTGAGTATTTTTTATAAATATTTTTCATCACATCAAGTCAAGGCAACTGTGAAGGTAGATTCAATTTGATGAAAAATTCATAAAAATTTAACTGAAGATATCACTGGTGGAAATGTTGATTCAATTTACAAAAGAAATTTTAATTAAAAATGGCCAGATTACACCAATGATAGTGGCAAGAGATTTGCTGTACTGGGCACAAATATCCTTGACAAACCAGCTACAGTACGTGGAGAGTGTATTGTCATTAAATCACCCACAGAATGGAGATTCAACGCAAGAAATAATTGCAAATTTTTTGAACAAGCACAAGAAAGTTCAAGCCAATGGTCCTCAGGGTTAAACCCAGAGGTCCATTGGCTAAAACATTGTTTGTGTTTTTTGTTCATATGTACAAAATTTGAAGGTGTTAACTCCACTCTGGGGGTGATTTAGTCACTATCTACTCTCCACATACTGTACATGTGAGGAAGATAAGCATCTCACTAAGTTATCCATTAGACTGACTTCTGTGTGACCTTAAATGTTTTTTATCCATTTGAAATAAGTGTCCATCAAGCTAACACAACCATCACCCAAGGAAGATGATTGAAGAACATTTTACCTATGATACACAACATATTCAGAATCTTTGGGATGTGCACAATTATGAGACATGGATTATGTATTAGATAAAATAAACTGCAATTGATTTAATCTTTTTGCTAATCATAAATAGCAGATGACACTTGCCAAAGAAAATCCTCCAATAACTAAAAATTTTAATTTTGCATCAAAAACGTAGCTCATGCCCCCTCATTGGCACGAGCTCAATGGCTTGTTAGTATGAGGAATCATAAGCTTTGTTAAAATGTACTACCTGAACAAATAACTAAATTCCAGATTCACTCTTAGCCGATGTATTTTTGGAAATATTTTTCAACAAAAATAGTAGTGGCAGCTGTGAAGCAGCCATGACCAGATTCAATAAAAAAAAATCATGAACATTTAACTTAAAATATCACAGGTGAAACTGTTGATTCAATCAAAAAAGAAACAAGCCAAGACCAATACCGGGTCTGGACCTGCGTCGCTGCATGCAATTGATTACAGAGATGAACAGACTTCAAAGTATCGTCAAACAGGAAGTGGTTGCACGGCAGATCTGAAAATTAGATACACGCTACAACTTATCATTATGAAGCAGCAGACCAAATATAAAATCATTCCCTTTCATAGAAGCCAAGAAAACTTTGATGGAAGAAGTGTTTCGGACGGACTGATGGACAGAGTCGAGCGGTTACTAGACCTGCTCTGCCGCTGGTGACGCAGGTAAAAATGCAGTTAAAAGAGGCCAGGTAACACTTATTGTAGCGTCGTGATTTGCTGTCCTGCGCAGGAATATTAGGCAACAGAAAATAAGAAGTTAGTCCAATGACAAAACAAAAATTATTTCTGAATAAGACCCCACAAAGTAGATCTGTTTCTCAGGCCATTTTTGGTAAAAATTGCATGCAGGTGGGCAGTTTTTCACTTTATTTTTTAATTTTGTAATTATTTCTCTGCCATCAAAAGTTCATGTTCTTGGTTTGTGTATGTTTTAGGCCTCATAATCTACAGAATAGCATGAGTGGTGGTGTATTTTGTCCTTTGAGTGTAAAAAGGCTTTGCAATGCTAAAGCATTGCAAAGCCTTGTTGCACTCAAGGGACAAATTTATCAATTTTATTAACTTGGGTAAAATATCAGACATAAACAATTTAATTTTTATTTTTTCAAGTTTGCATTGGTTATAAAAAGAGAGCATGCGGCAGCCAAAAGGACCATGCGAGATTGCCTGAGAAACAGATTTTTAACTTTTTTTTTAGGCCTAATATGGATAGATATTAGTTTGAAAACTTTAAAATATACCTATCCCACAATTCTTTACAATCTAAGGCATTAATTGTGTATGTGATATTTTTCAGACCTGCACATTCTTCAGGAACACTGTAGTACAACTCAACTGGTTTACTCTTAGCTGAAATGTAAATTGATATTTAGAACAAGGTTTACACAAAGCATGGGCCACTGCCCCGACCTGTAGGCATACCTTAAAGGTATTGTGGGACAGAAAAATTTTCTAAGTCAAAAGACTGAAACAGAAAAGTTTTCTAAGTCCAAAAAGTGAAAAAGGGTCATAACTCTGGGAAAAATTATAGGACAGAACCCGTTCCTTGTGCATATCTCTTCCCCATTGCAGGTCTATCAGCACACCAAAGGAGATCCAAATCAGTCCAATGGCTTTGAAATTATAATGCAAAACGTTTGTACGTATGGACAGATGGAGAGCTTCACTACTGTACTGACCCATCAGTAAGCCCATTCTCATGGATAAGCCCACCCCCCCCCCCCCCCCCAACTTTTTAGAAAACAAATTTTTTGGGGTATCACCCCCAAAATAAGCCCACCCCATATTTCTCTGAATTAAAGTTTTGATTACCGGTACCGGTCATCATGAAAATGCGCACGGAAATTTCAATTGTTCAATCACAATAAAATTGTGTGAAAGTGTTTTCGAGTTGTTTTTTTCTCAAATCTTTTCACATTTTCAACTAAAAAAATAAAATTCCCAAACTACATGCTTTTGTGTTATTTATTATTGTCAGCCCTCATGTTTATCAACTTCATGTTGAAGAGGAATGGGAAATTCCCAGTTCAAAAATTATGAATGACAGCGTGTTCAGTGACCCAAATTGTTCATTTTTATTACTTTAGAAAATGAGTTAAGAAATATTACTGATGTGATCCCTGAAAAATAGCTGCTCAAAAAGAAATATGAATTAATACCCCCGAGTTGTAATATCCAGTTTGATCCATGCTACATGAAAGGCTGTTTTGAAAACAAAACAAGGGAAAGCCATATTGTTTACAACAATCGGGACACTTTATGTACACCAATACGGTCAGTTTAAATATAATTTGTTTATTTATGAAACATGCCCATGTGTTTTTATCAAATGCATTGTTTGCCAATTGTATTCTCATACTGTCGCGGTTATGTGAAATCAAAATTATATAAACTCGAAATATAAATTAAATAAAAACATGACCTCTCAAGTATAATTAATTTCAGCTCACCTATTATATATACTATTGTTATGGTTCATCCTAAATTTATCTGTTTTGTGTAAAAAAAATTGAAAGTGTCAATGACACTATAGCTTAACTTGTCTGTGAGTTGTGTTTGATGAAAAGGATAATGTTCAATGTTTATGAAAGGATTGTGAAATAAGACAAGAATTGTGATAACTGGGAATATGTTAATTTCTGTTCCCTGTATGCTATGTTTTCAATAAAAATAATTTGAGGTGTAGACTGTACAAAAGAAATGAGGGGTGGGTTAATGTGGCCCTCACAGTTAATGTGTATGTCAACCAAAGTTACCAAGATACAGTGAAATTATTCCAAAACGAGTCATCCTATCAAGTTACAATGAAATCCCTTCATAAATACAGCCTGTAGACTGTGATAAAGGTTTTTGGGCTTTGGACCTGTGTAGCCATTATGGTTGACCGGTCGCAACCAAAATGAGACATCCTCATCTCAACATTATACTGAGTCATCCTACCAAGTTACAATGAAATCCCTTCATAAATACGACCTGTAGTCTGTGCTAAAGTTTTTCGGGTTATGGGCTTGAGCAGCCATCATGGTTGAATGATCGCAACCAAAAGGGGACGTTTTCATCTGGGTATTATCTGGAGGGATCCTACCAAGTTACAATGAAATCCCTTCATAAATATGACCTGAAGACTGTGCTAAAGGTTTTCGGGATTCAGGCCCCTGTAGCTGTCACAGTTGACCAATCACGACCAAAAGTGGTTGTTATCTTCTAGACATAATATGGAGTCAACCCACCAAGTTACAATGAAATCCCTCCAGATTTGGAGTCATCCTACCAAGTTACACTGAAATCCCTTCATAAATATGACCTCTATACTGTGCTAAATGTTTTTGGGCTTTGGGTCCCTGTAGCCGTCACAGTTAACCAATCACAACCAAAAGGGGACATTCTCATCTAGATATTATATAAAGTCAACCTACCAAGTTACAATGAAATCCCTCCATAAATACTACCTGTAGACTGTGCTTAAGGTTTTGGGGTTTTGGGCTTGGGCAGTCATCACGGTTGACAGATCGCAACCAAATGGGGAAGTTCTCATCTAGACATCCTACCAAGTTACAATGAAATCCCTTCATATTAAATATGATAAAAGTTTTAGGGTTTCAGGCTTGGGCAGCCGTCATGGTTGACAGATCATAACCAAAAGGGGCGTTCTCATCTAGATATTATAGAGAGGCATCCTACCAAGTTACAATGAAATCCCTTCATAAATACGACCTGTAGACTGTGCTAAAGGTTTTTTGGTTTTGGGCTCGGGCAGCCATCATGGTTGACCGATCGCGACCAAAAGGGGACGTTCCCATCTAGACATGACCCCCAAACCTGCATATGAAATTTCGTGACAATCGGACAAGAACTACGGAGTGTTGCCTGTGCTAAAGGAAAATGTAAACAGACTAACAGACGAACAGACGAACACATGCATGATGGCAATAGTTTATCTTGACTATGTCAAGTTAAGCTAAAAATGGAATTGAAAGTTTGTGGAAAACTGAAAAAAATTCTGTTGTGAGATATCACAAGAATTAAGTTACCTCCTCTTACCTATATACGAACAGATTCGGTACATGTCCAACTGTGTATTTTGTCTTCATTTTGAACTAATAGTGTTTTCCGCCCATTCCATCCACCTGCAGAATTCAGTTACCCCATCCCCATCCCCCCTCCCCCCCCTCCCACACTCTCACAGGCCAAATTAAGGGTTAAGGGCAAGTGACAATGGTTCATGAATTTTTTTTTGCTTGTTGAATCACTGACAAAAAAAATTGAGGAAATTCTTTGTGACTATCTTGCAACTTATTGGCCTGTACAGATAGGCAGGCTTGCCTGTTTGACACCCCCCCCCCCCCCCCCAGGGGGGGGGGGGGCATAGGCAGCTCAGACATCCCCTGTTCATCTTGCTCTTGGGGAAAGTGAATGCCACAGCTTGGAGGGGGGGAGGGGCTCAGACGTCCACTGTTCATCTTGCTCTTGGAGAAAGTGAATGCCACAGGTTGGGGGGTGGGGGGGGCGGGCGGCTGTCATTGTCCCAGAAGCAAAAATTGAGAATTTTTCATGCGGTTATCCCACAACTTATTACCAATGAAATAAGTTGTGTGGTGAAAGCAAGAAAAATTCTCAATTTTTTTCTTCTCTGGCAATAACAGCGAGGTTCAGTGTCGATATGTCAATAACTGGGGAATGGATAGTGCAGATAGTTATCCGGTGCCAACAATGTTGGCTGCGAACTGCCCCCTGTTCATCTTGCACATGGAGAAAGTGAACGCAACAGAATTTACCGAGAAGCAATCCACTGTTGCATACACATGTAAATGCTCACACGTGAATGGATTATTTTGTTTGTTTTTTTCACAATAGGAGTTAGGAATACTGAAGGCACCTTCTCTTACGTGAGTAATACAAAACACAGTTCAAATATTTTTTGAATAAACACTATTCAAAATGGAAATGTAACGTCTGAACAAACATGTTTCCAGGTGAAAACAAATTGACCACTTGAGTTTTTGACCTCATTTGTTATCATTGACATTTTGTTGATATTTCGTGCTGATTTTGTTAATTTTTTTTTTACTGAAATGTATTTTTGAATGATTGATGATTCCGATGGAAAAAAACGAATAAAACAAACACATAAAACTTAATGTACATTATTAATTTATTTTATATCAATGGGAACACAACATACACAGACAAGATCAACTGTCCTGCACACAGATCATTCCTGGCTGGTCAACTTTTCATTTTACATTCGGTCACATTCGTGGATAAGCCCACCCCCATTTTTGTCACGTGCTCCCTGGGCTTACTGACGGGTCGGTACAGTATATACCCCAGAATCATCTTTTGGAGGTTTGGAGCATAATAAGAATGTGTATTGCAAATTATTTCAATTTAAGTAACTGTCTGAGTGCTAGAAGGCAATATTTAGGCTCCCCTGAAAAGTGCTGATAACACACTTTAAATGATTAACCCTCTGCTCACTTATACTGAAATATGATAAATTTAAAGTAATTTGTATATTTTTTATACTTACCAATGGCCCAGACTTAGCTGGTGCAAACTCAATATCATCAAGGGCCAAACACAAATTTTGAACCCCCCCCAATTCCCAAAATTTGCATACAATACCGAAAATTAAAAGTCCTATCTGGCCCTCCATACTTTTACTACTTGCGCATGCGCAGTACTTGGGAAGAGACCGGAATTGGTGCCAACATCATTCTTTGTAGACGAGCCTACTAAAGTAATAACTCAGCGGGGAGGTATGAGTGCCCACTCATGGGAGAGCCATCCCTGTCTGGGCCATTAGTAAGTATAAAAAATATACAAATTACTTTAAATTTATCATATTTTTATACTACAACCAATGGCCCAGACTTAGCTGAATGCTAAAAAGGCGGAGGGCCTAGGACTTAAGAATTACAGACCAAATACAGCTCCTACGCCTGCATTCCAAGGTGAAAAGGAGATTAAATTTTTAAAAGAATTACATGTATGTCTCTCTATACAATAATAGAGAAGACATATCATCAATAAGAAGCCATATCCAAGTAATTCCATATACTTAGCATGAATGATTATGCTAACTGGGTGTAACGAGCCCCCAATTTTAAGGCTAGTCCAGACTGAGCCACATAAATTAGGATGGCATATTCGAGAGTGAGAGACTAACACCCACAAACATGCGCCATATATATATAATAAACAAGCTGTATCTGAGATCAGTAATAATTTACAGACAAAACAGCTTCACTCATAGTTACACACTTATTATCAAGCCAGAAGAGATGAAGAAAAATCCCCCCCCCCCCCTCTTTTTTATGAAGGAATATTCTTCAAAACAAAGAGGGAAGCGCTCTGGAATCAGTGAAAAGCGGTACCAAATAATCTATATATATTCGCCCAACAGGCACCCAGTTATAAATTATTATTAATTATTGGTGCTTAACACACCTTCAGTAGTTAAGGCTCCTGTGGCGATCCCAATTATTAACAGCGCAAGCTTCTAACGTATTCCGGAGTCGGAATACGTAGATAGGTCGAAAACCGGTGATATAACGTGTACAACCTTACACTTGTCCAACTGAATCCCAATGGAAAGTATCTGTTAGCGCAAACACGCTTCTGAGGCAACCAACAGGCAACCCCATTCAGGTGTACAATCAATTCCAATAATGAAACTCCAATTGAACCATGCAAATATACGAGAATGTGAATTCTCCTGTGTACCGTCTCTGGTAGAAAGTTGGATTCAGAACATGGAACGGGCTATGAATAACAGACCCATCACGGACCGTCCCCCAAATAATTCATTGTTCCCTAAGTCCATTACAACCAATGACTGTTTGGAGAAAAAATATACTACTCTGAATAATGAAGTCAAAAATTGAGAACGTTTGCATAGACGGCCTATTGGAAATTCCATAACTGATCCAAATAGCCCCAAAATTCTCATGAGCTCTATAAACAGAGCAAGAATTTTATAGAATCTATTCAATAATGCGTCTGCCTAATAAATATACATATTATGCACACGAGCAACCGAATCCCGCATGTACTCGTCTGAATACAGCCTGTATCCACGGTTTGACCAAGTGATACAAGTGTAACCAGGAAATGGAATGAATAATACAATGTTAATGCAGTTAAACTGAGTTATAAACTCATACGTCGTAAGAAACGGGCAGACGGCTCTGAGCAAAAATTTTCAGAGTGGACTAATTGCCACACTGGAGAATGTCGCCCAGTTAACCGACATGTCAGCCACACAGGTACACAAAGGATAGCAATTTATTGTTCAGGAATCATATGCTCACATGACTTATAAACGAACAACCACAGGAAACAAACCAACTAAATAGTGGATGTGCCCATGAGGTTGCCATTAGAACACAACCCAGCCGCCAATCGAGGAGCCATGAAAGGCATGCATATACTTCAATCCATACAAAGCTTACGGGAAGAGAACTACGTCCTGCCCTGTAGTCGCCTCTTAACATATTGGCAGGAGGGGGGGGGGGGGGGGGGGCTCGACGAATAAAACCTATCGAACCCCCCTCACCAACAATACTTGAATCGCTAGATAAGTAAGGCTGGCACAGTAGAATTAAGGCTATACTGCTGCTGCTATTCTCATAAGAGTAATACAGCTAAAAAGCTTATCGTCAAAGCAATCATAATAACAGTAATCCGGCGCAACTCGTAATGCTTTTGTGTTAGTTATCAATTAGTATAGGAACCGCAGGGCTCCCTTACATCTAACCGACTCCATAATGCCACTAAGGACAGAGGGGGACGTGCTGACCAAATAATACACCATATAGACATACTATCCAATCCCTTGAGAGGAAATATAATCCACAACAATAGATTGGATAGAAATGAAGAGGGAGACGAAAACAATGTTCCGACGCCCGATCATAAAAACCTAGATGAACTCCTTACGTTCGATCTGATATCAGGAAATATATTCCTGAGAAGGAGTTTAGTATAGGCAGGCTCATAAATCATACTAGATTAATATAGCGTCATCAATAGGGCTTACCGCCTCTGATAACTAACACCAACAATACTAGTAGAAAGAGAATAGCCTCCTCTAACATAACAGTATCATGTCCGATAGGACAGTAAACTCAGCCCAGCTGAGGCAGCTAAAGGTCTTCCTATTCGTGAAGACCATTAAAAGGCTGATAACTGCGGCCTTAGAAGCTCACTAAGGAGACTTACAGTGCTAGCCATAGCTTAGAAGTCTTCATTTCCGTGAAGACAGATATTTCGGTGTAAGTTGCGACCTTGAAAGCTCACTGAACGGAGACTTACAACTATCATCGCGCAAGGTAGGGAATGAAGAGCCTCTATTTTTAACAGTCGTAATTCCCAAAGAGACAGTAGTCTCAAGAGATAAGTCATTTCAGCTATGCTTATAGTATAATTACTGAAAAAACACTGCTTATGATTCTAGCTAGGCAACTATGGTGTCAACAATAAGACTCAAGTCTGTGACACCAAGGAAAACAATCCGAAAAGCACTCTTTCCTTTAGTGGTTTTATTCCCCAAAAGACAGAGGTCTGAGCCTAGCTAACGTAGCTTAGAAGTCTTCATCTCCATGAAGACAGATACCTGCCAGACGTCCATGGTTATGCTGATGACACACAGGTCTATTTCTCTTTTCGACCATCAATCAAGGATCAAACTAAAGCTCTAGAAACGATTGAATCATGTATTTCGGACATTCGCACATGGATGGTTTCAAACAAATTAATGATAAATGATGATAAGACTGAATTCCTAATATTTGGTTCACGACAGCAACTCACTAAAGTTGACATCAATTCAGTGAAAGTAGGAGATTCTGACATCAGTGCAAGTAACAGTGTACGTAATCTTGGAGCCTTCTTCGACTCCACCATGTCTATGGACAGACATGTTACAAATATGTGCAATAAGGCTTTCAGATGTCAATACAAAGTTAAACAGATAAGACAGTTCCTCACCAAAGACTCAACAAAAAAGTTCATGCCTTTGTAACTTCACATTTGGATTAATGGAATGCCTTACTGTTCAACCTTCCACAATATCAGTACTCTCGCATGCAGATGGTACTAATTGCATCAGCCTGAGTGGTATGTAGGGTATCACGATCTCAACACATCACTCCTGTTCTGAGGGATATGCACTGGCTGCCAGTCAAGTACAGAATAATTTTCAAAACTTTATTTTTAGTTTTTAAGACACAAAACAACATGTCACCAGCCTACTTAGAACTCCTTAATACCAAGAATGTGTGTCAATACAACCTGAGGTCCGATGGTAAAATGCTGCTACATGTTCCAAAACACAGGTGTAAGACATTTGGAGATAGGTCATTCTCATCTGCTGGCCCTCACTTGTGGAATAATTTACCAGAACACCTAAACAAACTGTCAAATGTCAACCTTTTCAAGAACGACACGACCTCAGTAACATGTATAGCGCCTTAGAATATGGTTCTATATCTTCTGAACTATAATTTTGGTGCTATATAAATGTGTGTATTACTATTATTATTATCTCAGTGTAACTTGCGACCTTGAAAGCTCACTGAATGGAGACTTACAACTATCGTCGTGCAAGGTAGGGAATGAAGAGTAGCTATTCTAACAGCCGAAATTCCCAAAGAGACAGTAGTCTCAAGGTAGCTATGCAGTTATGAGTCCTCATCTGTGTGAAGACATATCTGTGTCAGCCTCTGAAAGCTCACTAAATGGAGACTTACAGCACTAGCTGCTAATGTATAAGAAAAGACCGCTGTAACAGTATATAAGGCTACTATGGCGTTCACAATAGCATTAAATGTCTTGATGCCAAGGAATACAACACCGAGAAGGAAAAGATGTACTTATTCCTTCTAACGGCTGTTTTCCAAACCAGACAGCTGTCTCAGCCTTTCTATGCACTACCGAATCTCTATTTGTAAGGAATAGATCATTTCTTATACTATTGCTAAGGCAAGGAAGGTGCCATTCATCAGGATAAAAGCCCTCGACACCTGAGCCAAAGGATCCGGAGAGGAAAGATCTTCGTCTTTCCATCGCCTGGTATGTTAAGCTGTTTTGCCTAGCAAATGCAGACTTATATTCAGATGAAACAATAAACGAAGAGCTTATGACTAAAAATTCATAGTCTTAAGGTGCCATTCTGTGAGGGATGGAGACTCACCCTCCGTAGCCCTCTCACCATCCAAATGTTCCATCTGAAAATATGGTCAACACCATCCGACTGAACAGATGACTGGACCAATGTAGCAACATCCGACAGCTCAGCACCTGAGCCTGTTGATGGTAGTACCAGCGACTACTGGGATGCTGCGATATGCAGAGCAATCTGCGGCAGCTAGTCCGTGAACGAACCTAGCAGAGCAGCAATAATCCGCTTGTTACCATAAGGTGCTCAGAGGACGGAGATCTGGCCCCAGATCATCGACACATGTCCCGTATAAAAAGGCCTCGAACGACTAGCTATTAACCTGAACATGCAAAGTCAGATAGCTAGTCTGCAGTCAACGTGCTTCGTCAATGAAGCAGGGGAAGAAGCCAAACTTATAGGCATCTACCCCTTAGGGTGCATAACCATGGAAGAAGAGGAAGCCGTAACAACAGGCGACCCCGGCTGAAGTACGGAAGAAGCATCCAAACTCGTCACAATTTGGACGGATGCTCCTACTCATTGAAGTTTCTTACACAAAACAGTCGTCCCCGATTGTTAACGGGAAGGAGAATGCTCTGCACTGACGATCTGTCCCCAGATCTCGCTGAGTATCCGGCTTAGAAACCCCTTTCGTGCACTTCCATGTAATAAGAAGTCATAACCGCCGTTGGCTCCGGCTGCAGTGTGGAAGGAACACTGCAATGCGTGTTCCAACTCATTATAGTTTCTCACAATGGACACAGTCGACCCTGACTGTTAATGGGATAGAGAGGGTTCTCCAATCGGCAATCTGACTCAAGATCTAGCCGAGCATCCCGTAAAGAAACTTCTGGCTTCTTCTACATGCACATATGACCGGACCGACCCAGCACTGTCTGACAGCTCACTAACACAGTCTGCTGACAGGTGCCCCTTGCTGGGTTTTTTAAACTGCGATAAGCTGCGCAAATTGCGACAGCAAGTCCGTTACAGTGGCTTGTGGAGCAGTGACTTATATTCTCAGCCGCATGTTGCTCCCGGGATGGAGATCTGGCCGCCGATCTCTATGCCGAACGTCCTGATGAATCAAGCCTCGAATCACTAGCTATCGGATGGTTTTCTCTACCGATTTCGAGGGCAAAGACTGGAGCGTCTTCGCTCGGCTGCATGAACATCCGAAGTCGGGTAGCTAATGAGCGGTCGCATGTGCTTCGCTGAAGCGGAGGAAGAAGCCGAAACTGCAGCCGGGGCACTGGCTGCAGTGTAGAAGAAGTATCCCGAGCAGCCAGGGAGAACGTTAGCTCCGTTTCAGTGTAAATTTCTCAAAGCAATAGTCGACCGACTGTTACTGGGTTAAAGAAGGCCCTTCCGCTCGCAGTCTGATCCCAGACCTCGCCGAGCTTTCCAAAGAGAAATTTGCAGGCTTCTTCCCCTTATATTGCCGGCGTCGCTGGGTGAGCTTTTGATTATAAGGTGCTCGCTCTACCCAAATCTACACTCTCATCGACTGCAATGGACATACCCGGTATTACGGTTCCCATTATCGGGTAACCGCCTGACCGGTTGAGCTAGCTGCTGGAATAAGAGGCCTTATTCCCTTACATTCAAGAGCACCTTAGCAGCTAGCTCTGTTTGCTCCTCAGTGCGCGACAATGGCAGCACATTCTGGACGGTTGTGTTGCAATACCATCACCATGTTCTTGTTCCTCTGGAAAAGAAACTGAAAACTCGAATTATCTTGCAGTGACAGCCCCGACATCGGAACTTTACCGTGAATACATAACTCGACACCCGCTTCCAACATTAGTGTCCTAATGAGTCGACCCCGACCACACAAGTAGGACCAGAATCAGTAGGAGTGCGGCGACTACAGGCAAGGTAACAAACATGTAAATCTGATGTAGACTACTTCGCCTTACACTGAGAGCAGTAATTCATAAATAATTACAATGCAAACAAGTTCACTGCACTCCTAAAATCTAACATATAATCATACAATATAAGGATACATGACGAAGACAATTAAAAATAATTTCGAAATAAATCAAAACAAATTTTTTCCGAAAATTTTTTTGTGAAAATGCCTAAGTTCAAGGGAACCACACGAGCCCAAGGGCATCTCGATAGAGCCTAAGTGTGGACAAACACCAAAATATTAAAGCTACGGAATATTAATAAATGTATCCTAATATAATTGTGATGAAATAAAACACTGAATATTACCTGTTAAGGGCGTTGTTAAATGTCAGGATAGAAAAACCAGAAACTAGACAAAAGGCACACAAAATGCCCAAGTCAGTAAATAATTAACTGATAACTGATGCAAAGCTAGATCTTCATGTGAAGATAAAACAATGCATCCGGTAGGAGATGCAAGACAATAACGGCCCAACACCCCTAGGGTGAGGACATAACAGTGGGGATAAACAGAATAAACCTTCTGTACAACACATTAAACTCCCAAGAAATTTAATAAAAAATTTCAATAAAAAACATCCAGCCAGAAAGCTTAGGAGTCTAACCAGAGGGTTCATGGAAGGATAGGGAAGGAACACATAACCAACAGTAGGTAAATCATTAGCAAAACTAATGACTTTAAGGCGTATATCCCTAAATTGGGTAACATGAAAAAATGTTCATATTATTTCAAAGTTACAGCCTTGAACGTCTTTTGAGTACTGCGCATGTGCAAGAAGTAAAAGTATGGAGAGCCAGATAGGACTTTTAATTATCGATGTCGTATGCAAATTTTGGGGATTGGGGGGGGGGCTCAAAATTTGTGTTTGGCCCTTGATAATATTGAGTTTGTACCAGCTAAGTCTGGGCCATTGGTTGTACAGTGGAGCCCACTTAATTGGATATCTCTTAATTGTATATCCCTGTTAACTGAATAAAATTTTCAAACACAAAACCATTTACCATACCTTCAGTACAAATTTGATCTGTTAATTGCATATGGGTTGTAGAGTAAACTCCTGTTAATTGTATATAAATGTTTGTAATATGTCAAAAACATTACTGTGACACGTACCATATTCCCCTAATTTATCAACCTTTTTGGTCTCACTACATCCATTACAGGCATTTATTCTATTATATCTTGTTTGACAGAGCTCTATGAGCTCTGTCAAACAAGATATAAAAGAATAAATGCTCAGTTTACCTCCAGAACACAGGAAACTGACCAAATCCCTGTTAATTGTATACTCCTGTTAATTGAATAATTTTCACTGGCAAAATGGATATTCAATTAAGAGGATTCTACTGTAGTATAAAAATATCAAAATTTCAAGCAGTAAATTCTTCCTTTACTGCAACAAGGAATTTAACCAATTCAGTCTTGTTTGACGGTGCTCACTGAACTCTGTCAAACAAGATTCAATTGTTTAAATTCCTTGCTTCATTATAGGAAAAATTTGCTGCTTGAAATTTTGATATTTTGACATCAGTGAGCAGAGGGTTAATTTTATGTTGCTTTGTTTCATGTTCACTTAATCCTTTATCTAATTCGACTAGAAGGCGAACCTTGGCATCAAATGTTTAAAACAGACGATACTCATAAGCATAAGCTTACTGTCAAATCCCATCCTGCATAGTTTTTTCATGCCATGTAGCATTCTATGCTGTTTGGTGTACATTACTGATGCTGATGTGAACAGCCCGTTTGATGTATATAATTAACGCAGTTATTAATGAATAAATATTGTTTAAACCAAATGTTTAAATGAATAAAAATCTTCATTTGTTGCCTCGGAAACCAAGCTTACGGCCCCTTCAGTGGAACAAGTTCATTCTTACAAAGGTTCATAAGCTACATTTAGGAGGGTAAATATTGGAAAAATAAAACAATTTGATTTTTGTGAATAGCACAGGATGGATATGTCCTTTATGTTGGATAAAGGATTAAAGGCAAAAATATATTTTTATACTGTACCAATGACCCAGACATAGCTGGTGCTAACTCTTAAAATATAGGGCCAAACACAAATTTTGCCCCCCAATCCCCAAAATTTGCATCTAAAACTAAAGAAAACATGTCCTGAAAGGCCCTCCACACTTCGCCCCTACTGCGCATGCGCAGTGTCAAGGACGTTCCGAAATTGGCGCCATTTATCATTCTAAGTTTGGCCCTTCATCAGTTAACATCTGACTGATCTTTGTGCTTTTAAATCTCAGTTTAAATGATGCCAGACACATAAATATTAGTGAAATGGTGATTCTAAGGAGGATAGAGAAGGAGGAGAGGAAAAGAATGTGTGACAGAATATTATCAGGGCTGTAACTTAAAATTTTTTAATGAAATTATGTTAAGTTACCTATTTTCAAGGCAGCAGCCATTTTGTTGTCATTCTGATTATTTAGTTACACTGTTTTTTCAAGTGTTTTCCTCTCTCCCTGTCCTTTAAGTTCCCCCTTGCTATTCTCCCATGCTTTTGGCATAGTTTCTGTAATTATTATTACTAAAATTTCTTGGGAGTTTTAGCTGAATAACAGAATGAATTCTGTTCTTTCCCCATGTTTACGTCTTCACCTACGGGTGGTTAGGCGTTGTGTTCTGCATCTACCATCTGATGTTCTGCAGTTTCTTCCCTGGAAGTCTCTGTTTTGCATCAGATAGTGTATTTTTGGTAACTGATTTCGGGCCTGGGTGCCTGGAGTCTTATTTTAGTGTTTTTACACTCATTGTTTACATTTACAACAGCCCTCTGTGTGAGGGGGGGATTTCTAAAAAAATAATATCTTTATGTTATTTTAATCATAACTAGATACATTATTATTGTTCGTAAGTGTTGAATAAATTGTTTAAAATATTTTTAAAATTTTTGTCCACACTTAGGCTTGGGATCCATTGGGGCTCAACGTTACTTTTCAGAAACTTGGGCTGTTCTGAAAAAATATTTTTTCAAAATATTTTGATTTCAATTATTTTTTCTATATTAATGGATCTTATTATTATTATGTATTTTGATTGCCAGGGGTTAGTGCGAGTACTAGGACTTGTTTTCTTTTCACATTGAAAGGATATTGATCAATTGTTTTAAGAGGAAGTCTTCCTCTGACTTTATTATCATTCTATATGTGTTCAGTGTACTCGCATTAACTCCTGTTCTGTATCGTATGATTTCGATGACAATATGGGAAGCGTATGTCACGGTATGTTGTTGGGGATTTGGACACTCCGGTCCTTTCCCCGCAGGGTCACTCTACTTTATCAATTTCTATTTCAGACGATCAAGATTAGGGTGATGTATCTGTGATGTCTTCCAACAGTGTGCCTCCGTCGTCACAATTAATGAAGGGCTAGCGGAAAAGTGCTCATGTAATACGCCAATTGCCTAAGAGGACCCTAGTAGGTTCGACGGCCTTTGACGTCCGCTAGCTCGCCCGGTGTAGCGTCCATTCACCGAATGGTTCGGCAGCCGGGTTCGTCCGTTGCGGTCTAGAAGGAATTTTGGGGTGATGCGAGCACTATAAAATTAACTTAATGCACACCCAGTGACGGCGGATCGGAGGGAGAACGGAGGAAGCCTTTTAGTCCGGTTCATAGCTCGTTCCGGTCCATCCGGACGGCAAGCGAGAGAGGCCCCTCTCTCGTTCAACAACATCTGGCCCCAGATGTTGTGGTACAAAATGTGTCGCTAGCGGAGCATACGTCCGTCGCTCGGGACGCTCCGTTGTATAGGCAGTCCGCTGAGACTGCTAAGGCTTCCTCTTCTCGTCAGCGCACACGACCGCACCTTGGCTGCGTGACCGCCGATATATTACCAGCTTCGCCGATCAAGGATTCTTCGGCGACCAGGTCACACCATCCGGCAGCCAGGGATTCGAGACCGATGGACTCCGGACGTTCGCATAGGAAAAGTATGCGGGAGCCATCTGATGCAGAGCTGCCCTCGGCGAAGCAGCGATAGACTGCGCCTCCGCAGGTCTCGACGCCGGACATTCTTGTGCACATAGCACAGCTTATCGCAGCATCCCAGCAGCCGACAGAAACGGTGTCGGATCGAGAATTATCCGACAGCACTGGGTCGGTAGCCGGGGACTCGAGGCCTGCAGACTCCGGACGTTCGCATAGAAAGTGTGCGGGAGTCAACGTACACGGAGCTTCCGGCGGCAATGCATCGTAAGTCCGCTACTGCACAGGCCTCGGGAACGGACGTGCTTTCTTTAATAGCACAGTTTATCGCAGCATCCCAGCATCAACTGAATCTGTCGCATATATTTTATCCGACGATGCTGGGTCGGGACGCTCCGCGGAAGCGGGTACGGACGTCCGAAAGTTTCATCCGGTCCGACGGGATACCGAAAGGGATTCGGAGGATTTCAAGCTTTCCCTTTCGGAACAACATATGCTGCGATGCCGGATAAGAAACTGATAGCGTCGGTGGACTTAGAAATTTTTTGGTTCGGTTCAGGGACATCGTCCCTCAGTTCCGACATAGTCCAATAATGTCACACAAACTTTCGAATTATTGAACGACGCTATATATATTATTATTTTATGCTTGCTATCCAAGCATTTCTGGTTTCTTGTTCGAAGAGTTATGGAGATGTCTTTCAAAAGTTTGCCTCTGTCGTCATAGTTAATGAAGAGTTAGCGGCAATAAGTGCTCATGGAATATGTCTATCGCTTACGGATTGACATTCGCTAGCTCACCCGGTGTAGCGTACATTCATCGAATGGTTCGGCTGCCGGGTTCGTCCGTTGCGGTCTAGGAAGGAGATTTGGGTGATCGAGCACTTTAATTACTTTAGTACTCACCCAGTGACGGCAGATTGAGGACAGATCGGAGGAAGCCTGTTAGTCCGGTTCCTGGCTTGGCCAGGTCCGTCTGGGCTGTGAGCGAGAGAGGTTCCTCTCTCGCCCAACAACATAGGGGACCGCATGTTGTGGTTCAGATATTTTACATTCGGAGCATATGTCCGTTGCTCGGGACGCTCCGTTATATTGACAGTCCGAGAGACTGTCTTTAATGCTTCCTCATCCTCACAGCAGGGCACACGACCGCACATTGGCTACGTGACCTCGAGTATCCGATCAGTTTCGGCATTCAGTGATTCCACGGCGAATAGGTCGCGCCATCCGGTAGCCAAGGGACACGAGGCCTATACACTCCGTTCGCTCGCATATTGGAAGTATGCACGGGGTAACGATCACGGAGCTTCCAGCGGCAATGCATCGTAAGACCGCTTCTCCTCAGGCCTCAGTGACGGACGTGCTATCCGAGTTAGCACAGTTGTTTCGCAGCATCCCAGCAATTGACAGTTTCTCGGTCGAATCAGGAATTATCCGACGGCGCTGGGTCGGTGCGGTCCGCGGTTGCATCAGCTACGGACGACCGAACGCTTTATAGGGTCCGACAGGATGGCGAAAGGGATTCGAAAGATTTCGAGTTTTCCCTTTAGTAGTATCGGAAGATGCCTTTCATATCTTCTGGCATTTCTTCCAGTGATTATTATTTCGGACTTCATTGCTGCGATCTTGGATAAGAGACTTATAGCGTCATTGGACTCGGATTTTTCGATCGGTACAGGGACATTGTCCCTGACTTACCGACGCAGTCCAATATTGTCATTACAACATGTGTTTTATTTTTCAACGCTATATATATATATATATATATACAAGCCTGCTACTAAGCATGATAGTTTAGTTTCTTGTCCGCGTTGCTCATTTCTGCCATTTTATCATTTTTACAAATAGTTTATTTTGGCAGAGCAGAGTTCATATGCGTCTAGACGGTGTGATTAAAGACTGCATATATTCTTTTTCGCCGTTTATGTCTTTTCCAATTTCAATGTTGGGAACGACATTATGTATAGTAGACTTAACTTAGACGCTTTATTATACGTAATCCGCCTTACTGAGGCGTTATCATTACGTCTTCAAGAAAAGATTTACGGGATATTATTCTCAATGTAATTTCTTTTGAGGGCAGTAGTTTGTTCACGTATAACTCCGCCCTTCAGTGGCTGATTGGAGTTGGTTAGACGTGACGCAGCCCTAGCTACATCCACACGCGTGGATAGTAAGGTTAAGAACTCTCTCAGAGTCGCTTCGTTCTCGGAGGAGCTTCTCTTCGACGGCAACTTTCCGGCAATCCATGAATTGCTCGATTTATACGTTCTCTTGTCTATCTAGTGTTACAAGAGATTCAGACTGGGGCAAACATTCGGTGGTTGACTCAGAGAGTGCCGCCGCAGTTGCCGGACCCGAGTGTGGCTGTTATGACGGTTGCCAGTCAAACAGATTGGGATATATACTGATCCCTACGGATTCGAAGTGCCAGGGTCTTTGGGTTCCGCAGTCTTTTAGCTATCAGTTTAACTTCCGCGGAATAATGTTTTTTAGGCTTGCTTTATGTCATTGCATGAACATTATTCAGAAACGCATGCCCAAATTCCTGTCCTTTAATTCGACAGTAGTGGCGTATCTCCGGAACCAGGGAGGCACTCTTTCGTTTCCGTTATTCAATTTAATGGAAAGAATCCGTCTGTTGGTTATAGTACACCAAGTTCAGTTTTGGTCCGTCATATTCCGGGTCGTCTGATTGTTTTATCGGACTCCCGTTCTCTTACGGGTCGCTTGTTGCTGTCAGAATGGACTCTCAACAAACAAGCATTCAATCAGATTTGCTATCTATGGGAGCGCCCAATGATGATTTATTTATGACACAGCTTGCTAATCAATTGCAGACGTATGTGTTGGCTTGTCCAGATCTCTGAGCTAATAGTGTTAACGCTCTATTGATCTATAGGACGGAATGATAGGATACGCGTATCCTCCGGCGCTGTTGTTTTAGCAGGTATTGCTAAGATAAACAACCACAATACATTTCTGTTGATAGCATCTCTATCTTCACAGAGATCATGAGTAATTTACTCTCTTGTCTACTGTGGGTCTTAACGTGAAATCTTCCTCTATGTGAGGATCTTTTTTCACTGGGTAAATCGTGTCATCTTTATCACAACCAGCAAGGTCGCAACCTTCATGTATTCCGTTGTGTGGTCCGTATTACATTGTAAGCACTGTACTGGACAAGCTTTGGACGCGATTTCTTACTATAGGAGATCCTCTTCTTCGCTATTCTATGCGACTAAAGTGGAGGCTCTTCCTTCGTGGTGTAGGGATCATTATGTTCATATTGTTGATCCCTCCATACTACCCATTGCTATTTTTTAGTATACTTGTTTCACAAGATCTACTGCAGCCTGTTATTATTTAGGTTATAGGTTTATGTTACCTCATACCTATGCACTCTACGATAGTTTACAATTGAGTTTTTTGTCTCTTTATCTAAGTCAGTTAGTAACTTTTTGATAAATAGACTTAGAATCTTTAGATTAAATTCCTATACGGATTTTAACTTCGGTTCTTATTTAGCTAAGTAATCATTTGAGCGTCTGGAAACAGTAGTTTTCAAATTCTGACCTTTTAGACAGTAATTCTGTTGGTTTCTCTTTTACTGTAGAGTCAGTGAGTTTCTTGCACTATCGATGGATGATTTTCACTTTCATAGTTTCGGAATCAATACTTCCGTTACTATTTAGGTTGGATTGTTGCATAAGAGTTAGGCTCCTATTATCCGGAACCTATTATTTTAAGGTCCTTCCGTCTTCGTATGGGCATAGGCCTTTACTCTTTCCGGGTACAGTTATGTATTTATAAACAGATATCTGTTTATTACAAGGGCGTAAGCTTCTTCTGTCTTTGATGTCTAGTAGAAGGACGTTACGCTCCATTTTATTGTTAATGGATTCTATTAACTATCGGTACTGCTTATGGTATATCATTGACTTAGCAGTTGTGCTTAAGATTTCGGCTCATGAAGTAAGAGTTCTTCTACTTCTTGGGCTTACATTAATAGTGTCGCTATTATAGATTTTTGAAGGCCGCTCATTGCGCTCAGCCATCCACATTCATGAATTTTATCTTAGAAATATCGAGTCAATGTCTTGAGGCCTCTTTTGTTAGGTCTATTATCTACTGCTCAGAATGTCATTCACTTAACAGTTGCTACTATAGCTAGGTAGGCTGTCTGTTTCGGCAGTTTCTCCGTTCGGCTGCCCTCTTCGCTCTGGGCTATTTGACCCAGGGCAAGAAAAAGGGGGGGGGGGGGAGGGTGTTCCCTTGGGTCACCTGTTTTACTATGAAAACAAGGGGATACCTCCTCCGGAGTTAGTAATTCTGAGCTGTTATTGGGATGGTTGTTTAGTGAGAAGTTTAAGTTTATAAAATTCATTCAAGTCTTAGTTTTTAAAGTATAGCTTTTGAATATTGCATATGTCAACGGACATGATTATGCAATTCTCAGACACTTTTAGGAGTATAAGAGTCTCTATTCTCTAGACTTACTTTATTATTGGCTTACTTTAAAAATTATTAGTATAAGGATTATATTGGATATTAATAGAGTACATGGATGTATGAAGCTCAATTTTGGAAGGTGTTGTATCTTTCTAATTTATCATAAATAAGAAAGATACATGTAAGGCCTATTACTTCTTTTCCCTACAGGGGATGACTCTATTTTATTTTATTGAGCGTATTCCATTTTGCTCTATGTCCTTGGCCCTCCAGCCTTTTTACTATTCAGCTATGTCTGGGTCATTGGTACAGTATAAAAATGTTAAAAAATTTATAGTAATTTATATATTTTTTATACTTACCAATGACCCAGACGGGGATGGCCCTCCCAGGAGTTGGGAACTCTTGCCTCCCCGCTGAGTACATAGCGCTTACCAGGCACTGGTTGTTAGAATGATAAATGGCGCCAATTTCGGAACGTCCTTGACACTGCGCATGCGCAGTAGGGGCGAAGTGTGGAGGGCCTTTCAGGACATGTTTTCTTTAGTTTTAGATGCAAATTTTGGGGATTGGGGGGCAAAATTTGTGTTTGGCCCTATATTTTAAGAGTTAGCACCAGCTATGTCTGGGTCATTGGTAAGTATAAAAAATATATAAATTACTATAAATTTTTTAACTTTCTTAATATGAATTTAACTTGTTACAATTTATGCCCATAGGCAGTCTCCAATAAACTGCAACAAAACAAATTAATATGAAAAAAAATTCATTTCACTACAACTTCAACTAATTTAGTGCCGTGATATTTTCTGGAATGATAAAAACATATTTGTATATCACACAGAGCTCCTGCACTTCAAATATGAGCTGTATAGAAGTTGTGACAAAAAAATGATTGGACCTAATTTCGGTACAAAATGGCCACTGGCAGCCATCTTGAATTTTGGACCGCACCCAGAAACACTCGTTCTCGTCCCAAGGTGATAACAAAGGTACCCAAGAAATTTTGTGAAGATCGGTTCATAAATACAGCCTCTAGCCCAAGCCGTATTGACATGTGCACTTACAGTGTATAAGTAGCACTGAATAAATCAAAGTTCATCTAATTTGCATAATTTCTGCACAAGAAAAAAACCCGTACTATATGTGATATATTCCATGTTACTAAACATTCAAACAAAAATTTATTCAAATCAGAACTTTCATACAGAAGTTCTGTACAAAAGACTGATTTCACTAATTTTGGTACAAAATGGCTGCTGGTGGCCATCTTGAATTTCAGACCACACCCAAAAACACTCGTTCTCATCCCACGGTGATAACAAAGGTACCCAAGAAGTTTCGTATAGATCGGTTCATAAATACGGCCTCTAGCCCGAGCCGAATAGAAGTTGTGTACAAAAAACTGATTAGACCTAATTTCGGTACAAAATGGCCACTGGCAGCCATCTTGAATTTTCGACCACACCCAGAAACACTCGTTCTCGTTCTAAGGTGATAACAAAGGTACCCAAGACGTTTCGTGAAGATCGGTTCATAAATACAGACTCTAGCCCGAGCCGTATTGACATGTGTACTTACTGTGTGTAAGTAGCACTGAAAAAATCAAAGTTCATCTAATTTGCATAATTTCTGCACGAGAAAAAAACCCATATTATATGTGATGTATCCCATGGTACTAAACATTCACACAAAAAATTATTCAAATCAGCACTTTCATATGGAAGTTCTGTGCAAAAATCTGATTGCACCAAATTTTGTACAAAATGGCTGCCATCGGCCATCTTGAATTTCGGACCGGACCCCAAAACACTCGTTCTTATCCCACGGTGATAACAAAGGTACCCAAGGAGTTTCGTAAAGATCGGTTCATAAATACGGCCTCTAGCCCGAGCCATATTGGCATTTGCACTTACAGTGCTGAAAGTAACACCAAAAAACATCAAAGTTAGTCTAATTTGCATAATTTACGCACGAGAAAAAACCCGTATTATATGTGATGTATCCCATGGTACTAAACATTCATACAAAAAATTATTCAAATCAGAGCTTTCATATGGAAGTTCTGTACAAAAAACAGATTTCTGCATTGTCGGTACAAAATGGCGGCTGGCAGCCATCTTGAATTTCGGACCGCACCCAAAAACACTCGTTCTCGTCCCACGGTCATAACAAAGGTACCCAAGAAGTTTCGTAAAGATCGGTTCATAAATACGGCCTCTAGCCCGAGCCATATCCAATTGTTGATGTACGGACAGACAGACGACTGGCCATGGCAAAAGCTCAAATTTGGCTTCGCCAAAGTTGAGCTAAAAATCAGCTAGTGGCCCCCTGCCTTCCACATGAAGAAAGTTGGGGGGGGGGGGGGGGGTTGGGGGGGAGGGGTGCATAAACTTATTAAAAATGGAACAAACTTTAATCTAAAGGTGTCAAAGTAGTGCTATAGAGAAGATTTCTGAAAAATATTCCTTATAATGCACAAAATTAAAATTCAGGCTCCCACAGGGAGCCCAAATATGACCCAAGGGACTTGATTTGAACAAACTTGAATCAGAACCTCCTGAGGTTGTTGCATGTCAAGTGTCAAAAGATTCTGACCCGTGGATCTGAAGAAGAAGGTTATTGTAGGAATTTTCCAATATTGCACAGTGTTAAAATTTAGGCTACCATATGAAGCCCAAATATGAACCTAGGGACTTATTTGAACAAACTGGAATCTGACTCCACTAAGGATACTGCAAACCAAATATCATTAGAATCTGACTAATAGATCTCTAGAAGGTTTTTAAAGAATATTCTTCATACTGCACTAAGTTAAAATTCAGGCTACCACACTATGAATCCATGGACTTCATTTGAACAAATTTGAATGTGAACTGCCTAAGAATGTTGCATATCAAATATCAAAAGATTCTGCTTCCAGGGACTTGCTTTGCACAAACTTTAATCTGATGCCCCTAAAGATGCTGTACACCAAATATCAAGAGATTTTGATAGGGAACTCTTCAAGATTTTAAAAGAATTTTCCTCATACAGTGGAGCCCCCTTAATTGGATATCTCTTAATTGTATATCCTTGTTAATTGAATATAATTTTCAAACACAAAACCATTTACCATACCCTCAGTACAAATTTGATCTGTTAATTGCATATGGGTTGTAGAGTAAACTCCTGTTAATTGTATATAAATTTTTGTAATATGTCGAAAAAATTACTGTGACACACACCAAATTCCCCTTATTTATCAACCTTTTTGGCCTCACTACATCCAATACAGGCATTTATTCTATTATATCTTGTTTGACAGAGCTTTATGAGCTCTGTCAAACAAGATATAATAGAATAAATGCTCAGTTTACCCCCAGAACACAGAAAACTGACAAAATCCCTGTTAATTGTATACTCCTGTTAATTGAATAATTTTCACTGGCAAAATAGATATTCAATTAACCCTTCAAGTGCTACTAATGTAATATTATAGTAGGTTCCTCAGTGCTGAATTGTTTTATACACTTACAGCAAAATATATACAGTATGTTCAGATAACTGTAACTCAATAAATATAAAAGTTAGGCCAGCAAAACCTATATGTAACTTTATTGCCAATTAATGAGGCTTTCAACAAAAATGAATTTAATATTATTCTGTGTATATTTTTACCTGTACAGGTGCAAATCCAGGTGAAAATCATCTAATTTTGCATTACTAATGTTCAATTTCATTTCAGACTTCAAGAAAACAGACACTTAGCAGTTAAATGATATGTATTGTTTATAAAATAATTTTTTGTTAAAGTTTCAGGGTTTGAGTGTCTAAAATCACAGGTATTTCTCACAGGTTACTACCAGGCAAAAATTTCATTTCAGGTGTGTTATGTAAAACAATTCATTCAAATGTCAAATTTTGTAAAATAAAGTTAATTATACAATCATTGTTTGTTATTCACTTTGCATCAAGAAGAAGCAAACCGACAGTTACTATCGAAAGGAAAGAACAGGTGAGAACAGGAACAGATAATAACAGGAACAGGAGTAAATCCAGGTGAAAATCATCAAAATTTGCTTTAGTAATGTTCAATTTCATTTCAGACTTCAGGAAAAAACATTCAGCAGTTAAATGATGGATATTGTTTATAAAATAATTTTTTGTTAAAGTTTTCAGAGTGTGAGAGTCTAAAATCACAGGTATTTCTCACAAGTTACCAGGTAAAAATTTCATTTCAGGTGTGTTATGGAAAACAATTCATTCAATTGTCAAATTTTGAAAAATAAAGTTAATTATACAATCATTGTTAGTTATTCACTTTGCTTCAAGAAGAAGCTAACCAACAGTTACCATCAAAATGAAAGAACAGGTGAGAACAGGAACAGGTGAACAGGAACAGGTAATAACAGGAACAGGTAAGAACAGGTATGTACAGGTGTGCCCAGATAAATTTTAATCAGTTTCATCGGAGCTATCCCCAGCATTTCCACCACTCAATATGGATCTATAATTAACCCTTGTATGAAATATCCTGAAGCAATCAGGTACACAGAGAGCTACATGACATGATGGACACCAAAATGACGTTTGCTTGTGACGACAACCTTGCCGGTCTTTTTTTTTTTATTACATGCTACACAATCGCGAACAGGCCTTGCACGCTTTGCCCCAGGAACAGAAGGAATATATTCTGCAAAATGTCTCTCTACACATCTTTTGGGAATTTCCCCTGAAAATTTCTGCCCTCGCTTTGCAGGTACAGGTGCATCTTCTGCCTCGATAGCATAGGCTTTAACAAGAGATAATCTAAAGTCATGATGACTCATTTTTTTGTCCACAGGTGAGAACTTGAGGTACAGACAGTATGCATTTATTATACAAACATTGAAAAGGTGGAAAAACAATTTTCGTCACCACTTTTTAGTTTTACGGTTGACTGTATTGTAAGTGTTGAACTGGTCGGACAAATCAACCCCACCCATATTCTTGATGTAATCCACAATACAGGAAGGTTTTAAAGTGGGGAGATGATCAATTGTTTGAGAGTTGAATAAAACTAGAACATTCGGCTCGTGGCAAGTCGAAATCATATTCACATCCCTCTTGTCATAGTATTTGACCACCAATAAATTATCTTTTTTGCGATAGATCATTTCACCTTGACTGAGTTTTTTTTTCTTTTTAATTGCTTCAGGCACTTTCTTCCGATTGATTCGCAGGGTCCCACAAGCATACGTGTTTAACAAATCAAGTTCTTCGTATAGTTCTGGGGAAGAATAATAATTGTCCATGTATATAACATGGCCTTTGTTTAGTAAGCCAAATTTAGTTAACATACTGATCACAATTTTACTTGTTTCTGTTAAATTTTCTGGGTTCAATCCTAAAGCTTCAGTTAAAGAATCAGAGTGTTTTGTCTTTTTACCTGAGTAAATTTCATAGCCCAAGCAGTACTCACTGCTGGCCTCACAAACCTGATAAAGTTTTATTCCAAATTTCGTGGGCTTTGCAGGGTTATAAACTTTGAAGCGAAGCCGGCTTTCCATGGACAAGTTACTTCATCAAAACTTATGTTTTTTTCTGGGGAATAAACCTCCGAAAATGTATTTAAATTTTGTTCAATAATAGGGCGGACTTTGAATAAAGGGTCGGTGTTATCGTTTGAAGTATTGTCAGCCAGGTGCAAATTTGATAGGATACATAAAAACCTGTCTCTGCTCATTTTTTTAGCAAAATATGGGGTCCATGAAACCACATCACTTGACCAATAATTATCCAGGTCCGATTTGCCTACCAATCCCATAGCAATAACCAGCGATAAAAGTTAAAAAATTTATAGTAATTTATATATTTTTTATACTTACCAATGACCCAGACTTAGCTGGTGCTAACTCTAACAAAACCAGGGCCAAACACAAATTTTGCCCCCCAATCCCCAAAATTTGCATCCAAAACCAAAAGAAATCATGTCCTATAGGACCTCCATACTTCGCCCCTACTGCGCATGCGCAGTGTCAAGGACGTTCCGAAATTGGCGCCAATTATCATTCTTACTGGCAGTGCCTGGTCAGCGCTATGTACTCAGCGGGGAGGCAAGAGTTCCCAACTCCTGGGAGGGCCATCCCTGTCTGGGTCATTGGTAAGTATAAAAAATATATAAATTACTATAAATTTTTTTAACATTTTTATACTGTACCAATGACCCAGACTTAGCTGAATAGTAAAAAGGCTGGAGGGCCTAGGACATAGAGGAAAATCCAATAAGCTCAACTATATAATATAGAGGCAACCCCTTAAGGAGAAAAGGAGTATTAGGCTTTACATGTATCTTTCTTATTTTATGTTAAATTAGAAAGATACAATACCCTTCATAATTGAGCACAATAACATTCATGTTCTCTATTAACATCCAGTATAACCCTTTATACTAATTATTTTTAAAGTAAGCCAATAAATAAAGTTAGTCCAGAGAATTGAGACTCTTTATATTCTTTTAAAAGTGTCCGAGGATTGTATATTAACGCCCGTTTGACACTTGACATATACAAATGCTTCACACCGAGCTACACTTTAAAAATATGACATGAATGAATTTTAACATTAATATTACACTTTAAAACCATCCCGGAAGCGACTCAGAAATACTGACTTTGGAGGAGGCATTCCCTTGCTTTTCACTATAAAGCAGGTGACCTAATGGAACACCCTCCCCCCCCCACCCCCTTCCCCTTGCCCTGGGTCAAATAGCCCAGAGCGAAGAGGGCAGCCGGACGGAGTCACTGCCGGAACAGAAAGCCTGCATAACTATAGTTGCAACTGTTTAGTGGACGACATTCTGAGCAACAGATAACGGACCTAAACAATGCAGGTCTCCAGAAATGGACTCAATATTTCTGAGATAAAAATTTGTGAATGTGGATGGCTGAGACCAATAAGCAGCCTTCATTAAATCTGTAATAGCAATACTATTAGCGTAAGCCCAAGAAGTAGCAAGAGCTCTTACTTCATGAGCCGAAATCTTAAGCACAGACTGCTGAGAAGAAGATAAACTCTCATAAGCAGTACGGATAGTTAATTGAATCCATCTAGCAATAGAATGGACCGAAATGTCCCTTCTATTAGGCATCAAAGACAGAAAGAAACGTTTTCGTCCCTTTCTGATAAACTGAGATCTCTGTTTATAGATACGTAACGCTCTAACAGGATAGAGTAAAGGCCTACGCCCGTCTGAAGATGGAAGAGCCTTAGTGACAATAGGTTCCGGATATTTATTAGGAGCCTGATTCTTAGCTAAAAAACCCACATTAGTAGTGAAGGTGATAGTGTTCCCGACACTACGATAGTGAGAATCATCCACCAACAGTGCATGAAGCTCACTGACTCTTCTAGCAGAAGAGAAAGCTAAGAGAAAAGCTGTCTTATAAGATAAGAATTTGAAATCTACTGTCCCAAGAGGTTCAAATGGCTTTTCCTTCAGTTTAAGAAGAACCCAAGCTAAATTCCATTTAGGAATTAACCTAAGAGTTCTGGGTCTATTTATCGAGAAGTTTCTAACCAACTTAGATAAAGAGACATTAGATCCAATTTGTAAACTATCATGATGTGCATAGGTATCAGATAACATAGACCTATAACCCTTAATAGTAACAGGCTGCAGTTTGATTTCGTCAAACAAGTATACTAGAAAGTTTGCAATGTCTAGTATAGAGGGATCGAAAATATCTACAGAATGATCCCTACACCAACGACGAAAAACCTTCCACTTAGCCGCATAGTTTAGCGAAGAGGAGGTCCTCCTACAGTTAGAAATTGCATCCACTGCTCGTCCTGTAAAGTGCTTGCCATGCAAGAAGGACCGCACAATGGAAAAACGTGAAGGTTGAGACCTTGCGGGTTGTGATGGAGTTGACGCGATTTCCCCTGCGAAAGAAGATCCTCCCGTGGAGGAAGCTTTCGCGGTAGGTCCCACAACAGACACCTGAGTAGATTTATCCACGGTCTCTGTGGAGACAGAGATGCTACCAACAGAATCTTGCATTGAGATTGTTTTATCTTTAGCAATACTTGCTGAATTAACGGCGCTGGAGGATACGCATATCCTATCATTCCGTCCCAAGGGATCGACAGAGCGTCTACTGCAAATGCTCTTGGATCCGGACACGGAGACACATACGTCTGCAACTGATTGTTGAGATGTGTCGCAAATAAATCTATCATTGGCCGTTCCCATTGGTAGCAAATCTGATTGAATACTTGTTTGTTGAGAGTCCACTCCGACGGCAACAAGCGACCCTTTCGTGAAAGGGAGTCTGCTAGTACATTCAGATGACCCGGTATGTGACGGACCGAAAGAAGAACCTGATGTTCTAGCGCAAACAGAAGGATTCTTTCCGTTAGATTGAACAACGGAACTGAATGAGTGCCTCCCTGATTCCGTATATACGCCACTACTGTCGTATTGTCGGATAGGATTTGGACATGAGCATTGTGAATAATGTCCATCCAATGACGTAACGCAAGCCAAATTGACATCATTTCCTTGATGTTTATGTGCTTGCCCAGGTATTGCGGATCCCAAAGACCCTGGCATCTCGAATCCGTTGGGATCAATGATGCACCCCAACCTGTTTGACTGGCATCCGTCATAATGGTAAAACTCGGATCCGGCAACTGCAGCAGAACTCCATGAGTTAACCACTGAATGTTTGCCCAAGTCTGAATCTCTTGTTTCACTTGATCTGACAAGAGAACGTCTATGTCGAGCGAATGAATTTTCACACTCCAATTCTGAGTCAAGAAAATTTGGAGAGGACGCGTGCGTAACCGCCCCATCGGAATGAGATCCGCAGCGGCTCCGCACAGACCTATGAGTCTCATAAATTCTCTCGCTGTGACTTTGTCTGCGTGCAGACAATAGCGAGCGTAACAACTGACTAATTTCGCTCTGGTTAACGGCAGACGAACAAGATTGTTGTGCGTCTCGAAGCTCATTCCCAGATGTGTAAATGACTTGGACGGCACCAGATCAGACTTCTCCTCGTTTACTATAAAACCGAGATGTCGGAGCAATAGAAGTAGATTCTGAACATCGTTCTGAAGCGTTAACTCGTTGCCGTACCTCTGAAGAATGTCGTCCAGGTAGGCCGACGTTACCGCAGACGAATGAGCTCGGAAATAGATCATTACCGAGTTCATTACCCGAGTGAAAGCCCAGGGTGCTAGATTCAATCCGAAGCACATCGCTCGGAATTGATACACCACTCCTAGGACTGCGAAGCATAGATACTTTCTGAATGTCGGATGTACCATGACGTGAAAGGACGCATCTTTGAGATCTATGCTCGTTGCATAATCGTTCACCCGAATACTCGCTCTGACCGACCGAATCGTCTCCATATAAAACTTCAGAGCGACGATCAGTTTGTTTATCCAGCTCAAATCTATGACTGGACGGAACGAGCCGTCTGGTTTCGGAACCAGAAACAGATGGCTGTAGAATCCCGGAGTCTCCTGGTTTTCTACGACCTCTACCGCGTTCTTCATTAAAAGAGACTGCACCTCTGATAAAAGAGCATCTCTTTTCTGCGGATTTGACGGAAGTTGAGTCCATTTTGGACTTCGAGTTAATGGAGGCTTTCGTTTGAAGGATATCTTTAGACCTTCCGAAGTCACTCCTCTCACCCAAGGGTCGTCCGTAATCGACGCCCATTCTTGTGAAAAGCTCGACAACCTTCCGCCAACCGTACGCGATAGAGGTTTAAGCCATCACCTCCTGGACCTGCGAGGCCTGCGGTAGGAGAAACCACGTCCTCCACGACCCGCACCTCGTCCCGTCGACCTCGGGGCGTCCGACCGGTTGTCCCGGCCCGAAGGACGTCCTGAACGTGAGTCGCTATCTTGACGGTCTCTTGAATAAGAACAAGAGGACGCACCGGAACCTCTATAGGAACCTCTCTTGGGCGCATTAGACCCAGAAGTGCCTGTCTTATTCTTGTCTGCCGTATCCGACTTCTTAGAAGCAGATTTGAACAACAGAGAATCCGAAGCTTTCTTTGTAATTTTATCATAAATTGCAGAAAGCTTGCCGCCAAAGAGAAGTTCTCCGGAGACCGAAGCAACTCTGAGAGAGTTCTTCACCTTAGTATCCACGAGTGTGGATGTAGCTAGGGCTGCGTCACGTCTAACCAACTCCAGGTTTGCCACTGAAAGGGCGGAGTTACACGTGGAATAAGCTACTGCCCTTGAAAGAAGTCTTAAAGAGGATTGTATATCCTGAAATTCTTTCCCTTGAAGGCGCAGTGATAACGCCTTAGTAAGGTGATCTGCGTAAGATAAGGCATCTAAACTGGCTCTGTTAGACGAAATAGTTGTTTCCAACACCGCGGTTGGAATAGACGCCGACGACGGTAATGATAGCTCTAAGTCTTCCGCCTCGTCGTCCATACGCAGAGGAACTCTCGGAATACCCTGTCCTGCCGTGTCGAATTTATTCCTTGCATTAATGAAAGGCAGGTTGAGAGTATTGGCAGACAAGAAACCTGCTTTCCCCGTCTTGGAAGCAAGTTTAAATATAGCGTCGTTCAATAATTCAAATGTTCTTGCAACATTATTGGACTGAGACGGAAACTCGGGAGCGATGTCCCTGAACCGCTCAAAAAAATCAGAGTCCAATGACGCTATAATCCCCTTGTCCGGAACCGCAGCAGTCTGGCCCGACGGAACAACTTGAGGGAGAAAGTGCCGGATGAAGTCCATGGCAGCTTTATGTTGTTCCGAAAGGGATAGCTCCAAGTCATCCGTATCCCTTTCACCATCCGGTCGGACCTCATGATGCTCCCGGTTGTCCGCCCCCGATGCTTCGGCGGAGCGTACCGACCCAGCGCCGTCGGATAATTCCCGATCCGACACCGTTTCTGTCGGCTGCTGCGATAAGTTGTGCTATCTGCACAAGTACGTCCGGCATCGAGGCCTGCGGAGGCGCAGTCTTTCGCTGCTTCGCCGAGGGCAGCTCCGCATCTGATGGCTCCCGCATACTTTTTCTATGCGAACGTCCGGAGTCCATCGGCCTCGTGTCCCTGGCTACCGGATGGTGTGACCTGGTCGCCGAAGAATCCCTGATCGGCGAAGCTGGTAAAATATCGGCGGTCACGTAGCCAATGTGCGGTCGAGTGCGCTGACGAGAGGAAGAGGCCTGAGCAGTCTCCACGGACTGCCTATACAACGGAGCGTTCCGAGCGACAGACGTATGCTCCGCTTGCGACACATTTTGTACCACAACATCTGGTCCCAGATGTTGTTGTACGAGAGAGGGGTCTCTCGCTCGCGGCCCGGCTGGACCTGGACGAGCTAGGAACCGGACTCAAAGGCTTCCTCCGATCTCGCCTACTATCCGCTGTCACTGGGTGTGCACCTTGAATGTTTATAGTGCTCGCATCACCCAACATTTCCTCCTGGACCGCATCGGACGAACCCGGCTGCCGAACCATTCGGTGAATGGACGCTACACCGGGCGAGCTAGTGGACGACATTTGTTTAATCTCCATGAGCACTTTTGCCGCTAGCTCTGTATTCATTTGTGACGACGGAAGCGCACTTGCGGAAGATAACATGGAAACATCACCCTGTTCTTGTTCCTCTGAAATAGAAACTGAGAGAGTAGAGTGACCTTGCGGAGAAAGAGCCGGCATAGCCCTTTCTCCACTAACAACATATCGTGACACACGTTTCCAATGTTTGTCATTCCAATATTGACATATAGAACAGGGATTAGTGCGAGAACACTGACTACAATTAATACAATGATCATGAAAGTCAGAGGAAGATTTCTTCCTATTACAATTTGAACAATATCCTTTCATTGTGAAAAGTCAACAACAAGTCCTAGTTACTCACCCAAACCCCTGACACAAAGATACATAATAACATGATCCATTAATAATGAAAAAACAATTGCAAATCAAAATAATTTTTGAAAAATATTTTTTCAGCGAAGCCCAAGTTTCTGAAAAGTAACGTTGAGCCCCGATGGATCCGATGGCTAAGTGTGGTCAAAAATTTTAAATTTATATTAAATAATTAATGCAACACTTGCGGATAATAAAAATGTATCTTATAGTGAGATAAACTACACCAAAGGCAAACAGCCCCCCTCAAAAGAGACTGTTGCCAATGTAAACAAACAGTGTAAAACACCAGAAAACATGACTCCAGGCACTGAAAAAACTGGCCCGAAATCAGTCATCAAAATTACACTCTATCTGATGCAAAACAGAGACTCCCAGGGGAGAATCTGCAGAACATCAGATGGAAGATGCAGAACACAACGTTTATACACCCATGGGTGAAAACGTAACTATGGGGAAAATAACAGAAAACATTCTGTAACCAAGCAACTCTCCCAAGAGAATTTAGAAATGATCTTTCTCAAAAATATGCCAAAAGCATGGGAGAATTGCAAGGGGGGACTTAGAAGACCAGGGGAGAGGAAACACTGAATAAGCAGTGCAACTTTTTAGCAAGAATGACAACAAGAGGCCCATGCCTCGAAAATAGGCAACTTAACATAATTTCATAAAAAATTTTAAGTACAGCCCTGATTATTTTTTGTCACTCCTTTTTCCTCTCCTCCTTCTATATCCTCCTTAGAATCACCATTTCTCCAATAATTACGTGTCTGGCATCCTTTAAACTGAGATTTACAAGCACAAAGATCAGTGAGATGTTGACTGATGAAGGGCCAAACAGAGAATGATAATTGACGCCAATTTCGGAACGTCCTTGACACTGCGCATGCGCAGTAGGGGCGAAGTATGAAGGTCCTATAGGACATGATTTCTTTTGGTTTTGGATGCAAATTTTGGGGATTGGGGGGCAAAATTTGTGTTTGGCCCTGGTTTTGTTAGAGTTAGCACCAGCTAAGTCTGGGTCATTGGTACAGTATAAAAATATACTTTTAGCTCATCAAAAGTCAATGGTTTCCATTTCTGAATTCGACTGTACGGTTTCAGATGTCCTTCACGGATGCGCTGATCTGCGTAAATATTGGTTTGACTTGTGATTAATTCCAAGAAATTGTCATGTAAAAATAACTGTAAATAGTTGATTGGTTCGTTATTTTGCATATCAACATTCAGTTTCGATTTCCCAGCAAATGGAGCATTAAAAGTGGCCGTTGATGAATCACGTGTCCATTTGTTTTCAATGTCAACTGGGTCATCGTGGTCTTCCACAGCCACAGGTAAAAAATCATCCATAGGCCGTTCACCCAAGATATGGCCATTACGCACAATAGCAGTCTCAAATCCACTAAAAGTATTTGATTCTTCATCACTACTAAAACTTATATTGTCCAAATCGTCTTCTGACGAAGAACCGGTATCAAAACAAGACATTTTACAATCGAAAAATTCACCTGACCTTCACTTGTTAATACACGTGTTTCAGGAGTCTTACCTGTGCGTTGATTGGTTCAAATATTATAGTTCCACACAAAATATCATTTATTAGCCAATCAGCAGTCGTTTTACATGATACTTGTGACATATGAGAACTTCCCAATGGATTTCCCAAACCAAAAATAAATCACAACAAAGAAACGACATATGTCGTGACAAGCGTTACGGGACATGAATTTCGAGCGCGACTGTTGTCGCGACAAGCACTTTAAGGGTTAAGAGGATTCTACTGTATTGGACTAAGTTAAAATTTAGGTTCCTGGGACCTGATTTGAACAAACTTGAAAATCTCACCATATTCAGGATGCTACATACCAAACTATCAAAATATTCTGGGTGATGATTCTGAAGAAGATTTTTAAAGAATATTTCTCATATTTCACCAAGTTAAAATTGAACATGCCAAATACGACCCCATAGCCTTGATTAGAACAAGCTTAAATCTGACCCCACTAAGGATGTTCTATTTATTTATTGGTGTTTGAGGTCACATGCTTATGCACAATGGTTAATCGTGACCGTAAGAATGTGTCATACCAAACATTAAAAGACTCTGTCTGGTGGATATGAAGACGAACATTTTAAAACAGCTTTCCTCATACTTGACTGAGTTAATACTAAGCCCAAATATGTCTCCATGGACTTGATTTTAACAAACTTGAATTCCACCCACTAAAGATGCATCTGAAGATGAAGATTTTTAAGGAATATTTCTCATATTATTCTAAATTAAAATACGGGCTCCCACTGGGACTGGCCTCAAAAAATATGATTTTATAGGCAGTACGCACTTTGAATCTCCGCCCATTGTTATCATCTTTTCAAATATTTCACTTGGTGATGTCAGGAGCTGTAAACAGAAAAAAAACTAAGCGAGCTCTCGTCCAATCAAAGGGCAGGAATTTTAGTCCTATTGGAACATGATGGTGATAATATCTATGTATATGATGTAAAAAACAGTATGCATATTTCAAAAAAGAGAATAAATGCTTACCTGATTCAGCACAGCCTCCCCACATTGCAGCCATCCATGCCAATTCAAGAGAGGAAAATTTACTGACTCTTGTCTTGCAATCAAAGTGAATCTACAAAATATTTAAAAGCAGGCCTGTCATGATTAATCATGAAATCGAAAACATCCATAATCGACTACAATTTCAAAGTGAACGATTATGGGTTTTCATCACTCCTTTACTGATGAAATAATTAGTTATTACTCTCCTCCCCATCATGCTTGTAATGCGTACCGGAGGCTATAGAATATCAAAATACATTGTAATTGAAATGGGAAAGAAGTATAAAAGTACAACACATGACACCAGGTCTGGCATTCTAGAAAGTAGGGGAGTACAAATAAATGCCCTTCTTAGTTTGCCAAGGAGTGCAATTGCCTTCTTAAATCTCAATACGGCTCTTGACTACCTCAGGTCCAAACCTGAGCCTAGGCTCAGGTTTGGGCCTGAGATGGTCAAGAATCTTAATTTTCCCTGAAGAGCAGTAGGCGTGCAACATATCTGCATGCCAAAAGAGTGTCTGGCCCAAGAACTAATGACCAATAATATTGTTTTCTATGTGGATGATTATTCTTCAAAAGTGGATCATGAAATTTCATAATCGTGCCAGCCCTATTTAAAACTGAGAATCAACTTTCTTTTTCCAACAAACACAATTCTCTGGTTGCAAAACCTTAAACTGTTCAAAACAAACCAGGTAGGAACCAAAATATACTAAAGCATGTCATAATGGATTTTGTTACTGGATGTCACCTTTACAATAGATGTAGTCTCTTATTCTCCAGTGAGTGTACAACTCTGATGACTGCTCTCTGCCAGAAAAAAATCATTTCTCACTTTTGCAGTACAGTAGAATCCTCTTAATTGAATATCCATTTTGCCAGTGAAAATTATTCAATTAACAGGAGTATAAAATTAACAGGGATTTGCTCAGTTTCCTGTGTTCTGGAGGTAAATTGAGCATTTATTCTATTATATCTTGTTTGACAGAGCTCATAGAGCTCTGTCAAACAAGATATAATAGAATAAATGCCTATATTGGATGTAGTAGGGCCAAAAAGGTTGATAAATAAGGGGAATTTGGTGCGTGTCACAGTAATTTTTTTGACATATTACAAAAATTTATATACAATTAACAGGAGTTTACGCTACAACCCATATGCAATTAACAGATCAAATTTGTACTGAAGGTATGGTAAATGGTTTTGTGTTTGAAAATTATATTCAATTAACAGGGATATACAATTAAGAGATATCCAATTAAGTGGGCTCCACTGTAGAATTCACCTCACCAGACACTTCACTAGCCCTCTACATATCACAGACATAAAAGAAATTGTTTCCTAAATCACACACTAAGACTTACATTATTTGTTTTTTGTTTATTGGAATTCAATGACACTTTCAGCAGCGAAGGTATTATCATGTCAATATTACTAACACTTCACAGTTTGCTTCATCTATGACCTGTACCCCACCAAAGATATTTTAGTACTCAAATTGTATATTCACAATGGTTAAGGAACAAAATTTCCGAGACATAGAACAAATGCATTGACAGCTGTCCGATCAACCTTCTAATGTGTTAGGACTTTTTTTAATCATCCCCACCCCCCCCAGCCTGTTACCCCATAATCCTATCTGAGCACTTACAACTTTGAATTCAATGTTGATTAGCATACTGTTAACCTGTAACAGTAACACAATATCACAAGGCATAGTGTACCACGGTCATATGTAGAGCTGTAGGTTTTTAAATTTCTTGTTCGGTTTCGGTTTTGGTTTTTCAGGTGGAGCAAAACCCCGGTTCGGTTCAGTTTTTGGTTTGTTCATGAGGCCAAGTAAAATTCAATAAAACTCATTCTTATGTCCGGAGTCATAACTGACTGGTAGTGAAATTGAGTGAAACTCAATGAATGCCCGAAATAAGCTATAATACATGAAGAATCAGGAAGGCCAATATAATAATTACCTAAATATACAGAACTTTTATTGTGCTTGGCCATTTTTCGAGGTCTGACACCTACACGCAACTTGAGGAAAGCTGCAAACACAACTAAACTGAAATGTGGGAAATTCACAGAATGTAGCCTTCCCAGTAGTGAGAGTACCCAGACACTGCCATTGGCAGTGTCTGGGTACTCTCACTACTCTGGAATGGCTACATTCTGTGAATTTCTGCAGCAAGAGAGTATTTAATAAAAAACGAAAAACCTTAGATTACAGGATGTCGACGGTTTCGGTTTTTTAAAAAAACTAAAAACCTCTGTTCGGTTTCGGTTAACCTACAGCTCTAGTCATATGGCGTTAACAGATCAATGAAGATTTTTTCTGTGCAATGTCCAACCTTGATTTTTCTGCATGAAAACTAAAGTTATTCAATGTTTCATTACAACTGAAAAATAGTAAATAAAAGATGTCTACTCAGTGAATTCTATTTAACTCTTTCACTGCCACTCTCACAAAAATGCGAAGTTAGAGGCCAATGCCACTCTCACATAATTGCGCATTTGTTATGTGTCTATGGTAAACTGCGGTCTAAGGGAAGCAAATCTATTATTTTCTGGTGTCTTCTTTTCGTATGTGATACGTATGCATTCTGCTATAGGCATTGGGTGATTCCCCCCCCCCCCCCCCCCCAAAGAGCCAAAAAGAGGTCAAGGTCAAGTCAGGCACTGTCAGTCAAATCAAGGTCAAATCATTCATCCATGCTAGAACAAGATACTTTCTCGGGAACATCACCTGCGTTTTGTTTTCTACACACACTGTTTCGGAAATGTCTTCTTGCAAACGATTGAGCCTGCAAGACGCTATTGGCTGTATATTTCATGACTCAGACAGTGATGATCCTACCAACAAAGACACCAATGAGGATAATAATGATGATGATGATGACGGACCCTCTTCTGTTGCAGTCGGGGGGGGGGGGGGGGGGGGGGGGGGGGGAGATTTACAATGTAGTCAGGCAAATGCATAGGAGATCAATTTTGCATTGGAAAGGGAGACATATCCTGAATATGATCCTTTTGAAAGTAGTTGGTTACCCCAGAATGCTCGTCACCCTAGTGTGTTGGTTGACACCGATGATCTGTACCCAACTGATTTCTTAATACCCTCATAAAATAATTCCTGTTGTTCTGTCATTGGGGTCAGAAAATTACTAGCTCATAAAGCAGATTTCCAAATGGTTATGACCCACTGTCCATAAATCCCAAGAGAAAAAAATCCCAAAATTCTCATAAAATCCAAGATGGCCACTGGGGTCACATGATCTATGTGACGTCAGCAAAGTGGCTATGCATGGGCCATAGATATATGTAACTACCTGGGAAGTTTCAACAATGCAGTCCATGTGGTAGAGGAGAAACCACACATTGCCCATTCAAACCCACAATGCAAGTTCATATAAGCAAAATTTGTTGACCAAGGGGGAGGTCCATATGAAGTGGCAAATGATATAAATGACAACAAATATCTTCCTAAGGCTACACAAAGTAGATCTTCTGTTTCTCAGGCCATTATTTGTGAAATTGTATGCGGGCGAGCGGTTTTCTATTTTATTTTTTATTTCAGTAATTACTTTTTTGCCATCAAAAGTTCATGTTCTTGATTCAAGTTTTAGGCCTTATAATCTACAGAATAGCATGGGGGTGGTGTATTTCATCCCTTCAGTGCAAGAAGACTTTGCAATGCTAAAGCATTGCAAAGCCTTCTTGCACTCAAGGGACAAATTCATCAATTTTTTTAACTTGGGTAAAATATCAGACATAAACCATTTAATTTTTATTTTTTTTAAGTTTAAATTGGTTATAAAAAGAGAGCATGTGGTAGCCAAAGGGACCATGCGGGTGGGCCTGAGGAACAGATTTATTTTTTTAGGCCTAATATATCATTTTATTGTCCATCATTGGTCTAAGTTAACAAATATCTTCCTAATATACAATTTTATTGTCCAGAATTGGTCTAAGTTAATAACTAATACATTTTAGATCATATTGATCCATTGCTTATATATTACAGTGTACAGCAATAATTGGTAAAAATTACAAAATTTTCGTAAAATCAAAGATGGCCACCAGGGCACACATCGGTAAAATGGCTATGCATAGGCCATAGCTGCATGTAACTGCCTGGGAAGTTTCAACTCCCTGCCCCAAGAGGTTGGCAAGATACTTGACATTACCCATGTATACCCCAAATACAGGAATATTACCACACAATGCGTAGCACTTTGGAGTCTGTTTCTACTGGCAGCTGGCAGCGAAAGAGTTAAAACAATTGCACATTATAGAGTGTGACACCGATTGATTTTGTCCCAAATGTTCTTCACTTGGGATTTTCCTATCAAGTCTTTCCTATGTATGAGAAAACAAGGGCAACGCAAAGGGTGGGCCACTGCCCCCGACCCAGAGGCATGTTCAAAGCAGCCTTAAAGGTATTGTGGGACAGTAAAATTGTATAAGTCGATAGAGTGCAAAGGGCCATAACTCTGGAAAAAATTACTGTACAGAACCTGTTCCTTGTGCATATCCATTCCCCCATGTGGGTCTATCAGCATACCAAAGGAGATCCAAATCTGATCGATGGCTTTGAATTACAATCCACAACATACTGAAACTTTGAAAAATTGAGTCAAAAAAGGCCCATAACTCTAGAAAAATAATGGGGAAGACACCGTTACTCATGGATACCAAGGAAAAATCAAATCCAACATGCAGTGAATGCAATACAGAGGTCGATAAAAAGTTTCTAAGTCAAAAGAGTGAAAAAGTGCCATAACTCTGGGAAACATTAGTGGACGGAACACGTTCCTTGTGCATATCCGTTCCCCCATGCAGGTCTATCAGCATACCAAAGGAGATCCAAATCCGACTGATGGCTTTGAAGTTACAATGCAAAATGTTTGTAGACAGATAGACTGACAGACGGATGGATGGACGCACAGATGGATGGATGGATGGATGGACGGACAGGTAGGTAGGCAGACAGACAGACAGATGGATGGAGGTCTTCATCAGATACCCCCGAATCCTCCTTCGGAGGTCGGGGGCATAATAATTTATCAATTGTGTAGTAGGATTCACCTCATGAGAAACTGCACTAGCCCTCAACATATAACACACTTAGAAGAAATTGTTCCCTATTTCACACACTGTGAATGCCGTTTGTTTGTTTATTGGGGTTTAATGGCACTTTCAACAGTTAACATCATGTAAGATTAACTAACACTTCACCGTTTACTTCATCTATGGCCTTGTGCCTTTGAAAGACATTTAGTACTCAAATTGTGCTGTGTATATGCAATGGTTAAGGACAAAATTTTCAGGGCATGGAAAAAATACACTGAAGGCCAACCTTCTAGTCCATCAGCAATTTTTAACCCATCCCAAACTCTCCTGCCTGTCATGCCATAATCATACCTGAGCACTTACAATTTGCCCTTATCAAGTCTTTACTATGTATTCAAAAAGCATTCATTTTTTTGGTGCTAGAGGTCACTTTCAGAATATATTGCTCTAACATGATTCAAACAAAGGTATAAATCGGTAATGGAGTAAAAATTATCCAAGAAAGAGGAATATTCCAGATGAAAGAATATATTTTATTTTTCAATTTATGAAGCCCAATAAAATTTAAAAAAAAATTACAGAAAAATAATCCAAGATACCTCAAGCCATTTACACAAAAGTTTTGTGTGCCTTACAAGTCCCTTACATATCATCACAGGGTAATACATGAAGTAATCTTCATATCCAGTTATTGGATTTTCCTCTAGTTCTGTAGCGAAAAACACTGCTGTTAAATGAATCTTCTCTTCTCTTACTGAAAAAATAAAACATCATTGAGAGTTTATAATATTACAAATATTTTGTTAAAATCAGTTTAAACAAACAGAACCAATGGGCCTAAGGCACTCACCTGAAAAGCCTCTGCACATCATCTCACCTCACCTCTAGCAATTACATAAATTTGACCAAAGAGGCATGATTTGAACATACTTATTATGACAATTAGAGGTGGCCCATCAGGTGGCTGATCCCTACCCCAAAACACCTTGATATGGTAACCAATGTTATGAATTACAACAAATAGAACAAATTAAGGGAATCCACATGTATGTCGTACCATTGTGAGTTGATTTTGAAGGCAGAAGTGAATTAATCTTCTTTCACATCATAAACTGTTTACATCTAATATGAATAGCAGATGACATTTGCAAAAAGCATTCCCTGAATAACTAAACAGTTTTTGGACTCGAAAACATAGCTTATTGCCCATCATTGGAAGGTTCTCAATGAGCTCATTCCAATGAGGGACCACACTTAATGTTTTTAAGGCAAAAACAGAAAAAATAATAAAATTCGGATGAGGATTTTTGACAATAGCAATGAGCTGTTTTAGCCATTGTGTTAATGGCAGCATACATAATTACAACCAGACGTGAATATGCCAAAACCTTACTACAGGGAGACCTATGCAGGTTGGAAGACAATGACACTGCAGCGAGGACTAGGCCATTCATTCAAAGGCAGTCCTCTTGTCCTTCACCAACACCACATACATCAATCTCTCCAACTTATCCACCTCCTCCAAAGAACCACCGGAGACAATGACGCCACTGAGTACCATTCCTTTTCTTTCTTTAATGCGCCCAAACATGTTCTGGAAAACTCTACTCTATTGTTAAAGAGGGTTGAAAGGGCCTGGCCCCACACTGTCCATGCGTGCCTTTGGCGTGCAAAAACCATTCAGTCTACTATGGATTCTAAATTGTCATTGAATAGTAATGTGTTGAGTAGTCCACAGATGGCCTTCTCTTTTATTGTGATATTGCAGCTGTAGAGAATCAAGTTATTGTACATCGTATCTAGATATTTATACTTATCGTGATCTGTCTATCGAGATACGAATCGTATCACCACACAAGCATAACTTTACACCCCTATTACTATTCAGTAGAACCCTGTTAATCGAACAGCCACTTTGCCATTGAGATCTATTCAGTTAACAAGAATATTCTATTTTCAAGGGTTTGGTCACTTTCCTGTATTCTATAGACAAACTTAGCATTTATTCTGTTATATCTTGTTTAACCCTTTACCCAACGTAGCGGCCAAAACCGACCAGCATATTCACAAAAAAACACCTTTCAATTTTCATTATTTTTTTCATTTTTGTCTCAAAAGCATAGCTTATGACCCATCAATGGAACAAGCTTCAATGAGGGGTCATAAGCTATGTTTTTGATGCAAAACATAGTTATTCAAGAATTCTGTTTGCAAGTGTTGTCTGCCTTTCGTGTTAGATATAGGGTTATCAAAGCCCATGAAGCTCTCTCAAACAAGATATAGTATATTAAATGCCTGTGAAGGATGTCCCGAGACCAAATAGGTCTATAAACAAGAGTAATCTTGTGATTGTCATGGTACTTCATGATATATCTTACATGATTTTTCATTCATTTAACAGAAGTTTACTCTATAACCTATATGCAATTAACACATCAAATTTGAACTGAATGTATGGTAAATGGTGTTTTTTTGTGTTTGAAAGTTATATACAATTAACAGGGTTATTCAGTCAAGAAATATTCAATTAAATAGGCTCCACTATACTATCTCAAGCCTTTAGATTACCCCAATTTAACACCTTCGCAGATGTCCCCAAATTAGAGGTGTGAAGGCATCAAAAAAATATATAAATTCTCTGTGCCTATTCCGCATTTCAGAATAACTTCCATCAAAATATGACCATAGAAACACAAAGAAAGGCATGACAATAAAACATAACGGGACAAAACTTATTTCTGGTTTTAATGTCCCCAAATTAGGGTAAAACAGTGTCCTCAAAATGAAAAGTGATGTGAAATGTTGTATGTCAAGTGAGATGGCTGCATTTGGAGCAGCTGCTCAAGAGAAGAACTTTTTCTTTAATTTTATTCATTAAATAGTGTTAATATGTTGAAAATTAAATGTCTCTTTCACGTAAATGACAAAGATCTTTTGTGAAAGATACAAAATTCAATGTTACAACTTACCCTGACGTCTCTTGTATTTCTTTCTGTGTACTGACCTGAGTACAAGTTTCAGTGCCTGAGGATCAGCTGAAAAATAAATTATGTCTGAAATAAAGTTATATTTCAGCTTGTTTGTAATATATGCAGTAAGGTGGAACAATCAAACTAAAACATCAGCATTAGTGTTGATGCACAACGGTTTTCACATTACAGGCTCAAGTAACAAGATGGGGGTGTCCATCCTCATTAGCTAACCAACGCATGGCATGCAATAAACCTAGGCTTATTACGAATCTGCAAAAAATGTCTGGTCAAGGGTTAATGTTGACTTATATTCATGCATTTAACACATATATCAAATATAAAAGCCACAGCATACCAGTGGTAGCCTCCGCTCATGTACATGTATAGCATAACAGGCCAGAATTTTTCTTAGTCCACAGTTACAAAAAAGTCCAACATTGCATTAAAAAAGTCCAAAATCTCCAAAAATGTCTAGCCAAGGGTTAATGTCACCTTATATTGATGCATTTAACACATATATAAAATATAAAAGCCACAGCATACCAGTGGTAGCCTCCACTCATGTACATGTGTAGCAAAACAGGTCAGAATTTTTCTAAGTCCACCCTGACAAAAATGTCAAACATTGCATTAAAAAAGTCCAAAATCTCCAAAATGTTAAAAAATTTATAGTAATTTATATATTTTTTATACTTACCAATGACCCAGACTTAGCTGGTGCTAACTCTAACAAAACCAGGGCCAAACACAAATTTTGCCCCCCAATCCCCAAAATTTTCATCCAAAACCAAAAGAAATCATGTCCTATAGGACCTCCATACTACGCCCCCCACTGCGCATGCGCAGTGTCAAGGATGTCCCGAAATTGGCACCAATTATCATTCTTACTGACAGTGCCTGGCCAGCGCTATGTACTCAGCGGGGAGGCAAGAGTTCCCAACTCCTGGGAGGGCCATCCCCGTCTGGGTCATTGGTAAGTATAAAAAATATATAAATTACTATAAATTTTTTAACATTTTTATACTGTACCAATGACCCAGACTTAGCTGAATAGTAAAAAGGCTGGAGGGCCTAGGACATAGAGGAAAATCCAATAAGCTCAACTATATAATAAAGAGGTAACCCCGTAAGGAGAAAAGGAGTATTAGGCTTTACATGTATCTTTCTTATTTAATATTAAATTAGAAAGATACAATACCCTTAATAATTGAGCACAATAATATTCATGTTCTCTATTAACATCCAGTATAACCCTTATACTAATTATTTTTAAAGTAAGCCAATAAATAAAGTAGTCCAGAGAATTGAGACTCTTTATAATCTTTTAAAAGTGTCCGAGTATTGTATATTAAAGCCCGTTTGACACTTGACATATACAAATGCTTCACACCGAGCTACACTTTAAAAATAAGACATGAATGAATTTTAACATTAATATTACACTTTAAAACCATCCCGGAAGCGACTCAGAAATACTGACTTGGAGGAGGCATTCCCTTGCTTTTCACTATAAAGCAGGTGACCTAAGGGAACACCCCCCCCCCCCCCCCCTTCCCCTTGCCCTGGGTCAAATAGCCCAGAGCGAAGAGGGCAGCCGGACGGAGTCACTGCCGGAACAGAAAGCCTGCATAACTATAGTTGCAACTGTTCAGTGGACGACATTCTGAGCAACAGATAACGGACCTAAACAATGCAGGTCTCCAGAAATGGACTCAATATTTCTGAGATAAAAATTCGTGAATGTGGAAGGCTGAGACCAATAAGCAGCCTTCATTAAATCTGTAATAGCAACACTATTAGCATAAGCCCAAGAAGTAGCAAGAGCTCTTACTTCATGAGCGGAAATCTTAAGCACAGACTGCTGAGAAGAAGATAAACTCTCATAAGCAGTACGGATAGTTAATTGAATCCATCTAGCAATAGAATGGACCGAAATGTCCCTTCTATTAGGCATCAAAGACAGAAAGAAACGTTTCCGTCCCTTTCTGATAAACTGAGATCTCTGTTTATAGATACGTAACGCTCTAACAGGACAGAGTAAAGGCCTACGCCCGTCTGAAGACGGAAGAGCCTTAATAACAATAGGTTCCGGATATTTATTAGGAGCCTGATTCTTAGCTAAAAAACCCACATTAGTAGTGAAGGTGATAGTGTTCCCGACACTACGATAGTGAGAATTATCCACCGACAGTGCATGAAGCTCACTGACTCTTCTAGCAGAAGAGAAAGCTAAGAGAAAAGCTGTCTTATAAGATAAGAATTTGAAATCTACTGTCCCAAGAGGTTCAAATGGCTTTTCCTTCAATTTAAGAAGAACCCAAGCTAAATTCCATTTAGGAATTAATCTAAGAGTTCTGGGTCTATTTATCGAGAGGTTTCTAACCAACTTAGATAAAGAGACATTAGATCCAATTTGTAAACTATCATGATGTGCATAGGTATCAGATAACATAGACCTATAACCCTTAATAGTAACAGGCTGCAGTTTGATTTCGTCAAACAAGTATACTAGAAAGTTTGCAATGTCTGGTATAGAGGGATCGAATATATCTACAGAATGATCCCTACACCAACGACGAAAAACCTTCCACTTAGCCGCATAGTTTAGCGAAGAGGAGGTCCTCCTACAGTTAGAAATCGCGTCCACTGCTCGTCCTGTAAAGTGCTTGCCATGCAAGAAGGACCGCACAACGGAAAAACGTGAAGGTTGAGACCTTGCGGGTTGTGATGGAGTTGGCGCGATTTCCCCTGCGAAAGAAGATCCTCCCGTGGAAGCTTCCGCGGTAGGTCCCACAACAGACACCTGAGTAGATTTATCCACGGTCTCTGTGGCGACAGAGATGCTACCAACAGAATCTTGCATTGAGATTGTTTTATCTTTAGCAATACTTGTTGAATTAACGGCGCTGGAGGATACGCATATCCTATCATTCCGTCCCAAGGGATCGACAGAGCGTCTACTGCAAAAGCTCTTGGATCCGGACACGGAGACACATACGTCTGCAACTGATTGTTGAGATGTGTCGCAAATAAGGGAGTCTGCTAGCACATTCAGACGACCCGGTATGTGACGGACCGAAAGAAGAACGTGATGTTCTAACGCAAACAGAAGGATTCTTTCCGTTAGATTGAACAACGGAACTGAATGAGTGCCTCCCTGATTCCGTATATACGCCACTACTGTCGTATTGTCGGATAGGATTCGGACATGAGCATCGTGAATAATGTCCATCCAGTGACGTAACGCAAGCCAAATTGACATCATTTCCTTGATGTTTATGTGCTTGCACAGGAATTGCGGATCCCAAAGACCCTGGCATCTCAAATCCGTTGGGATTAATGATGCACCCCAACCTGTTTGACTGGCATCCGTCATAACGGTAAAACTCGGATCCGGCAAATGCAGCGGAACTCCCTGAGTTAACCACTGAATGTTTGCCCAAGTCTGTATCTCTTGTTTCACTTGATCTGACAAGAGAACGTCTACATCGAGCGAATGAATTTTCACACTCCAATTCTGAGTCAGGAAAATTTGAAGAGGACGTGTGCGTAACCGCCCCATCGGAATGAGATCCGCGGCGGCTCCGCACAGACCTATCAGTCTCATAAATTCTCTCGCCGTGACTTTGTCTGCGTGCAGACAATAGCGAGCGTTACAACTGACTAATTTCGCTCTGGTTAACGGCAGATGAACGAGATTGTTGTGCGTCTCGAAGCTCATTCCCAGATGAGTGAATGACTTGGACGGCACTAGATCCGACTTCTCCTCGTTTACTATAAAACCGAGACGTCGGAGCAATAGAAGAAGATTCTGAACATCGTTCTGAAGCGTTAACTCGTTGCCGTACCTCTGAAGAATGTCGTCCAGGTAGGCCGACGTTACCGCAGACGAATGAGCTCAGAAGTAGATCATTACCGAGTTCATTACCCGAGTGAAAGCCCAGGGTGCTAGATTCAATCCGAAGCACATCGCCCGGAATTGATACACCACTCCTAGGACTGCGAAGCGTAGATACTTTCGGAATGTCGGATGTACCATGACGTGAAAGTACGCATCTTTGAGATCTATGCTCGTTGCATAATCGTTCACCCGAATACTCGCTCTGACCGATCGAATCGTCTCCATATAAAACTTCGGAGCGACGATCAGCTTGTTTATCCAGCTCAAATCTATGACTGGACGGAACGAGCCGTCTGGTTTCGGAACCAGAAACAGATGGCTGTAGAATCCCGGAGATTCCTGATTTTCTATGACCTCTACCGCGTTCTTCATTAAAAGAGACTGCACCTCTGATAACAGAGCGTCTCTTTTCTGTGGATTTGACGGAAGATGAGTCCACTTTGGACTTCGAGTTAATGGAGGCTTTCGTTTGAAGGATATCTTTAGACCTTCCAAAGTCACTCCTCTCATCCAAGGGTCGTCCGTAATCGACGCCCACTCTTGTGAAAAGCTCGACAACCTTCCGCCAACCGGAACGCGATAGAGGTTTAAGCCATCACCTCTTGGACCTGCGAGGCCTGCGGTAGGAGAAACCACGTCTTCCACGACCCGCACCTCGCCTCGTCGACCTCGGGGCGTCCGACCGATTGTCCCGGCCTGAAGGACGTCCCGAACGAGAGTCGCTATCCTGACGGTCTCTCGAATAAGACCAAGAGGACGCACCGGAACCTCTATAGGAACCTCTCTTGGGCGCATTAGACCCAGAAGTGCCTGTCTTATTCGTGTCTGCTGTATCCGACTTCTTAGGAGCAGATCTGAACAACAGAGAATCATTAGCTTTCTTTTTAATTTTATCATAAATAGCGGAAAGCTTGCCGTCAAAGAGAAGTTCTCCTGAGACTGAAGTGACTCTAAGAGAGTTCTTCACCTTAGAATCCACTAGTGTGGATGTAGCTAGGGCTGAGTCACGTCTAACCAACTCCAGATTTGCCACTGAAAGGGCGGAGTTACACGTGGAATAAGCTACTGCCCTTGAAAGAAGTCTTAAAGAGGATTGTATATCCTGAAACTCTTTCCCCTGAAGGCGCAGTGATAACGCCTTAGTAAGGTGATCTGCGTAAGATAAGGCATCTAAATTGGCTCTGTTAGACGCAATAGCTGTTTCCAACACCGCGGTTGGAATAGAAGCTGACGACGGTAATGATAGCTCTAAGTCTTCCGCCTCGTCGTCCATACGCAGAGGAACTCTCGGTATACCCTGTCCTGCCGTATCGAATTTATTCCTTGCATTAATGAAAGGCAGGTTGAGAGTATTAGCGGACAAGAAACCTGCTTTCCCCGTCCTGGAAGCAAGTTTAAATATAGCGTCGTTCAATAATTCAAATGTTCTTGCAACATTATTGGACTGCGACGGAAACTCGGGAGCGATGTCCCTGAACCGCTCAAAAAATTCAGAGTCCAATGACGCTATAATTCTCTTGTCCGGAAGCGCAGCAGTCTGGCCCGACGGAACAACTTGAGGGAGAAAGTGCCGGATGAAGTCCACGGCAGCTTTATGTTGTTCCGAAAGGGATAGCTCCAAGTCATCCGTATCCCTTTCACCATCCGGTCGGACCTCATGATGTTCCCGGTCTTCCGCCCCCGATGCTTCAGCGGAGCGTACCGACCCAGCGCCATCGGATAATTCTCGATCCGACACCGTTTCTGTCGGCTGCTGGGATGCTGCGATAAGCTGTGCTATCTGCACAAGAATGTCCGGCGTCGAGACCTGCGGAGGCGCAGTCTTTCGCTGCTTCGCCGAGGGCAGCTCCGCATCAGATGGCTCCTGCATACTTTTCCTATGCGAACGTCCAGAGTCCATCGGTCTCGAATCCCTGGCTGCTGGATGGTGTGACCTGGTCGCCGAAGAATCCTTCATCGGCGAAGCTGGTAATATATCGGCGGTCACGCAGCCAAGGTGCGATCGTGTGCGCTGACGAGAAGAGGAAGCCTTAACAGTCTCTGCGGACTGCTTATACAACGGAGCGTCCCGAGTGACGGACTTATGCTCCGCTAAAGACACATTTTGTACCACAACATCTGGTCCCAGATGTTGTTGTACGAGAGAGGGGCCTCTCTCGCTCGCGGCCCGGCTGGACCTGGACGAGCTAGGAACCGGACTCAAAGGCTTCCTCTGTTCTCGCTTACTATCCGCCGTCACTGGGTGTGCATCTATTATGTTTATAGTGCTCGCATCACCCAAAATTTCCTCTTGGACCGCATCGGACGAACCCGGCTGCCGAACCATTCGGTGAATGGACGCTACACCGGGCGAGCTAGCGGACGACATTTGTCTAATCTCCATGAGCACTTTTGCCGCTAGCTCTGAATTCATTTGTGACGACGGACGCACACTTGAAGAAGATAACATGGAAACATCACCCTGTTCTGGTTCCTCTGAAATAGAAACTGAGAGAGTAGAGTGACCTTGCGGAGAAAGAGCCGGAATCGCGACACACGTTTCCAATGTTTCTCATCCCAATGTTCACATATAGGACAGGGATTAATGCGAGAACACTGACTACAATTAATACAATGATCATGAAAGTCAGAGGAAGATTTCTTCCTATTACAATTTGAACAATGTCCCTTCATTGTGAAAGAACAACAATAAGTCCTAGTTACTCGCAAAAACCCCTGACACAAAGATACATAATAACATGATCGATTAATAAATGAAAAAACAATTGCAAAACAAAATAATTTTGAAAAAATATTTTTTCAGCGAAGCCCAAGTTGCTGAAAAGTAACGTTGAGCCCCGATGGATCCGATGGCAAAGTGTGGTCAAAAATTTTAAATTTATATTAAATAATTAATGAGACACTTTCGGATAATATAAATGTATCTTATAGTGAGATAAACTACAGCAAAGGCAAACAGCCCCCCTCAAAAAAGGCTGTTGCCAATGAAAACAAACAGTGTAAGAACACCAGAAAACATGACTCCAGGCACTGAAAAAACTGGCCCGGAATCAGTCATCAATTACACTCTATCTGATGCAAAACAGAGACTCCCAGGGGAGAATCTGTAGAACATCAGATGGAAGATGCAGAACACAAACGTTATACACCCATGGGTGAAAACGTAACTATGGGGAAAATAACAGAAAACATTCTGTAACCAAGCAACTCTCCCAGGAAATTTTAGAAATGAAATTTCTCAAAAATATGCCAAAAGCATGGGAGAATTGCAAGGGGGGACTTCAGAAGGCTAGGGGAGAGGAAACACTGAATAAGCAGTGCAACAATTAGCAAGAATGACAACAAGAGGCCCATGCCTCGAAAATAGGCAACTTAACATAATTTCATCAAAAAATATTTTAAGTACAGCCCTGATTATTTTTTGTCACTTCTTTTTTCTCTCCTCCTTCTATCCTCCTTAGAATCACATTTTCTCCAAAAATTACGAGTCTGGCATCATTTAAACTGAGATTTACAAGCACAAAGATCAGTGAGATGTTGACTGATGAAGGGCCAAACAGAGAATGATAATTAGCGCCAATTTCGGGACGTCTGCGTCACTGCGCATGCGCAGTAGAGGCGTAGTATGGAGGTCCTTTAGGACATGATTTCTTTTTGTTTTGGATGCAAATTTTGGGGATTGGGGGGCAAAATTTGTGTTTGGCCCTGGTTTTGTTAGAGTTAGCACCAGCTAAGTCTGGGTCATTGGTACAGTATAAAAATATTACACAGTATACCGGTATATCGAAAACTGTTCAGATATATGAACACAAGTACCACAATCGAGACTCGAGGCATCACAGTCGGAATGAATTAGCATGCCTTGATGATGCAGTTCGAAAATTTATATATCAAAATTTATCATTTTCAAAATTAGTTTATCAGATTTAACCCAAAGATTTCAACAAAACTATATCATGTGACCCCCTCATTGGAACTTGTATTTTACGAGGGCACAAGCAGATGATTTCTTGGATAAAGAGATAATATTATTCATTTGGGGCTACAGTTAAAAAACTCAAGACATCTTGAAAATTAAATTGTGTGTGTAAATAAATAATGACGATAAACCAATATTTTTGTAATTACACCGGTATTCAATCGATATTGATATGAATACCTGTATATACCGGTTTATCGATATACCGTGCAGCCCTACTTCCAAGGTACTGTAGCTTCCATCAGCAACACCACCAAAAGCCTGTATGTTGGAACGTGGGTTCTACCTTTATATGTAAGGCAACAAACACACCAAAACTGGAATTAAGCCCTTCAAAGTTAAACCATAGTAAATATATAAATATGAGATTTGTTTTTCACAATGAAAAATATACTTGTTGCACTCACAAGGTTATAACAGTACTCTCAAAATTTTAAATTACTTAAAAATTGAATACTGATTCACAAAGCAGGAGTTCATGAGAATCAAAACAGATTCTTTCACATCAGGACAAATTTTCAAGACCTGCATGTAATAATAAGTTATTTGCGGCCATTCTTACATGGTCTATAATATCAAAATAGTAGGGATTTATGAGCAGTATTTGCATAAAGGATTCCGTAGTACATATATAAATAACATTGTCTAGTAGTATTCAACAATGTTCATTTGCATATGCGCAATGGAATAGGTTCATTGATGCAAAGTTGTCATGTAACAAATTACTCAGAATTTGGCATGCAATTTTCATCTGTTACTGAGTATCCGCCAATAATTGGCAGAGAATTTTTATCATGGAGCACTGACCTAAACAAAATAAAATATATTTTACCACTATCTATATTACATACAACTGGTTGACAGCTTTCTAAACCAGTTAGATTGGCAACTGATTGGGAACCAGTTATCTTACTAACCATCTCTGCACTAGTACAAAATAAGATTTCATTAACCCTTCACCTAACACGAACAGCAGACGACACTTGCAAATTAAATTCTGGAAGCACTAATTTTTTGCGTCAAAAACATAGCTTATGACCATCTCATTGGAACGAGCTCATTGAGCTCATTCCAATGGGGGTCATAAGCTATGTTTTTGTGACAAAAAATGAAAAAGTAATAAAAATTTAATGGTGAATTTTGTGAATGGCACTGGCCAGTTTTGGCCATTACATTGGGTAAAGGGTTAAGAAACTCCTGCAGTATGTCAACAACACAACTAAAACTGTTGAAAAAAAACACCCATAAGAGTAAGAATTCCACAATATCTTTTTCAAGAAGTTGCAAGAATCTTTTTTGAAGGATTTCAAGAACCTTATGCTACCCTGTGTAAATCTACAGTTAAAACTAGAAGTCCTGTCATGAAATGCGCACAAATAGCACGTTGATATGCGCGTTAATGAGCGCATTATGACCCAATTAAAGCTATCATATTCTGTACATATGGCCTGTGCACAGGCAATGTTTCAGCCAATGGACCTCCGGGTAACCCGGAGGTCCACTGGCAGAAACATTGCATGTGTTTGCTATGAGTAACCAGGAGAACCTGCGGTGCTTGGATGCCATTCGATATGGCAATTGCACGCAATTCCAACATGCAATAAAGCCTAGATAAGCGCACTATTCGTGACAGGACTTCTAGTTTTAACTGTATGTTGCTGACCTGAGTCCAAACAGAAATATATATTAACTGTATGCTGAATAAATTTGATATAAGAACAAATTTAAAATGTATTGGGTTCCTGTTTCCTGACCTACCCTATTTTTATGCTGCCTACTAGAAAGTTTTATCTGACTTTTTCACTTTTCATTTTTAATTAACTGGTTGAGGGCTAGGTTGTTTTTGATGGTGCGAATTTGTTACAGTAAAACCTATCTTGAGAGACCACTGTCTTGAGAGACCACCTGTCTTGAGAGACCACATCTGCTAGGCACCGATTGGTTTTACTCTCTAATGGACCTGCTATGGGAGACCACCTGTCTTGAGAGACCACCTGTCTTGAGAGACCACTGTGACCTGGTACCAACTTGTATTTTTAGGCCATAATGGACTTGTCTTGAGAGACCGCCCCTTTGAAGACTGAAACCATGACAGAAACTTTTTACCTGTTCTGGAATTGGAAAATCCATTGTGGTTATACTAACATACTTAAAAGTATTAAAAGCTCTTAACTGGGTTTCAATTACTAACTCATTAAAGACTGAGATGTTTTTATAAGACCCCTGTGAAAAGATTAAGATTATTGCTGAAAAAACAATTTCATACATACCTGAAACGTGACAGAAAGGAATAAAAATAAATTTATGTTGAAAATCTTTTTGTAACAAATTGAAATGGACTGTTATAAAAATTATAAAAATAAATTAGTGTTGAAAATCTGCAATGAAGATTTTCAACACTAATTTATTTTTATAATTTTTATAACAGTCCATTTCAATTTGTTACAAAAACTTCATAAAAAAGAACAACAACAAAGTAATTACAAAAATCCATTCTTCTCCATTTCTGAATTTTGTGGTTTGTTATTCACTGACTTGAGAAAACCTGAAACCTGTTATGAGAGACCACCTGCCTTGAGAGACCACTTTTGTGTGGCCCAAAGGGCGGTCTCTCAAGACAGGTTCTACTGTATTCAATATTTGTTTTATTACAAATTATTGGAGAGAGCCCACAGGTACTGTCCAATAAATTGTAACAAAACAAGTTTATATAAACAAAATATTATTTGCATTTGACTGATTGTGAAACATGAGCAACGAAAATATTGGCTGTTGCTCTACCCTCATTTTTTGGAAAGCCTTGATAGTGACTTATAGCACTCAACCAGTTAACAAGAAAGCAGTATAAAATACAACAGCCACTATCTTCAGAAACTATCTTCTTTCTAACGTCTCCATGTATGTTCTTTAGAGCTTACAACCAAGTGCCACTGCAGGGCGATGCCAATTTGGCCCTTGGCCCTAAACACTCATGTGTGGCATTATATATGGACATATAACAGAGAAAAGTTAAAAAATTTATAGTAATTTATATATTTTTTATACTTACCAATGACCCAGACATAGCTGGTGCTAACTCTTAAAATATAGGGCCAAACACAAATTTTGCCCCCCAATCCCCAAAATTTGCATCTAAAACTAAAGAAAACATGTCCTGAAAGGCCCTCCACACTTCGCCCCTACTGCGCATGCGCAGTGTCAAGGACGTTCCGAAACTGGCGCCATTAATCATTCTAATAACCAGTGCCTGGTAAGCGCTATGTACTCAGCGGGGAGGCAAGAGTTCCCAACTCCTGGGAGGGCCATCCCCGTCTGGGTCATTGGTAAGTATAAAAAATATATAAATTACTATAAATTTTTTAACATTTTTATACTGTACCAATGACCCAGACATAGCTGAATAGTAAAAAGGCTGGAGGGCCAAGGACATAGAGCAAAATGGAATACGCTCAATAAAATAAAATAGAGTCATCCCCTGTAGGGAAAAAGAAGTAATAGGCCTTACATGTATCTTTCTTATTTATGATAAATTAGAAAGATACAACACCTTCCAAAATTGAGCTTCATACATCCATGTACTCTATTAATATCCAATATAATCCTTATACTAATAATTTTTAAAGTAAGCCAATAAATAAAGTAAGTCTAGAGAATAGAGACTCTTATACTCCTAAAAGTGTCTGAGGATTGCATAATCATGTCCGTTGACATATGCAATATTCAAAAGCTATACTTTAAAAACTAAGACTTGAATGAATTTTAAAAACCTAAACTTCTCACTAAACAACCATCCCAATAACAGCTCAGAATTACTAACTCCGGAGGAGGTATCCCCTTGTTTTCATAGTAAAACAGGTGACCCAAGGGAACACCCTCCCCCCCCCCCCCTTTTTCTTGCCCTGGGTCAAATAGCCCAGAGCGAAGAGGGCAGCCGAACGGAGACACTGCCGAAACAGACAGCCTACCTAGCTATAGTAGCAACTGTTAAGTGAATGACATTCTGAGCAGTAGATAATAGACCTAACAATAGAGGCCTCCAGAAATGGACTCGATATTTCTGAGATAAAATTCATGAATGTGGATGGCTGAGCGCAATGAGCGGCCTTCAAAAATCTATAATAGCGACACTATTAATGTAAGCCCAAGAAGTAGAAGAACTCTTACTTCATGAGCCGAATCTTAAGCACAACTGCTAAGTCAATGATATACCATAAGCAGTACCGATAGTTAATAGAATCCATTAACAATAAAATGGAGCGTAACGTCCTTCTACTAGACATCAAAGACAGAAGAAGCTTACGCCCTATGTAATAAACAGATATCTGTTTATAAATACATAAACTGTACCCGAAAAGAGTAAAGGCCTATGCCCATACGAAGACGGAAGGACCTTAAAATAATAGGTTCCGGATAATAGGAGCCTAACTCTTATGCAACAATCCAACCTAAATAGTAACGGAAGTATTGATTCCGAAACTATGAAAGTGAAAATCATCCATCGATAGTGCATGAAACTCACTGACTCTACAGTAAAGGAGAAACCAACAGAATTACTGTCTAAAAGGTCAGAATTTGAAAACTACTGTTTCCAGAGGCTCAAATGATTACTTAGCTAAATAAGAACCGAAGTTAAAATCCGTATAGGAATTTAATCTAAAGATTCTAAGTCTATTTATCAAAAAGTTACTAACTGACTTAGATAAAGAGACAAAAGACTCAATTGTAAACTATCGTAGAGTGCATAGGTATGAGGTAACATAAACCTATAACCTAAATAATAACAGGCTGCAGTAGATCTTGTGAAACAAGTATACTAAAAAATAGCAATGAGTAGTATGGAGGGATCAACAATATGAACATAATGATCCCTACACCACGACGGAAGAGCCTCCACTTTAGCCGCATAGAATAGCGAAGAAGAGGATCTCCTATAGTAAGAAATCGTGTCCAAAGCTCGTCCAGTACAGTGCTTACAATGCAATACGGACCACACAACGGAATACATGAAGGTTGCGACCTTGCTGGTTGTGATAAAGATGACACGATTTACCCAGTGAAAAAGATCCTCACATAGAGGAAGATTTCACGTTAAGACCCACAGTAGACAAGAGAGTAAATTACTCATGATCTCTGTGAAGATAGAGATGCTATCAACAGAAATGTATTGTGGTTGTTTATCTTAGCAATACCTGCTAAAACAACAGCGCCGGAGGATACGCGTATCCTATCATTCCGTCCTATAGATCAATAGAGCGTTAACAATATTAGCTCAGAGATCTGGACAAGCCAACACATACGTCTGCAATTGATTAGCAAGCTGTGTCATAAATAAATCATCATTGGGCGCTCCCATAGATAGCAAGTCTGATTGAATACTTGTTTGTTGAGAGTCCATTCTGACAGCAACAAGCGACCCGTAAGAGAACGGGAGTCCGATAAAACAATCAGACGACCCGGAATATGACGGACCAAAACTGAACTTGGTGTACTATAACCAACAGACGGATTCTTTCCATTAAATTGAATAAAGGAAACGAAAGAGTGCCTCCCTGGTTCCGGAGATACGCCACTACTGTCGAATTAAAGGACAGGAATTTGGGCATGCGTTTCTGAATAATGTTCATGCAATGACATAAAGCAAGCCTAAAAACATTATTCCGCGGAAGAAAACTGATTGCTAAAAGACTGCGGAACCCAAAGACCCTGGCACTTCGAATCCGTAGGGATCAGTATTATATCCCAATCTGTTTGACTGGCAACCGTCATAACAGCCACACTCGGGTCCGGCAACTGCGGTGGCACTCTCTGAGTCAACCACCGAATGTTTGCCCCAGTCTGAATCTCTTGTAACACTAGATAGACAAGAGAACGTGTAAATCGAGCAATTCATGGATTGCCGAAAAGTTGCCGTCGAAGAGAAGCTCCTCCGAGAACGAAGCGACTCTGAGAGAGTTCTTAACCTTACTATCCACGCGTGTGGATGTAGCTAGGGCTGCGTCACGTCTAACTAACTCCAATCAGCCACTGAAGGGCGGAGTTATACGTGAACAAACTACTGCCCTCAAAAGAAATTACATTGGGAATAATATCCCGTAAATCTTTTCTTGAAGACATAATGATAACGCCTCAGTAAGGCGGATTACGTATAATAAAGCGTCTAAGTTAAGTCTACTATACATAATGTCGTTCCCAACATTGAAATTGGAAAAGACATAAACGGCGAAAAAGAATATATGCAGTCTTTAATCACACCGTCTAGACGCATATGAACTCTCGGTATGCCCTGCTCTGCCAAAATAAACTATTTGTATAAATGATAAAATGGCAGAAATGAGCAACGCGGACAAGAAACTAAACTATCATGCTTAGTAGCAGGCTTGTATATATATATATATAGCGTCGAAAAATAAAACACAAGTTGTAATGACAATATTGGACTGCGTCGGTAAGTCAGGGACAATGTCCCTGAACCGATCGAAAAATCCGAGTCCAATGACGCTATAAGTCTCTTATCCAAGATCGCAGCAATGAAGTCCGAAATAATAATCACTGGAAGATAATGCCAGAAGATATGAAAGGCATCTTCCGATACTACTAAAGGGAAAACTCGAAACTTTCGAATCCCTTTCGCCATCCTGTCGGACCCTATAAAGCGTTCGGTCGTCCGTACCTGATGCAACCGCGGACCGCACCGACCCAGCGCCGTCGGATAATTCCTGATTCGACCGAGAAACTGTCAATTGCTGGGATGCTGCGAAACAACTGTGCTAACTCGGATAGCACGTCCGTCACTGAGGCCTGAGGAGAAGCAGTCTTACGATGCATTGCCGCTGGAAGCTCCGTGATCGTTACCCAGTGCATACTACCAATATGCGAGCGAACGGAGTGTAAAGGCCTCGTGTCCCTTGGCTACCGGATGGCGCGACCTATTCGCCGTGGAATCACTGAATGCCGAAACTGATCGGATACTCGAGGTCACGTAGCCAATGTGCGGTCGTGTGCCCTGCTGTGAGGATGAGGAAGCATTAAAGACAGTCTCTCGGACTGTCAATATAACGGAGCGTCCCGACCAACGGACATATGCTCCGAATGTAAAATATCTGAACCACAACATGTGGTCCCCTATGTTGTTGGGCGAGAGAGGGACCTCTCTCGCTCACAGCCCGGACGGACCTGGACAAGCCAGGAACCGGACTAACAGGCTTCCTCCGATCTGTCCTCAATCTGCCGTCACTGGGTGAGTACTAAAGTAATTAAAGTGCTCGCATCACCCAAATCTCCTTCCTAGACCGCAACGGACGAACCCGGCAGCCGAACCATTCGATGAATGTACGCTACACCGGGTGAGCTAGCGAATGTCACTCCGTAGGCGATAGACATATTCCATGAGCACTTATTGCCGCTAACTCTTCATTAACTATGACGACAGAGGCACACTTTTGAAAGACATCTCCATAACTCTTCGAACAAGAAACCAGAAATGCTTGGTTAGCAAGCATAAAATAATAATATATATAGCGTCGTTCAATAATTCGAAAGTTTGTGTGACATTATTGGACTATGTCGGAACTGAGGGACGATGTCCCTGAACCGAACCAAAAATTTCTAAGTCCACCGACGCTATCAGTTTCTTATCCGGCATCGCAGCATTCTGGTCCGACGAAAGAAGCTGTAGAAGACCAAGTCAGATGACATACACAACAGCATATGTTGTTCCGAAAGGGAAAGCTCGAAATCCTCCGAATCCCTTTCGGTATCCTGTCGGACCGGATGAAACTTTCGGACGTCCGTACCCGACCCAGCATCGTCGGATAAAATATATGCGACAGATTCAGTTGATGCTGGGATGCTGTGATAAACTGTGCTATTAAGGAAAGCACGTCCGTTCCCGAGGCCTGTGCAGTAGTGGTCTTACGATGCATTGCCGCCGGAAGCTCCGTGTACGTTGACTCCCGCACACTACCTATGCGAACGTCCGGAGTCTGCAGGCCTCGTGTCCCTGGCTACCGGATGGTGTGACCTGGTCGCCGAAGAATCCTTGATCGGCGAAGCTGGTAATATATCGGCGGTCACGCAGCCAAGGTGCGGTCGTGTGCGCTGACGAGAAGAGGAAGCCTTAGCAGTCTCAGCGGACTGCCTATACAACGGAGCGTCCCGAGCGACGGACGTATGCTCCGCTTACGACACATTTTGTACCACAACATCTGGGGCCAGATGTTGTTGAACGAGAGAGGGGCCTCTCTCGCTTGCCATCCGGATGGACCGGAACGAGCTATGAACCAGACTAAAAGGCTTCCTGCGTTCTCCCTCCGATCCGCCGTCACTGGGTGTGCATTAGGTTAATTTATAGTGCTCGCATCACCCCAACATCATTCCTTCTAGACCGCAACGGACGAACCCGGCTGCCGAACCATTCGGTGAATGGACGCTACACCGGGCGAGCTAGCGGACGTCAAAGGCCGTCGAACCTACTAGGGTCCTCTTAGGCAATTGGCGTATTTACATGAGCACTTTTCCGCTAGCCCTTCATTAATTGTGACGACGGAGGCACACTGTTGGAAGACATCACAGATACATCACCCTAATCTTGATCGTCTGAAATAGAAATTGATAAAGTAGAGTGACCCTGCGGGAAAAGGACCGGAGTGTCCAAATCCCCAACAACATACCGTGACATACGCTTCCCATATTGTCATCGAAATCATACGATACAGAACAGGAGTTAATGCGAGTACACTGACCACATATAGAATGATAATAAAGTCAGAGGAAGACTTCCTCTTAAAACAATTGATCAATATCCTTTCAATGTGAAAAGAAAACAAGTCCTGGTACTCGCACTAACCCCTGGCAATCAAAATACATAATAATAATATGATCCATTAATATAGAAAAAATAATTGAAATCAAAATATTTTGAAAAAATATTTTTTCAGAACAGCCCAAGTTTCTGAAAAGTAACGTTGAGCCCCAATGGATCCCAAGCCTAAGTGTGGACAAAAATTTTAAAAATAATAATGTATCTAGTTATGATTAAAATAACATCAAGATATTATTTTTTAGAAATCCCCCCCTCACACAGAGGGCTGTTGTAAATGTAAACAATGAGTGTAAAAACACTAAAATAAGACTCCAGGCACCCAGGCCCAAAATCAGTTACCAAAAATACACTATCTGATGCAAAACAGAGACTTCCAGGGAAGAAACTGCAGAACATCAGATGGTAGATGCAGAACACAACGCCTAACCACCCGTAGGTGAAGACGTAAACATGGGGAAAGAACAGAATTCATTCTGTTATTCAGCTAAAACTCCCAAGAAAATTTAGTAATAATAATTACAAAAACTATGCCAAAAGCATGGGAGAATAGCAAGGGGGAACTTAAAGGACAGGGAGAGAGGAAAACACTTAAAAAACAGTGTAACTAAATAATCAGAATGACAACAAAATGGCTGCTGCCTTGAAAATAGGTAACTTAACATAATTTCATTAAAAAATTTTAAGTTACAGCCCTGATAATATTCTGTCACACATTCTTTTCCTCTCCTCCTTCTCTATCCTCCTTAGAATCACCATTTCACTAATATTTATGTGTCTGGCATCATTTAAACTGAGATTTATAAGCACAAAGATCAGTCAGATGTTAACTGATGAAGGGCCAAACTTAGAATGATTAATGGCGCCAATTTCGGAACGTCCTTGACACTGCGCATGCGCAGTAGGGGCGAAGTGTGGAGGGCCTTTCAGGACATGTTTTCTTTAGTTTTAGATGCAAATTTTGGGGATTGGGGGGCAAAATTTGTGTTTGGCCCTATATTTTAAGAGTTAGCACCAGCTATGTCTGGGTCATTGGTACAGTATAAAAATATAATAAAATTTTGTGAAAAATAAATGTTCCAAATGCCCAACCATGTTATTGCCTGGAATGTAATTAGATACAATTAATTTGTTTCTTCAGCATGGCATATCATCAAATAATTAAAAATTTTCCACTTTCCACAGCAGAAACTGTAAAGAATGTTATTTTTTAATTTTACCAAAAGATTATTTATTTATTTGATGGGGTTTAATGACACTGTCAACAGCCAGGGTCACCTGGTGTCAGACAGTTTTACAGGTGGAGGAAGCCGGAGTACCCAGAGAGAACCACCAAGCAGCGACGAGTAATGTCAGACTTCTCAATGTACCAACTCTGCAAAAGCAGGGTTAGCATTGGTTGAAGGCCAGTGGATCATCAACCTACAGTATGCCTTAGTACACAGCACCACCATGCTCCTATGTGGACAATCAGGAATAAGGGCCTTGCCCAAGGACGCAATGCAGTTGCACCTGGTGGGGATCAAACCATGGACCTTTTGGTTTGAACTCCAATGCCGTAACCACTGAGCCACCGCACTCCCTACCAAAAGATAATGAAAGCATTACCAAATCTTCAAACCTTTAATACAAAGATATTATATGTAAAATATGAAGCAATTGAGACCAGTAGTTGACAAGATGTTTTCTTATGCTTATTCAATTATACTCCAATTCTTTAATATGTTGTAACATGCATCTATGTTTAACCTAAGGACTTGAATTGCATACCTCCCTTACCCAACTGTAGGAGTCTTCATATCACAAGAAGTCTGTGTCCCTAGCTTATCTGACAAACAGTTGGATATGGTGTCCCAGGGAAGAAATGTTGAAAGTTACCCTTCACTGAGAATGCTACAAACCAGATAAAAATGTTTAAATTTTTTCATCACAATAATGTATTTTTTCATATTCATATTCAGTCTTATAGTGGCCCATGATGAATTGCTTCTCATGGAAATCAAGTAAATGTTACCCAAAATAGGGTGTTCGAAAGTTGGTTTGAATGACAAAAGCACTTCTTAAAACTGAAATACGGATGAAACCATATTATGCTGACATCCTTATTTCACTTTTTAGAAAGATTTTTAATGTTGTCGTGATAGGTACAATATTTTATGATGAGCATAAAGACGGTTATTTTTTAATTTTACCAAAAGATTATTTATTTATTTATTTATTTGATGGGGTTTAACGACAGAATATGAATTGCTTAATACAAATAATTATGAAAACATTACATAAAAGACTGGATCTATCAAGGCAACGCTAACTTTTAACAAACAAAAAATTTTAAAAATAAGGCCTAAAAAAATAAATAATCTGTTTCTCAGGCCCTCTCGCATGGTCCTTTTGGCTGCGGCATGCTCTCTTTTTATAACCATTTAAACTTGAAAAAAAAAAATTAAATGGTTTATGTCTGATATTTTACCCAAGTTAAAAAAATTGATGAATTTGTCCCTTGAGTGCAAGAAGGCTTTGCAATGCTTCAGCATTGCAAAGCCTTCTTGCACTCAAGGGATGAAATACACCACTACCCATGCTATTCTGTAGATTATGAGGCCTAAAACTTGAACCAAGGACATGAACTTTTGATTGCAAAGAAGTAATTACTGAAATAAAAAATAAAATAAAAAACCGCTCGCCCGCATGCAATTTTACAAATAATGGCCTGAGAAACAGAAGATCTACTTTGTGTAGCCAAACCAAATTAATGCAGTAATATTCCTGTACAGTAGTGGATGAACACTTTGTTTATTAGGGTTTAATGATACTTTTGACAGTAGAGGTCACCTCAGGTCTGATAGATTACAAGTGAAGGAATCCAGAGTACATAGATAGAACCACCTGTTGTGGCAGGCAACTGTTGGACTCCCCAATGTAATAACTCTGCACAAGCAGGGTTAGCATTGGTTGAAGGCCAGTGCACCATCGACGTGCAGTACACTTTACACTTTGTGGGTAAACAGGATTAAGTGCCTTGCACAAGGACACATCACAGTTACTGCTGATCAGGGTTGATACATGAACCTCGTGATTAGAAGTTCATGCTCCCAGATGAACACATTACATAAAAGACTGGCGTGCCAAGTATGACTTTATTAAGTCATCAAGAAAGAACATAATGTTCCGTTAAGTATCAAATCCTTGCACTCTGATAATACGAGAGCTCGCATAATTTTTTCTATGTTTACAGCTCCAGTAGCCCATGTTACTATTTGATGTCACCATGCAAAATATTTGAATGAGGTTTCACGTATCACAATTAGTCCATCAATGGAGTGACTTCTATACAACTTCATTGTTTCAAACGATGATGGGCTGTTTGAATTACAAATCCGTTGACAATTTGAACTAAGATAAACTGACCAAGATCTTTATCTGCTTTACTGATAATTTATCCAGTGAAGTAGTGTGGTACACGACAGGTGTAACTACTAAACTTGTAATCGTTAAAGTTGCCTCGTTCATTTCACCATGTAGATTTGGGTAGGGTCTTATTGGAAGATATGCATTATTGCAATGAATTGACAGTAACATGGTCTGAGGTTTGCAGCTCAGAGTGTTTATGTTCAATCTCGACGCTCTGCATATCAGCTGATCATAAACTCCAAGCCACAAACTTCAGACCATAAGGCTAACTGACTTAAAAAAAAAAAGCTCACTATGAAAGGCCTTAACCCTTAAGGGCCTGGACGAGAGTCTTCAATTCTCACCATTCAACAGTCTCTATACGTTTAATGGCTTTGCAGTGATTTCTTGTTAAGTCTTGGCTGCCTGTTAAGGCAGCCAAGACTTGACTAGAAACCACTGCCTAGGCAATTTGTCCATCATCAGCATGACCTCCTCCTGATAGCATGTTAAGGGCACCTGTTCTGAGTTTGAAAAAGTCAGAAGTAGGCCTTTAAAGGTTAGTGTTATTATACATGTATAATTATTTAAGTTCATTAGAAATTGTATTCCAAATTCTATGAATAATTTTGTTTTTCAATCAAACTATCATAGTAGCTGTCATGGAATACTGGAACTTGAGAATAACTGAAACTTGAATTCAGAAAGATAAGATAGACATATAACCTGACGTCACTTTCAAGCCACTGTAAACACTGAACAATGCTTTTATTCTTACACCATCTACTTCTTCTCCAACCTTTTGAGTCTCCTGAAAGAATATTTGAAACAAAATGATAAAGATAAATAAATAAAAAAAAAAACAGTACACATTCTGCATGTCTAAAAGGAAATATTTCATATGAAGATTAATAGCATTATTTTCTGTTCAGACTGAAGAAAAATACTAGAATGTGTTCAGTATTTGCTTTTTCATAAATGTTTAATCTTTAGGAGTCTATTTCTGACTTTGCAAACACTGTGTGGAACATTTACCACAACATGAGGATGTCCTCAAACTTGAGTAAAATGATCCTGACCTTATTATCTAGTCATGTCTTGGCTGCCCATACTGGTAAATAAGACTTGACTAGACATCACTGTCATGCCATTAGACTATTAGGCAGTTGAAATTCTGGAAAAATAGAAATTTCAAGTAATTTCTGTATTTATCATATCTACCACTGGAATAAATCAAGAGAGCACCATGATTTTTATTATCATTATTAAATGCCACCAACTTTGAGTACTCACATCCCAGGTGACAGTTACCAATTCCTATCATATCGAGTGGTTTTGTTTATCACAGTAAACATGAACTGCTCCGCTTCTTAGGGTTCACATGAGGACTTGCACAGTAAATCATGATAAAAATATTTGGAACAAAAAAGTAGAAAAGCAGCTTTAAGGGACAGTAAACCGTGTACATGTGTATTTGAAAAAAGTAAGCTGACCATTTGCCAAACCACAATGCTCGTTATGCAAAAGTACCCTTACATTTCGTATTTCACTTGTATCAACACATTCGTATCAATTAAACAAACTGACTTGAAAATGAGAATTTATTGCTTTATCAAATAATCTGATAAACCCCAATAATTGCTAAAGTAATGCACAATTGTTGTTAATGACGATCAATCATTCAAAAAGCAGTGATGGTATTAAAGTATTTCCACAAATTCCAAACATTATAACATGCAGCTGTGTTTATTTCTAATCACCTTCAGGCTTGAAATCAAACACTTCAAATACAGTGGCTTTTTAAGTTCCAGGGGTATAAGCATTATCAAACAAAGATATAGTGTGACTAAATACATGCATACACATAAGGAATGATTGTTTGTTTCTGTCTATTTTTTGAGTTGTGAACCACCCAAACAAAGGACAAACTGCGTAAAAGGCCATAGCACATTTACACTATATTTGGCCTTTGTTTTTGGGGGTTCATAACTCAAGAAAGAGTCAGAAAAAAATAATCATTCCTTATAATTAAACTTGAGGGGCACTAAATTTAAACACTCTCTGCTTTGCAGATTTAAAATAAAAAACAGGTCACATCATGCTTCCTAGTGATATGTTAATAATAAAGGTATACTGGTTTTCTAAAATTCTGTTTGAAATAACGATACATTTCACTGAAACATGTTCTTGTGTCATTAAAAGTTTTATTGACCAATGAATTGCATGCCACACCCACACAAAACTTCAGTCTCCTTTTCCATTTGACACGAGGGTGCTGTCATTCAAAGCAACGGTGAGTTAAATTTAATTCTGATTTTGACTATTTCCTGAGAAACTGAAAGCACAGTTTTTTTTAATGTGGAGTTCAATATAAACCCAGATGACATAAAGTGGGTTGAACTTTGTCTCAGAAAGAGTTCATTCAGGCTATTTGGAAACTGGAAAGTTTTGTTCACTTGAGTTTCATTTGTGGATTATTATAACCAGCCACTGTTTACGTTTGACTTGGGTAAAACGATGAATGTAGACGATCACCGGTTGCATATAAAAAACTGAACATGGAATAAAAAGCATAAGGATTTCATTGTTTATTCAATTTTATTTCTAAAGTCTTTTTAATATGATGAGATAAATATTAATTACTTTTCATGTTGAAACAATATGAGCGTGCAGGGGTTCCTTTCCATCCACGCAACATTAATTTTTAAGACAGACATTGGGGGCGTGGTTTTGGATGGGCCTAAATGCATTTTTTGGGGTTCATTGTGTTATGAAAAGAAAAAAAAAAGAAATACTTTGCCCAATCATTTTGCTTGAAAATGCATGAACAGAAAAAAGCTTTAATTACAGTTCAAATTTAACAAAGTAAACAAAATCAAAGATTTTACCTCTTCACTTCATCTGATTAATGACTAGTCATTTAATAGTGGATAAATATACAAGATAAAAGTCATTCTGGTTTGCTGGCTGGCAACATTCAGTACAGCTGCCATGGACTGGTCATAATCCACACATGGGCAGTGATGTCCACGCATATATTTATCAGGTAATAAAAACCATCATCAGAAAAATTTTAATTAATGAAGCACTGAGTTATACCCAGTGCTTCATTAATTCAATTTTTGATGATTATTCCCAAAATTAGTGTTTGGAATCTAATATTGTGACCGTGCAAATATTGCCCACTCATAGCGGGGGAGGAATTCGTCACATACAGGTGAATTGTGCACTTGGTGATACCTTCTTGAAATTTGGCACACTGTTAGTGTAGGCTATGAGGTTCTCAAAAACGATCGGCTACAAGTTGACACCGACCGGTGGCGACCAGTAGCGGCACAATCCAAAATGGCCGCCAGCGGCTGAAGGGAACCTCCTTTTCGACGGTCTACCGACTATACATCCGATTGTAAGGGCGCGAAAGTGAACTCTGATCCACGCACGTGTTGGAAACAGACGTGGGAGATGATGTAGAATAAAACGAGATTCTCTATACGGACGCATCAATTTCTTGGAACTTGAAAAGAGCGTTGTTTCTCCGGGATCAGCGTCATTCAGGCAAACCTGAATGACGCTGATCCCGGAGAAACAACGCTCTTTATGAAGCAGTCTCTTTGCCATACAATCTCTTGTTTGGCGTAATTCCGCAAGCAATTCTGATTTGTCTGTCGAAATTAATTCGAGAACGCGATTGTTCACAAAAATCATTCACAGAATGAGTGAGAATCCTCTTCGTGTACGGACTAGTACTGACTGGGAACGTTGTTGCTTTTGCCAGCAAGACAGTTCCAAGAAATTGATGCGTCCGTATAGAGAATCTCGTTTTCATGACGCCTATAAAGCTATTGAGGAAGACATAACGCGCTTCCTAGATAATGGCGTTGAGCTTCCATATAATTTGACCATTGATTGTTTGATGAGAGAGAGTGATGAGTGTATGTCGATGTCACTGTTGACGAATAAGGCAATATATCATAAGACATGCCGTGACAGTATTCGGACTCACATCGTACAGCGCGTGCTACACAAGCGAGAGCGAAATGAGGCAGTGGCATCCTGCTCCACGCTGAGTCCTAAAAGAACACGGACAAGTTTTGAATCTGGCTGTGACAGGAAACTGCCCCAGTGTGTTTATTGTCACAAACGCGAAGGTGACAGCAGTGAGCCTATTTGCAGATCAATGTCTGATAACAATAAACTCAAAATTATGGCAAAGGAAGCCGAGAACTGGGTTGTTTTTTCTCGGGTCAATGCAGCATTTGATTCCGCTGCTAGTGATCTTTACTATCACAAAACCTGTTATTGTAAGCTTGCCAATGAAGCACGAGCGGCTAAATCTAAAAAGTCGAAGAACGCCGAACATTCCGCGTCAGGCCTGCCCTATGACCCTCTCGTTATGGCAGAGCTCATAACATTTGTTGAACACAACGATTCCGCGATGAAGCTTGTCGATCTCAAGAATCTGTACAGTCGGAGGTTGAAGCAAGTCGGTTCTGATTGGCTTAGTGAAGAAATACATTCCACTCGATTCAAAGAACATTTGTTGCAGAAATTGGGCGATGGCTGGGACGCCTTCACACAGGGTAGAGATGTGTTTATTTCAAGTAGGTTTCGAGTTGGCTCCTTGTTGTCCGAATCTTTAACTCGTATAGTGTCTGAGGAAGAGGCAAAAAAGATAGTTGATGTGGGTCTTCTTCTGCGTAAACACATACTCATATCTCAAGCTCCTTTCACGGGATCATTTTCATCTTATTGCTTGAGCGAGCCTGTACCCAACTCACTCCTGACTCTTCTTAGAGTTCTACTTGAGGGCACATGTAGTATACAGAACTTAGGCGATGATGAGACTGTTAATGCCAAGACTCGAGTGGCTTGTACTATTTCACAGATGTTGATCAGCAATTCAGCGAAACGCTCCGAACATGCACAAAATGTTCACCAGAGACGTGACAGAGAAACTCCAATGCCTCTTTATGTGGGTTTGAAGTTGCATGCCCATGATCGTATGAAAAATCTTATCAGAGATTTTCATCAAATGGGACTCTCTGTCTCTTATGATCGCGTAATGGATGTTCGCAGGAGTTTCGCGAGAGCTGTTTCACTGCGGTTCAAGAACGAAGGTGTTGTAGTCCCAGCTAACTGCAAACGTAATGTTTTCTCGATAGGAACCACTGATAACATTGATGTATCTGGTAGATCTGATATGCATGGTACGTCCATCACACTCATTGGTCAACTGAGCAGGGACAATGTGGGTACTGATCCCCCACCACTGAGTTTAGATGTTCCAGAAGACACACAAATTGAACTCCCAGACGACTATGCATTTGTTCCTTTCGTTGAAGACTTTGGTGGGGACATCAGGCTTGAATCTCCAGATGAATGTAATGTACGGCCCAATGAATATGCAGATTTGAACGTGGGAGAGAATGACTGGTTGTCTCATGTGTCACAGATCAGCAATAAAGGGAAGGTTGATGGCAGCTGGCAGCTTGATGAAGTCCCTGTGACCTTTTCAGGCTTCTTTTCAAAACATGAAGATCAAGACAATGTCAAACCTCGTGCAGTTATTGGGGTATTCCCTGTTTTCAGTGAGCAGAAAGCGGACTCACTCAGTATGCAGAAGCATGCTATGTATGTGGTCAGGGAAGCTACTGCTTTCGTAAACCCCGGCCAGATACCTGTCATTGAAGGTGACTGTCCGTTGTATGCCAGGCAGAAAAAATGTCAATGGCTGTTCCCAGAGGAGATAGGTGAGGATCGAATGGTGTGTATGATTGGATTCCTGCATCTTGAAATGTGCACCCAAGAAGCTGGTGGTAAGCTTATGGGTGGTTCTGGTTGGGAGCGAATGTTTCACCTCGCAAAGATATTCACACCCGGTGTAGCATCATCCCTACTTGGTGGGAAACATGTCAAGAGGACGCGACAGGCATATCTTCTCACTCTAGCTTGGCTTGAGATCCTCAGAAAGAATGCTTATGAGATTTACTGTCAGCAGACTGGGCCCCATGAGTCATTTGAAATGTGGGAACAGAGGATTCTTTCACAATCTCCAACTGCGCGCTATTGGGGTGAAATCGTTCGGAACTTTCTCTTGACAAGCTGTCAATTCGTTCGGAACCAACGAATCGGTAACTGGCCTGGTACACTGTGTTCTATCGATGAGTTGTGCAGTTACTTTTTTGCCCTAGGACATACAAATTATTGTCGGTGGGTCCCCGTATTTCTGAGAGACATGTCTCAGCTACCCAGGCGGCATCCTTCAATCCACAACAAATTCATGGAAGGCCATTTTGTGGTCCAGCGTAGTGAGAGGAAGTTCAGTATGATGGGTTTAGATCAGAGCCAAGAACATAGTATCCAACTACTCAAAGAAGACAGTGGTCCAAAAGGTCTCTATGGCCAGGCTGAAGAGAAAGTCGTTATTGAGCTTTCAAGGTCAGAAGTTCTGCGTGTTATAGATGAGTATGAATATGCAAGTTTCCACACAACATCATCAGATAACACGGAACACCCGGAAAGTTCGGTATCAGAGCAGAAAAAATTTCTGAATCAATTGAAATCTCTCCTCGATCTGGTGAATCAGGGACTCATTATCAACCCTTATGATGAAACTAGTGGTCAGCTGGTGACATTAGATACTGGTGAATATATGGACCCCGAAGTTAGTAAGAGTTTACGGTCATTACCCGAAAGGGGCAAGCATTTATATTCCACTTTCTTGAAGGAAAGGCTTGTGGAATGCACCGTACCCCTGAATGATGTTATTCCCAAGGCAAATATATATACCTTCCTTAACCCACCCCCAGCCAACCTGGACAAAGGCCGAGACAAACTCATGTCAAGTAAAGCAACTGCCGCAATAGTTACCCAGATGTTCGTTTCACTGCAAGCCCGGCCTGATTCAAACATGGATGAGTTTTTCATGCACGAGAATGCACGTGATCCGCCAGCATTATCCGATAGAGGTAAGCTACGGAGTGGGACAAAATCTCAAATTCTCAATTGTTTACCAGCTATTCCTGCACAAGGGAAGAATTCAGCAGCTAGACAAGCTTCAGTTGTCATCTTGGATATGCCTGCTGTAGTCCATGTAATCAAACCACAGAAAGCGGATCTGTTTGGAGAATATGCTCGATTGCAATTATTGCCATACATCGAATCTCTGATTAACACGAACACCACAAGGGTTGATGCGATCTATGACTGTTACCCCGAAGGCAGTTTGAAGAATCAGACGCGAGCAAAACGCCTCGGTGAGACAGCAGTTAGGTTGATACGGGTGTCCGAGAACGTCCCTTTACCTAAAGGGAAGAATTGGCAGGCATTCTTGAAAGTTAGTGAGAATAAAGACGAATTTTTCAAGTTCCTGTCTGCTGAACTGCTGAAATTAACATCAACATCCGAGTACCAGTTGTTAACGACATCAGGAGAATATGTACTATGCAATAAGGATGTTAGCTTATGTGACATATCTCCATCGAACCACGAGGAAGCAGACACGCGCATGATGCTTCATCTCAACCATGCAGTCTCACAAGGTCACAAAATAGCTTTTCTTCGCACGGTTGATTCTGATGTCGTCATTCTGTCTTTGCACCATTTCGCAACATTCCGTGACCTTGGACTCAGTGAGCTGTGGATTGGGTTTGGAATTGGAAAGGCATATAAAGATATGCCAATTCATGAGATAGCTTCACAACTTGGACCTGATTACTGTAAGGCCCTGACTTTCTTCCACGCCTTCACAGGTTGTGATGTAACATCCAGCATGCTCGGCATTGGGAAGAAGACAGGATGGAATGCATGGATGAATTTTCCCGCATCAACTGAAATGATGATAGAATTGACTGAGAATCCGCAAGTCTTTTCAGAGGATTCCCCTCATATGCAGCATATCGAAAAACTCACCATACAGATGTACAGTAACAGTTGTGTCAGTACACGTGTCAATGATGCGAGACGGCATATGTTCACACATGGCCTTAAGTCTATGGAAAACATCCCGCCCACCAAAGCAGCTCTGTATCAACATGTAAAAAGGGTAATTCTTGTGTCATCTTTCATTTGGCATCGTGCTCTGCAGAAACACTTATGTGTGCCAGACCCATCACAGTACGGATGGGAGTGGAATCCACGTCTCAATATTCTGGTCCCATTTTGGACTCACCTAGGAGACGCAAGTGCTGCATGTGCACTGATGCTCCACTGTAGTTGTGCCAAGGCCTGCAAGGGCAATTGCAAATGCTTGAAAGCTGGATTAAGGTGCACACCTTTGTGTAAGTGTGAAGGTGGCTGTTGTAACAATATTGAGTAGTATACTGTCATGTTAGGACCAGTCATCTCCTATTCTGGTATTTTTTTTTCCATTTTCGGCCAGTTAACACATGTCATGTTTCTAGTTGAGTTGATTTTGCTAACAAATGTTCATCCCATGTGGCTTGCTACATTGTCCGGGGTATAGGAATACAGTTTTAGATTTCGGAAAATAGTCTGTTATTTACTGCACAAGACGGTGTTAATTCATGCATAGCATGATACAATATCCCCAACTATTTTGCCTCTGTACAACAGTTGATACCTTCGTTCACCCGTGTGTTCATCTATGGTATCCTTGTCTTTCTCTGGCCATAGGCCACATGTGACTAGTCAGTTCCTACTCCATAGCAAATCAACTTGGAAATCCTTCATCTTGTAGCGCACTCATGTCTCAATGAATCCATACCTGAGTTGATCTAATAAATCTAACGTAAGGTATCAAATTGCCATACCGGATCATATTTCGATAAGTTATTCGCTAAAACATTTCGACCACTCATCGACATCAAAGGTCATGTTTTGGCTCCCAGTGGTGGCTATATCTCTATATCCCTGGTAAAGTAGCATACCATGAGGGATGGGCATTAAGTGTCGGCAACATTAATCCTGACTTGGAACACACCACATCTTAACTGGCCGAAAATGAAGAATACTACTTGTAGTCAAAAAATATTCCTGTACCTCGAATGACTGCAAACATACACTCACCCCTTCTAGTCCCATTTTGCCAATGTTCTATACTGGCAAGATAACATTGTATAATTAACAACGGGAACTAATGCATCCCGAGTTCATTCCAGCACTGCCCTTGCTGGCAGACGTGTCGCTATGGTGTTGAGATTGAACCAGAACTCCTCTAGAAATTTGATAGTTTTATTTTCTTAGAAAATAAATCTATCGAAAATGCCGGAAGTTGAGAATAGACTGTCACTTTAATTGGATTATCAAATGTCCAAGTATCCCCACTGCTGCATACTATCGAGTACCCTTGTTCATGTGTTGACAGGAATCTCTCATACCATGTTCATTTGACCATTGCATTCCCGAGAAACATTCAACACTAATTTATCTACGGACGGACGATCATACTGACAGTCAGACACACAGACGCACACATCGACGGAAATTCTGATCCCATTATCCATTAATCTTCCCCCCAACTTGTTCCAAGGGCTTCACTCCATCATTCACATCAATTACAGCACATGTATGGTGTTAGGTTTGGAGCTTCAGTTGTGCGATCGGCGAAAATAGCTTTTTTTCGATCCGCTTGGCGGCCATTTTGGATTTCGCTGCTAGTGGTGGCTAGAGGATGGTGCCAACTTGTAGCCGATCGATTTTGAAATCTCTGATGCCTACCCTTACATCATGCCAAATTTCAGGAAGGTATCACCAAGTGCACAATTCTAGCGAATTCCTCCCCCGCTACTCATGGAAAGTGACCACTCCACGGTGGACATACTGTAGTCCAACGTTCCCAGCATGGAAATTATATTTTTCCTCCAGAACCTTAAGCAGGGACCGACCTGGGCATGCGCCAGTGCGTATTTGGTTCTGAAACATCAGGACCTGGCTCTTAAATCTCAGAAATAGGCTTCTCAGTTGGCGCGTAACTTATCAGATCATATTTTGATATTCTTTCGATGGATAATTGAGAGAGACACTCTTACATGTATTATATATATGATTATCATTTATCATTGTTGTAGAGTGCTTAAGTTAATACTTCAAGTCTATTTATCAAAAAGTTACTAACTGACTTAGATAAAGAGACATAAGACTCTATTGTAAACTATCCTAGAGTGCATAGGTATGAGGTAACATAAACCTATAACCGTAATAATAACAAGCTGCAGTAGATCTTGTCAAACAAGTATACTAAAAAGTTGCTATGAGTAGTATGGAGAGATCAACAATATGAATATAATGATCCCTACACCAACGACGGAAGAGCCTCCACTTTAGCCGCATAAAATAGCGAAGAAGAGGATCTCCTATAGGAAGAAATCGCGTCCAAAGCTCGTCCAGTACAATGCTTACAATGCAATACGGACCACACAACGGAATACATGAAGGTTGCGACCTTGTGGGTTGTGAAAAAGATGACACGATTTACCCAGCGAAAAAAGATCCTCTCATTGAGGAAGATTTCACGTTAAGTCCCACAGTAGACAACAGAGTAAATTACCCATGGTCTTTGTGAAGATAGAGATGCTATCAACAGAAATGTATTGTGGTTGTTTATCTTAGCAATACGTGCTGAAACAACAGCGCCGGAGGATACTCGTATCCTATCATTCCGTCCTATAGATCAATAGAGCGTTAACAACATTAGCTCAGAGATCCGGACAAGCTAACACATACGTCTGCAATTGATTAGCAAGCTGTGTCGTAAATAAATCATTATTGGGCGCTCCCATAGATAGCAAATCTGATTGAATACTTGTTTGTTGAGAGTCCATTCTGACAGCAACAAGCGACCCCTAAGAGAACGGGAGTCCGGTAAAACAATCAGACGACCCGGAATATGACGGACCGAAACAGAACTTGGTGTACTATAACCAACAGACGGATTCTTTCCATTAAATTGAATAACGGAAACGAATGAGTGCCTCCCTGGTTCCGGAGATACGCCACTACTGTCGAATTAACGGACAGGATTTGGGCATGCGTTTCTGAATAATGTTCATGCAATGACATAAAGCAAGCCTAAAAAACATTATTCCGCGGAAGATAATTGGTTGCTAAGAGACTGCGGAACCCAAAGACCCTGGCACTTCGAATCCGTTGGGATCAATATTATATCCCAATCTGTTTGACTGGCAACCGTCATAACTGCAACACTCGGATCCGGCAACTGCAGTGGCACTCTCTGAGTCAACCACCGAATGTTTGCCCCAGTCTGAATCTCTTGTAACACTAGATAGACAAGAGAACGTGTAAATCAAGCAATTCATGGATTGCTGAAAAGTTGCCGTCAAAGAGAAGCTTCTCCGAGAACGAAGCGACTCTGAGAGAGTTCTTAACCTTAGTATCCACGCGCGTGGATGTAGCTAGGGCTGCGTCACGTCTAACCAACTCCAATCAGCCACTGAAGGGCGGAGTTATACGTGAACAAACTACTGCCCTCAAAAGAAATCACATTGAGAATAATATCCCGTAAATCTTTACTTGAAGACGTAATGATAACGCCTCAGTAAGGTGGATTACGTATGATAAAGCGTCTAAGTTAAGTCTACTAGACATCATTGTCATTTCCAACATTGAGGTTGGAAAAGACATAGACGGCGAAAAAGAATATTTCCAGTCTTTAACCACACCGTCTAGACGCATATGAACTCTCGGTATGCCCTGCTCTGCCAAATAAACTATTCATATAAATGATAAAACGGCAGAAATGAGCAACGCGGACAAGAAACTAAACTATCATGCTTGGTAGCAGGCTTGCATGCATATATAGCGTCGAAAAATAAAACACATGTTGTAATGAAATTATTGGACTGCGTCGGTAAGTCAGGGACAATGTCCCTGAACCGATCCAAAATTCCGAGTCCAATGACGCTATAAGTCTCTTATCCAACATCGCAGCAATGTAGTCCGAAATAATAATCACTGGAAGATAATGCCAGAAGATATGAATGGCAGCTTCCGATACTACGAAAGGGAAAACTCGAAATCTTTCGAATCCCTTTCGCCATCCTGTCGGACCCTAAAGCGTTTGGTCGTCCGTACCTGATGCAACCGCGGACCGCACCGACCCAGCGCCATCGGATAATTCCTGAATCGACCAAGAAACTGTCGATTGCTGGGATGCTGCGAAACAACTGTGCTAACTCGGATAGCACGTCCGTCACTGAGGCCTGAAGAGAAGCGGTCCTACAATGCATTGCCGCTGGAAGCTCCGTGATCGTTACCCCGTGCATACTACCAATATGCGAGCGAACGGAGTGTATAGGCCTCATGTCCCTTGGCTACCGGATGGCGTGACCTATTCGCCGTGGAATCACTGAATGACGAAACTGATCGGATACTTGAGGTCACGTAGCCAATGTGTGGTCGTGTGCCCTGCTGTGAGGATGAGGAAGCATTATCGACAGTCTCTCGGACTGTCAATATAACGGAGCGTCCTGACCGACAGACATATGCTCCGAATGTAAAATATCTGAACCACAACATGCGGTCCCCTATGTTGTTGGACGAGAGAGGGACCTCTCTCGTTCACAGCCCGGACAGACCTGGACAAGCCAGGAACCGGACTAACAGGCTTCCTCCGATCTGTCCTCAATCTGCCGTCACTGGGTGAGTACTAAAGTAATTAAAGTGCTCGCATCACCCAAATCTCCTTCCTAGACCGCAACGGACGAACCCGGCAGCCGAACCATTCGATGAATGCACGCTACACCGGGTGAGCTAGCGAATGTCACTCCCTACAAGGGATCTCTTAGGCGATAGACATATTCCATGAGCACTTATTGCCGCTAGCTCTTCATTAACTATGACGACAGAGGCATACTTTTGAAAGACATCTCCGTAACTTTGCGAACAAGAAACCAGAAATGCTTGGTTATAGCAAGCATATAATAATAATATATATAGCGTCGTTCAATAATTCGAAAGTTTGTGTGACATTATTGGACTATGTCGGAACTGAGGGACGATGTCCCTGAACCGAACCAAAAATTTCTAAGTCCACCGACGCTATCAGTTTCTTATCCGGCATCGCAGCATTCTGGTCCGACGAAAGAAGCTGTAGAAGACCAAGTCAGATGACATACACAACAGCATATGTTGTTCCGAAAGGGAAATCTCGAAATCCTCCAAATCCCTTTCGTTATCCCGTCGGACCGGATGAAATTTTCGGACGTCCGTACCCGCTTCTGCGGAGCGTCCCGACCCAGCATCGTCGGATAAAAAATATGCGACAGATTCAGTTGATGCTGGGATGCTGCGATAAACTGTGCTATTTAGGAAAGCACGTCCGTTCCCGAGGCCTGTGCAGTAGCGGTCTTACGATGCATTGCCGCCGGAAGCTCCGTGTACGTTGACTCCCGCACACTTCCTATGCGAACGTCCGGAGTCTGCAGGCCTCGTGTCCCTGGCTACCGGATGGTGTGACCTGGTCGCCGATGATTCTCTGACTGGCGAAGCTGACTGGATATCCGAGGTCACGTAGCCAAGAGCGGTCGTGTGCGCTACCATGAGAATGAGGAAGCCTTATTGACAGTCTCTCCGGACTGACTATATGTCGGAGCGTCCCGAGCGACGGACGTATGCTCCGAATGCGAAACATTTTGTACCACAACATCTGGGGCCAGATGTTGTCGTACGAGAGAGGGGCCTCTCTCGCTCGCCGTCCGGATGGACCAGAACGAGCTATGAACCGGACTAAAAGGCTTCCTCCGTTCTCCCTCTGATCCGCCGTCACTGGGTGTGCATTTGGTTGATTTATAGTGCTCGCATCACCCCAAAATTCCTTCTAGACCGCAACGGACGAACCCGGCTGCCGAACCATTCGGTGAATGGACGCTACACCAGGCGAGCTAGCGGACGTCAAAGGCCGTCGAACCTACTAGGGTCCTCTTAGGCAATTGGCGTATTTATATGAGCACTTTTCCGCTAGCCCTTCATTAATTGTGACGACGGAGGCACACTGTTGGAAGACATCACAGATACATCACCCTAATCTTGATCGTCTGAAATAGAAATTGATAAAGTAGAGTGACCCTACGGGGAAAGGACCGGAGTGTCCAATTCCCCACTAACATACCGTGACATACGCTTCCCATATTGTCATCGAAATCATACGATACAGAACAGGAGTTAATGCGAGTACACTGACCACATATAGAATGATTATAAAAGTCAGAGGAAGACCTCCTCTTATTACAATTGATCAATATCCTTTCAATGTGAAAAGAAAACAAGTCCTGGTACTCGCACTAACCCCTGGCAATCAAAATACATAATAATAATATGATCCATTAATATAGAAAAAATAATTGAAATCAAAATATTTTGAAAAAATATTTTTTCAGAACAGCCCAAGTTTTTGAAAAGTAACGTTGAGCCCGAATGGATCCCAAGCCTAAGTGTGGACAAAAATTTTAAAAATATTTTAAACAATTTATTCAACACTTACGAACAATAATAATGAATCTAGTTATGATTAAAATAACATCAAGATATTATTTTCCAGAAACCCCCCCCTCACACAGAGGGCTGTTGTAAATGTAAACAATGAATGTAAAAACACTAAAATAAGACTCCAGGCACCCAGGCCCGGAATCAGTTACCAAAAATACACTATCTGATGCAAAACAGAGACTTCCAGGGAAGAAACTGCAGAACATCAGATGGTAGATGCAGAACACAACGCCTAACCACCCGTAGGTGAAGACGTAAACATGGGGAAAAGAACAGAATTCATTCTGTTATTCAGCTAAAACTCCCAAGAAAATTTAGTAATAATAATTACAAAAACTATGCCAAAAGCATGGGAGAATAGCAAGGGGGAACTTAAAGGACAGGGAGAGAGGAAAACACTGAAAAATCAGTGTAACTAAATAATCAGAAAGACAACAAAATGGCTGCTGCCTCGAAAATAGGTAACTTAACATAATTTCATTAAAAAATTTTAAGTTACAGCCCTGATAATATTCTGTCACACATTTTTCCTCTCCTCCTTCTCTATCCTCCTTAGAATCACCATTTCACTAATATTTATGTGTCTGGCATCATTTTAAACTGAGATTTACAAGCACAAAGATCAGTCAGATGTTAACTGATGAAGGGCCAAACTTAGAATGATTAATGGCGCCAATTTCGGAACGTCCTTGACACTGCGCATGCGCAGTAGAGGTGAAGTGTGGAGGGCCATTCAGGACATGTTTTCTTTGGTTTTAGATGCAAATTTTGGGGATTGGGGGGCAAAATTTGTGTTTGGCCCTATATTTTAAGAGTTAGCACCAGCTATGTCTGGGTCATTGGTACAGTATAAAAATATATCTATTTTCGTCTAAAAGGCACCCGGCTATTAATTATTATTAATTTATTGGTCCTTAATGCCACATCAGCAGCTAAGGCTATATCATGGCGATCCCGGTTATTAAAATCGCAAGCTTCAAAATGTATGCCGCCTCCGGAATACTTAGATAGGTCAAAAACTGGTAATATCAATGTGTACAACTTTAAACTTGTCCAATTGAATCCCAATGGAAAGTTATCTAATAGAACTTATATGTTTCTTAGCCAACACACAGACGACCATGTTCAGGTGTACAATTAAGTCCAATAATGAATCTCCAAATTGTAACGGTTCATTTATATAAACGAATAAATCATATCGAACCTCCCTATGCAGTACTTAAATCGTTAGATAAGTAAGGCCGGCACAGTAATATTAAGGCTTGAAACAGTGACCAATTGCTTTTTCACTATATGAAAAAGAAACTTCACGCTATATTCCCAAGCTATACTGCTGCTGCTATTCTCAATAAAGAGTAGTAAAGCTAAAAAGCTTGTAGTTAGCCAAAGCAAGCATAATGACACTAACCTGGCATGACTCGTAATGCTTTAGTGTTAGTTATCTAGAATAGTATAGAAACCGTAGGGCTCCTTCACGTCTGACCGACTCCATATTGTTACTAAGGACAGAGGGGGACATGATTACAATATTGTAAGGAATATACCCGCTGAAACAACGTCGACATATCCCTTGAAATCAAGACAGTACGCCATGTCATCAAATAATACACCATATAAACATGATATCCAATTCATCAATTGAAAATATAATCCACAACAATAGATTTGATAAAAATGAAGTGGGAGACGAAAAATATGTTCCGGCACCCGATCATAAGAAACCTACATGAACTCCTTGCACCTCATACCAATTATAGAAGGAATATAATCCTGAAAAGAGCTAACTATAGGCATTCGAAAGAACGCTCATTAATCATACTAGGTTAATATGGCATTACCACTAGAGATAAAACCCTCAGACATCTAACACAAAAACAACACCGCTTAGGAGAGAACAAACTCTTCTCATATAACGGTACCTTGACTGATAGGACAGTGGTCTCTGCCTGTCTGAAGCAGCTAAAGGTCTTCCTATTCGTGAAGACAATTAAATGGCAGATAATTGCGGCCCTAGAAGCTCACTAAAGGAGACTTACAACGCTAGCCGCTAATGACAGGGAAAAAACACCGCTCATACTTCTAGCTAGGCTACTAAGGTGTCAACAATAAGACTAAAGTCTATGACACCTAAGAAAACGACACCAAGAAGGAAAAAAACACTCTTTTCCTTTGTGGTTCTGTTCCAAAAAGACAGAGGTCTCGGCCTAGCTAATGGAGCTTAGAAGACTTCATCCCCGTGAAGACAGATAACTCGGTGTAATTTTTGTGACTTTAGAAAGCTTACTAGATGAAGACTTACAATGTTAGTCGCTCAAGTTAAGGGGAAAAAGGGCCACGCTTGATTCTTATAAGGCGTCAACAAAAGGACTAAATGACCCAGACGCCTACGAATACAACACCGAGAAGGAAACAACGTACTCTTTCCTTTCAATGGCACTAATTCCAAAGAGACAGCAGTCTCCTATTAGACAGCGTAGCTAATAAGTCTTCATCCCGTGAAGACAGATATCTCGGTTAAACTGCGACCTTGAAAGCTCACTAAACGGAGACTTACAACATAAGTCGCTCAAGGTAAGGAATAAGGACTGCTCTAACGACCGAAATTCCACAGAGACACTAGCCTCAGGTAGCTAATGCAGATTATTAGTCTTCATCTCCATGAATACAAATATCTGTTTCACCTGCGGCCTTGGAAAGCTCACTAAACGGAGACTTACAACGTTAGCCACAATATATAAAAAGACCGCTGTAACAATATGTAAGGCCACTATGACGTTAGACACTAATGATATACACAGACCGCTCTTAATTCACATAAGCCAAACTAAGGCAACAACAATAGGACTAATTGCCTTTGATGCCTAAGAATATTACACCGAGAAGGAAAGCGTAATTCTTTCCTTCTGACGGCCTTATTCCAAAAAGCTAGCAGTCTCAGCATAGCTAACACAGCCTAAAAGTCACATATCGGTGAAAACAGATATCTGTGTGTTACCCTGCAGCTTTAGACAGCTCACTAAATGGAGATTTACAACGTTAGCCGCTAATGTATAAGAAAAGACCGCTCTAACTGTACATAAGGCTACTATGGCATCCACAATAGCAATAAATGCTTCTGACACCCAAGAATATAACACCGAGAAGGAAAAGACGTACTTATTCCTTCTAACGGCTCTATTCCCAACAAAACAGCTATCTCAGCCTATCTATGAGCTATCAATCTTCTATTCATAAGAAATAGATCATTGCCTTTCTTATAATATTGCTAAGCCAAGGGATAATTGGACCAAAGCCTTCAACACCTGAGCAGAAAGATCCGGGAAGGAAGATCGTCTTTCCTTTGCCTGGTACCTTAAGCTGTTTTTTGCCTAGCAAACGCAGACTTTTGTTCAGATGGAACAAGATTCGAGGAGCTTATGAATAAAAATTCATAGCCTTAATGTGCCATTCCGTGAGGGATGGAGAATCAACCTCTGAAGCCCTCTCACCATCTGAAACATGGTCAACACCAGCCGAACGTACAGATGACTGGGCCAACCCAGCAACATCCGATAGCTCACTACCGGAGACTGTTGATGGCAGAACCTGGGATGGAGATCTGTCCCCAGATCTTTCGATGCATATCCCATATAAAAATGCCTCGAATGACTAGCTACAGGTTAATCCGACTTCGGTGATGAAGACTGGGAACATCTCCGTGGAACAGCATGAACATGTGAAGTTGGATAGCTAGTGTGTGGTCTAACATGAGAGGAAGAAGCCATAGCTGCAACCGGCCCTGGTTGCAGTGTGGATGGAGTGTCCCAAACCACAAGCGTTTATGGGTGTCCTAAGTCATTAAAGTTTCTCGAAGTGAAAAAAGTTGGCCCAGACTGCTGACGGAATGGAGATGGATCTCCAGACCTTGCCGAGCGTTCTGTTTAGAAACTTGTAGGCTTCTACCCCATAGCGTGCTTTTTCATGGAAGCCGTAACAACAGCCAACCCTGGCTGAAGTGTGGAAGGAGCATTGCTCCGATTCATTAAAGTTTCTCACAATGGACAGTCGACCCTGACTGCTAACAGGACGGAAAATGCTCTCCAACTCATGATCTGGCCCCAGATCTCGGTAAGTATACCGTTGAAAAACTTGTAGGCTAATCCCCTTTGCATGTGCTTCCATGAAAGAAGAAGAAGCCATAACCGCAAACGACGCCGGCTGCATTGTGGAAGGAACATGTTCCAACTCATTATAGTTTCTCGCAATGGACACAGTCGACCCCGACTGCTAACGGGATGGAAAGGGTTCTCCAACTCGTGATCTGACCCCCAGATCTTGCTGAGCATCCCGTAGAGAAAATGAAAGGCTTCTTCTCCTTATTGCCATCGTCGCTGGGTGAGCTTTATATTATAAGGTGCTCGCTCTACCCACATTATAAAAGGGACCACCACTGCACCAGTCGAGATAGCTGCATGCAGAAAATTAAGCTACTCCGGCTTCAATCCTGTGCATTAATATCATGAGCACTTTGGCAGCTAGCTCTATTTTACTCATCCGATCGGGGCTCATCAGAGTGCGACGACAGCAGCACGTAATGGACAGGTGTCAAAGTACCATCACCATTTTCTTGTTCCTCTGAAACAGAGACTGAAAGACTAGTATTAGCCAGAGGTGAAGGCTCCCATCGAAACATCACCGGCCACCACACAGGTCGACACCCGTTTCCAATGTTCACATCCCATAGTACAAGTACTGAAGGAGTGCCGCGACAATCAGCAAACAACAAGCCTTTATTCCGAGGCTTCTTGGACTTACACTAAGTACCAATTATTATAATGGCAACAATAATGAAGCCAAAAACATAAGACTGCTGCACTCACAAAAATAAACATCACAAGGATACATAACATAGACAAAAACAAAAATTTTCGAATAAAATTTTAAAAACATTTTCAAAAAATTTTGAATGAAGCCTTAGTGCCCCAAGGGAACCTCATGAGCCCAAGGACACCCCGATAGAGCCTAAGTGTGGACAACCACTAACTAATTAAAGCTAAACTAAGGAATAAGATATACTATGTATCCTAATAGAAAAACAATAATGGTTTTAAGTAAACATTGAATTAATACGAATCCAAAACATTATTGAACAGACAACAACACCAAGAGGAAAAATCGGAAACTAACCAACAACAGGCACAACAAAGGCCCAGAGTCAGTAACCGATGAACAACCACCTGATTCAAAGCTAGATCTTCATATGAAGAAAAAACAATGCATCTGGTAGAAGATGCAAGTATAGAAAAACGTCCTGAACCGAAACAGACGGGACGTAACCATAGGGGATAAACAGAATACCTATTCTGTTTACAAGTTAAACTCCCAAGAATTTAATAAAAAATTCTTTAATAAAAAACCCGAAAGAGCTTGGGAGAATAACAGGAGGGTTCAGGAGAGAGAAGGGAAGTAATAGTAACAAAACAACAGTGGAGTCATATTATAATGATGACGTTCAGAATATCCCGAAATTAGGGAACATGAATAATTTTACATAAAAATTATAAAGTTACAGCCCTGAACAACCAAAACCACCATTATTCACTTCCAGCATCCTGTAACTCTGTTGATTCCATGAAAACCTTCAATGATTTGTGTATGGCATTTTCAAAAATGAGAATTTAAAGCACAGATGTCAGTTCAGTTGTTACTGAATTTGGGCCAAACAGAAGAATGATGTTTGCGCCAATTCCAGTCTTGGCATTTTCAAAAATGAGAATTTAAAGCACAGATGTCAGTTCAGTTGTTACTGACTTTGGGCCAAACAGAAGAATGATGTTTGCGCCAATTCCAGTCTCTTCCTGGGTACTGTACATGCGCAAGTACTAAAAGTATGAGGGCCAGATAGGACTTTTAATTTTTGGTATTGTATGCAAATTTTGGGGATTGGGGGGTTCAAAATTTGTGTTTGGCCTTTAATAATGTTAAGGTTGCACCAGCTAAGACTGGGCCATTGGTTTTAGTATAAAAATATTCATCTCACTTTAACTCAAGATATCATTGGTGATAAAATCCATTCAATTTACAGAGAGAAAATTGGATTAAATATGCCCAAATTATACTTATTTCAGAGGCAAGAAAAATTCTATCCTGGAAAGAAATATCCACCAGCAGCATGCATGGAGTGATGAGCTTGTATTGGATAGGCCAAATAGGTCTACACATTTTGGGAATTCAGTGGTTGCCAGAATAATTCTTCAGTTGATCATCATTTTTTTTTATTCAATTAACAGGTTACTCTTCAACTTGTATGTAATTAACATGTCAAATTTGTACAAAGACATGGTAAATGGTTTGGCATCTGAAAATTATTCAATTAAAGAACCTCAGTGAGCACGCTCACATACCCCACACGCCCTGATATTTCAAGCTCTAATCATTTTTTAAAAATAAACATAGATTCTAGGAATACTGCAGAAAACAGTGTTCTGTAGTTTCAATGGTACTGAAAGAATTCAAGCAGAGAAAAAGCCCGGAAAACTGTAATTTTTATGAACTTTTCAAAGTCTATGGGGCCGTAATTTTGGTAAAAATCAGTGGAGCGGAACAAAACCCAAACTTGTTCTGTAGGCCACCATGTTAGACTAACATATCAAAAATCAGTTCAATATCTGGAAGCGTGTAGGAAAAAAGTCTGCAAAACTGTAATTTTGATGAACTTTTCAAAGTTCAAGGGCTGTAATTTTGGTAAAAATCAGTGGAGCGGAACAAAATGCAAACTTGATCTGTAGGCCACCATGTCAGACTAACATACTAAACATCAGCTCAATATCTGGAAGCGTGTAGAAAAAATGTCCGGAAAACTGTAATTTTAATGCATTTTTCAGAGTCTAAGGGTTGTAATTTTGGTAAAAATCAGTGGAGCGGAACAAAACGCAAACTGGTTCTGTAGGCCACCATGTTAGACTAACATACCAAAAATCAGCTCAATATCTGGAAGCGTGTAGGAAAAAAGTCTGCAAAACTGTAATTTTGATGAACTTTTCAAAGTTCAAGGGCCGTAATTTCGGTAAAAATCAGTGGAGCGGAACAAAATGCAAACTTGATCTGTAGGCCACCATGTTAGACTAACATACCCAAAAACAGCTCAATATCTGGAAGCGTGTACAAAAAAAGTTCAGAAAACTGTAATTTTGATGAACTTTTCAAAGTTCAAGGGCCGTAATTTTGGTAAAAATCAGTGGAGCGGAACAAAATGCAAACTTGATCTGTAGGCCACCATGTTAGACTAACATACCAAAAATCAGCTCAATATCTGGAAGTGTGTAGAAAAAAAGTCCGGAAAGTTAAAAAATTTATAGTAATTTATATATTTTTTATACTTACCAATGACCCAGACTTAGCTGGTGCTAACTCTAACAAAACCAGGGCCAAACACAAATTTTGCCCCCCAATCCCCAAAATTTGCATCCAAAACAAAAAGAAATCATGTCCTAAAGGACCTCCATACTACGCCTCTACTGCGCATGCGCAGTGACGCAGACGTCCCGAAATTGGCGCCAATTATCATTCTTACTGGCAGTGCCTGGTCAGCGCTATGTACTCAGCGGGGAGGCAAGAGTTCCCAACTCCAGGGAGGGCCATCCCCGTCTGGGTCATTGGTAAGTATAAAAAATATATAAATTACTATAAATTTTTTAACATTTTTATACTGTACCAATGACCCAGACTTAGCTGAATAGTAAACAGGCTGGAGGGCCTAGGACATAGAGGAAAATCCAATAAGCTCAACTATATAGTAAAGAGGTAACCCCTTAAGGAGAAAAGGAGTATTAGGCTTTACATGTATCTTTCTTATTTAATATTAAATTAGAAAGATACACTACCCTTAATAATTGAGCACAATAACATTCATGTTCTCTATTAACATCCAGAATAACCCTTATACTAATTATTTTTAAAGCAAGCCAATAAATAAAGTAGTCCAGAGAATTGAGACTCTTTATAGTCATTTAAAAGTGTCCGAGTATTGTATATTAAAGCCCGTTTGACACTTGACATATACAAATGCTTCACACCGAGCTACACTTTAAAAATAAGACATGAATGAATTTAAACATTAATATTACACTTTAAAACCATCCCGGAAGCGACTCAGAAATACTGACTTGGAGGAGGCATTCCCTTGCTTTTCACTATAAAGCAGGTGACCTAAGGGAACACCCGCCCCCCCCCCCCCCTTCCCCTTGCCCTGGGTCAAATAGCCCAGAGCGAAGAGGGCAGCCGGACGGAGTCACTGCCGGAACAGAAAGCCTGCATAACTATAGTTGCAACTGTTTAGTGGACGACATTCTGAGCAACAGATAACGGACCTAAACAATGCAGGTCTCCAGAAATGGACTCAATATTTCTGAGATAAAAATTCGTAAATGTGGATGGCTGAGACCAATAAGCAGCCTTCATTAAATCTGTAATAATAGCAACACTATTAGCATAAGCCCAGGAAGTAGAAAGAGCTCTTACTTCATGAGCAGAAATCTTAAGCACAGACTGCTGAGAAGAAGATAAATCTTCATAAGCAGTACGGATAGTTAACTGAATCCAGCTAGCAATAGAATGGACTGAAATCTCCTTTCTATTAGGCATCAAAGACAGAAAGAAACGTTTCCGTCCCTTTCTGATAAACTGAGATCTCTGTTTATAGATACGTAGTGCTCTAACAGGACAGAGTAAAGGCCTACGCCCGTCTGAAGACGGAAGAGCCTTAATAACAATAGGTTCCGGATATTTATTAGGAGCCTGATTCTTAGCTAAAAAACCCACATTAGTAGTGAAGGTGATAGTGTTCCCAACACTACGATAATGAGAATCATCCACCGATAGTGCATGAAGCTCACTGACTCTTCTGGCAGAAGAGAAAGCTAAGAGAAAAGCTGTCTTATAAGATAAGAATTTGAAATCTACTGTCCCAAGAGGTTCAAATGGCTTTTCCTTCAATTTAAGGAGAACCCAAGCTAAATTCCACTTAGGAATTAATCTAAGAGTTCTGGGTCTATTAATCGAAAAGTTTCTAACCAACTTCGATAAAGAGACATTAGATCCAATTTGTAAACTATCATGATGTGCATAGGTATCAGATAACATAGATCTATAACCCTTTATAGTAACAGGCTGCCGTTTGATTTCGTCAAACAAGTATACTAGAAAGTTTGCAATGTCTGGTATAGAGGGATCGAATATATCTACAGAATGATCCCTACACCAACAACGAAAAACCTTCCACTTAGCTGCATAGTTTAGCGAAGAGGAGGTCCTCCTACAGTTAGAAATCGCGTCCACTGCTCGTCCTGTAAAGTGCTTGCCATGCAAGAAGGACCGCACAACGGAAAAACGTGAAGGTTGAGACCTTGCGGGTTGTGATGGAGTTGGCGCGATTTCCCCTGCGAAAGAAGATCCTCCCGTGGAGGAAGCTTCTGCGGTAGGTCCCACAACAGACACCTGAGTAGATTTATCCACGGTCTCTGTGGCGACAGAGATGCTACCAACAGAATCTTGCATTGAGATTGTTTTATCTTTAGCAATACTTGTTGAATTAACGGCGCTGGAGGATACGCATATCCTATCATTCCGTCCCAAGGGATCGACAGAGCGTCTACTGCAAAAGCTCTTGGATCCGGACACGGAGACACATATGTCTGCAACTGATTGTTGAGATGTGTCGCAAATAAGTCTATCATTGGCCGTTCCCATTGGTAGCAAATCTGATTGAATACTTGTTTGTTGAGAGTCCACTCCGACGGCAACAAGCGACCCTTTCATGAAAGGGAGTCTGCTAGCACATTCAGACGACCCGGTATGTGACGGACCGAAAGAAGAACCTGATGTTCTAACGCAAACAGAAGGATTCTTTCCGTTAGATTGAACAACAGAACTGAATGAGTGCCTCCCTGATTCCGTATATACACCACTACTGTCGTATTGTTGGATAGGATTTGGACATGAGCATCGTGAATAATGTCCATCCAGTGACGTAACGCAAGCCAAATTGACATCATTTCCTTGATGTTTATGTGCTTGCACAGGAATTGCGGATCCCAAAGATCCTGGCATCTCGAATCCGTTGGGATTAATGATGCACCCCAACCTGTTTGACTGGCATCCGTCATAACGGTAAAACTCGGATCCGGCAACTGCAACGGAACTCCTTGAGTTAACCACTGAATGTTTGCCCAAGTCTGAATCTCTTGTTTCACTTGATCTGACAAGAGAATGTCTACATCGAGCGAATGAATTTTCACACTCCAATTCTGAGTCAGGAAAATTTGAAGAGGACGTGTGAGTAACCGCCCCATCGGAATGAGATCCGCGGCGGCTCCGCACAGACCTATCAGTCTCATAAATTCTCTCGCCGTGACTTTGTCTACGTGCAGACAATAGCGAGCGTAACAACTGACTAATTTCGCTCTGGTTAACGGCAGACAAACGAGATTGTTGTGCATCTCGAAGCTCATTCCCAGATGAGTGAATGACTTGGACGGCACCAGATCCGACTTCTCCTCGTTTACTATAAAACCGAGACGTCGGAGCAATAGAAGAAGATTCTGAACATCGTTCTGAAGCGTTAACTCGTTGCCGTACCTCTGAAGAATGTCGTCCAGGTAGGCCGACGTTACCGCAGACGAATGAGCTCGGAAGTAGATCATTACCAAGTTCATTACCCGAGTGAAAGCCCAGGGTGCTAGATTCAATCCGAAGCACATCGCCCAGAATTGATACACCACTCCTAGGACTGCGAAGCGTAGATACTTTCGGAATGTCGGATGTACCATGACGTGAAAGTACGCATCTTTGAGATCTATGCTCGTTGCATAATCGTTCACCCGAATACTCGCTCTGACCGATCGAATCGTCTCCATATAAAACTTCGGAGCGACGATCAGCTTGTTTATCCAGCTCAAATCTATGACTGGACGGAACGAGCCGTCTGGTTTCGGAACCAGAAACAGATGGCTGTAGAATCCCGGAGGTTCCTGGTTTTCTACGACCTCTACCGCGTTCTTCATTAAAAGAGACTGCACCTCTGATAACAGAGCGTCTCTTTTCTGTGGATTTGACGGAAGATGAGTCCACTTTGGACTTCGAGTTAATGGAGGCTTTCGTTTGAAGGATATCTTTAGACCTTCCGAAGTCACTCCTCTCACCCAAGGGTCGTCCGTAATCGACGCCCACTCTTGTGAAAAGCTCGACAACCTTCCGCCAACAGGAACGCGATAGAGGATTAAGCCATCACCTCCTGGACCTGCGAGGCCTGCGGTAGGAGAAACCACGTCTTCCACGACCCGCACCTCGCCTCGTCGACCTCGGGGCATCCGACCGATTGTCCCGGCCTGAAGGACGTCCCGAACGAGAGTCGCTATCCTGACGGTCTCTCGAATAAGACCAAGAGGACGCACCGGAACCTCTATAGGAACCTCTCTTGGGCGCATTAGACCCAGAAGTGCCTGTCTTATTCGTGTCTGCTGTATCCGACTTCTTAGGAGCAGATCTGAAGAACAGAGAATCATTAGCTTTCCTTTTAATTTTATCATAAATAGCGGAAAGCTTGCCGTCAAAGAGAAGTTCTCCTGAGACCGAAGCGACTCTAAGAGAGTTCTTCACCTTAGAATCCACTAGTGTGGATGTAGCTAGGGCTGCGTCACGTCTAACCAACTCCAGATTTGCCACTGAAAGGGCGGAGTTACACGTGGAATAAGCTACTGCCCTTGAAAGAAGTCTTAAAGAGGATTGTATATCCTGAAACTCTTTCCCCTGAAGGCGCAGTGATAACGCCTTAGTAAGGTGATCTGCGTAAGATAAGGCATCTAAATTGGCTCTGTTAGACACAATAGCTGTTTCCAACACCGCGGTTGGAATAGAAGCTGACGACGGTAATGATAGCTCTAAGTGTTCCGCCTCGTCGTCCATACGCAGAGGAACTCTCGGTATACCTTGTCCTGCCGTATCGAATTTATTCCTTGCATTAATGAAAGGCAGGTTGAGAGTATTAGCGGACAAGAAACCTGCTTTCCCCGTCCTGGAAGCAAGTTTAAATATAGCGTCGTTCAATAATTCAAATGTTCTTGCAACATTATTGGACTGCGACGGAAACTCGGGAGCGATGTCCCTGAACCGCTCAAAAAATTCAGAGTCCAATGACGCTATAATTCTCTTGTCTGGAAGCGCAGCAGTCTGGCCCGACGGAACAACTTGAGGGAGAAAGTGCCGGATGAAGTCCACGGCAGCTTTATGTTGTTCCGAAAGGGATAGCTCCAAGTCATCCATATCCCTTTCACCATCCGGTCGGACCTCATGATGTTCCCGGTCGTCCGCCCCCGATGCTTCGGCGGAGCGTACCGACCCAGCGCCGTCGGATAATTCTCGATCTGACACCGTTTCTGTCGGCTGCTGGGATGCTGCGATAAGCTGTGCTATCTGCACAAGAATGTCCGGCGTCGAGACCTGCGGAGGCGCAGTCTTTCGCTGCTTCGCCGAGGGCAGCTCCGCATCAGATGGCTCCCGCATACTTTTCCTATGCGAACGTCCAGAGTCCATCGGTCTCGAATCCCTGGCTGCCGGATGGTGTGACCTGGTCGCCGAAGAATCCTTCATCGGCGAAGCTGGTAATATATCGGCGGTCGCGCAGCCAAGGTGCGGTCGTGTGCGCTGACGAGAAGAGGAAGCCTTAACAGTCTCTGAGGACTGCTTATACAACGGAGCGTCCCGAGCGACGGACGTATGCTCCGCTAAAGACACATTTTGTACCACAACATCTGGTCCCAGATGGTGTTGTACGAGAGAGGGGCCTCTCTCGCTCGCGGCCCGGCTGGACCTGGACGAGCTAGGAACCGGACTCAAAGGCTTCCTCCGTTCTCGCTTACTATCCGCCGTCACTGGGTGTGCATCTATTATGTTTATAGTGCTCGCATCACCCAAAATTTCCTCTTGGACCGCATCGGACGAACCCGGCTGCCGAACCATTCGGTGAATGGACGCTACACCGGGCGAGCTAGCGGACGACATTTGTCTAATCTCCATGAGCACTTTTGCCGCTAGCTCTGAATTCATTTGTGATGACGGACGCACACTTGAAGAAGATAACATGGAAACATCACCCTGTTCTGGTTCCTCTGAAATAGAAACTGAGAGAGTAGAGTGACCTTGCGGAGAAAGAGCCGGAATCGCTCTTTCTCCAGAAACAACATATCGTGACACACGTTTCCAATGTTTCTCATCCCAATGTTCACATATAGGACAGGGATTAATGCGAGAACACTGACTACAATTAATACAATGATCATGAAAGTCAGAGGAAGATTTCTTCCTATTACAATTTGAACAATGTCCCTTCATAGTGAAAGAACAACAATAAGTCCTAGTTACTCGCAAAAACCCCTGACACAAAGATACATAATAACATGATCCATTAATAAATGAAAAAACAATTGCAAAACAAAATAATTTTGAAAAAATATTTTTTCAGCGAAGCCCAAGTTGCTGAAAAGTAACGTTGAGCCCCGATGGATCCGATGGCAAAGTGTGGTCAAAAATTTTAAATTTATATTAAATAATTAATGAGATACTTTCGGATAATATAAATGTATCTTATAGTGAGATAAACTACAGCAAAGGCAAACAGCCCCCCTCAAAAAAGGCTGTTGCCAATGAAAACAAACAGTGTAAAAACACCAGAAAACATGACTCCAGGCACTGAAAAAACTGGCCCGGAATCAGTCATCAATTACACTCTATCTGATGCAAAACAGAGACTCCCAGGGGAAAATCTGTAGAACATCAGATGGAAGATGCAGAACACAAACGTTATACACCCATGGGTGAAAACGTAACTATGGGGAAAATAACAGAAAACATTCTGTAACCAAGCAACTCTCCCAGGAAATTTTAGAAATGAAATTTCTCAAAAATATGCTAAAAGCATGGGAGAATTGCAAGGGGGGACTTTAGAAGGCTAGGGGAGAGGAAACACTGAATAAGCAGTGGAACAATTAGCAAGAATGACAACAAGAGGCCCATGCCTCGAAAATAGGCAACTTAACATAATTTCATCAAAAAATTTTAAGTACAGCCCTGATTATTTTTTGTCACTTCTTTTTCCTCTCCTCCTTCTATCCTCCTTAGAATCACATTTTCTCCAAAAATTACGTGTCTGGCATCCTTTAAACTGAGATTTACAAGCACAAAGATCAGTGAGATGTTGACTGATGAAGGGCCAAACAGAGAATGATAATTGGCGCCAATTTCGGGACGTCTGCGTCACTGCGCATGCGCAGTAGAGGCGTAGTATGGAGGTCCTTTAGGACATGATTTCTTTTTGTTTTGGATGCAAATTTTGGGGATTGGGGGGCAAAATTTGTGTTTGGCCCTGGTTTTGTTAGAGTTAGCACCAGCTAAGTCTGGGTCATTGGTACAGTATAAAAATACTGTAATTTTGATGAATGTTTCAGAGTACAAGGGCCATAATTTCGGTAAAAATCAGTGGAGTGGAAAAAAATGCAAACTTGATCTCTAGGCCACCATGTTAGACTCACATACCAAAAATCAGCTCAATATCTGGAAGCGTGTAGAAAAAAAGTCCGGAAAACTGTAATTTTGATGAATTTTTCAGAGTCCAAGGGCCGTAATTTCAGTAAAAATCAGTGGAGCGGAAAAAAATGCAAACTTGATCTCTAGGCCACCATGTTAGACTCACATACCAAAAATCAGCTCAATATCTGGAAGCGTGTAGAAAAAAAGTCCGGAAAACAAGTAGGACTGACTGACGGACGGACCAGTCAAAAACATTATACCCCAGCAACTTCGTTGCGTGGGGTATAATTAACTGGGTTGTATAATTAAAAGATATTCTCTTAAGTCACCTCCAATCAGTAAAGAGAGAAGAAAGATATTCTTCATCGTGCCTTCCCAAACCCCATCATAACATAGAAACAAATTTAAATACATTCAAAGGTACAATCAAATAACTTGTTGGGAAGCAATTTCTTTGGACTACAGAAAGTTACAAAATTATTTTTACCAATGTTCATAAAAAGTTAACCAAAAATAATATATGCGGGTTTAAATTTTCATTGTAAATTAATTTAGCTCTGTAAGGATAAGGCACTGTTCAAGATGGGGGTTAATTAAAATTATTACCACTTTTGCGGGTGGTCCTAGCACATTAACAATGTTTACCGGGCGTTGAAACCTCGTAATGCTCAACAAGTACAAGTCATGTGACGTGTTGGGCCGTTATTGACTATAACAGCCCAACACGTCTAAATATAGACAATGATGTCACATCTCTCAGCCGATCAACAATATTTTTCCCAGATTTCCATTTGGATCGAAATTCAATTCGGAATTTTTTAATTTGTAATCACAATTAATGCATTTGTTTCAAGTGTTTCCCTTTGTGTCACGGATAGATAATGTATCAAATATAGGAAGCGATACGCACAAAGTAAGTGATTACATCTTTGATCAATAAACTCCTTGCCTAAAGTTCGCATTTCGAAGATATATTTCCTCATCTAACTTCCCAAATTTCGTCGTAGACTGATCAGACGATAGTCATGTCACACGGTTTGTTTGTCAACAAATCAGACGATAGTGTCGCTGTTTTTTTAATTTGAAAACGTCAAACTTCATTTAATTATCTTATTTACCATATAATTTAATTGTAAAGTCCCTGATGTACGAAAGTGGCAATAATAGAAATAACATGACTTTGTCGGGCATTACAGTGTATCAACGGCTCAACAGAAATGGTTAACAGCCCTTGAGCTTATTAGCGGCCCTCGACTTCATCGCGGGCCGCTAATAAACTCTTGGGCTGTTAACCATTTCTGTTGAGCCGTTAATACACTGTAAAGCCCTTCAAAATCATGTTATTGTTATATTAAAACTGTAGAGATAAGAACAAGTGCAATAAAATTATTTGTGGTCAGAATTTCAAATTTAATAACTATATTAAATCAATTATCTCTCTACTATGAATGCTGAACTTGGCAGGAAAAAATCATCAATGCTCAAGTTCATAAGAATAGGCACTAGTCTTCAACCGATGATCGGAACCGGCCACAACAATCGGCCGATTATGGACAATCGGATGACAATGGCAACGTCTCCTGGAACATCGGTTCAACCGATTGTTGCCAAGCAATTTGTGATTTTTCTGAATCGCATTTTATTATCTTCTGCAATTGTTCAATTGTTAATGTAAAATGATGTCGATGATACCATTCAATAAAGTTGAGAAACAACCACAATGTGTATTCCTAATCTCTCTACAAGCCCCTTAACGGGATATACGTGTTAACCCTTTACCCAATGCAGACCATTTCAAAATTTATTATTTTAAATATCGTTTTTTAAATTTTTCAAAAAATTTCAATAAAACCATATGATGTGACCCCTCTTTGGAATGAGCTCAACGAGCTCGTTCCAAAGAGGGGTCACATGATATGGTTTTGTTGAAATTTTTAGAAAAATAATATTTTTTCAGCTGCTGAATTTGCATTTTACGCGGGCGGATGCGGGAGATTCGTTGGGTAAAGGGTTAAACGAATGTAAAGCTTACAACTGAGCACACTTGCAGCAATCGCCAGTTCATACCGGAAAAGTGAAGGATGCACTCCATTGACTCAAGTCGCTGTAAAATTACCAGTCGCGCGCACTTGGGCGGTAAACGTGGCTCTGAGAGCCACGTTTACCGCACAAGTGTGCGCAACTGGTAATTTTACTGGGACCCCAGTCAACGAAGTTTAACACTTCGAAAAATGTTCAGTTTAATGCAGTTCTTTTGAGCCTCGACTTGTCTTGTAGTGCACGGTATTACAATCGGAATCGGCATCAGAATCGGCCGATTGTGGGCTCAAATAACCGGTGATCGGTCAGCGACCATTTTTGGTAATCGGTTGAACACTAATAGGCACTCAAAGAATTAAAATAGCTCCAACAACCAAGTTCAGTTATGAAAGTGAGAATTAACTGAAAGGCTAAAAAATGCAATCAGAAGACTATGGGATGTCAAGTCAGATAACATTTCTCTGCTGATGCCGAATCCTACAGCAGCTAGCACATAACTTGATTCACTTGTGTCAGTATCAATAGTTGCTCTGGCATAAGAGAATAGAAACAGTCAAACTTAGATGCATTAGAAAAATTACAATGGTTGAAAATTTTATTGATCTGACTGCTCCAGTTTTGCAATATTTCAGACTGAAAATCACTATATGGGCAGGATCCTACAAATATGAAGACAAAATTAAGAAGATGGAAAAAAAATCAGTGACTGGGATGAACAGGAAATCCGGCAAAACATACATCCCTGTTCAGACAGTGTTAACACTTTTTTTCAATACAAAGTGAAAATGTGACATCTAAATCTTCACCCTTTCAAAATAGTATGCTTAAAATTTTGCATAAAACAAAAAGTGGTAGTCTGAGAAAAATAATATAATAAATGCCGAAGTGGACAGGAAGATCAGTGATAATTTAATGTTACAGCCCCTGTAGGGATGTAGGATTAAATTATTACTGAGCTTCTCTACAAATGCAAAACAGATTCATCCATTTTGCTGTATAAAGTAGTCTATAAGATGATAGCATTCAGAGCATCAGGGTTGAAAGGGTTAAAAAAAAAAATTATTCTGCATCTGTGGCAAAAATAATATTAGTTATCCTTGTGTTTTCCAGGGTGTATGGGAATTTACATCAGTTTGAGGCGAAGCCGAAGGGTATATGAGTTCCCAGACAGGTGTAAACTCCCACACACCCTGGAAAACACAAGGATAACAGATTTATTTCCAAGAATTTTTGTGTACTTAATACTTTAACCTGCATTGTTGGAAAAAACTGACAGAAAAATTGTACTTAGCAAGTTTCTTAATAAAACCAGACACATATGGATGTCAATGGAACTGGCTCAATGAGCCAGTTCCAATGACATCCACATCTGTAATATTTTATTGCACATAAATATTAAATTTCCTGTATTCTTATTTTTGTTCGAACATAATAGAGTAGAAGGTATGAATTAATAATTAAAAATGCATACGTTTTTTTAGCCATATAGCCTGCTATTGTGTATTCTTGTTTTTACACCGTGGTTAACTAGTGTAAAAAAAAGCTACTGTGGATTGCAAGTAACACCGCACCTCTCAGCAAATCAAAATGAAGTATTTTGTTTCATTTGGAAATAACAAATTTTACTTCTTGCTGATTCCCTCAGTGAGAAGAAATAAAATACTTACTGATTGGATAAACCGTGTCAAATTTATAGAATATTGTTTGAGATCTGATGGTTTACATTTGAACTTATACAGTGGAGACAGCTGGAATACTTTCCATGTTGTTTTCAACAGTCCTGTAATATAAAAGAGAAAGTTAAGGTCTAAAAAAGTTAAAAATCTGTTTCTCTGTCCCTCCCGCATGGTTCTTTTGGCTGCCACATGCTCTATTTTCATAAAGAATGCAAACTTAAAAAAACAGAATTAGGCTTAATAAAATTAAAAATCCGTTTCTCAGGCCATCCCGCATGATCCTTTTGGCTGCCGCATGCTCTCTTTTTATGACCAATGCAAACTTGAAAAATAAAAATTGAATGGTTTATGTCTGATATTTTACGCAAGTTACTAAAATTGATAAATTTGTCTCTTGAGTGCAACAAGGCTTTGCAATGCTTTAGCATTGCAAAGCCTTGTTGCACCCAAGGGACGAAATACACCACCACCCTTGCTATTCTGTAGATTATGAGGCCTAAAACATAAAACAAACCAAGAATATGAACTTCTGATGGCAAAGAAATAATTACAAAAATAAAATATAAAATAAAAAACCGCCCGCCCGCATGCAATTTTACAAAACTTGGCCTGAGAAACAGAACATCTACTTTGTGTGGCCTTAAATGATTTATGTCCGATATTTTATCCAAGTTAATAAAATTGATAAATTTGTCCCTTGAGTGCAAGTAGGCTTTGCAATACTTTAGCATTGCAAAGCCTTCTTTGCTCTCAAAGGACGAATACACCATCACCCATGATATTTTGTAGATTCTGAGGCCTAAAACATAAAACAAACCAAGAACATGAACTATTGATGGCAAAGAAATAATTACAAAAAAAAAAATAAAAAACAAAAAAAAAACAAAAAAAAATTACAAATTCAAAACTAAATTAAGGAATACAAATGATCTGATATGTTATTTTTGATGTTTTTTTTCCTCGACAGGTGAAATTATACAGTGCTTTGAATAGGAATGAAGACAGAGACTCAGCTGCAATTTATTAATAAATTAATTAAATTATGCAGGTTTAATGACACTTTCCACAGCCAGGGTCACCCTGTGTCAGGCACTGTTATGTGAGGAGGAAGTTGAAATACCCGGCGACAATCACCGAAAAGTGGCAAGCAAGTGAAGCAACTGTCAGACTCGCCAATGTACTACCTCCACATGAGCTGGGTCAGTACTTACTGGTGGAAGGCAAGTGCAATATTAATGTGCAGTACACCTTAGTACACAGTGCTACTGTACTCCACATGGCAATCAGGATCAAGTGCATTACCAAAGGACACAACACAGCAGGGCTCAAAATAACTGATATCGCATCGCATTTCACGATGCAAAACTCGCTTTTAGCGACACAAATTATTATCTCTCATCGCACTTCGCGATACGCAAACTCTGCAGTCTCTGGAATTTACGGTGGAATTTAGTAACGCCATCACATTTTAAAGGGGAAAACCCACACTTTTTCCTATCACACAAATTATTGAGTCTGCACATTTTGGGATAAAAATGGATTTTCTGCAGGTTTTATCATGCATTTCAGAACGAGGCTAATTTTAAAAAAAGTGGCCAGTTAAGGCATTTGGTGCTATATGTCAATAACTATTCAAGATAGCCAGCTGAAATTTTGGAAGTAGATAGTATGTAATGTGTCCAAAAAGGAACTCGACCCCCATGTTATCTTATCAACATTATTGTTTATAACTATTTATCACAAAAAGGGAGATTAAACTTTTAAACTCTTTTGCAGCAAAGTTTACATTTTGTAACTATTTCTGTTATTGCTGTAATCATATCTTGTGTTACAATAGGGACTGTTACAGGAGAGATATACTGCCAATACCTGCCATTTTCTATGGATGATTTCTCCCTGAGTACCGGTACTGCAAAAATGCCGAAATCAAGTACACAAAAACAATTCCATAGAACTGTCTTAGTGCGTTTGTTTTATTGGGGTTTAACAACACTTGCAACAGCCGCTTTCACTTTCATTACAGAACTGACCAGTTTTATTCTCACTGAAACAGTCAAACTTTTGTGACATTTCATGTGAAATCGTGTAGTTTAGTGATAAATTGTCATTTTATTACCAAAAATCCAATTATTAAGTGGCAAATTTTACAGGATTGGTGAAAGAAACTCCCCCCAAAAAATTGTGGACGCACATTTTAGTACAATTTTAGTTGGAAATGGATCTCCCAATGAATACCTATTCGCTGAATGAGACTCCATTGGTTTTGACATGACAGCATTCATGGTCAGACACAACAGAAAACGAAATTATATTGCACAGCAGACACCCTGGGTGCAAAGCCAGGACAACTTTTTTGGAGGAATCTGATGTTGACTCCTATCAGTTAAGAAGCAAAAGCACTATAGTGTTCCAGTGGGGAAAAAACAAACCATTTGAGACCGCTATTTCTTGGACATAACCACCAACAGCCTGGTATGGACCACATCACTTATATTAATTGATTTGGTTGAAAACAGCATGAAATGTGATCTTTTCAACAATGCTTATGTGTCGAGCTTGACAATTTGACAAATTTGTGAGAATAAAGTTCAGTTTAGTCATAAAAATTTAATACAATGAGAACATACGTGAATTAAAATTATTACCTTGCAGATTCTCAATGGATTCAACTGATGAAGAATTTGCTGAAGACTGATTCAGACTTTTATGAAATCCTGAAATTGAAAATGTAGAAGTCAGCAATACACATATTAAATCGCTCACCTGACTAAGTGGTTTAACCCTTTACCCAACAAATCGCCCGCATCCGCCTGCGTAATATGTAAATTCAGCATTTGAAAAAATATTATTTTTCAAAAAATTTCAACAAAACCATATCATGTGACCCCTCGTTTGAACGAGCTCGTTCCAACGAGGGGGCACATGATATGGTTTTGTTGAATTTTTTTGAAAAATTTGAAAAAATGATATTTAAAATAATAAATTTTGATATCGTCTTCATTGGGTAAAGGGTTAAAGAAGTGTCTGGGGTCATATTCAGTTAGTCATGGTTCATCAACACTACAGAGGAATGAAGTCATGAAAGGCAAATTTTATGGAAAAACACTAAGGAATGGATTTGAACAAACTTGAACCTAACCTGCTCCCCTTCCCATTATAGAGATTCCAAATATTAAGCCAGGGACTCAAATTGAACTAACTTGAATCTGATCCCCCTAGAGATGTTATTTACCAAATATGAAAGAATTCTGACTGGTGGATCTGAAGAAGGTTTTTAAAGAAATATCATCACACTGCACAAAGTTAAAGTTTAGGCTCCAATAGAGAGCCAAAATATAAACCAAGGTACCCGATTTGAACAAACTTGAATCTGGCCCACCTATAGATGTTGTATACCAAATATGAAAGGATTCTGACTAGTGGATCTGAAGAAGATTTTTAAACCAATTGCACCAAGTTAAAATTCAGGCTCCCATAGGTAGCCCAAATTAATAACCGAGGGGCTCAATTTGAACAAACTTGAATCTGACTACCCTATAGATGTTGTATACCAAATATGAAAGGATTCTGACTGGTGGATTTGAAGAAGAAGATTTTTAAAGAAATTTCCTCATATTACACTATTGCACTAAGTTAATATTTCGGCTCCCATAGGAAGCCCAAATATCAACCTAGGGATCCGATTTGAACAAACTTGAATCTGGCCCCTCTTGAGATACTGTATACCAAATATCAAAATATTCTAATTGATGGTTCTGGAGAAGGAGATTTTTAAAGAAATTCCCTCATATTGCACTAAGTTATAATTCAGGCTCCAACAGAGAGCCCAAATATTAACCTAGGGATCAGATTTGATGTTATAGGCCTGACAGAAATATTCCAAATTCCCCCCAAATGTCACTACACACTACATGGCTACCATCCCCTTACTAGGACCACAAGACCTAATGGCGAGGATGGACGTGGTGGTATTGGTATGTACATCAAGGAGAATATAGCTTTTAAGACATGTTGGGATCTCTCAGTCTTTATACCACATGTCATCGAATCCCTGTTCGTAGAAATCAACTACAACAAGTCTAGTAAATTGCTTGGGGTAACATATAGACCCAACACGCAACCTAAAGCAGACATTGATCTGTTCCTGCCTAAACTGAATGAAATAATGGACAAAATAAATCACGAGAACAAAAAAACATACATAATGGGGGACTTTAACATTGACCTCTTGAAATCGGGTGTCCATACCAAGACCGACATTTATTTACATACAATGATTAGCCAAGGCTTTTTACCACATATCACTAAGCCGACTAGAGTAACGCAGCACTCCACTACATTAATTGATCACATATTTACAAACAACGTTCTATCAACATCCCTGTCCGGCATAATCATCACAGACGTTTCTGATCACTTCGCCACCTTTCACATTGAAAGAGGCCAGAAAACTTATGACACTCCATCAACAACCGCAAAGCGTAAATTTAATCCAGACAGTATAGCTAGCTTTAAAACAATTTTGACTGAAAGTAACTTTTGCCCGTGCTCGAGACTAACTGTCCGAATGTTGCATACAACCTTTTTATGGACATATACCAATCCGCTTTCAAGAAGGCCTTTCCTCTAAAAAAATATTCGGTTAAGAAAAAAGTTTGTAAAACAAAATCCCTGGATGACGAAGGAGCTCCTAACCTCATCAAATAATAAATCTAAATTTTATAACAAAAAACTGAGATACACAAATGAGCAGAATATTACAAAATATAAAAACTACAGCAAAATATTTAATAAAAAATTAAAAAACAAAGTAAAGCAATGTACTACTCTAACACACTATCAGAAAATACAGGTAATTTACGCAGAACGTGGCAAATTATTAATGATGCCCTACTTAGAACAAACTATACAGTCACATTGCCGCAATCCTTTGTAATAGAAAATAATAAAGAAATAGATGATCCAGCGGAAATAGTACAGGAATTCAATGACTTCTTCGCGAGCATAGGGAAATGTACTAGCGAACAAATAAATGTATCCCAGAAAAATTTTCTGGACTTCAAGGACAGTAATGAACCAAACAGTTTTTTCATAACGCCAACAACTGAATACGAGGTATTTTCTGTTATTAATTCACTTAAGCCTAAAAATAGTGAGGATTGTGACGGCATCTCTACTACCCTCCTGAAACACTCAATTAATGTAATAGCTCCTCCTCTGGCCCACATCATTAATATGTCCTTTAACCGCGGTATTGTCCCTGATAGGATGAAGATAGCAAGAGTTATTCCGATTTTTAAAAGTGGAGACGAGCACGTATTTAATAATTATAGACCGATAAGTATTTTACCAGGCTTTTCTAAAGTATTAGAAAAGCTCATGTGCAACAGAATCATGAAATACCTCGAAACATCGCATATCTTATATCACCATCAATACGGATTTCGGAAAAAGCATTCTACCAAACATTTAGTAAAGCAGTTACTGAAAATTATAGGTTCTGAAAATAACAAGGACAGTAAAAACAACACACTAGCAGCATTTCTGGACCTCTCCAAGGCATTCGACACAATAAACCACAACATATTGATAACAATAATGGAAAAGTATGGATTCAGAGGCATCAGTAACAATTGGTTTAAAAGCTATCTTTCAAATAGATCGCAATATGTTCAATATGGCGATCAAAAGTCTGAACTCACCGAATTGGCATGTGGGGTCCCACAGGGTTCAGTTCTTGGTCCAGCCTTATTCCTATTACATATAAATGACATCAGTCATTCTACAACTCTTGATCTCTTGTCATTTGCAGATGACACAACTGCCCATGACTCATTCGCTTATACCAAATCCAAAGATACCCATTTTAACCATGAACTCAATAATCTATATGAGTTAAGGCTTCCACGTTTACACGTGTAAACGTGAACGTTTCATTTATGGGCATTAAACGTTTACAGTTCTGGTAAACGTGTACACGGAAAAAAAAATTCCAACTTTGCAATGCAATATTTTGGTAATGCTTCAGAAAAACTGTGTACTGGTTCCGACTAGCGCTGCCGCCACAGTAACCGAACGAAATCATCTTCAAATCATGTGATATCATATGTGACACAGTCACGTGAGCCGCATGGCACATGCTTATCTTTGGTGTTTCCTTCGAAACATGTGTGGGATGTTTTAGTTTATTCGGATTTACATGTATATTCCCAAAGTGATACACAATTGTTCTCGATGATTTCGTTCACTTGACATGGATTATTAATTTATTATTCACACATGGGACGATCTTAGGATCGATTTATGGAGTTTGACAGACAGACTGGCACTTGCGTGTTTGAAAATTTGGATTCCCCTGCATGGTTTGTAGACTTTGTTTATTAAGTCCGGTAATGTCACTATTGTGTGCCATGGCAACTCGCTCCAACATTACTGTTTGAAAAAACACAAGGAATTTCACCCCGAACCCACCAAAATGAGCTCAGAGACCCCGATAAATTTCAAAATTTACCTGGGGGAGAATCCCCCAGGCCCCTCCCCCTACCCCTCCACCCATAGACCGAGCGACTTTGCCTTCGGCATCTGCATGCTGTGATCATTCGTCTACGTCGTTTTTGGACGAACTGTAAATCGGCTGTCTCAATAACATAAATTGTATGCCCTGTACGCAAAGATATGATGAACTTACTGTGTATTATTACACACTTCTATCAAATATTGACTACTTGCATTGTTACTGTTAGTACGTGTAAACGTTTCCGTTTCGTTTACAGACAGTCGTTTAAACGTTTACAATTTTGTCTAAACGTGGAAGCCTTAATATGAGTGGTGCTCAACAAATCAACTCGCTCTGAACGCCAACAAAACAAAATACATAATCATTAATCCAAACCATAAAACTAAAAGTTGCATTCACCCTGATATTTTCATGAATGGTCAAAAATTAAAAAGGGTGGGTCCAAATGAAGAAGATAAATCTCTAAATTGTTTAGGTATTCATATTGATGAACACTTATCTTATCAAACTCATATATTAAAAATTTGTTCTAAGATTGGATGGGCAAATTATACTTTGAACAGAGCAAAAAAAAAACTACTACCACAACATGTCATGAAGATGCTCTATTACTCTTTGGTCCACTGCCACTTGGTATACAGCAATCAAATATGGGGGAAACTCAAGAGGAATCAATAAATTACTAAGAATACAGAAACGTTCACTTCAAATACTGAACAACAAAAAGTATAATTCCCATTGTTCATAAAAGATAAAATACTGAAGGTCACCGACTTTTACAAACTACATGCCTGTTTATTTATGTTTGATTGGAAAAATGGAAAACTTTCAGAATCTTTCAAACATTATTTTACTTCCTCAATCCCTCAATCACACATGAGTACAAGGCAATCAGGACTGGTACGTATCAACAAAACCCGAACAAAGGCTTTAGATAGGCTGCCCTCATATGCCTTTCCGAAAATCTGGAACGAACTAGACCCAGAAGTGTGAAACATAAAAAATAGAAAAGAATTTAAAGAGAAGTTAAGAACAAAACTTCTGTCCTCATACCAAGAAAGCTATCAGTGTGACAACCCATACTGTCCTGACTGTTACACTCCACAGTGAGGATTGGCACACTGATAACCTAAATAACTTAAGTGTCCCAAACTGTCGACACATCGAGGACTTATTTTGAATAATAGTGTGTCCATTATGTTTTTCTTGACTGATGAACAATACTTGAACCGAGCCATATTTGTCTTCTAAAGTTAACCGCAACCCAGCTTGATAACCATAATAATATCAGATTAGCACATAGGGGTAGGGATATCCACTATCACATTCACCATTAGTCACCTTTTTTTAACCTGGAAACTCATCCATCTACAGAAATAGGCTAATGGGGTACATAGCCGAGTCAAAGTTGCAGTTCTACTAGCTACTCACAAGTATCCATACAAGTAGATCTTTCTATCAAAGATCAATGCGCAGAGCACATAGTCAGTGAGGGAGTTAAATGTATTACGGGAATGACAAGTAGACAGCCAATCTGGCTATGTCATTTCCCAACGGAAAAGACTGAATATCATTTTCTAGTTATCTATTTGTATCTTATAGTCCAATATGAAATTGTCTGTAAACTATACCGTTAAATAAAAAAATATCAAACTTCAATCTGACCTGCCTAGAGATGATGTATACCAAATATCTAAAGATTCTGCCAGGTGGATCTGAAGGAGAAGATTTTTGAAGATTGTTCCCCATATTGCACTAAGTTAAAATTCGCTCCCCCCCACCCCCCACAGGAAGCCAAAATATTAACTGTGGGACTTGATTCGAGCAAACTTGAATCTGACCCTCGTAACAATGATGTTTACTCAAAATATTAAAACATTCTGACCAGTGGTTCCGAAGAAGAAGGTTTTTAAAGCTTATTCTCCACAATGCCCCAAGTTAAGAGTTGGGGTTGGGCTCCTGTATTGAGACCAAATATGAAATATGAAATGAGGGGCCTAAACTGAACACACTTGTATCTGCCCCCCCCCCCCCCCTCATCTGATGGATGTTGTATACGATTCTAATCAGTTGTTCAGGAGGAGAAAATTGTTTTAATACTTGCAAATATGCGGAACACCCTGACACAACCGATGGCAATTTTTTTTTACCATTCAATTCTACTGGTCCAAAGGATGCTTCATACCACAGAACAGTTCTCTGTTCCGTGTGGTTTGGGAAATATGGGCGTTTGAAAATATTTTCTATTTTTAGCTCCTGGGGTTCCCACGGGGAATATGGGAAATGTTTGTGAGCATGAATCAAATACTTACGACACAATATTACCACATAACAAACTCAGTTCAAATCGGACCATCGGTTCAGAAAATAGAAACTTTGGGCGAGGCCAAAAATCTTGCCCCACCCATTTTGAAGGCAAATATTGCTCCACGAGCTTCATTTGAACAAACTTGATTCTACACCTCAAATGGAAGCTCCATACCAAATATCAAGTCATTGTACCCACTGGTTCATGTGAAGATTTTTCTAAAATTTTGGAGCATTTTCACCAACTCCCTCCCTATAGAGCGTGACAACTTTATTTGAACAAACTTGAATTGACATGTAATAAAGACCATTTGGCCTAGTGGTTTAGGAGGAGAAGATGATAATGCAAAGTTCACGCCGGATGGACGCCGAACACAAAATGATCACTTAAGCTCCCATAGGAAGCCCAAATATCAACAAAAAAAAGGGTCTGTTTTAGATTTTAGAGAAGGTCTGGCATTTTTTAAAGGCATTGTCTAATTTTATTTACTGAGAGAGATCATGCAGCCCAACTCATCAAATGAGAAATAAATTGAAAAAATTCATAACAGAACTACTGGAACACACTGATAGTCAGTTATTACAGGTGACTGGAAAGACAACAATCACTTTCCTGTATCAATTGAATACCGGTGTAATTTACAAAAATATTGGTTTATCTTTATTATTTATTGACCTACAATTTAATTTTCAAGATGTCTTGAATTTTTACTTTAGCCCTGAATGAATAATATTATCCCTTTGCTCAACGATTTGTCCACATCCGTCCGTGTAATTTCCCAATTCAGCAGTTGAAAAAATATTTTTTTAAAAATTCAACAAAACCATATCATGTGATCTCTAATTGGAACATACTGTTTTGTTGAAATTTTTGGAAAAATTTGATAAACTATTATTTAAAATAATAAATCTGATATTGTCTGCATTAGGCTACACAAAGTAGATCTTCTGTTTATCAGGCCATTATCTGTAAAATTGCATGCGGGCGAGCGGTTTTTTATTTTATTTTTTATTTCAGTAATTACTTCTTTGCCATCAAAAGTTCATGTTCTTGGTTCAAGTTTTAGGCCTCATATTCTACAGAATAGCAAAGGTGGTGGTGTATTTCATCTCTTGAGTGCAAGAAGGCTTTGCAATGCTAAAGCATTGCAAAGCCTTCTTGCACTCAAGGGACAAATTCATCAATTTTTTTTAACTTGGGTAAAATATCAGACATAAACCATTTAATTTTTATTTTTTTTCAAATTTAAATTGGTTATAAAAAGAGAGCATGCAGCAGCCAAAAGGACCATGCGGGAGGGCCTGAGAAACAGATTTTTTATTTTTTTAGGCCTTAGGTAAAGGTTTATTTGAACTGCATCATCAAGGCATGCTAATTCATTCCACTGTGATGGCTCAAGTTCCGATTGTGGTACGCATGTTCAGATATCTGAACAGTCTTTCGATATACTGGTATACCACAGTATTTTTTTTAATACTGATACCGGTATTCAGTTAAGAATATCATGAAGCCCTAGATATATCGTGCCTATATATCGGGTAGTATTAAGTACACATTTGGAATTTGTGTACTGGGCTATTGTGTACCATTACACATCCATATGAAGTGAACTGGATGTGATGGAACACAATAGCCAGGTGCACATATCCACACTAAATGCTGATGAGTATAGAGGAGAGATAATTAGAAGTTATTACTAGTTAAGTTTCATATCGGCAGAGATATCAGCCCAAGGTAACTTCATATCAGCAATCCTGGAAATGAGACGGGTGCAAGTGCAATTGCTTCTGCCAGCACCCGTGTTTTCTTTTTCCGGGAGCTAAAAAAGTGATAAATTTTAAGTAATTTGTATATTTTTTATACTTTCCAATGGCCCAGACTAGCTGGTGCTAACTCAATTTAATTCAGGGTCAAACACAAATTTTGCCCCCCAATCCCCCAAATTTGCATACAAAACAGAAAAAAAATAAGTCCTATCTGGTCCTCCTTACGTTTGTAATCTGCGCATGTGCAGTATCCAGGAAGGTACCGAAATTGGCGCCAACCATCTTTCTTTCTACAGTGCCTGCTAAATGTTATAATCAGGGGGAGGTATGAGTGCCCACTCATGGGAGGGCCATCCCCGTTTGGGCCATTGGTAAGTATAAACCTGCCAAGACCAATACCAGGTCTGGACCTGCGTCACTGCATGCAATTGATTACAGAGATGAACAGACTTCAAAGTATCGGCAAACAGGAAGTGGCTGCATGGCAGATCTGAAAATTAGACACATGATACAACTCATCATTATGAAGCAGCAGACCAAATATAAAATCATTCCCTCTCATAGAAGCCAAGAAAACTTTGACGGAAGAAGTGTTTCGGACGGACTGACGGATGGACAGACTGACGGACGGACGGAGTCGAGCGGTTACTAGACCTGCTCTGCCGCTGGCGATGCAGGTAAAAATATACAAATTATTTAAAATTTATCATATTTTTATACCACAACCAATGGCCCAGACTAGCTGAATTGTAAAAAGGCTGGAGGGCCGAGGACTTGAAGGAAAATCCAATCTCTCAATTACTTCGATAAAGGATATCTCCTACAGGAGAATAGAAGACATAGGAATTACATATGTCCTTTGCTGTTACAAGAAAACAGAATGGCATAACACCAACAATGTAATTGAGAATTACATAATTTCTCCATTTAATGCCAGCATAACCCGTTATGCTAATTCGGTGAAGGAAACCAATATATAAAGTGACATTTGTAGTCCAGAGAATGAGATGCTTTATACTCATTTAAAAGTGTCCGAGGATTGTATATTAACGCTCATATGACACGTAACACATACAAATGCTTCACAGTGAGCTACACTTTAAAAACAGTACATAAATGAGACATAGTTATTGCTTCACACTGAGCTACACATTAAAACCACCCAGCGCCGATGCTGGACTACTGTCTCTGGAGGAAGTATTCCCTTGCTTTTCACTATAAAGCCAGATAACATAAGGGAACCCCCCCCCCCCCCCCCCCCCCCCCTGTACTGAGGTAAAATTCCTCAGAATGAAGAGGGCAGTGGAACTGCGTCAGTGCTCGAGCAGGCTGCCTAAAGACCTTGTAGATGTAATATTAATGGACAACATTCTGAGCAACAGAAAGAGGACCCGAAGATCTAAGGTCACCGGAGATGGACTCTAAATTTCTAAGGTAAAACTTGGTAAATGAAGAGGGCTGTGTCCAGTAAGCAGCCTTCATAAGATCAGTAATGGCTATACTGTTAGAATAAGCCCAAGAAGTGGACAGTGCTCTAACCTCGTACGCTAAAATCTTGTTGACAGAACGTTGATCCGAAGATAGACTTGCATAGGCAATACGTATTGCCAACTGAATCCATCTAACGATAGAATGAACAGATATATCTTTTCTGTTAGGAATCAGAGAAAGAAAGAATCCTCTTCTTCCCTTTGTAATAAAATCCGATCGACGTTTATAAATGTGCATTGCTCTAACTGGACACAGCAAAGGTCTACGGTTATCCGAGTACGGTAAAGCCTTAATGACAATAGGCTCCGGCCGCTTATCCGGAATCTGATTCTCAGCCAAGAATCCCACTTCTGTAGTGAGGGTAACAGTATTACCCACACTACGGTAATGGGAATCATCAACACATAATGCATGAAGTTCACTCACTCTTCTGGCAGATGCAAAGAACACAAGCCTAATTCCACTTAGAAATTAATCTGAGGGTTCCAGGTCTATTAAAAGAGAAATTTCTAACTAGCTTGGATAAAGAAGTATCTGATCCAATAGCCAAGTTATCATGATGAGTGTAAGTGTCTGATAACATAGACCTATAGCCCTTAATAGTGATGGGCTGCAGTTTGAGTTCGTCAAACTGGTAGACCAGGAAATTGGCAATCTGCGGAATGGACGGATCATAGATGTCTACCGACTAATCCGTACACCAACGGAAGAAAACCCTCCACTTCGCTGCATAATTCAACGAAGAGGAGGCCCTCCTACAATTAGAAATTGCGTCCAGCGCTCATCCTGTAAAATGTTTTTCGTGCAAGAAGGACTGCACAACGGAAATACGTGAAGGTTGAGACTTTCCGGGTTGTGATGCAGTGCGCATGACTTCCTCTGATATAGAAGATCCCTTCGAGGAGGAAGCTTCTGGGGAATGTCCCAGAACAGAAGATTGATCCAAGGTTTCTGTGACGACAGAGGTGCTTCTAGCAGGATTTTGCAGTGAGATTGTTTGATCTTTAACAGAATCTGCTGAATCAACAGAGCAGGAGGATATCCATATCCTATCATTCCATCCCATGAGATCGATAGAGCATCTACTGTGTACGCTCGATGATCTGGACATGGCGACATGAATGTCGGTAACTGATTGTTTAGGTGTGTCGCAAAAAGATCTATCATGGGACGATCACACTGGTCGCTAATCTGACTGAATTTTCGCTTGTTGAGAGTCCACTCAGATGGTAACAGGCGACCTTTCCAAAAGAGCGAATCTGCTAGTACGTTCAGACGACCCGGTATATGACGGATGAACGTGATGATTCAGAACAAATAGGAGAATCTTCTCCATTAATTCGCATAACGGAATCGAATGAGTGCCACCATGGTTCCTGAGGTAAGCTACTATTGTCGAGTTGTCCGACAGAATTTGAACATGGATGTTCACTATTTGACGAATCCAATGTTGTAGTGCTAGCCAGATTGACATCATCTCCTTGATGTTTATGTGATTCTCTAGGAACCTAGAGTCCCAAAGACCCTGACATTTCAAGTCTGCAGGACCTAGGGATGCGCCCCAGCCCATCTGACTCGCATGTGTCATAATCGTGAAAGCCGGATCCGACAGTTGAAGCGGAACTCCCTGAGTCAACCACTGAAGATCCGCCCAAATATGAACCTTTTGTTTTACTAGGTCCGTTAAAACAATACTGGTTTCGAGCGAATGCATCTTCACACTCCAGTTCTGAGTAAAGAATATCTGGGGGGGAGGGGGGGGGGGGAATAGAAGACATAGGAATTACATATGTCCTTTGCTGTTACAAGAAAACAGAATGGCATAACACCAACAATGTAATTGAGAATTACATAATTTCTCCATTTAATGCCAGCATAACCCGTTATGCTAATTCGGTGAAGGAAACCAATATATAAAGTGACATTTGTAGTCCAGAGAATGAGATGCTTTATACTCATTTAAAAGTGTCCGAGGATTGTATATTAACGCTCATATGACACGTAACACATACAAATGCTTCACAGTGAGCTACACTTTAAAAACAGTACATAAATGAGACATAGTTATTGCTTCACACTGAGCTACACATTAAAACCACCCAGCGCCGATGCTGGACTACTGTCTCTGGAGGAAGTATTCCCTTGCTTTTCACTATAAAGCCAGATAACATAAGGGAACCCCCCCCCCCCCCCTGTACTGAGGTAAAATTCCTCAGAATGAAGAGGGCAGTGGAACTGCGTCAGTGCTCGAGCAGGCTGCCTAAAGACCTTGTAGATGTAATATTAATGGACAACATTCTGAGCAACAGAAAGAGGACCCGAAGATCTAAGGTCACCGGAGATGGACTCTAAATTTCTAAGGTAAAACTTGGTAAATGAAGAGGGCTGTGTCCAGTAAGCAGCCTTCATAAGATCAGTAATGGCTATACTGTTAGAATAAGCCCAAGAAGTGGACAGTGCTCTAACCTCGTACGCTAAAATCTTGTTGACAGAACGTTGATCCGAAGATAGACTTGCATAGGCAATACGTATTGCCAACTGAATCCATCTAACGATAGAATGAACAGATATATCTTTTCTGTTAGGAATCAGAGAAAGAAAGAATCCTCTTCTTCCCTTTGTAATAAAATCCGATCGACGTTTATAAATGTGCATTGCTCTAACTGGACACAGCAAAGGTCTACGGTTATCCGAGTACGGTAAAGCCTTAATGACAATAGGCTCCGGCCGCTTATCCGGAATCTGATTCTCAGCCAAGAATCCCACTTCTGTAGTGAGGGTAACAGTATTACCCACACTACGGTAATGGGAATCATCAACACATAATGCATGAAGTTCACTCACTCTTCTGGCAGATGCAAAGAACACAAGCCTAATTCCACTTAGAAATTAATCTGAGGGTTCCAGGTCTATTAAAAGAGAAATTTCTAACTAGCTTGGATAAAGAAGTATCTGATCCAATAGCCAAGTTATCATGATGAGTGTAAGTGTCTGATAACATAGACCTATAGCCCTTAATAGTGATGGGCTGCAGTTTGAGTTCGTCAAACTGGTAGACCAGGAAATTGGCAATCTGTGGAATGGACGGATCATAGATGTCTACCGACTAATCCGTACACCAACGGAAGAAAACCCTCCACTTCGCTGCATAATTCAACGAAGAGGAGGCCCTCCTACAATTAGAAATTGCGTCCAGCGCTCATCCTGTAAAATGTTTTTCGTGCAAGAAGGACTGCACAACGGAAATACGTGATATATCCTATCATTCCATCCCATGAGATCGATAGAGCATCTACTGTGTACGCTCGATGATCTGGACATGGCGACATGAATGTCGGTAACTGATTGTTTAGGTGTGTCGCAAAAAGATCTATCATGGGACGATCACACTGGTCGCTAATCTGACTGAATTTTCGCTTGTTGAGAGTCCACTCAGATGGTAACAGGCGACCTTTCCAAAAGAACGAATCTGCTAGTACGTTCAGACGACCCGGTATATGACGGATGAACGTGATGATTCAGAACAAATAGGAGAATCTTCTCCATTAATTCGCATAACGGAATCGAATGAGTGCCACCATGGTTCCTGAGGTAAGCTACTATTGTCGAGTTGTCCGACAGAATTTGAACATGGATGTTCACTATTTGACGAATCCAATGTTGTAGTGCTAGCCAGATTGACATCATCTCCTTGATGTTTATGTGATTCTCTAGGAACCTAGAGTCCCAAAGACCCTGACATTTCAAGTCTGCAGGACCTAGGGATGCGCCCCAGCCCATCTGACTCGCATGTGTCATAATCGTGAAAGCCGGATCCGACAGTTGAAGCGGAACTCCCTGAGTCAACCACTGAAGATCCGCCCAAATATGAACCTTTTGTTTTACTAGGTCCGTTAAAACAATACTGGTTTCGAGCGAATGCATCTTCACACTCCAGTTCTGAGTAAAGAATATCTGGGGGGGGGGGGGGGGGGGGGGGGGACGCGTGCGCAGGCAGCCCATCGGAATAAGATCCGCATCCACTCTGCACAGCCTCATCAGTCGCATAAACTCCCTCGCTGTTACTGCAGGAGAGTTTAGACAAAAGCGAGCATAACAACTGACTAATGTCGCTCTGGGTAAAGGCAGACGAACCTGACTGTTGTGAGTCTCGAAGCTCATTCCCAAGTGAATGAACGACTTGGACGGAGCTAGATCTGACTTTTTCTCGTTTACTATGAAATCGAGACGTCAGAACAATTGAAGCAGACTCTGAACATCGTTCTGAAGAATAATTCTGTTGCTGTATCTCTGAAGAATGTCATCCAAGTAAGCTGACGTTACCACATACGAATGAGCTCGGAAGTATGACATTACCAAGTTCATTATTCGAGTGAAAGCCCAAGGAGCCAGGTTCAGACCAAAGCACATTGCTCTGAACTGATAAACCTCTCCTTGCACGGCAAAACGCAGGTACTTTCTGAATGCCAGATGTACCAGGACATGAATGTAGGCATACTTTAGATCTATGTTTGCCGCATAGTTGTCCTCTTACCAATGGTTTCCATATAGAACTTTGGAGCTACAATGAACTTGTTTATCCAGCTCAAATCTATTACCAGTCGGAACGAGCCGTCTGGCTTCAGTACGAGGAACAGGTGACTGTAAAAATCTTTAAAATTTTGATTCTCGACGACGTCTATTGCTTCCTTTAATAAGAGAGCCTGTACCTCCGCTAGGAGAGACTCTCTTTTGAAAAGATCCGCGGAAGATTTGTCCAACGCAGACATCTTGTAAGTGGGGGTTTTGCTCAGAATGATAGCCATAGGCCTTCCGAGACTACACTTCTCACCCACTGATCTTCTGTGACATCTATCCAGTTTCTCGCGAAGTCTGATAACCTTCTACCAACTGGCAAGCAATACAGGTCTTGTCCTTCACCTGTACAACTTACATGACTTACGGGAGGAGAAACTATGTCCTCCACCAAAGAAACCTCGTCTCGTCGGCTTAGGGGTGTCTGACCTATAGTCTTGTCTGACCTATAGACTTATAGTCTTCAAGTTTTAGGCCTCATAATCTACAGAATAGCATGGGTGGTGGTGTATTTCATCCCATGAGTGCAGGAAGGCTTTGCAATGCTAAAGCATTGCAAAGCCTTCTTGCACTCAAGGGACAAATTCATCAATTTTTTCAACTTGGGTAAAATATCAGACATAAACCATTTAATTTTTATTTTTTTTTAAGTTTAAATTGGTTATAAAAAGAGAGCATGCGGCAGCCAAAAGGACCATGCGGGAGGGTCTGAGAAACAGATTTTTTATTTTTTTAGGCCTTACTCTCTTCTTTCTTCTCTCCCACCATCCAATTCTAATTCATTGCCATCATTAATTCCTTGTCATTCGAAAAAACTTCACTTCAAACTACTCCATTATGCCCAGTAACCCCATTTTTCCTGTAATGGTTCTGATGTGAACAAACTGTTGTGCAGGGTTCGATGTAACTGGATTAACATAGCATTTTGTAATTCAATTTCAAAATTTTCCTATATTCAATAAACACCTGTCCGAAGTTAATTTTCATCAACAGCTAATCAATTTTACCAAATGAATAGTAAATTGCAATTCAACACTTTCAGATTAAATCGAGCCCTGCTGTTGTGCTTAGTAACAAACACATCAAGGGGAACAACTCTGGCTTGGTTCATAATGGACTACATAAGCGTCATATCAGCCAAGTTTGAAGTCATATCAGCAGAGTTTGATAATGGGAAGTTCTGGGAAAGAAAATCATTTCTAATAAAAAATTCCAAATAACGAGTTCCAAGGATGCAATGATAGGATATGTGATTTGATTTGAGGTTCAGTTGGACACTGCTGTGAAATCTTTTGTCTGATTCGATTTGAGTGAAAAAAACCCACAATTTTCCAGGTCCTTCTGTTAACTCTTTGCAAGCTGCTGGCAGATATTCCTGCCCAGGACACAAAATCACTTGCCACTGAAATAAGTATAATTTGGACACATTAAACTAAATTTCCCCCAGTAAATTGCAAGGACTTTTTGACCAATGATTTCTGGAGATTAATTTAGATGAATTGTTCATCAAATTTAGACATGGCTGCTGTGAAGCAGCCATGACAAGATTTAATGAAAAATATTTCGAAAATACTCAGCGGGTTAAGAGTTAATACTACTGGTATTAAAAATGATGCAGTCAACACTGTGCAATGTTAGGATATACAGGCCTGGCCTTTTGAAAAATCCAGGGGAGCTGCCACGCCTCCCCTAAATCTATTTCAGGAGAGCTATTCCACACTTATTTATATTAATTATACACGGTTTTTCATAAGGGAATTGAAAGTTTTGAGGATAGCCATTACAGTTTAAGAAGGGCAATTATGGCCCTCCCCAATGTGATTTGAGTGGAGCCAAGGAGAGCCGCAGCAATAGCTCTCCTCAAACGGCCAAGCCTGGATATATTGGTATAACAGGTATCAAGTTTAATACTGTTAGTAACAACATCGGATTTTAAAAATCTCTTATATCACCAATATGGCATATTATTATCATTCAAAGATGTGAGAAGCGTCATGGTAAAATATAACAATCTCTGAAAGACTCTGCCCCATTCAAGTCTGGGCAGGCAGGCACATTTTCAACTCATAGACTGCCAGGTTGGCGCCAATATTTTCTTGTGTTTCCACAATTTCCAATGTATCCATGTTTCCTATAGTCTCCAATATTTCCACTGTTATAACAATTTTTCTAACATTTCCACCATTTCCAAGTTTTTCCACCATTCCCTCTTTTTCTAAACTTTTTTGTACTTCCGACTTCCAAGCATTTCTAAGTGTTTAAACACCTTGACAGTACAGTGGAACAGTACATCTTTTAATTGAATATCCCTATTAATAGTATATAAGTTTCAAACACTAAACCATTTATCATACCTTCACTACAAATTTTACCTGTTAATAGAAAATAGATTATAGAGTAAACTCCTGTTAATTGAATAAAAATTTTGTAACCTGTTGAAGATTTACTCCGACACTGAATTTCCCACATTTATAGACATTTTTGAACTCAATACACCAAGGTATTTCATCTGTTATATCTTACTTGCCAGAGCTCAATGAACTCTGTCAAACAAGATAAACTAAAATAAATGCTCATTTTATAACTAGACGATAGGAAAATAACCCAATTCCTATCAATTGTATATTCGTAAATCGAATATTTTTCTCTGGCAAATTGCCTATTCAATTAACAGGGTTCCATTGTATTTGCTTACAAACTGACATACTTGATCTAAATATTTGACAATAAAGACCATTTTGTAATGCTCTTAACAAAGTAATGTTTTATATGTAGTCTATACATGCTTATAGGGTTCCCACACATATTTTGGGATCAAATCCAAGGAGTTTCCCAGATTATTTTGAAATATTTTCCAGCATTTTACAGGACACGGGATCACAAAATGCAAGGGTGTTCAGTGAGACATGGGAACCCTTCCAGCATGAGGAATGAGGAGAGGGTGGTTATAGTGAGTTACTGTTCAGGCCTTTAGATTAGTCTAATTTGGGCACTACAGCAAATGCACATCTACTTTATTGTGGCCTGGTTGGTGAGAAAAGTGCCTCACATGACTTTTGATTAACTGGTAGAGTGCTAAATTATTTTTTGTCATCTAAATTTGTTCACACATTTTTGTCTTGTTACACTTTAACCCTTTACCCAACACAGACGATATCAAAATTTATTATTTTAATTATAATTTTTTTTAAATTTTCAAAAAATTTTAACAAAACCATATCATGTGACCCCTCGTTTGAACGAGCTCGACGAGCTCATTCCAATGAGGGGTCACATGATATGGTTTTTGTTGAAATTTTTTGAAAAGTTAAAAAATTTAAAGTAATTTATATATTTTTTATACTTACCAATGACCCAGACTTAGCTGGTGCTAACTCTAACAAAACCAGGGCCAAACACAAATTTTGCCCCCCAATCCCCAAAATTTGCATCCAAAACCAAAAGAAATCATGTCCTATAGGACCTCCATACTATGCCCCCACTGCGCATGCGCAGTGTTAAGGACGTCCCGAAATTGGCGCCAATTATCATTCTTACTGGCAGTGCCTGGTCAGTGCTATGTACTCAGCGGGGAGGCAAGAGTTCCCAACTCCTGGGAGGGCCATCCCCGTCTGGGTCATTGGTAAGTATAAAAAATATATAAATTACTATAAATTTTTTAACATTTTTATACTGTACCAATGACCCAGACTTAGCTGAATAGTAAACAGGCTGGAGGGCCTAGGACATAGAGGAAAATCCAATAAGCTCAACTATATAATAAAGAGGTAACCCCTTAAGGAGAAAAGGAGTATTAGGCTTTACATGTATCTTTCTTATTTAATATTAAATTAGAAAGATACAATACCCTTAATAATTGAGCACAATAATATTCATGATCTCTATTTACATCCAGTATAACCCTTATACTAATTATTTTTAAAGTAAGCCAATAAATAAAGTAGTCCAGAGAATTGAGACTCTTTATAATCTTTTAAAAGTGTCCGAGTATTGTATATTAAAGCCCGTTTGACACTTGACATATACAAATGCTTCACACCGAGCTACACTTTAAAAATAACACATGAATGAATTTTAACATTAATATTACACTTTAAAACCATCCCGGAAGCGACTCAGAAATACTGACTTTGGAGGAGGCATTCCCTTGCTTTTCATTATAAAGCAGGTGACCTAAGGGAACACCCGCCCCCCCCCCCCTTCCCCTTGCCCTGGGTCAAATAGCCCAGAGCGAAGAGGGCAGCCGGACGGAGTCACTGCCGGAACAGAAAGCCTGCATAACTATAGTTGCAACTGTTTAGTGGACGACATTCTGAGCAACAGATAACGGACCTAAACAATGCAGGTCTCCAGAAATGGACTCAATATTTCTGAGATAAAAATTTGTGAATGTGGATGGCTGAGACCAATAAACAGCCTTCATTAAATCTGTAATAGCAACACTATTAGCATAAGCCCAAGAAGTAGCAAGAGCTCTTACTTCATGAGCGGAAATCTTAAGCACAGACTGCTGAGAAGAAGATAAACTCTCATAAGCAGTACGGATAGTTAATTGAATCCATCTAGCAATAGAATGGACCGAAATGTCCCTTCTATTAGGCATCAAAGACAGAAAGAAACGTTTCCGTCCCTTTCTGATAAACTGAGATCTCTGTTTATAGATACGTAACGCTCTAACAGGACAGAGTAAAGGCCTACGCCCGTCTGAAGACGGAAGAGCCTTAATAACAATAGGTTCCGGATATTTATTAGGAGCCTGATTCTTAGCTAAAAAACCCACATTAGTAGTGAAGGTGATAGTGTTCCCGACACTACGATAGTGAGAATCATCCACCGACAGTGCATGAAGCTCACTGACTCTTCTAGCAGAAGAGAAAGCTAAGAGAAAAGCTGTCTTATAAGATAAGAATTTGAAATCTACTGTCCCAAGAGGTTCAAATGGCTTTTCCTTCAATTTAAGAAGAACCCAAGCTAAATTTCATTTAGGAATTAATCTAAGAGTTCTGGGTCTATTTATCGAGAAGTTTCTAACCAACTTAGATAAAGAGACATTAGATCCAATTTATAAACTATCATGATGTGCATAGGTATCAGATAACATAGACCTATAACCCTTAATAGTAACAGGCTGCAGTTTGATTTCGTCAAACAAGTATACTAGAAAGTTTGCAATGTCTGGTATAGAGGGATCAAAAATATCTACAGAATGATCCCTACACCAACGACGAAAAACCTTCCACTTAGCCGCATAGTTTAGCGAAGAGGAGGTCCTCCTACAGTTAGAAATCGCGTCCACTGCTCGTCCTGTAAAGTGCTTGCCATGCAAGAAGGACCGCACAACGGAAAAACGTGAAGGTTGAGACCTTGCGGGTTGTGATGGAGTTGGCGCGATTTCCCCTGCGAAAGAAGATCCTCCCGTGGAGGAAGGTTTCGCGGTAGGTCCCACAACAGACACCTGAGTAGATTTATCCACGGTCTCTGTGGCGACAGAGATGCTACCAACAGAATCTTGCATTGAGATTGTTTTATCTTTAGCAATACTTGTTGAATTAACGGCGCTGGAGGATACGCATATCCTATCATTCCGTCCCAAGGGATCGACAGAGCGTCTACTGCAAATGCTCTTGGATCCGGACATGGAGACACATACGTCTGCAACTGATTGTTGAGATGTGTCGCAAATAAGTCTATCATTGGCCGTTCCCATTGGTAGCAAATCTGATTGAATACTTGTTTGTTGAGAGTCCACTCCGACGGCAACAAGCGACCCTTTCGTGAAAGGGAGTCTGCTAGCATATTCAGACGACCCGGTATGTGACGGACTGAAAGAAGAACCTGATGTTCTAGCGCAAACAGAAGGATTCTTTCCGTTAGATTGAACAACGGAACTGAATGAGTGCCTCCCTGATTCCGTATATACGCCACTACTGTCGTATTGTCGGATAGGATTTGGACATGAGCATTGTGAATAATGTCCATCCAATGACGTACCGCAAGGCAAATTGACATCATTTCCTTGATGTTTATGTGCTTGCACAGGAATTGCGGATCCCAAAGACCCTGGCATCTCGAATCCGTTGGGATCAATGATGCACCCCAACCTGTTTGACTGGCATCCGTCATAATGGTAAAACTCGGATCCGGCAACTGCAGCAGAACTCCCTGAGTTAACCACTGAATGTTTGCCCAAGTCTGAATCTCTTGTTTCACTTGATCTGACAAGAGAACGTCTACGTCGAGCGAATGAATTTTCACACTCCAATTCTGAGTCAAGAAAATTTGGAGAGGACGCGTGCGTAACCGCCCCATCGGAATGAGATCCACAGCGGCACAGACCTATCAGTCTCATAAATTCTCTCGCTGTGACTTTGTCTGCGTGCAGACAATAGCGAGCGTAACAACTGACTAATTTCGCTCTGGTTAACGGCAGACGAACGAGATTGTTGTGCGTCTCGAAGCTCATTCCCAGATGAGTGAATGACTTGGACGGCACCAGATCCGACTTCTCCTCGTTTACTATAAAACCGAGACGTCGGAGCAATAGAAGTAGATTCTGAACATCGTTCTGAAGCGTTAACTCGTTGCCGTACCTCTGAAAAATGTCGTCCAGGTAGGCCGACGTTACCGCAGACGAATGAGCTCGGAAATAGATCATTACCGAGTTCATTACCCGAGTGAAAGCCCAGGGTGCTAGATTCAATCCGAAGCACATCGCCCGGAATTGATACACCACTCCTAGGACTGCGAAGCGTAGATACTTTCGGAATGTCGGATGTACCATGACATGAAAGTACGCATCATTGAGATCTATGCTTGTTGCATAATCGTTCACCCGAATACTCGCTCTGACCGACCGAATCGTCTCCATATAAAATTTCGGAGCGACGATCAACTTGTTTATCCAGCTCAAATCTATGACTGGACAGAACGAGCTGTCTGGTTTCGGAACCAGAAACAGATGGCTGTAGAATCCTGGAGTCTCCTGGTTTTCTACGACCTCTACCACGTTCTTCATTAAAAGAGACTGCACCTCTGATAACAGAGCGTCTCTTTTCTGCGGATTTGACGGAAGTTGAGTCCACTTTGGACTTCGAGTTAATGGAGGCTTTCGTTTGAAGGATATCTTTAGACCTTCCGAAGTCACTCCTCTCACCCAAGGGTCGTCCGTAATCGACGCCCATTCTTGTGAAAAGCTCGACAACCTTCCGCCAACCGGTACGCGATAGAGGTTTAAGCCATCACCTCCTGGACCTGTGAGGCCTGTGGTAGGAGAAACCACGTCCTCCACGACCCGCACCTCGTCCCGTCGACCTCGGGGCGTCCGACCGGTTGTCCCGGCCCGAAGGGCGTCCCGAACGAGAGTCGCTACCCTGACGGTCTCTCGAATAAGACCAAGAGGACGCACCGGAACCTCTATAGGAACCTCTCTTGGGCGCATTAGACCCAGAAGTGCCTGTCTTATTCTTGTCTGCTGTATCCGACTTCTTAGAAGCAGATTTGAACAACAGAGAATCCGAAGCTTTCTTTGTAATTTTATCATAAATAGCAGAAAGCTTGCCGTCAAAGAGAAGTTCTCCGGAGACCGAAGCGACTCTAAGAGAGTTCTTCACCTTAGTATCCACGAGTGTGGATGTAGCTAGGACTGCGTCATGTCTAACCAACTCCAGGTTTGCCACAGAAAGGGCGGAGTTACACGTGGAATAAGCTACTGCCCTTGAAAGAAGTCTTAAAGAGGATTGTATATCCTGAAACTCGTTCCCTTGAAGGCGCAGTGATAACGCCTTAGTAAGGTGATCTGCGTAAGATAAGGCATCTAAATTGGCTCTGTTAGACGAAATAGCTGTTTCCAACACCGCGGTTGGAATAGAAGCCGACGACGGTAATGATAGCTCTAAGTCTTCCGCCTCATCGTCCATACGCAGAGGAACTCTCGGGATACCCTGTCCTGCCGTGTCGAATTTATTCCTTGCATTAATGAAAGGCAGGTTGAGAGTATTGGCGGACAAGAAACCTGCTTTCCCCGTCCTGGAAGCAAGTTTAAATATAGCGTCGTTCAATAATTCAAATGTTCTTGCAACATTATTGGACTGCAACGGAAACTCGGGAGCGATGTCCCTGAACCACTCAAAAAATTCAGAGTCCAATGACGCTATAATCCTCTTGTCCGGAACCACAGCAGTCTGGCCCGACGGAACAACTTGAGGGAGAAAGTACCGGATGAAGTCCACGGCAGCTTTATGTTGTTCCGAAAGGGATAGCTCCAAATCATCTGTATCCCTTTCACCATCCGGTCGGACCTCATGATGCTCTCGGTCGTCCGCCCCCGATGCTTCGGCGGAGCGTACCGAACCAGCGCCGTCGGATAATTCTCGATCCGACACCGTTTCTGTCGGCTGCTGGGATGCTGCGATAAGCTGTGCTATCTGCACAAGAATGTCCGGCGTCGAGACCTGCGGAGGCGCAGTCTTCCGCTGCTTCGCCGAGGGCAGCTCCGCATCAGATGGCTCCCGCATACTTTTTCTATGCGAACGTCCGGAGTCCATCGGTCTCGAGTCCCTGGCTGCCGGATGGTGTGACCTGGTCGCCGAAGAATCCTTAATCGGCGAAGCTGGTAAGATATCGGCGGTCACGCAGCCAATGTGCGGTCGTGTGCGCTGACGAGAAGAGGAAGCCTTAGCAGTCTCCGCGGACTGCCTATACAACGGAGCGTCCCGAGCGACGGACGTATGCTCCGCTTGCGACACATTTTGTACCACAACATCTGGTCCCAGATGTTGTTGTACGAGAGAGGGGCCTCTCTCGCTCGTGGCCCGGCTGGACCTGGACGAGCTAGGAACCGGACTCAAAGGCTTCCTCCGATCTCGCTTACTATCCGCCGTCACTGGGTGTGCACGTTGAATGTTTATAGTGCTCGCATCACCCAACATTTCCTCCTGGACCGCATCGGACGAACCCGGCTGCCGGACCATTCGGTGAATGGACGCTACGCCGGGCGAGCTAGCGGACGACATTTGTCTAATCTCCATGAGCACTTTTGCCGCTAGCTCTGAATTCATTTGTGACGACGGAAGCGCACTTGCAGAAGATAACATGGAAACATCACCCTGTTCTTGTTCCTCTGAAATAGAAACTGAGAGTGTAGAGTGACCTTGCGGAGAAAGAGCCGGCATAGCCCTTTCTCTCGAAACAACATACCGTGACACACGTTTCCAATGTTTGTCATCCCAAAATTGACATATAGAACAGGGATTAGTGCGAGAACACTGACTACAATTAATACAATGATCATGAAAGTCAGAGGAAGATTTCTTCCCATAACAATTAGAACAATATCCTTTCATTGTGAAAAGTCAACAACAAGTCCTAGTTACTCGCACAAACCCCTGACACAAAGATACATAATAACATGATCCATTAATAAATGAAAAAACAATTGCAAATCAAAATAATTTTGAAAAAATATTTTTTCAGCGAAGCCCAAGTTGCTGAAAAGTAACGTTGAGCCCCGATGGATCCGATGGCAAAGTGTGGTCAAAAATTTTAAATTTATATTAAATAATTAATGAGACACTTACGGATAATATAAATGTATTTTATAGTGAGATAAACTACACCAAAGGCAAACAGCCCCCCTCAAAAAAGGCTGTTGCCAATGTAAACAAACAGTGTAAAACACCAGAAAACATGACTCCAGGCACTGAAAAAACTGGCCCGAAATCAGTCATCAAAATTACACTCTATCTGATGCAAGACAGAGACTCCCAGGGGAGAATCTGCAGAACATCAGATGGAAGATGCAGAACACAACGTTATATACCCATGGGTGAAAACGTAACTATGGGGAAAATAACAGAAAACATTCTGTAACCAAGCAACTCTCCCAGGAAAATTTTAGAAATGAACTTTCTCAAAAATATGCCAAAAGCATAGGAGAATTGCAAGGGGGGACTTTAGAAGGCTAGGGGAGAAGAAACACTGAATAAGCAGTGCAACATTTAGCAAGAATGACAACAAGAGGCCCATGCCTCGAAAATTGGCAACTTAACATAATTTCATCAAAAAATTTTAAGTACAGCCCTGATTATTTTTTGTCACTTCTTTTTCCTCTCCTCCTTCTATATCCTCCTTAGAATCACCATTTCTCCAAAAATTACGTGTCTGGCATCCTTTAAACTGAGATTTACAAGCACAAAGATCAGTGAGATGTTGACTGATGAAGGGCCAAACAGAGAATGATAATTGGCGCCAATTTCGGGACGTCCTTGACACTGCGCATGCGCAGTGGGGGCGTAGTATGGAGGTCCTATAGGACATGATTTCTTTTGGTTTTGGATGCAAATTTTGGGGATTGGGGGGCAAAATTTGTGTTTGGCCCTGGTTTTGTTAGAGTTAGCACCAGCTAAGTCTGGGTCATTGGTACAGTATAAAAATATAATATTTTTTCAACTGCTGAATTTGCATATTACTCGGGCGGATGCGGCCGATTCGTTAGGTAAAGGGTTAAAGAAGAGTGGCCATAGGCACTCTCCCATTAAATTGTAACAAGGCAAATATATACTGACTAAATAATGTCACTTCAAAAGATAATATGAAGCACATTCATTGAATATGAATTATTCAGGTTATGGCACCTACACTTCAGAATAAAGCCAAATATGGGCCTCCAGCACTCTACCAGTTAAGAGTAAAAAATATTTTTCAAAATTTGACAGTAACTACTTTTTGTTTTCGTGTTTTAAATTAATGGGAGGTGACCGGAAATGATTTTTTGGTTCCAGATATTCTATATGGGAAACATTATTAGATAAAATAGAACTTTCGGGTGAAAAGTATTTGTGACTGACTTACTATTTATTGAGTATTTAAATACCAAGAAGTTTTTAAGCTTACTTAGACTGTTAACAGTTCGTCTGCAAATCTTTGATGAAAACTAACATGTGTACACGTTTTTGAATATTCAGGATCGTGGAACATGCACCGAAGGAGCACTTGGAATATACCCAGGGACCGATCAGGACTATTTGAAATACGCTCTAGCCTCGGAGCCTATTTTTTCAATTCATGCACCAGATTTCAATTTACGGAGTCACACTGCTGTTTGTAACACACACTGCAAGTATGTAATAGCTCTCATCATTTTCATTTAGTACACTATAGCAAACATTAATCTTCACTGTGGTTTCTGATCAAGTCTTGGCTGCCTATTTAGGCAGCCAAGACTTGATCTGAAACCAGTCAAGAATAATGCTTGGTAATTAAGACTTGAAGTATTAACTTAAGCACTCTACAACAATGATAAATGATAATCATATATATAATACATGTAAGAGTGTCTCTCTCGATTATCCATCGAAAGAATATCAAAATATGATCTGAGAAGTTACGCGCCAACTGAGAAGCCTATTTCTGAGATTTAAGAGCCAGGTCCTGATGTTTCAGAACCAAATACGCACTGGCGCATGCCCAGGTCAGTCCCTGATACCGAGACAGTTTATGGTCTCAACATCCCCTATTATAAAAGCTCATTGAGGTATTCTGTATATACATTAAGAAAGGTGTAGAAGGAGAGGAAAGATTATTTGCCTCACATTTTACGCAGCCAGACATAGTCAAGGGATGTCAATAAGGTGAATAACTGGCTGTTAACCATTTTTGAATTGCACATCAAAGAACTATATCAACCAATAAAGTCAGTTTAACTTGAGGTGATGTCACTCACGTTTTAAGCCAATAATGTATTACCGACTCAACACGTAAGAGACGCCACCTCAATACCTTGTACCATAATAGCGGAGAAAGAGCTTTCAGTAATACACAATTTCAACATACTACTAAAATTAGAAAAAGGAAGCCCTATGAAGTGACAACAATATGTACTAAATGTTCTGGACAGGGGAGGGAGAACTGTCAATTTAGCTTCATGGTAACAACACAGAAAAAACTAATAATTTTCATGAAAAATTGAAGCTTGCACAAACTACTTACCATTAATGTTGTACAGCAGGGACTCGTACTGACAATTGATTAATTGTGAACAAAAAAAGTCTAGAACCTGAGCAGTCATTTTTAATCAGGCAGACAACATCCGACTAAGAACAACTATTAGCCCATAAACATGCCTTGATACCCTTTAATTTTCAATAAATTCTTTTAACCCTTTACCTAACATGAAAAGCAGACGACACTTGCAAAAAAATTCCTTGAATAACTACTTTTTTTCATTGTTTGTCTCAAAAACATAGGTTACGACCCCTCGTTGGAACGAGCTCGAAGAGCTCGTTCCAACGAGGGGTTATAACCTATGTTTTTGAGACAAAAAATTAAAAAATAATGAAAATTAATTGGCGATATTTGAGAATAGCGCAGGCAGGTTTTGGCCGTTACATTGGGTAAAGGGTTAAAAGGTTTTTACAAGTTAAAACTTAGAATTCTAACTGGTAGGGTGTTGGAAGCCCATATTTGGGCTTTATTCTCTGTGGATGTGCTTCTTATTCCCTTTGAAGTGAATTTATTTGATTTATATGGATTTGCCTTGTTACAATTAATCGGAGAGTGCCATGTGGCAATCTCCCATACACTGTAACAAGGGAAAGCCATGTGTACAAATTTTTATGACCCAAAACTAATTTAGCACTCTACCAGCTAAAGAATCAAGAACATACAAGACTAATGCACAAATTTCGAGGCTTGAAACAATTTGCAAGATGTGACGTCCTATTTTTTATTCGGCTCCTTTTTACACCCACTCACCCACTATGTGCAAATTTTCTACTACTGTTCTCAGACACCCACCCTCCACTCTCCCATTAAAATCCAAAATTAACTTATAAACTTAGTAGGCACAGCTGTCTTTAGGGGGTTTTCATAATGTTCTTAGCCCTTTACCCAACGTAACGGCCAAAACCGGCCAGCACTATTCTCAAAAATCGCCAATTAATTTTTATTATTTTTTCATTTTTTGTCTCAAAAACATAGGTTATGACCCCGCATTGGAATGAGCTCATCGAGCTGGTTCCAATGAGGGGTCATAACCTATGTTTTTGAGACAAAAAATGAACAAAAATTAGTTATTCAATCATTTTTTGGCAAGTGTCGTCTGCTTTTCATATTAGGTAAAGGGTTAAACTGGTACCACCAATTTAAACCTCTGTGGGCTGCTGTGGGCCCCAATCTACAAATGACAAGCTGTTCATTATCAGGCTTGGCCAGAGCAGGTGCACATATACGGGAACAAATTTTTATTTGAATTGTTCCCAAAACATTGTCTGCACATTTTCTACATTTCGAACAAGACATCCACCCCCTACTAACGTGTCACATTTTCCCAGTTTAAGCCCAATATTCTCATATATAAAGCCTCCTGATGTTGTATTTATGTTAAGAGTGTGATGTACAACATCATCTTTTCAAACACAAATGATGGTATATATTAGCTGATATATTGATATATTTTTTAAAAATTCAAAAAATTGCACAAGTTGGAAATACACATTTTTTGCGCACTCAAGAGGCCCACCCACCCCCACGTCATGTCTTGCAAATTTTTGGTGGCCTCTCCCTGCTTGAAAACACATTTTTTAATTCAAAGACTTTTGACATTTTCGAAAACCACAATGAACTTTGTTATCAAGAATCTGAATCAGAGGAAAAAGATGTATGGTCAATTGCCATATTGAACCTTGGCAAAAAATTTAAAATAGCTGTGGTAATTTTTTTGATGAAGTTATTTAACAACATTATCAGGGTAGTTCATTACAATCACTAGCTCACAAATATCATCAGATCTGGTTTACCTCTCAAAGTACGGCATTTTGGTGTTCTTGTATATGGAGTTTTCAATCTTTTTCGCAAACCTGACCTCAGAACAGATGACCTAGGTGGCCTCTGAGACTGGCTTTGCGGAGTCGCCTCCTCTGACATCTATAAGCGCACATAAGATCTGAAAATATACTGAAGCGATAACTGATTCGTACAGGTTTTGAAACAATAATATTTCATAACTTACCTGGTACACAGAGTTTTTTTTTCACATTGTCAGTTAGATGAGTTCTGTAAACCAAACCATTAAACATGGTGACCACACAATTTTACAAACTAAGTTGAAGGATCTCTTAACGTTTATTTAACCTTTTGAACCCTGATGGTACAGTACGTGGAGAGTGGATTGTAACTAAATCACCTGCGGAGTGGATTTATCACCCAAGCTATAACTTTCAAATTTTGTACATATCGACAAAAAACACAAGCAATGTTTCAGCCATGGACCTCCGGGTTTAACCCGGAGGTCCATTGGTTGAAACTTTGCTGGTGCTGGTTATGCTTTGCAACAAATTTGCAATTATTGCTTGGCTGGAATCTCCACTCTGTGGGTGATTTAGTGATAATACACTCTCCACGTACTGTACATGTATGTTCCTTGTCAGTTCAATGACATCAGTTGGAAGAGACCATATTCATTATTTTAGGTTAGTTCAATTAATATTTTAATATGCAGCACCCACACTGCACTTTGAAAATACTGATTGGTCTCCAAATTCACTGTGCAGTAATTTACTTTTGAACTTTGGACGTATAATGATCTTGGCATAGAAAAAATATAAATTTAAAGTAATTTGTATATTTTTTATACTCACCAATGGCCCAGACATAGCTGGGCCAAACACAAAGTTATCAAGGGCCAAACACAAATTTTGAACCTCCCAATCCCCAAAATTTGCTTGCAAAACCGAAAATGTAAAGTCCTATCTGGTCTGGTCCTCCACACTTTTGCCCTCCGCGCATGGCAGTCGTCAGGAAGTGACCGAAATTAGCGCCAACATCATTCTTTGTAGAAAAGAATACTACATAATAACTCAGCGGGGCGGTATGAGTGCCCACTCATGGGAGGGCCATACCCATCTGGGCCATTGGTAAGTATAAAAATATACAAATTACTTTAAATTTATAATATTTTTTTACTATAACCCAATGGCCCAGACTTAGTTGAATCGTAAAAAGGTGGAGGGCCTAGGACTTCAGAATTAGTAGACCAACACAGTTCCAAGTCTGTAATCCAAGGTGAAAGGAAATTAAATTTAAAAGGAATTACATGTAGAGTAATAGAGAAGACATATCATAAATAAGGAGCCAAATTCAAGTAATTCCATATTTCTTAGCATGAAGACTATGCTAATTGGATGTAACGAGTTCCCAATTTTTAAGGCTAGTCCAGACTAAGCCCCAGAAATTAGGATGGCTTATTTGAGACTGAGAGGATATCCCCCACAAACATATGCCATATGCAATAAAACACAAGCTGTATCCAGGATATAATCTACAAACAAACACAGCTTCACTCATAGTTACATACTTATCAAGCCGGAAGAGAAGGAAAAAGGGAGCGCTCTGGAATCAGTAAAAGCGGGTACCAAATAACAATATAAATATTCATCAAATAGACACCCAGGTATTAATTATTATTAATAAATTGGTGCTTAATGCCACTTCAGAAGCTAAGCTATAGCGGCGATCCCGGTAATTAATATGGCCCGCTTGTAACGTATACCGGAGTCGGCATACGCAGATAGGCCGAAAACCGGTGATATAATATATAACATACACATGGAATCACAATGGATGATCTGTGGAGAGTAAACATACTTCCAAGGTAACCCACAGGCGATCCCATTCAGGTGTACAATAAATTCCAGTAAATAACACTCCCAGATGTGTTCTATCCGATATCTATGTTCCTAGAAACGTGTGAATGTACGAGAATGTAAGACAAGATGTATTCGATTGGGTACCGCAATTAACAGAAACCTGGATCTAGAAATGGATTGAGCTATGATTAACAGACTCTTCACGGACTGCCCCCGAAATAATTCATTGTTTCTAAGGTCATTAACATACAATAATGCGACTGCCTAATAATGCAATTATTATGGGCATGAGCATTGAAATCCCACATATAATCATCTGAATACCAGTTAATTGACTAGACAGCCAATCGAGAAATCATGAAATGCATGTATGTACTTAAATGCATACGAGGCTTATGAGAAGAAAACTATGTCTTGTCCGGTAATCGCCTCTTAACACATTGGCGGTTTGGGAAGGGGGGAGGGATTCGAAATCATATCGAAACCCCCTCACCCGCATTACTTGAATCGTTCTTGTGTTAGTCATCAAATAGTATAGGAACCACAAGGCTCCCTCACGTCTGACCGACTTGATATTGCCACTAAGGGCAGAAAAGGAGGTAAAGAACAAATACTTCCCCTGATAAAGAAGGTTCTCTCGTGGAGGAAGCTTCCGGGGAACGTCTTATAACAGATACCTGAGAAGATTGATCCAAGGTTTCTGTACCGACAGAGGTGCTACTATCAGGATTTCGCAACGAGACTGTTCCAACTGCTAAATCAACGGAGTAGGAGGATACGCCTATCCAATCATTCCATCCCATGAGATCAACAGAGCGTCTACTGCATACGCTCGATGATCTGAACTGATTGTTCCGGTGTGTCGCAAACAGATCTATCATGGAACGATCCCACTGGTAGCAAAGCTGCCTGAATATTCGCTTGTTGAGAGTCTGGTCCGATGCCAACAGGCGACCTTTCCGAGAGAGCAAGTCTGCTAGTACATTCAGACGACCCGGTATATGATGGACAGAAAGATGAACATGATGATTCATGATGTATAGGAGAATCTTCTCTGTTGATTCGCATAATGGCATTGAATGAGTGTCGCCTTGGTTCAGGATGATGTAAGCTACTACTGTTGAATTGTCAGACAAAATTTGAACATGGACGTCTGCTATTATGTGAACCCAATGTTGTAGCACTAGCCATATTGACATCATCTCTTTGATGTTTATGCGCTTCTCTAGGAACCGAGGGTCCCAAAGACCCTGACACCTCAAATCTGCGGGACTTAGGGTCGCTTCACAACCCGTTGAGATGTTGCCCCAAATCTCTGGTAAGGTGATCTGCGTAAGACATTGCTTCCAATTTTGCTCTACTTGATGAAATTGCAGTTGTAATTGTGTCTGAGCAAATAGTGAATGATGCAGGCATGGATACATCTAGATCCCCAGGCTGCTCATTCAAACGCAGAGGAGCTCTGAACATCTTCTCCAACCGTTTTTAAATTAACATAGTCTATGAAACGGTATGTTTATGGAAGATGTAAAGAAACCGCTCTTTCCTCGCACTCGAGAGGTGAATACGGTGTCATCTACATGGCTGAAGGTTTGTGACACCTACCTAGACTGAACCGGAAAAGAAATAACTTCCCTTGTCCGTATAAAGTCTGCGTCCAACAACGCCAGCGGTTTCTCACTTATCATCGCAGCATTGATTCATCGGAACAAATTCAGGGTAGTATTGATGGATGAAAAACAACGCAACCCTGTGCTGTTCCGAAAGGGAAGGGTAATCCTCTTCCTTATCCCTTTCACAATCCGAGAAAATCAGCTGTGAATCTCGGTCCATTGCATCTGCGTGAACAGACGACTGTACCGACCCAGCACCATCAGACAGCTCAGGTTCTGAGTCTGGGGAAGGCTGCAGCTGCACTTGCTGGTATGCTGTGATCAGCTGTGCAATCTGCGACAGCAAGTCCGTCATCGAGGCCTGAGGAGCAGTGGTCTTCTATTTCCTAGCCACTTGCTGCTCCTGGGATGGTGTGCCAAAGAGTGGTCCCTTCTTCGTGCAGCAGGCTGAATATCCAAAGTCAGGTAGCTAGGATGCAGTCGTGTGTGCTTTAATAACGTAGTGGAGGAAGCCGTGACTGAAGCCGACCCCGACTGCAGACTAGACGGAGCATCCCGAGCGGTGGGCGGAGGTATGCTCCGTCTCGTGCAAGTTTCCAACCAGAAAACTTCATTTCGGCTTGTGAAATGTAGAGGAGGAAGCCGTGACTGAAGCCAACCATGGCTGCAGACTAAACAGAGCGTCCCAAGTGGAGGACAGACATATGCTCCGGCTTGTGCAAGTTTCTCATAACAACATTTGGCCCCAAATGTTCTGTTAGGTTAGAGAGGGGTCTCTCCCGCTCGCTGTCTATTAGACCTCGCCGAGTACAAGAAACTTGCTGACTTCCTCCCTATTTCCATCGTCGCTGGATGAGCTTATTTATATTAAAGTGCTCGCTCTACCCACATCTACACTTCCTTCGAGCAGAATGGACTTACCCGGCGTCATGGCACCCACGGATGGAGTACCACTTCACGGGTCGAGCTAGCTGCTTGCAAGAGATTAAAACCCTTAACAAAAGGCCCTAACTCTTGCAATCATGAGCACTGTAGCTAGCTCTATATGCTCAACGGTGCACGACGACAGTAGCACACTTGGATGGGTGTCAGAATATCATAACCATGTTCCTCTGAAATAGAAACTGACAAAAGGAATTATAACGCGGTGAGAGGCCTGGCCTCAGAACTTCACCGCCAACAACGTACCACGACACCCGTCTCAAACATAAGTAATCCCAGTGAACACAAGAATGACAAGAGTCCACATGAGTGCATCGACTAAAGTCGATATCTGGACTGTGGTATATTTTACGATGCAACATGGATTATTTTTATTAAATTTTCCAGCTGTAACAAGTCCAGTAAATTAAGATAATGTTACTAGAAAGCGGTTACTCGCTGGACTCAGTGCGAGCATCATAAGTGATTAGGTAACGCCACAAATAATATTTTTTTCTCTTAATTAAAATATAGTTTTTTACATTACCGCAGTGTGTGCAACCCTCGCATCATGACCAGTGTTAGATCAGCGATTTGAATAAAATAGAGCATTTACTTATTCACATTACAACCAAGCCTGAAAATAAGCAACCTGTCATCTGCAGAATGAGGTCTCCAGAGGGTGAATTTGGTGATGCTACCCTGCACAGCAGGGTAGCATCACTAAATTTACCCTCTGTGAACCTGAATCTGATTCAAGGTCTCAAGCCTATACATCAAGAGGTACCCAGAGGATAAATTGGCATACTGTATGGGATAGCATAAGCAAATTCACCCTCTGGGGACATCATTCTGCAAATGACAGATTGCTTATTTTCAGGCTTGATTACAACAGTGTCTTTTAGACTGAATCAGATTTTGTTTATTGTGTATCGTGACGACTTTTGATGACTTTTGTGTTCAAAAATTGCCATTAATGTTTACAATTGTAATCATGTGATGAAATGAAAGTGTCAATGACACTGTAGCTCAACTTTGAATATGACAGGAATTAATATCTGCTGTGACAAGGTCAACAATAATGAATATGACAGGAATCAGTATTTGTTGTGACCAGGTCAACAATAATGAATAAGAGAAAAAGGAGTTTTGTTGTGACCACGTCAACCATAGTAAATCAATTACAAGGTGACTGCAATGGTCTAAAGAATAGGACATAAGTATTATATGTGATGCATGCCATGTTAGTAAACATTCACACAAAAATTTAATCAAATCATAGCTTTCATATAGAAGTTCTGAGCAAAAAACTGATTGCACAAAATTTTGTACAAAATGGCTGCTGGTGGACATCTTAAATTTTGGAACGGACCCCAAAACACTCGTTCTCGTCCCGCGGTGATAACAAAGATATCCAAGAAGTTTCGTAGAGATCGGTTCATAAATACGGCCTCTAGCCCGAGCCGTATTGGCATTTGCGGTTACAGTGCTGAAAGTAACACAAAATAGGTCAAAGTTAGTCTAATTGGCATAATTTATACACGAGAAAAAAACCTGTATTATACAGTTAAAACTAGAAGTCCTGTCACGAACTGTGCGCTTATCTAAGCTTAATTGCGCGTATGAATCACGCGCAGTTGCCATATCGAATGACATCCAAAGCACGGCAGGTTCTCCTGGTTACTCATAGCAAACACGGGCAATGTTTCTGCCAATGGACCTCCGGGTTACCCGGAGGTCCATTGGCTGAAACATTGCTTGTTCACAGGCCATATTTACAGAATTTGATAGCGTTACTATGGTCATATCGCGTAGATTAACGCGCATATCGACGTGCTATTTGTGCGCATTTCAGGACAGGACTTTTAGTTTTAACTGTATATGATGTATCCCATGGTACAAAACATTCACACAAAACATTATTCAAATCAACGCTTTCATATGGAAGTTCTGCGCAAAAATCTGATTGCACCTAATTTTGTACAAAATGACTGCCATCGGCCATCTTGAATTTCAGACCGGACCCCAAAACACTCGTTCTCGTCCCACGGTGATACCAAAGGTACCCAAGAAATTTTGTAAAGATCGGTTCATAAATACAGCCTTTAGCCCGAGCCGTATTGGCATTTGCACTTACAGTGCTGAAAGTAACACTAAATACATCAAAGTTAGTCTAATTTGCATAATTTACGCACGAGAAAAAAACATGTAGTATAAGTGATGTATCCCATCGTACTAAACATTCATACAAAAATTTATTCAAATAAGAGCTTTCATATGGAAGTTCTGCGCAAAAATCTGATTGCACCTAATTTTGTACAAAATAGCTGCCAGCAGCCAACTTGAATTTTGGATCGGAACCAAAAACACTCATTCTCGTCCCACGGTCATAACAAAGGTACCCAAGAAGTTTCGTAAAGATCGGTTCATAAATACAGCCTCTAGCCGAGCCGTATTGAATTGTTGATGGCCAGATGGATGACTGGCCATGGCATAAGCTCAAATTTGACTTACGTCAAAGTTGAGCTAATGATGTCAATGCTACCATTCGATAAAGTTGAGAAACAACCACAATGTGTATTCTTAATTTCTCTAGATGCCCCTTTACAGGATATACAAGTTAAACGATTTGTAATTTTGTAAAGCTTACAATTGAGCGTACTTGCGGAAATCACCAGTTCATCCCGGAAAAGGTGAAGGTTGCACTCCCTTGACTCAGGTCGCAGTAAAATGACCAGACGTGCGCACTTGGGCAGTACATGTGGCTCTGAGAGCCGCGTATACCGCCCAAGTGTACACGTCTGGTCATTTTACTGCGACCTAAGTCAACAACGTTTAACACTGTGGCATATGTTCAATTTAATGTAGTTCTTTCAAGCCTTGACTCTTCTCATAGTGCACAGTATTGCAATCGGAATCGAAAATGGAATCGGTCGAGTGTGAGCTCAATAACCGGTAATCGACCAGCGGCCATTTTTGGAAATCGGTTGAAAACTATATTATACAGTTTGGGATGTGTTAATAGGATCAATGTGGCTAATTTTCCAACTTTTGTGTTCCTAATTTACATACATGTTTGTTTATTAATTCTGGGAAACTTTCCACCATCTAATGTATGCACCTTATTTGGGCCTGTATGTTTATTAAAACTGCCCGTCCAACAGGGAGATCTTCAAATTAGTAAATCTTCTCTAGATTCAGTAGATTGTGTACAGTACGTGGAGAGTGGATTGTAACTAAATCACCTGCAGAGTGGAGATATCACCCAAGCTATAACTTTCAAATTGTGTACATATCGACAAAAAACACAAGCAATGTTTCAGCCAATGGACCTCCGGGTTTAACCCGGAGGTCCATTGGCTGAAACTTTGCTTGTGCTGGTTATGCGTTGCAACAATTTTGCAATTATTGCTTGGGTGGAATCTCCACTCTGTGGGTGATTTAGTGATAATACACTCTCCACGTACTGTAATATTCTTTTGTTTAGCACAGTGTATTTATTATTGTTATCAACTTATCATGATGCAGAAATGTCTATAAGTTTTCTGTAATAAAACTTAACTGCAATACCGGTACTGGAAAATAAATTGGCATTCAGATAAAATTAACTAGCATTACCCCATCTCCCCCAATGGATTCCCACCCTGTACTAGTGAATAAAGTAGGAGCCGCATGCAGCAGGGCTCACAGAGTGAGCTCTATAGATAATGTGTGAGATTTTTCAGTATTTCCATCAGAAATTTTTATAGTCTATGAAACAGAAAATCATGTTTTTATGCCGGCAGTCCTGTTGAATCTCTCCGGAAGTCGGGTGCGAGAGTTTCCAAAATAGCTTTTCGTATATTCTACTAATCTTTCAAAATAAAAATCATTTAAAAGAAAACATAAAACATGTGTTAATTGTCTATTTGTTTTTGTTTTCTTTTTGAACGCAAACATTTTGTTTGCTTCAACAAGAGTTTATCAGAAATGCAAATTGCGAACCAGTGACCCAAATGGGAGGAGCTACCATTGAATGTTTGAGCATGCTAAATGGGCGGAGATATTTGATATTGACGTCACAATGACATATAACCAAACCATACTGATACAGACGGGTCCTACTAAATACCAAATGCCACCAATGGCAGGGCTTATATTTCAACAAGAATCCATTCTCGTAAAGATTCGCGCAAACAAGCAAGCGAGAATCCATGTAAATTCTCGCTGCACCTCTGCTAGGATTCGCGTAAAAAGAATTGAGTCAATTTAGTACCTTTTCATAACATAGCAGCAGCAAATTAACCAATTAAGGCTAACACATGACCTAAAATATCCTGACACTTTGTCAATAAAACTACAAATATGGCTGCCATTGGAACCAGCTCAATGGGCTCGTTCCCAATGTCATCCATATTTGTAAGGTTTTATTGATAAATATATGTATTGATAATTTTTTTTATTAAATTATCAAATTCAATTTGAATTTTACAAATTAAAATGCTGTGTTGGGTAAGGGGCTAACATGTGGTATCAGTGTACAACAGGAGTTCAACCAGGGGGCCCTAATGGAATCCTAGGACAATCATACCAGGTATGGATTCTCGCAACCGTTTTCGCAAGAATTCAAATGGATTCTCCCAAATTTAGATGGAATATAAGCCTTGAATGGCTACCAAAGGCCACCCAATATAACTAAAACTGTTGCATTTTTTAAGTCAAACAATCTTTATTTATCCGAGAGGAAACGTTTCTAACACTCGTTCTACAAATTAGTGGTTTTTTTCAGAAAGAAACTATTTTCAAATGCTACCGAAGACCACCGTCACTGATGGCCACTCTAGAAATACCTACTGTCGCACTTTAAAGCATGACTGAAATTGGACAACCCTAAATTAGCCTTGGGTGGATATTTATACAACAATTCTTTTTAGTAAATTCAGGGGTATTTTGAGAGGAAAAACTAGATTTTCAAATTCGATCTCCACTTACACCCCGCAAGCACAGACCAGTGTTACCGATGACCACCTAATTCATACTGTTTCAAAAGAAATTACAGTTAATTCAGTCTTCTGGTGTATGAATTACTGTTGTCTAAATCTCTTTATTTTACATAATCTGGTAATAATAATAACAACAATATTTCCTTTATCATTTTAATGAGATTACCGGTGGTCTTCTGTGGCGCTTTCATTCAGAATAACAAAAACCAGTGTTTTCAAATTGAAGACAAAATTGGTATAGTTCAGACGTTTGGTTAATGCAACCAGCAGCGAAGCCGAAACGCGACAGATGAAGCCTACGTACATGTAAAGTATTTCAAATTCATTTATGCAGGCAACTGTGTGAAGAAAGTTTGCAGTTTGAACAAAACATCAATACAAATGTGCCAATGTAAAGGAACAGTTAGATTTAGGGATGGTGGGGGCGGGTGGAGAGGGAGACAGCTTTGTCCGTTTTTAATTTGAGAGGTTTTAATCATTTTATTCTACCAACGACTTGTCTTTAAGAGTGCATCTGTCACATTTTAACCCATTACCTAATGTAACGGCAAAAACCACCCAGTATGATATGCGAAAATTGCCATTCAAATTTTTTAATATTTTCATTTTTTGCTTCAAAAACATAGCTTATGGCCATCATGGGAATGAGCTCGTTCCAAGGGGTTCTAAGCTATGTTTTTAAGCAAAATAAAAAAGAATTGTGTTTCGAGAAAAGCTTTAACAGGTGTCGTCTACTACTAGGAGAGTTGAGCAAATTCCAAATTCAGAGCTTTACCAGTGCATTTCTATAAAAAAAAAATATCCCAATCCACCCTGTCTCCGTTCACACTTACTTTTCATCCAGAAAGTGATACATATGAAAAACAAAGTTCCCAACGTAATATTGTATACAGAAGAACAAATCCAAGATATTTTGGATTTGAACCTCTTTCATAAAGTTCACAATAAAATCAACTTTGACACCGACCTGCTGTCACTGCTGGTTACTTAGCGATTGCTCCACCACTTCTGTAGTTACGTCCTCTCAAGGGTTTGAATGCTGCATTAATTAAGTCAGTGCCCTCTAACCAGTGTTTTGAATTTAGTTCGATTTTCGACATGGTTAAGTTTGATTTCAAGTTGGTTTCACTTCTCTTATCTTTTCATCCCTCTCCTCTTTTCTTCTCTTATCACTCTTCAACACCTTATTTTACTCTACTTATCTACAATATGTGGAGAGTGGGTTGTAACTAAATCACGCGCGGAGTGGAGTTATCACCAAAGCTATAACTTTCAAATTTTGTATATATCGACAAAAAACACAAGCAATGTTTCACCCAATGGAGCTCCAGGTTTACCCGGAGGTCCATTGGCTGAAACATTGCTGGTGCTGGTTATGCTTTGCAACAAATTTGCAATTATTGCTTGGGTGGAATCTCCACTCTGCGGGTGATTTAGTGATAATACACTCTCCATGTACTGTAGATAATCTAAAATCTTTTCACATACAGTTTAAACAATCTGTATTTTGTGTTCCGCCAGCAGTTCATGCTATATGTACTCAGTAACTTAAAGACCCACGGGAGACGACTAATAAAAGCATTAAGCTTTCTGTTGAATCCCTTCATCATTTTGCTTCATTTATTCATATAACTGTATACTGCATCCATTATCTTAAAATTGTATCTGTATGTTTTTGTTTTTTTTTGTTATTGTTGTAAACTATATTGTATGCAATTGCAGTGTTTCTGTCAATAAATATTGTTTAAACTAAATCCAAGATATTAAACGATTTTGCTACAATCATGAATCATCCAACCGCGGCAAGCACTGTGTTAGCCTTTGAAAAAACATTCAATTTAGGGAAATCCATCTCACTATTGGCTGCTTTAAAAAACTTATCAGTTGTACGATGCAGCTCCGGCGACTATCTGATATTTCCTGGCCCAGCATTCCTGCTTGGCAATTCTGATTTTCAAACTTTCACATTTTTTTCTGAAATTTCTGCCGTGTTGTCGGATTCCCCAAATTGTCCAGTCATTGGGACAGATGACGAGAAGGCCATGAGAAAAGCCATAGATTTGCCATTCCCACATGGTTTACATCTGACATGCACTCGACATCTCCAGAAAAACGTTTTGGATTATTTAAAAGATAAAATAGGGATACCAGAGACTCAAAGGAAACCTATAGTAGAGGCAATTTTTGGTGAAGATGGACTTACTAAAGCAGACAAGAGGCCCCAGGGGGCCTGAGGGCGCTCACCTGACATGGTAGTCTAAATATCAAACCAGGGACTTGACTTGAATAAGCTGCATACGCCCCTCCTAAGAAAAGCATATATCAACTAGATGAAGCAATTGTGCCCACACAATACACAGGATTTTCCTTCTATTTTCAGTTCCTGCACTTTAACGTCCCAAAATTGAGATAAGCACATAAAAAACAGATTTTTTTCCCAAACAAAATACTTTCAGCCTAAATTTTTTTCTTCTTCTTAAAACGCATAAAAAACAATAAAACTAATTTCAGGATTTTGGTCCAAAATTTTCTAAGTCCCACCCGGACCCAAAATTTTCAGGGGAAAATTTTTTTTTTTTTTTTTTTTTTGTCTTAAAATTGACAGAAATGCATAAAAAACACAAAAAAAAAAATTTCCACATTTTGGTCCAAAATTTTCTAAGTCCCACCCGCACCCCAAATTTTCAGGGTAAAAAAAAATTTTTTTTTTTGTCTTAAAACTGACAGAAATGCATAAAAAACAAAAAAAATTTTTTTTCGGATTTTCGTCCAAAATTTTCTAAGTCCCACCCACACCCCAAATTTTCAGGGGAAAAAAAAAATAAAATTTTTTTTGTCTTAAAATTGACCGAAACGCAGAAAAAACAAACAAAATTTTTTCGGATTTTGGTCCAAAATTTTCCAAGTCCCACCCGGACCCAAAATTTTCAGGGGAAAATTTTTTTTTTTTTTTTTTTTTTTTGTCTTAAAATTGACAGAAATGCAGAAAAAACAAAAAAAAAAATTTTCGGATTTTCGTGTAAAATTTTCTAAGTCCCACCCGCACCCCAAATTTTCAGGGCAAAAAAAAAATTTTTTTTTGTCTTAAAACTGACAGAAATGCATAAAAAACAAAAAAAAAATTTTCGGATTTTGGTCCAAAATTTTCTAAGTCCCACCCGGACCCCAAATTTTCAGGGTAAAAAAAAAATTTTTTTTTTTTCTCTTAAAATTGACAGAAATGCATAAAAAACAACAAAAAATTTTTTCGGATTTTGGTCAGGGGAAAAATGTTTTTTTTTTTTTTTGTCTTAAAATTGACAGAAATGCATGAAAAACACCAAAAAAAAATTTCTGCATTTTGGTCCAAAATTTTCAAAGACCCACCCGCACCCCAAATTTTCAGGGGAAAAAAAAAAAAAATTGTTTGTCTTAAAACTGACCAAAACGCAGAAAAAACCCAAAAAAATTTTTTCGGATTTTAGTCCAAAATTTTCTAAGTCCCACCCGCACCCCAAATTTTCAGTGGAAAATAAAAAATTTTTTTTTTTTGTCTTAAAATTGACCGAAACGCAGAAAAAACAAAAAAAAATTTTTTTCGGATTTTGGTCCAAAATTTTCTAAGTCCCACCCGCACCCCAAATTTTCAGGGTAAAAAAAAATTTTTTTTTTTGTCTTAAAACTGACAAAAATGCATAAAAAACATCGTCCAAAATTTTTTAAGTCCCACCCACACCCCAAATTTTCAGGGGAAAAAAAAAAAAAATTTTTTTGTCTTAAAATTGACCAAAACGCAGAAAAAACCAAAAAATTTTTTTTCGGATTTTGGTCCAAAATTTTCTAAGTCCCACCCGCACCCCAAATTTTCAGCCTAAATATGAACCCAGGGATTTGGCTTCAACAAACTTGAATCTCACCCCCCTAAGGATGCTGCATACCAAATATCAAAACATTCTTATTGCTAGATCTGAAGAAGAAGATTTTAAAAAAATACTCCTCATACTGCACTAATTTAAACATTTGGGCTCCCATAGAGAGCCCAAAATTGCCCCAAATATCAACCCAGGCAATTCATTTCAATAAACATGTGAAACAATCTTCCAAAGATGTTATATGTGAAATTTTAAAGCTTTTGGAGCAGTGGTTTCGCAGAAAAGTAGTCTTATGTTTTTCCCATTACCCACAGTGTTAAAAAATGCTGACTCAGCACTTTTTCAAAGTCCCCAAAAAGTACCCCATGATAAAACCGATGGCAATTTTTTTTTATCATTCCATTCTGTTGGTCCAAAGGAAGCTTCACAACAAATAAGAATTCTCAGTGCCGTGTAGTTTTGGAGATATGGGCATTTTCATTTTTTTCTATTTTTAGCTCCTGTGGTTCCCACGGGGCTATGGGGAAAAAAATTTACGCCATAAATTAGGTACTTATGACCCAATAAGCACTCGTGTAAAATTTGGTTCAAATCGGCCTCACGGTTTGGAAAATAGAAATTTGGGGCGGGGCCAAAATTTTGGCCCCTCCTTTAACATTGTCAAATATAACCCCTCCAACTTCTCTTGAACAAACTTGAGTCTACACCTCAAAAGGAAGCTGCATACCATATATCAAGTCTCTGCTATTGCTGGTTCTTGAGAAGAAGATTTTTTAAGAATTGTATAAATATCACTTGTTTCTGTTGATCTCGAGTTTTATGAGGAATAAAAATATTGTTTTAAAAAATTGTTTTTTCACAAATACCCTCTAAAATCAGACAATGCATTTATGATTTTAATACAAGTCACCCTTTTAAACTATGTGAAACCCTAACAAGAGCATCCTTACATGTATCTGTTGTTATTGTACGCACTATTACCAATCAGGGCTTCAATCTGAAAAGACCCGTTTTTCATCAAAATGTCGGCTCAGGTGGCCATTGGTAATCTCACTGCACTAAGCCACTAACAGCAGGATGTTATTGCCATTCAAAACATTTTATCCACTTTATATCAAATAAATGGATTTAAGACACGGTAGATCAGACTTTAGAGACTGAATTAGTTGGAACTGAGTTGTAGAGACTGAATTAGTTGGAACTGAGTTGTCAGTTTCATTTAATACAGTTTCATGAAGTGGCCATCCGTAACAACTCTCCTCAGTTGACAGTGGCGATCGAATTTGAAAATAGTTTCTTTCTGAAAACCCCCCAACTAATTTGAAGAACAAGTGTTCTAAATGTTTCCTCTACGATAAATAAAGATTGTTTGACTTAAAAAATGTGTTTAAATGCAACAGTTTTAGTTATATCAGGGGCCTTCAGTGGCTATTGGTGAACTTCGGTAACCATCAGTGGCCTTCGATAGCCATCGGTATTTTGTAAGAGCAATTTATTATTATTTATTTGTGTTTAAGGTCACATACTTATGCACAACAGCTAATCGTGACCGTGACAGTTTTATGGGTGGAGGAAGCCGAAGAGAACCACTGAGCATCGACGATAAGCAACTGTCAACTCCTCAACATTCCAACTCTGTTGAAGCTCCGCTCAAGCAGGGTTACAGCGGTTGAAGACCTGTGCACCATCGACGTACAGTACGCCGTAGTACACGGCGTCATCGTGCCCCCATGTAGGCAACTGGGATAAAGAGCCTTGGCCAAGGACACAATGCAGGTCATCCAAACCGGAATCGAACTCAGGACCTCTAGCATAGAAGTCCAACAGTTCACCACCGTGCTCCCAGCATGAGTGATACAGACAAGTGTTTCTATGGGAAGATGTTTGGTTCCTACGGGCCTATAGTCTTTAAAATAATAAAAAAAATAGCCATGGTTTTAGATGCATTTTCAAAATGATTGTTAGTATATATTAAACCAGTATATATACTATATATATAGAGAGCATACAAAACTGGAAAAAGTTGAAATTGTTCGCTTTGTGGTCACAACTATTTTCTTCATATTATTTGGGTCTGTACTTTTATTTAATTTTGATAAATTTTCCACCCTGTACTTTTATTTGGAACACAAGAGTAAATGATTTTTTTAATCCCAGAATAATCTTAGTTTTATTTAGCTTCAAAAATCAGTAAAAAAATCGGGACACCCCCCCTCCAAACTTGGACCCCCCCCCCCCCCCCCCCACCAAAATAGGCCTGGGTGGGTTGTCTCTGTGGCGGGCAGTCCCTGGTCCCTTTTAGTGACCACTTTAGTACAAATTACCAATATTCAGGAAAATTAAATACTCAAATTGTAATATAATATATTCCAACTTGGCAAGTAAAAAGGGCACGTCGATTTACCCAATAACACCCAATACTGCCCAATACTACCCAATAACTCCTAACAGCACTCAATACTACCCAATTGGCACCTAGACAAATTCCCCAAGACCCAAAGTTAATGGACTTAGTCTCCCGGACAGAATGTTCTGGATAAAATATGGTCTGATTTGTTTGTGAATCATTCCATGATCACATTCATGCTGTTGCAGTATCAGCCGCGCTAACACAGCAGCGATTGGGCTCACATTCTGAGAAGTTTGCTCATAGGAGAACTCGATCGGCCCTTGTTATCGTTCGGCCCCAAGCGAAGTCAGTTAGTATGATTGCACCGTATTCGAGTACTGGGCGCACAAAGGCTTTGTATAGTTTGAGTAGGGTGGACTGGTTGGCTCCCCATGAAGTTCCCTTAAGCATTTTCAGTATGTTAATGCGTTTGGTGGCTTTTTTCGCCATGTCGTTGGTATGTTTGTTGAAGGATAGTTTTTGATCAATGGTGATGGCCAGGAATTTCGCTTCTTTACATTCTGGGAGGGTGTTATCCATAAGTTTTAGGTCAAAATCCCGTTTACTTCCCTTGCGAGTAAAGGTGATTTATTGGCGTTTAGCTTAATTCTCCATTTGGAACACCATAGTTCAAGCTCGTCGAGAGTGCATTGCAGGGGTTTTTGGAGCAGGTTGGCCGGTTTGTTAGAGTCCCAGAGGCCCTTATCATCCGCAAATTAGGAAACCTGAACGCGATCCTCGGAGAAGCTAAGGTCATTTACGAAAAGATGTAAAGGAGGGGGCTTAGGACGGATCCTTGGGGGTGCCTGCTTCGAGGGGGACACTGTCAGACATTTCATTGTTCACTCTGACTTTAATTTCGCGATCATTTAAGAAAGAGGATAGTAATCTGAGCAGTTTCATGGGGAGTCTCATTTTTGATAATTTGTAGCGCATTCCATTACGCCAAACAGAGTCGAATGCTTTTTCGACGTCTAACAGGACTGCCGCGCCTATTTGCTGATTGTTGATAGCGGTTTTCATTTGGGTGACTAGTCGGTAGACATGTTCGATGCCTTCTTTATGGTTTCTATAGACTCTTTGCCATTTATTGAAGAAGTCGATGTCTTCAAGGTGCCCCCCTGAACCAATTGGTAAGGATTCGTTCGAATGTCTTACCAATGCAGCTGAGCAAGCTGATTGGGCGGTAGCTGGCTGGATCGGAGGGGTTGTTGTCGGGTTTTGGTATCATGACACCGATGGCTTTTTTCCAGCATTTGGGAAAGTAGCCATGGGTGAGGCATGCGTTGAATAGTTTGTTTAGGTTTTCGATTAAGGAGTTTGGGCTTTGTTTTAGAATTTTGTAGCTTACTTCGTCTTTGCCGGGTGAGGAGGAGTTTTTGCATTTTTTTATGACATTAATGATTTCGTCATTGGTGATGGGGGTGACAAGGTCATCATCGTCCCCGTCTTCTGGCTCGTTATCGAAATTGGGGTCACGGTAGATATCAGGGTGTTCATTGAAGAAGTCATCAATGACAATCGCGTTGATGACGGCGTCATCATTGCCCGTGCCTTGATATGGGCGATGCGTTTTTCTTAGGAGGTCGGCAAAGGTGCCGGCCTTCTCTTTGTCGGTGCGTCATCTTTGCCTAACTTCGGTGATCTGATGAGTATCGGTTTCACCAACATCTCCATGTCCCTGCCAATCCAAAGGGGGCTAGGGTATAGCCATGGCAACAATGTACACCCCCACACACCCAACATACACACCAAAAAGTATGCAATACCAACTATCATATTCACCCTCTCCTTCACACACATACTGATATGTCGATGACAAACTCTTCAATTTTAATTCAGTTCCAGCCCCCTCCCCCTCTCATTCGCCAAAGCTTCTTAGCAAGAATCAATATTTAACGCTGTTCGTATTTCACAAGATTCGACATGTCTTTGCTGCACAATAATGTGGCATGTGCAGACTTGGGCTGGTCGAAATTATTCATTTATTTATTTATTAAATAGGGATGGGGGAGTCAGCAGGGATTAGAATGGCAAACGGACACATTTTCACGTCTGGACAACCTTCAAGTTTTTTTTTATTTTATTCTATAAACTGGGCAACTCTGGGGTTAATTTAATTCTTTAAAATCTCCCTCGAAGAAATTGCTTCTCCATAAATTTGGGAATAACAAAATAACGCTTTCTTTAGACGAGAACATCAGTCGGTCCGTGTAAAAAAGCTGGGACTTGTTTTCGCAAATTCAAAAGATGTCACTTGGGCGGCAACATGGTTTGGACAAGGGTCAAAGGGAAGTAGAAGTCATTGTTTTTGGAACTTCACAGTGAATCAGTCAGAGAGTAAAAAATTAGCAACGCCTTCAACAACAATAAAATTAAAAAGGTCTCAAGAATTGATGTGTTGCACTGAAGACAAACCAAAAGAAACCAAGTGTGTACCTTATGGGCATTGAAATTTAAAAAATAAAAAAAACTTACCTTTCAGAAGGGTCTTACAAGTGGAATTGCTCTCTCTCTCTCTTTCCATTGTTCTCAAATTTTAACCCAATTTTAACGCTTTTTCAACCCAAAATAAGCAGAATGATCCTTTTAGTTGCCCTGCACCCTTACCCCTAGTCTTTGTAAGACTGTTAACCCGGGGCCCTCCTGGCCCTCACAGTCTTTGAGAGACCCGTTCAAATCTAGTCTGACTAAAAATGAAAGAAACTGACCGCATTTGGGTCGACTCAGTTCACGCTTCATATCGAAGACACAAATCACATAATCAACATTCTACTTGTCGTACTCAGCCCAAATATAATTTATTTACGTGTCTGCATCATTTTTTAACGCAAACACAGCATCAAATTCAAGAAATGTTGAAAAATATCCGACTTCAACACGTAAAATAACATCATGTTTCAAAGATAAACAAATTGTACTACGCATGCGCACAGATACTGTGCGCATGTGTAGTACAATTTGTATATCTTTGAAATCGGTGTTTTTTGACGTGTTGAAGTCGGATATTTTTCAACATTTCTTGAATTTGATGCTGTGTTTGCGTTAAAAAATGATGCAGACACGCAAATAAATTATATTTGGGCTGAGTACGACAAGTAGAATGTTGATTATGTGATTTGTGTCTTCGATATGAAGCGTGAACTGAGTCGACCCAAATGCGGTCAGTTTCTTTCATTTTTAGTCAGACTAGATTTGAACGGGTCTCTCAAAGACTGTGACTGTGAGGGTCAGGAGGGCCCCGGGTCACAGTCTTACAAAGACTACCTTACCCCCGGACACATTTTCCAAACTCTTTTTAGGAGAGGTCACCCGCCACTCTCCCACCGCTGCATAATCTTCATCACTTATTATTATACTGATTTAGAGAACTATACCCGATACTTTACTTTCTAAATAAGAAAATGGCTTGGATCGGGTGAGGTTTCTCTCCGAGGCGTTTTGTTGAAGGGGATTCTGTCCGTGTATAAAGGGAGGGGCCGGGTCCATAGAAAAATTTGTTCCGGCCCTATTATCAGATAGTATTGGGTGTCATTGGGTATTATTGGGTGTTATTGGGTAAATCGACGTGCCGAGTAAAAACGTTTCACGTCACGAGAAATGAGGCGGATTTACGGTCAAAATCATCTCCATTATGTATTACCTGTTTCATTTAGCCTCAATACTGCAGCCCCGATTTAAAATCAACCGAAACTGTCTGATTAGAGGGTTGAGACACAAATAATGCCTAAGTTGAATAATGTTGAGAAAAGTCAACAAGAACTTTCAAAATTCAAATTACCGCCGGTGACGGTCACACTAAAATCAGCCTAACTAAAACAAAGCGGTGCTACAATTGGAACAGAATAAAAGTGACCGACACGGCTCCAAACTGATATTGATAAAAAAAGGTAGCAGAACGTTTCGGAGAAAAATTAAACACGCAATCCAAATTTAAACGGAATCGGCTAGGAATCTCAATTACGGAATGCCTTATATGTGTACAGGGAAAATCTGATTCAACCTTGATCAATGTTATAGTCGAGACTGAGATAGGTATAGCTAGGAAGTAATGGATCAGATATGGGACAGAAGCCAATAGTACTGGTACAAGGCCGCAATGGGACAAGACTGTTGCAGAAGCTAATGATAGGACAGATAGGCCATAGACCTGTAGTGGCCTTGGAGCTTTGGCGACAAGATGGAAGCGGTTGGTAAGACTACATTAGACCTCACCGAGGAATAACTCATGGTCCTCATACGACAAAAAGGGGTGCTGAAGGCCATGTTTTCCAAAAAGGGGTGCCAAAATTGGGGTGCCTGGGAATATGACTGTTAAATACTGAAATGAGGCTAATAGTCGTAGTAAATTATACCTGAATCCTTCCAACAAATCTCGTTCTTGACACATAACTTTAATGCATACCATTGTATTACGTATTCTGTGTAACAACCATCTTGTAGATAATGATATGTATGTATCATATTTTCTCATGAATAAATATTGTTTAAACTAAGTTATACCTCATTGAGGGATTTTAATGGTCCTCATAACCTCAAAATTCAATGAGGCTATGAGGGATAATAAATGAGGACTAAATGAGGGCTTTTATATAGCCATCATGGCCTCATACGACAAAAAAGGGATTCTCCAAAAGGTATCCTCGATAGGTATCCTCGAATAATACAATATCAGGCCATAGGTATCCTCAAATATTGAAATGAGGCTAAGAGTCGTAGTAAATTATACCACATTGAGGGGTTTTTAATGGTCCTTATAACCTCAAAATTCATTGAGGCTATGAGGCATAATAAATGAGGACTTATTGAGGGCTTTTACATAGCCCTCATGACCTCATACAACAAAAAGGGATTCCATAGCCACGGGTGTTTCCCAAAAATGAGATTCCATGGGATATGGCCATTGGATATAGAGGTGATGAGAATCGGAGAGAACTTCATTGTAATAAGGGGAGATAACTCGCCATAGAGATTAAGGGAAATCAAGCAATCTGATTGGTTGGTTATATAAATGATCTAGATATATGAAACAACAAGAGTACTTGGAATAGGGTCAGAACTAACAAGAATAGACCAGAAATTGCTAAATATGGTAATAATAAGGTAAACAGTTCCAACAAATAGGCTCTTCTACGCTACTGGAGTATAGTCTAGAACAAATGAACATGGGCAGGTAGAGAAAAACTATTGCATAGATAGACAGAAGCAGAGAATTCTGAAAGAATTCGAAATAATACAAGTTGGGTGGATTTTGGTGATTTGGAAGGATTGTCGGGTTTATTTGGGTAATTAGATTTACTCCGATTCCATCGAACACACCCACCGAACATACCCCGTCTTACTGCAGAAAAATTGGGTAACATAGCAACCACGTGCTCACAAAGGGTTGCAAGTCAGATTCTCCCTCATGCCCAAACTGTAAGGGAGACCACGTTAGCAGCTATCGCGAGTCCCCCATTTTAAAAAAGTCAAAGAAAGCATAGAACTGAAAAAACCAAACCTAAAAAATCCTGATTGCGCCTCCTCCCCCCACATAATCTGCTCACTTGTTTCAGGAGCATTGTTCACGGTATTAAATAAACACGTGAGTACTAATCTGTCCGACATCTGTCGTGATGTTAGCCGGTCAGCGTCCCGGCTTTTCAAAACACAAATTTCGGACTCGCTAATTAAAGCCTCAATCAACACCCAATAAGGCCGCCACTTAACCCCTAACAAAACGCCGTAATTAACTACACCCCCATCATGAATAAGTTACAAATAGCCGTGTGGAACGCTAGAAGCGTTAACAATAAAAAACTTCAAATCAGCCGATATTTCGAAGACACAGACATTATCTGTATCTGCGAAAGTTGGCTTCGACCCAGTAAAAACTTTTCGGTAAGCGGGTTCAGCACTATTAGAAGAGATCGATTAACCACCACTGGTGGCGGCGTCGCTCTTCTAATAAAGCAGAACATCAAAACCAAAACTATAAGGACTAATCACCTCGACGCAGAGGTGATTGCTACTGAAATCACAGTTGATAATAAAAACATCGCGATTGTTTGTTATTATAATGACCCAAGCAAAATTGTTTCCGACACTGTCTTTGATTTCTTTACGAGGAAATACAAACACTGCATTTTCCTCGGCGACTTCAATGCCAAACACCTGTTCTTTGGCTGCAACAAAACTACCCCAAACGGTGAAGCCCTCCTTGAAATCACAAAAAAACATAACCTTCATGTGGTTATGAATGACAGCTCAGCAACTTATATCAGTAATAACCCATTATTCTCATCCGAAATCCTTGATCTAATTATCGCTAGCGACTCCCTGATAAACCATATCGACGACCACTGGGTCGGCGACGATGACTTAGGCAGTGACCACCTCCCGGTCCATGTCTCTCTGCAGCTGGGAAATGGCCCACTCGGGTACCCCCCTACTCTCCGTAGAAACTTCAGGAAAATTAATTGGAACCTCTACCGCGACATCATTGATGTTAAACTCACGAACTCCCCCCCCCCCCCCCCCCCCATCCAATGCAGCGGAACTTGAAACCCAATGCGAGAGCATTGAGAAAATCATCAACTCAACCTTAAACGAAATATGCCCAAAAGAGGAAGTACGCCCCTGGAGAAACACTATCTCGGGCGAGACTCTGGTACTCATCAAATCTAAACGGAAAGCTCTCCGCGCTCTAAAAAAAAGAAACTGACCCCAGCAGGAAATCCGAGCTCAAAAAAACATACAACCGCCTTCATGGCGAAGTCAAAGAAGCCCTCAAAGCTGAAATACAAGCCAGCTGGGAAAAGGCAACAGCCAACCTAAACGGGACCCAGGATGCTAAAAAATTCTGGGACTCTTTCAAAATTCTCACTGGGCAAAAAAACAAAGGCGGCAAAGCCGCAGCTAAACCTCTTAAAAAGGAAGACGGCTCTTTCACCCGCACCGACAAAGAGAAGGCCGACACCTTTGCCGACCTCCTAAGAAAAACGCATCGCCCGTACCAAGGCACGGGCAATGATGACGCCGTCATCAACGCGATTAATGACTTCATCAATGAACACCCCGACATCTACCGGGATCCCAACTTCGATAACGAGCCAGAAGAAGGGGACGAAGATGACCTTGTCACCCCCATCACCAATGACGAAATCATTAATGTCATAAAAAAATGCAAAAACTCCTCCTCACCTGGCGAAGACGAAGTTAGCTACAAAATTCTAAAACAAAGCCCAAACTCCCTAATCGAAAAACTAAACAAACTATTCAACTCATGCCTCACCCATGGCTACTTTCCCAAATGCTGGAAAAAAGCCATCGGTGTCATGATAAGGACCCCTCCGATCCTGCCAGCTACCGCCCAATCAGCCTGCTCAGCTGCATTGGTAAGACTTTCGAAAGAATCCTTACCAATCGGCTCAGGGGGCACCTTGAAGACATCGACTTCTTCAATAAATGGCAAAGAGCCTACAGAAACCGTAAAGAAGGCATCGAACATGTCTACCGACTAGTCAGCCAAATGAAAACCGCTATCAACAATCAGCAAATAGGCGCGGCAGTCCTGTTAGACGTCGAAAAAGCATTCGACTCTGTTTGGCATAATGGAATGCGCTACAAATTATCAAAAATGAGACTCCCCGTGAAACTGATTAGATTACTATCCTCTTTCTTAAATGATCGCGAAATTAAAGTCAGAGTGAACAATGAAATGTCTGACAGTGTCCCCCTCGAAGCAGGCACCCCCCAAGGTTCCGTCCTAAACCCCCTCCTATATATCTTTTTCGTAAATGACCTTAGCTTCTCCGAGGATCGCGTTCAAGTTTCCCAATTCGCGGATGATAAGGGTGTCAGGGCAAATCCAGCCTAAATATAGGGGCAAGGGGGCCTCATATTTAAAGATATTGTAAGTTCAAAATATATTCCGCATCAAGGCGAAAAACCTACATGAATTTCACTTCTCTGTAAAGCTGGAAAAACACACGTGGTGTATATCCAGCTTCAGCGCAGGGACCCAGGGGAGAAACGGTATGTTAGATAAGGTCTAATCTCATTTAACTTATACAGTAGTCGCGAGTCTAACGAGACGTAATCGGTTGGTGTCAAGATATCGTCACGGCCAATTAAGAAACGAGATTCTAAAACGATAGAAATGTCTATCGTATCGTCACCTGATCATTAGGTAGCAATAACGAATCGGTTTTCTCGACAAGTGAAGTCACCGTTAAGTCACGCGCGAGATGACTTGTATTGATTCTGTCTCGATATATGTCATCTCCCACCGTTTTGACAGGTGGACAGATGAGCGTCGGTCCACCTGACAGTTTAGGGTAAAAAGTATATATACCTGGAAGAGCAGAGCATTAGACACACACTTGGGGTCACACACACGTTGGTGAAGTCCAGGACAGGCGGACTCTGTTTCCTGGCATAAGGGTACCTTCGATCACAGGACCCTGAAACGGCTGGAATCGCCAGAGAGGGCATTCCATGATTGATTTAGCTTAACGTCGATAGGCGGCTACGGGGCCGAATTCGTGAGAAGGAACACCCCAGGTGGAACGTTAAAGTTTAGATTGTCGAGTAGCAGGTATCAGCCTGCAATAGTCAGAAGTGTAGGTTAATTGTATTGTGCGTATTAACCCTTTGAAGCGTCAGACTGATTGCGTTCTGAGTAGTTTGTTTTGCTGTCGAAGCATCGTAATACCGACTGGAGATCGGTGTGAGTGACAATTTCGCCCCAGCACAAAAGGGGCATTTGTGAATCGTGAATTCAACCAGGAACGGTGAATATTCCAATAGGACTTTCACGGAGGACTTTCAAAAGGCACATAAGGTATGAGTAGACAATATCTGACCCAAATCAGAAGTACGGTGGCGTTATAGATGACGAACATTGCTGGTCGGAACCCTCCGACAGCCAGAGGTACAGTTACGCGCAGACATTGACATTTGAGCCTAAACGGGTGAAGCTCTTATGGCGAGCTCACAGTAATAACATTTCAGATTCGTGAAGCTCTTATGGCGAGCTCACGGTAGTAACATTTCCAGTGTGTAGACTATAGTGCCAGTACAGGGCTATAGAATGACTATATGATTGTTTAGAATTATTTAACCGTAGCGACACATTTTCTGTGAAAAGAATCGAATTGTTGATTGTTGAAATATTGAAACGGATTTATTTTTATGTGTAAATAAAAGAATCGTTGTTACTTTAAATCATTCTTTCCATTATACAGCCTGAAGTGATTAGGAATCACACCTAACGGAAATCGAACCTATTTCAGGCCAATTTGGCAGAGAAGGAATCACGGCGTCGGTCTAACTCAGCTCTCTGCGCCGAGTTCGCGACACTTGGATTCCGACCCTCCACGTTGGTCTACTTTTCCCGCAACTTCATCAGCGGGACTAAATAACCCCACGTCAGCCAAGGCCTTACGGGGCCTCAGGTGTCCCTGACAAAGGGCCTCTGGGACTCTAACAATACGGCCAATCTGCTCCAAAAACCCCTGCAACGCGCTCTCGACGAGCTTGAAGAATGGTGTGCCAAATGGAGAATTAAGCTAAATGCCAATAAAACCCAACGAATCACCTTTACTCGCAAGAAAACTAAACGGGATTTTGACCTGAAACTTATGGATAACATCCTCCCAGAATGCAAAGAAGCGAAATTCCTGGGCATCACCGTCGATCAGAAACTGTCCTTCAACAAACATACCGACGACATGGCAAAAAAAGCTACTAAACGAATTAACTTACTGAAAATGCTCAAGGGAACTTCATGGGGGGCCAACCAGTCCACCCTACTCAAACTATACAAGTCCTTTGTGCGCCCAGTACTCGAATACGGTGCAATAATACTAACTGACCTCAACCAAACTAATATGGGAAAACTCCAAAGGGTCCAAAATCACGCGCTTAGAGTTGCCCTCCGCGCCCCATGGGACACACCCATCAAAACACTCCACGACAGGGCCGATATCCCCACCATTAAAGACCGCCTAGCCACCCCGGCCGCGAAAAATCATGATCGGTTAACCGACAGCGAACTAATCTCCGAACTGGGAGTAATTTGCGAAAGCCGACAAAAGCCCAAAAATTGCAACCAAAACTAATACCGCTCGATTTAAAAACTAGGAATGACAAGATGCCCGGCACCTTAAAACTAAATAATAAATAGGGAACGATTGGGGTCCCAAGCACAAGAGGATGTTACTGCCCTTACGAATGTAAAGATTCGTGCATTTCATACTCTCCCCCATAGCGACAAACACACACACAACACAATATCACACGAGAGTATGTTACTGCCCTTACGAATGTAAAGATTCTTGCATTCCATACTCTCCACACACACACAGCAGACACCACAAGGACACGCAACGATTGGGGTCCCAAGCACGAGAGAATGTTACTGCCCTTACGAATGTAAAAATTCGTGCATTTCATACTCTCCCCCATAGCGACAAGCACACACACAGCACAATACCACACGAGAGTATGTTACTGCCCTTACGAATGTAAAGATTCGTGCATTCCATACTCTCCACACACACATCCGCAAGTATACAGAAGAAGTCTCCTTGGTTACGAATCGAAATTAAGTATTTTTATTGTTTACTAATCATATATATTTCATTTTCAGGTTATTTTATTCAACTTTGTGGGGAGTTAGTTTAGTATAGTAACTGGGACAAAGTTAGGAGGTCTTAAATAAAACTGTGAGCGCTAAGTTGTCGAACGGTTCGTCGTGTTGCCTTTTGTCGCGTGTCTACAGTTTTTCTTGTCCGATCGCGTAATTTTGTAATTTTGTCTTGATGATGGCGAGCAAGTCTGTTCAGACGGAGGTAAGTATGGAGCTAAATACGTGTAATATCGCGGTCCAGGTCAACGGTGCCAACGGGGTAAGTATTGGTGTGCAGACAGAGGTCACTGGGGGTGTCGGTCAGAGCCAGGTTGGCGGGGCCACCGATGGCGATATTGGGCTTGAAGTTTGTAGACAGTGTTCTATGATGTATGGGGACTTTCGTTCGATGGGATATGGAGAGGTATGTGCAAACTGTCAGGAAATCCTCCGCCTACTTGAGACAATTGTCAAGTTTGAGGGGGAGATTGCTGAGCTGAAGGGAAAACTTGGTAGGGCGGGGCTGTCTGGAGTTACGCCTGTGAAAGTAGCTTTCCGAGAAGGATGGGTGGTTGTCGGTGGTTCCAAGAGGAAACATGGGGGTAGAACCTTTGATGTGAATGAGGTAGGTGATGAGGTGGGGGCTGCTAGAAAAATACGTAGGACAGATGAGGGGGGCCCAGGCCGGAGCAATGCTGTAAAGCGTTTGGCGTGGACTATCAAAAGTGGTAGGAAAGGGGGGCCAGAGAAGCAGGTAGATAGGGGTGTAAAGTCCAAAGGCAGTGGGGAGTGCAGCACCAGAAACAGATTTGATGTTCTAGATTCGGAAGAGTTAGAGGAGGAGATGGAGGTACTTGCAACAGATAGTAGGTTGGGGTCTAGGCCAGGAAAAAGGAGGAGGGATTCGGTAGAAGACCAGGGGAGTAGTCCAGGTAGTTCAGGGCCTGGAAAGAGACGGAGGGACAAGGATAGGAGTAATCCTAGGTCAAAGATACCGATACCGATATTGATTCCGAGTGGGGCTGTTGGAGAGGAAGAGGACGCTGTAAACAATAGGAGACTAGAGGAGATAAATAGGGCGAGGGACAAAAGTAAGTTGGTGGTTGCGGGAAGTAGCATAGTTCGGGGGATCGACAAGGTTGTCTGTGGTCCGGACAGTAAAAATAGAACAGTTCTGTGCTTTCCAGGGGCTAAAGTGGAGGACCTGAGGGATAGAGTGGACGGTATTGTAGCTGGGTCGGGGCCTGATCCGGTAGTGGTATTACATGTGGGGTCCAATAACATCAGGGAGAGGAAATCAGTTCGTTTGGTGGACACATACAAGGACCTAATTAGTAAGCTACTTAGCAGGAATGCTCGGATCATCGTTTCAGGGGTGCTCCCCGTTATGGGTGGTGGGAATGAGAGGAACTCGCGGATTATGGCACTAAACGAGGAGCTGGAAGAGCACTGCAAAGACTTGGGAATACATTTCATTGACCACTGGGACTCATTCTGGGGACAAGGAGAGTTGTATGGGCGAGACGGATTGCATTTAAGTAGGATGGGTACAGACCTGTTGGGCCAAAAAATTTTACAGGTGGCTGGGCCTTTTTTGGAGAAAAGGGGGGTAGGGGACCACAGCCGATAACCCAGAGGGGCACAAATGCTGGGAACATGGGAAGAACAACAAACATGCACAACACAGGGACACACCAGGGTTATAATAATGTGCCAGTGATGACAAAGAAACAAAGATTCATTAAGTTTGGATACTGCAACATCCAGGGTCTGCACAAGAAAGTAAGCGAAATATCAACACTGATGGACGAAGGAGACTTCGATATAATGGGTCTAAGTGAGACGTGGATACGACGGGATGAGCGGGCTGATCAGATGAAGGGTTGCGTGTGGATAGGAGCTGGGCGAACTGAGGGTCAGAAACGGGGTGGGGGTGTTGGCATCTACGCTAAAGAGGAATTACAGCCCTCATTGATTACAGATCTCACAGAAGCAAGGACTCAGATTCCAGTATCCAACGAAATAGTCTGGGCAAAAATCAAGTTAGGAAGCAGGAGTGTTGCCGTTGGTGTTGTATACTTAGCAGTGGAGGGAAGTAAGCCCGAGTGGAATGATTCAATATATACAACTCTTAGATCGAATATCACAGAGCTTGAAAGCAGAAGGTTCAGTATTGTCCTAATGGGGGACTTCAATGGGCACATCGGGGATAAGGAGGAGGGCATACAGGGAGGTGATAGGAAAATTAACACGAATGGGAGGAAGATGTTGGACCTATCAAAAGAGCTTGGTTTAAAGATCTTGAACAGGGATGCGAAATGTAAGGGTAAATGGACCTGGGAGAGGAACGATAAGAAAACAATAATTGATTATATACTCACTGACATTAGCGTATGGAGGGAGGTTATAGATGTAGAAATAGATGACGAGGGAAAAAATGACTTGGGTAGTGATCACAACCTGATAACAGTTAAGATTATGGGCAAAAAGACGAATAGAGACAGAAGTACCTTCAAGGAAGTTTGGAGACTAAAACAAGGAGCCGACTGGAAGCAGTTTCGGGAAAAACTAAAACCAAGTCTTGAATGTATACCTAGGGATGCAAATGTCCAGAGTATTTCAGATGGCATAGTAAATAGCCTAACAGAGGCAGGGAAGGATTGTATAGGAAGGGTGAGGGTCCCAACGAGAGAGCTTGGATACAGGGTTAACGAGGGACTGAAAAAGGCTATAAAAGAAAGGAAGGTAAAATGCGCTGCTTACAGAAGAAGTAGGAAGCTTAAAGGGGTGGATAACAATGACACGAGACTAATGAAAGGAGAATATGAACTGGCACGGAAAAAGGTGTATGAGATAAAGAATAATAATAGGAAGGAGCGCAATTGCAGTCTTGCCAGAACAATAAAGAAAACGGGGGGTTCGAGCTCAAACGTATTTTGGAACTGGGTAAATAAACGGGGGAAAAGTAGTGTGCAGAGTATCAAAGTGGATGGGGAAAGTACAGAAGATAAAGGCCGTATCGCTTCAGAGTTAGTCAAGCACTGGGAAAAGATAAACGATAGGCGATGGGGCAGTGGGTCCCCACCAAAAAGAAATACACTGGTGGAGGAGAACCTATCCAATCGTGTATGTAGCGAAATAACGGCAGAAGAAGTGCGGAACGTGGTCTCGAAATTAAAAAATGGTAAAGCGGGAGGGACTGATGAAATTCCGAACGAATTCCTCAAAAATGGAGGGGAGGCACTTATTGAAGTCCTGACAAACCTTTTCAACCTGGCTCTGCGAAAGCAAGAGGTCCCCAGAGAGTGGAGGGAAAGTAAGGTGTCGTTCATACACAAAAAGGGGGATAAGGAAGTTCTAGATAACTATAGGGGGATATCAGTTAGTAGTAACATCGGAAAAGTATTCTGTAAGGTCATATACAGTAGACTAGAGGAAGTTATTGAAGAGAAAGGTTTTCTAGGAGAAATTCAAAATGGTTTCAGGAAAGGACGAAGAGTCACTGATCACCTATTTACACTCACCCAACTGATAGAATCAACAAAGGCTGAAAAGAAAAAGATGTTTCTGGCATTTCTAGATGTGAAAAAAGCGTACGACCGAGTGTGGAGGGAAGGTATGTGGCGAAAGCTCGAGGGCATCGGACTGGGGGGTGACTTTGTGGGAATCATGAAAGCACTGTATACAGATGTGCAAAGCCAACTCAGTCTAGGGAGTATCACTACAAAACGAGTCCCTATGGATATAGGCCTCAAGCAGGGGTGTATCTTTTCACCGATTTTGTTTGCATTGTATGTTAAAGATTTAGGGGACGAACTAATTCAGAGTGCGGAGGGGGTAAATGTTGGAGACATAAAGATACCAGGCTTATTCTTTGCGGACGACATGGTGTTAATGTCTAGAACTGAACAGGGGCTAGAGAAATTGCTGGAAATTGTTGGTAGTTATGGGAACACTTGGCGGCTCGAACTAAATGAAAATAAAAGCAAGGTAATACCCGTTGGACGTAAGGTAGATATGACGAAGAGATGGAGAGTGGGGGAGTTCTCAATCCCCGAAGGGGAAAGCAAACAAATCACTGTAGGAGAAAAGGGAGAGTATGAGTATCTAGGGGTAAGCATAAATATAACGGGAAGAGGGGTGTACAGAAATTACTCAGCCAAACTGATTCTGAAAGGGAAAAGAATTCTGAACCAACTAAAACTTTTAGGGAAAAATAGTTTCAACAAGGTCTTTGTGGGGAAAACACTATGGGAGAGGGTGGGTTTACCAAGTATAACGTATGGCACGGACGTGATTCCATTAAACCAAACCGTTATTAAGAAGTTGGAAAGTACTCAGAATGATGCCGGCAGATGGATAACAGGGTCAAGTAATGCTGCAGCTTTGGAAGCAGTAAGGGGGGAGCTTGGGTGGATGAAAATCAAGGACAGGGTAGATTTGGGAAAACTGTGTTACTTTAACTACTTGAGAAACCTGCCTGACAACCGGTGGTGCAAATTGATGCTCGATACCATTTGGAATTCTAATATAGAAACGGGGTGGTCAAAACATGTGAGGGAACTAATGGACAATTACTCTATAGAGGTCACAAACATAGAAGTAGGAATGAAAGAAGGCAAAAGGTTTGTCAAAGAGAGAGTCATGGAAGATTGCAATCGAAACTGGCGAGCAGGGGTTAGCGTGAAAAGATCACTGCAGGGGTTACAATATAAAGAAAAGCCAGCTTTTGAGAAGTACCTAGATGGCACCTTTGGAGGGTCACTGCTGTTCAAACTGAGATCAAGATCACTGGAGCTTCGGGGAAAAATTGGGAGAGATGGGGAAAAGGGATGCCAAATGTGCCACTCTGGAGTAGTGGAGACCCTGGAACATTTTCTCTTGGAATGCCCACAGTATATACCTCATAGAATAAAATTTACTGGAAGAATAATGCAGAAGTGGGGTGAAGAAACAAAGGATAGATGGCTGAAGGCGGACACGAGGGAGAGGGTAGGAATGCTTATTGAAGAAATTGAAAAAGAGGAAGTGAGGGACACTATTAAGCAGTTTATATCTGAATGCTGGGAGGAGAGGAGGGGAAGAGGGGGTGGGGTGCAGGGGGAATGATGGCCTTCTCTTATGAGGACCGCGACAAATCAGCGGCTGGCCAAAGAGTTATTACACACAGCAGACACCACAAGGACACGCAACTAAAGGTGTGCTACTTTTATCTTTACAGTTTACATATTCTAATGAATACTAATTCTACTTTCTTATTTTAAGCAGGTACACAGAAGATGTTTTTTGGACCAGCACCCCAATAACCGCTACAGACAATCTAACCGTTATGGAAACAGTCACCCCACGGTTCCAGAACATCCTCCGCTCCATCCCTAAAAGTGGTCAACCACTTTAAGGGAGGCGAGCGTTGGTCCTGCGTCCCGCCTCTGCCCCTTTTTGTAAGCGCATTGCGCATCTTTTTGTCCCAACCCAATAGGATTACAATGCAGGCCTGCCCCCGAACCAGGGAAGTTCGGGTCTTTTTCTTGGTGGTCCCCGAAAGGGGTCGTTGTTGTTTTCCTTCAAAGAGTCCAACTATAACAGAGACAGCCTGAGGCAGATTATACTTGCCAGTGATGGCCATCACTCATTATCATCCTCGAAGCGGCAGACTATACTTGCCCGAAAATCCAGATCGACTGCACCCTCGGGGAGAGGTAGTACCTTTGTGAGAGGAACCAACCTCCCACACTGGTCCTCACCCGAGGGTCCAACCGACATCAGCCAGCGAGACCGCCCACCAACAACTGGAGACACCTGCTGAGTACCGGATCCTTTTCCTCCTTCGACACGCCTAGACATGCGACAAACATTCATATACAGCTACCGAGGGTCGAAAGGGGCTTGTCCCCCATACCGCCCCTGCGCGCCTTCGGCGCGCGAAATCATTTCCTTTCGGCGTTTACCACGTGCTACCATAGAAACCAAGATGGCGGCCTCCAGTATACAAAATGGACGACGGAAACACCCTAACAACACGCGCTGCGCATGCGCACTCACACCACGTATCACTATGGAGATGACGTCACAAGATGGCCGCTCACGCGGGTTACCATGACAACACAACATGGCGCCACTAGGACACGTGACATGACGTCACTTCCGAGGTCCCCCACCGAGGTCCCCCAACCTTTACCTCAAAACCACATTACATACTACTAACGTCGTCCAAAACATCCAAAACATTTAGAATTCAACCTTGAGGAGCAAAACATCCTTGCTGGTGTTTTCCAACGGGATATCAAATTGGATGACCAGTGACATATTCTTCTTGCAACGGAACTGCAATTGAACTACCTGAGTAAGGCAAAAATGTGGTTCATGGATGGGATATTTAAAGTTGTACGCGAACCCTTTGTTCGGTTGTTTAGTATACACAGTTTTTTGAAAAGTGGTGAATATTAAAACAAGTGTCTTTGTGTTATGTATACATGTCGCGCCGCAAAAAGAGGACGACAAGGCTGTAATGGAAGCAATTCTGAACTTGGTTCAAATTTTAAAAGTTAAAGAATGTGTGCTCGATTTTTCTCGACCAAGTGGTGCGTTTTAATAAATAATTACAAAATAACAAGAATTACTTTACGCAAATTAAGTCAGTCGTCTTTCTTGTATTTTCGTCCTCCCTCTCTCCCATGTGCAAGTTTTGTTTCATGTAATTCATGATATTTTGAAATTTTTCAGTAAAACGCACCAAGTGGTGTGTTTTAATAAATAACTACAAAATAACAAGAATTACTTTTCGAAACCAGCGTTTCAATAAATAAATGCGAAACAAACATGAATTACTGTAAATAAATTAAATATTCACCAAATGTTGTTTCGCAATTAATGACTAAAAGTCACTCATCCGTGAGTTTAATAACTAGTTAGAAAGAAATGGTTTCGCGCGCCGAAGGCGTGCAGGGACGCTGTGGGGCAAGCCCCTTTCGACCCTCTGTGACTGTTTAAAATCTTGTAGCTACATGTCTAGGCGTGTTGAAGGAGGAAAAGGATTGGGTACTCAGCAAATATCCTAGGCTTAGATGGTCAAGAAGAGTGTTGGTTTGTCTTTGTGTTGGTCGTTGACTGAGCCCTTAGGTGAGAACCGGAGCGAGAGGGGGTGGGGATGGGGGGGGGGGGGGGGGGGCTCTCACAAAAATGCTACCTCTCCCCGAGGGTGCCGTGACGTTATTTTCGGGCAAGTAAAGTCTGCCACTTTGAAGGCTGATCATGATGCGGTGGAGGGCCATCATTGGCAAGCATAGTCTGCCTCAGGAGTTTGATGAAGGCTGGGGTTGGTTCATTTTTGGATTACAGTTGGGTGTATCTTTGGGTCGTGAAGAAAAAACAACAATGGTCCCTCTCGGGGACCACCCATAGAAAGACCCGAACTTCCCTGGTTCGGGGGCAGGCCTGCCCCGGAACCTATTTGGCTGGGTCAAAATATGCGCCCTACCGACACTCACAAAAAGGGGTAGAAGCGGGGCACAGGACCAACGCTCGCCTCCCCGGAGGTGGGTGACCATTTCTAAGGATGGAGCGGAGAATGTACAGAGTCCATAGCGGTTACTGTGTTCCATGTCGGTTATAGTTTCCATAGCGGTTATTGGGGTGCTGGCGATAAAAAAGAAAGCATCTCAGTGTACCTACTAAAAGAAAAAGGCAGAATTAGTATAACAGACAAAAGTATGTGGTTACATTGTGGAAGGCAGCTTGTAAACTACCTGTTTCCTATTCCCAGTTTTTGTTTGTTTTAAGACGGTGAATTTTTAGTGATTTAGCTTAGTCGGCGAAGACAGCCCTTCCTGGTAGAATGTCACAGCTGAGCCATTTTTCTGCCGGATTATTCACCTTCTCCTGTCCAGTTTTAGATTATTTAATAATAATAACTCTTTGGCCAGCCGCTGATTTGTCGCGGTCCTCATAAGAGAAGGCCATCATTCCCCCTGCACCCCACCCCTCTTCCCCTCCTCTCCTCCCAGCATTCAGATATAAACTGCTTAATAGTGTCCCTCACTTCCTCTTTTTCAATTTCTTCAATAAGTATTCCTACCCTCTCCCTCGTGTCCCCCTTCAGCCATCTATCCTTTGTTTCTTCACCCCACTTCTGCATTATTCTTCCAGTAAATTTTATTCTATGAGGTATATACTGTGGGCATTCCAAGAGAAAATGTTCCAGGGTCTCCACTACTCCAGAGTGGCACATTTGGCATCCCTTTTCCCCATCTCTCCCAATTTTTCCCCGAAGCTCCAGTGATCTTGATCTCAGTTTGAACAGCAGTGACCCTCCAAAGGTGCCATCTAGGTACTTCTCAAAAGCTGGCTTTTCTTTATATTGTAACCCCTGCAGTGATCTTTTCACGCTAACCCCTGCTCGCCAGTTTCGATTGCAATCTTCCATGACTCTCTCTTTGACAAACCTTTTGCCTTCTTTCATTCCTACTTCTATGTTTGTGACCTCTATAGAGTAATTGTCCATTAGTTCCCTCACATGTTTTGACCACCCCGTTTCTATATTAGAATTCCAAATGGTATCGAGCATCAATTTGCACCACCGGTTGTCAGGCAGGTTTCTCAAGTAGTTAAAGTAACACAGTTTTCCCAAATCTACCCTGTCCTTGATTTTCATCCACCCAAGCTCCCCCCTTACTGCTTCCAAAGCTGCAGCATTACTCGACCCTGTTATCCATCTGCCGGCATCATTTTGAGTATTTTCCAACTTCTTAATAACGGTTTGGTTTAATGGAATCACGTCCGTGCCATACGTTATACTTGGTAAACCCACCCTCTCCCACAGTGTTTTCCCCACAAAGACCTTGTTGAAACTATTTTTCCCTAAAAGTTTTAGTTGGTTCAGAATTCTTTTCCCCTTCAGAATCAGTTTGGCTGAGTAATTTCTGTACACCCCTCTTCCCGTTATATTTATGCTTACCCCTAGATACTCATACTCTCCCGTTTCTCCTACAGTGATTTGTTTGCTTTCCCCTTCGGGGATTGAGAACTCCCCCACTCTCCATCTCTTCGTCATATCTACCTTGCGTCCAACGGGTATTACCTTGCTTTTATTTTCATTTAGTTCGAACCGCCAAGTGTTCCCATATCTACCAACAATTTCCAGCAGTTTCTCTAGCCCCTGTTCAGTTCTAGACATTAACACCATGTCGTCCGCAAAGAATAAGCCTGGTATCTTTATGTCTCCAACATTTACCCCCTCCGCACTCTGAATTAGTTCGTCCCCTAAATCTTTAACATACAATGCAAACAAAATCGGTGAAAAGATACACCCCTGCTTGAGGCCTATATCCATAGGGACTCGTTTTGTAGTGATACTCCCTAGACTGAGTTGGCTTTGCACATCTGTATACAGTGCTTTCATGATTCCCACAAAGTCACCCCCCAGTCCGATGCCCTCGAGCTTTCGCCACATACCTTCCCTCCACACTCGGTCGTACGCTTTTTTCACATCTAGAAATGCCAGAAACATCTTTTTCTTTTCAGCCTTTGTTGATTCTATCAGTTGGGTGAGTGTAAATAGGTGATCAGTGACTCTTCGTCCTTTCCTGAAACCATTTTGAATTTCTCCTAAAAAACCTTTCTCTTCAATAACTTCCTCTAGTCTACCGTATATGACCTTACAGAATACTTTTCCGATGTTACTACTAACTGATATCCCCCTATAGTTATCTAGAACTTCCTTATCCCCCTTTTTGTGTATGAACGACACCTTACTTTCCCTCCACTCTCTGGGGACCTCTTGCTTTCGCAGAGCCAGGTTGAAAAGGTTTGTCAGGACTTCAATAAGTGCCTCCCCTCCATTTTTGAGGAATTCGTTCGGAATTTCATCAGTCCCTCCCGCTTTACCATTTTTTAATTTCGAGACCACGTTCCGCACTTCTTCTGCCGTTATTTCGCTACATACACGATTGGATAGGTTCTCCTCCACCAGTGTATTTCTTTTTGGTGGGGACCCACTGCCCCATCGCCTATCGTTTATCTTTTCCCAGTGCTTGACTAACTCTGAAGCGATACGGCCTTTATCTTCTGTACTTTCCCCATCCACTTTGATACTCTGCACACTACTTTTCCCCCGTTTATTTACCCAGTTCCAAAATACGTTTGAGCTCGAACCCCCCGTTTTCTTTATTGTTCTGGCAAGACTGCAATTGCGCTCCTTCCTATTATTATTCTTTATCTCATTCACCTTTTTCCGTGCCAGTTCATATTCTCCTTTCATTAGTCTCGTGTCATTGTTATCCACCCCTTTAAGCTTCCTACTTCTTCTGTAAGCAGCGCATTTTACCTTCCTTTCTTTTATAGCCCTTTTCAGTCCCTCGTTAACCCTGTATCCAAGCTCTCTCGTTGGGACCCTCACCCTTCCTATACACTCCTTCGCTGCCTCAGTTAGGCTATTTACTATGCCATCTGAAATACTCTGGACATTTGCATCCCTAGGTATACATTCAAGATTTGGTTTTAGTTTTTCCCGAAACTGCTTCCAGTCGGCTCCTTGTTTTAGTCCCCACACTTCCTTGAAGGTATTTCTGTCTCTATTCGTCTTTTTGCCCATAATCTTAACTGTTATCAGGTTGTGATCACTACCCAAGTCATTTTTTCCCTCGTCATCTATTTCTACATCTATAACCTCCCTCCATACGCTAATGTCAGTGAGTATATAATCAATTATTGTTTTCTTATCGTTCCTCTCCCAGGTCCATTTACCCTTACATTTCGCATCCCTGTTCAGGATCTTTAAACCAAGCTCTTTTGATAGGTCCAACATCTTCCTCCCATTCGTGTTAATTTTCCTATCACCTCCCTGTATGCCCTCCTCCTTATCCCCGATGTGCCCATTGAAGTCCCCCATTAGGACAATACTGAACCCTCTGCTCCCAAGCTCTATGATATTCGATCTAAGAGTTGTATATATTGAATCATTCCACTCGGGCTTACTTCCCTCCACTGCTAAGTATACAACACCAACGGCAACACTCCTGCTTCCTAACTTGATTTTTGCCCAGACTATTTCGTTGGATACTGGAATCTGAGTCCTTGCTTCTGTGAGATCTGTAATCAATGAGGGCTGTAATTCCTCTTTAGCGTAGATGCCAACACCCCCACCCCGTTTCTGACCCTCAGTTCGCCCAGCTCCTATCCACACGCAACCCTTCATCTGATCAACCCGCTCATCCCGTCGTATCCACGTCTCACTTAGACCCATTATATCGAAGTCTCCTTCGTCCATCATTGTTGATATTTCGCTTACTTTCTTGTGCAGACCCTGGATGTTGCAGTACCCAAACTTAATGAATCTTTGTTTTTTGGTCATCACTGGCACATTATTATAACCCTGGTATGTCCCTGTATTGTGCATGTTTGTTGTTCTTCCTATGTTCCCAGCATTTGTGCCACTCTGGGTTACCGGCTGTGGTCCCCTACCCCCCTTTTCTCCAAAAAAGGCCCAGCCACCTGTAAGATTTTTTTGGCCCAACAGGTCTGTACCCATCCTACTTAAATGCAATCCGTCTCGCCCATACAACTCTCCTTGTCCCCAGAATGAATCCCAGTGGTCAATGAAATGTACTCCCAAGTCTTTGCAGTGCTCTTCCAGCTCCTCGTTTAGTGCCATAATCCGCGAGTTCCTCTCATTCCCACCACCCATAACGGGGAGCACCCCTGAAACGATGATCCGAGCATTCCTGCTAAGTAGCTTACTAATTAGGTCCTTGTATGTGTCCACCAAACGAACTGATTTCCTCTCCCTGATGTTATTGGACCCCACATGTAATACCACTACCGGATCAGGCCCCGACCCAGCTACAATACCGTCCACTCTATCCCTCAGGTCCTCCACTTTAGCCCCCGGAAAGCACAGAACTGTTCTATTTTTACTGTCCGGACCATAGACAACCTTGTCGATCCCCCGAACTATGCTACTTCCCGCAACCACCAACTTACTTTTGGACCTCGCCCTATTTATCTCCTCTAGTCTCCTATTGTTTACAGCGTCCTCTTCCTCTCCAACAGCCCCACTCGGAATCAATATCGGTATCGGTATCTTTGACCTAGGATTATTCCTATCCTTGTCCCTCCGTCTCTTTCCAGGCCCTGTGCTACCTGGACTACTCCCCTGGTCTTCCCCCGGATCCCTCCTCCTTTTTCCTGGCCTAGACCCCAAGCTACTATCTGTTGCAACTACCTCCATCTCCTCCTCTGTCTCTTCCGAATCGAGCACATCAAATCTGTTTCTGGTGCTGCACTCCCCACTGCCTTTGGACTTTACACCCCTATCTACCTGCTTCTCTGGCCCCCCTTTCCTACCACTTTTGGTAGTCCACGCCAAACGCTTTACAGCATTGCTCCGGCCTGGGCCCCCCTCATCTGTCCTACGTACTTTTCTAGCAGCCCCCACCTCATCACCTACCTCATTCACATCAAAGGTTCTACCCCCATGTTTCCTCTTGGAACCACCGACAACCTTCCATCCTTCTCGGAAAGCCACTTTCACAGGCGTAACTCCAGACAGCCCCGCCCTACCAAGTTTTCCCTTCAGCTCAGCAATCTCCCCCTCAAACTTAACAATTGTCTCAAGTAGGCGGAGGATTTCCTGACAGTTTGCACATACCTCTCCATATCCCATCGAGCGACAGTCCCCATACATCATAGAACACTGTTTACAAACTTCAAGCCCAATATCGCCATCGGTGGCCCCACCAACCCGGCTCTGACCGACACCCCCAGTGACCTCTGTCTGCACACCAATACTTACTCCGTTGGCACCGTTGACCTGGACCGCGATATTACACGTATTTACCTCAATACTTACCTCCGATTACACGTATTTACCTCCATACTTACCTCCGATTACACGTATTTACCTCCATACTTACCTCCTATTTAAGACGTTGACTTTTTAATGATTATGCTGAGTCGGTGAAGACCATCCTGGCAGATGATCATAGATGAGCCGTTTTTACTGTCTGTTTGTTCACCTTCTCTGTCCCAATTTTTGCTTAATTATAGACGTTTGGTTTTTAGTGATTTAGCTGAGTTGGTGAAGACAGCCCATCCTGGTAGATGGTCACAGCTGAGTCGTTTTTACTGCCTGTTTGTTCACCTTCTCTTTCCCAGTTTTTGTTTATTTTTAGACATTCAATTTTTAATGATTTATCTGAGTCGGCGAACTTGAAGACAACCCATCATGTTAGATGGCCACAGCTGAGCCGTGTTTACTGCCTGTTTATTCGCCTTCTCAATATCCTTAAGACTACTTATATGGGCATATGATTTTAGCAAGTTAACACGCCTTGTCGCTTTGCTGGCAGTATCGTTGGTGTGTTTGTTGAAGGATAGGTTTTGGTCAATGGTTATGCCAAGGAATTTCGCCTCTGCGCATTCAGGGAGGTCTTTGTCCAGAAGTTTTAGGTCAAAGTCCCGATTATTTTTCTTACGTGTGAATGTGATTCTTTGGGTTTTTGTTAGCTTTCAGCTTTGTTCTCCATTTGGCACACCATTGCTCCAGATCAACAAGAGTGCGTTGAAGGGGGTTTGAACAAAATTGGCGGTGTTATTAGAGTTCCAGAGGACATTATCGTCTGCAAATTGTGAGATTTGAACGCGATTATCGAAGATTTTGAGATCATTGACGTAGATGATGTATAGGAGGGGGTGATGACGGGTCCTTGGGGGTACCCGCCTCGAGGGGGACACTATCGGACATTTCGTTGTTGGCTCTGATTTTTATTTCGCGATCGTTAAGGAAGGAGGAGAGTAATATAAGCAGTTTCATGGGGAGATTCATTCTTGATAATTTTAGGCGCATTCCGTTGTGCCAAGCAGCCAAACGGAATCGAACGCTTTTTCTACGTCCGGTAAGATTGCCGCGCCTATTTGCTGGTTAGTGATCGCGGTTTTAATTTGATTAACAAGGCAGTAGACATGCTCAATGCCTTCTTTACGGTTCCTATAGGCTCTTTGCCATCTATTGAAGAAGTAGGTTTCTTCAAGATGCCCCCTCAATCGATTGGTAAGGATTCTTTCGAATATCTTCCCAATGCAACTGAGAAGACTGATTGGCCGGATTGGAGAGGTCTTTGTCTGGTTTGGGTATCATGACCCCAATGGCTGATTTCCAACATTTTGGAAAGTAGCCATGGGTGAGGGATGCTTTGAATAGATTGTTGTGTTTATCAATTAGGGAGTTTGGGCTCTGTTTGAGGAAGAATTTGGGCATCTTTTATGATATAGATTATTTCGTCATTAGTGACGGGAATGACGAGGTCATCGTCGTCCCCTTCTTCTGGATCGGTATAAAATTTAGGGTCACGGTAGATATCTGGGTGTTCATTGATGAAGTCGTCGATGGCGTTTATGATTACGTCATCGGTGTCGGGGCCTCGGTATGGGCGGTGGGTTTTTCTGAGGAGGTTGGCGAAGGTGTCGACTTTGTCTTTGTCGGTACGCGTGAAGGGGCCATCTTCCTTTTCAAGGGGTTTGGCTGCTGCTTTATTGCCATTGGTTTTTTTTACCAGTGAGGGTTTTGAATTTCAGAATTTTTTGGCTTCCCTGACCTCGTTTAGTTTGGCTGTTGCTTTTTCCCAGTTAGCATGTCTTTCAGTTTGGAGGTCTTTTTTAACCTCGCCATGAAGACGGCTATACGTTGTTTTGAGATCAGCTTTTTGATGGGGTCGTTTTCTGCTTTGAGAGCTCGAGGCGCTTTTCGGTTGGTTTTGATTAATGAAAGTGTGTCGCCCAATATAGTACTTCTCCAGGGGCGCACTTCTTTAGGGCATATTTCATTAAGGGTTTAGTTGACGATTTTTTCTAGGCCCTCGTATTGGGCTACGAGTTCGCTGGCGTTTGAAGGAGAGCGTCCGGGGAGTTTGACATCGATGATGTCACGGCAGAGGTTCCAGCTTATTTTTCTAACATTCCTGCTAGTTACAAAATAAGAAGTATTTTTGTAGGTAAATCATAGTCACTCATTTTTTCAATCATCCCTGACAAGTTGATAAATTAATACTTGTATGTAATAGACTGTTTTCTTGTGTTGCTTCATGTTTGACACTTGCTGTCAGGTCAATTGAAGTTTCATTTTATGATTAATGAGCTTATCAGTGTTATTTATTTAAAAAATATCTTGTTGGATTAATAGCATCGACACCAAGTAAGATTGTTGGGTTGTGGAAATAGGTTGGCGCCACAAACGACATTTCATGTGTTACAACTATTTATTGTTCACATTTCTATTGAAATATGTCTTTATTACGTTTTATTCATATATTAAGTAAAAAATAAAAACATTAGTTTAGTTGCTTTTGATGAAATTTCTGATCCCGACATCTCACTCTCCCGGCCCCACCATAACGTGAATAATACAAACTATGACCCAAATTTTGTAAAATAATTCTTGATGTGTTTTTTACCACAAAGAGTAATTATATTACAAATTTTGGGTCGATTCCATTAATGGTACATATCGACTTTCAAGTGGTACATATCGACTTTCAAGTGGTATATATCGACCGTGGTACATATTGCCCCCCCCCCCTCCCCCCCGCCGATTATGATACACTAGTTGCTTGCTTGCGATATTGTTTCAAGGTAACCATCAATGAATGAAGTGGGTGGAGACACGAATAGTCAAATTAAATCAAGTGTTTTACAAACACCCATTGTTTGTCTACCAAATCTTCTTTCTCTGCAACAACCAACAAATGAAGTGGATAGAGACACGAACAGTCAATTATTGCTGAACCGTCAACATATATTTGTAGGACGGAAATCACAGCTGGTTGAATAAAATAACGGGTAGCTCTGGCTCAGAACTTCAGCTTCCCACCGACAGGTTAAAATAAACAAAAACGACCCAATGAATACCTGCGAGCTCGAGCAAGCATGTACCAATCTCAGTGAAGTCATTAACAACACTCTTGATGAGATTTGTCCCAAACAGATGGTTAAACCGCGGGCCAACAGAATAACTGAAACCACACTCCAAATAATAAAACAAAAAAGAAAGGCCTTCCGTGCGTACAAACCAGAAAAACTTCCAACTAAAAAGGTCGAACTTAAAGCCGTGTATAATCGCCTCCACGGCAAAGTTAAAAAAGCAATAGCAATCGACAATCGCGTGAGATGGGAAAAGGCAACGGAAAATCTAAATGGACTCAGGGAGACTAAAACGTTTTGGGATACTTTTAAAACCCTTACTGGACAAAAACATAAAGACGCCAACAGTAAGGCTCTTGAGATCAGCGATGGAACTATGGCCCTGGATGACAAGGCGAAGGCTGGCGCCTTCGCTGAGTTCCTTAAGAAATATCATCGTCCACATGAGGGCGATAGGTTTGATGACGAGTTCAAAGAAAAAGTAAACAAATTTGTTCAAGACAACAAGACAACGTTTAACGATGCCATCTTCAGCCAAACGCCCGAGGACGGAGATGGCCATGAACTCACGGAACGATAAGCCAAGAAGAAGTGGCTAACACAATTAAAAAATGTAAGTCTTCTTCTTCCCCAGGAGGGGACGAGGTCTCATACAAAATCCTGAAACAATGTCCCAATACTTTTTTCGGTAGGCTCACTAACCTCCTAAACTGCTGTCTCTCTAGTGGATACTTCCCAAATGTTGGAGAGTAGCTACAGGAGTCATGATACCCAAACCCGATAAGGACTTGAGCAACCCAGCTAATTACCGCCCAATCAGCCTACTCAACTGTATTGGAAAACATTTCGAGCGGATTCTCGCGACTAGACTCCACAGCTATCTCGAATCAATCAGTTTTTTCAATAAGTGGCAAAGGGCATACAGAAGCCAAAGAGAGGGAATCGAGCATGTTTATAGACTGGTAGATTATATGAAAACGGCGTTCAGTCAAAATGAAATAGAAACCGCGCTATTACTCGACGTAGGAAAAGCGTTTGACTCTGTCTGGCACAATGGCATGAGATACAAACTAGCTAAAGTGGGGCTACCTACCAAAATTCTAAGGATCATATCATCATTTTTATCTGATCGAAAAATCAAAGTGAGGGTCAACCGCGAAGTGTCAGACGAGATAAAAGTCGAAGCGGGCACTCCACAGGGTTCGGTCCTCAGCCCGCTTCTATTTATAATATATGTGAATGACATTGACAAAGTAGGGAAGAACCATTTTGAACTATCTCAGTTCTCAGTGGACAAAGGAATGTGGATGGTCAGTAAGTCTCGAAACATAATACAAAACCGCCTGCAGGATACCATCCGTGACCTGCAAGACTGGTGCGCTCTAGCTGTGGCACATCAAGCTAAATGCCACGAAAACACAAAGAATCACATTCTATAAAAAGCAAAGGAAAAAAGCTGTCCCTAATATTGAGCTTAAGCTTTACGACCACAAACTTGAAGCTAGTAATGAGGCAAAGTTTCTGAGCTTCACCCTGGATAGCAGTCTCAACCTAAACAATCACGTAAACTCAGTCACTGCCAAAGCCACTAAACGCATCAATTTCCTGAAAATGATTAGAAGTAAAAATTGGGGAGCCAATAAAGAAGTTCTCCTCAAGCTTTACAAATCATATATACGCCCAGTACTAGAGTATGAGGCCATAATAACGAGTGACCTGAATAAAACCAACATTGAAAAACTACAACGGGTTCAAAATTATGCCCTGCGTGTGGCACTATGCAAGCCCAAATGGACACCGATAAAGGAACTTCACGAGCTAGCAAAAATAGAAACTATTGATACGCGAGTAAAAGACCTACAAATCAAAACCCTCAACAGACTCCAAGATAGTGAATTAATGGTTGAGCTGAACGAACACCGATCCCTTAACAGAAAAACAAAATAAGTTTCCAGAAAATAAAAAATAAAATAAAATAAAATTATACAATATAACTAAATTGCGTGGAGTCAGTAAGGATTGCTTCGCTACTCATTGAGAACTCTAGGATAGAGTCTGTGAGGACTGCCTCGCAACTCTGCTGAAGCGCGACTGAAATGCATTTAATAAGACCTATATAACAAAACCATCTACATACTCCAGGATAGTGAATCAATGATGAAGCTGAACGAACACCGAATCCTTAACAGAAAAACAAGATAAGCCACAGTAAATTAAAATTACTCAAGAGAATTAAACTGCGTGGAGTCAGTGAGGATTGCCTCGCTACTCAATGAGATCTTTAGGATTGAGTCTGTGAGGATTGCCTCGCAACTCTGCGTGTGGGGAGTGGACTCCGAAGAAACACACTCCTTACCCCATTCATAGCAACAATCACACAATAGTCACAATACACAATAGCGGATACCTATCTTTCTCTCTACCTATAACTTTTCTAATAACATTCTCAAATTTTCCTGCAACACTCGTATCAAGAAGACGCATGGAAATGGTAGACAAAGCGTAGAAGGAATTGGTGCAACCTACCTTTCTGTTAACATACACAAGAAACCACCAAACACCAGGCAAGGATTGAAACAAGCTTGTCTGACTGGGGACGAGTGTAAATTTTATATAAATAAGCATTTGAATAAAGTTTTAACAGCCCTTTTAAGGGCTTGAGGGTGTGTGTCTGTGAGGGTGTTTTTTTTTTTTTTTTTTTTTGGGGGGGGGGGGGGGGGGGTCATTTGGAATTCCCGAAGGATAACCAGAACCAGATACCTCATAATCACATACGGCATCCTATCTCCCAGAAGGCTTGATGGATGACTCCCGGTTTTTTTAAACTAAACTGTTGGAGCTTTCTCCATTCCTTTTTTAAACCGCTATGGTCATATACCGGGGCCGCTACCAAACCGGCGTTGCTGTTTGTTTTTTTTTTCACCCCTTCCCTCAAATTTGCCATCGCACAACATTATATTCTGGCTCGCCACCATGGTGGGACCCAAACCTTTACCATCGCCAAGCTAGAACCGGATAGAGCCCACTCTCTAACAGTCTTAATGGCGCTGAGGGATTGATTATTGACAATCTATCACGCCAACGTAAACTGCCGGGCATTCTAACCGCGTGCATACCCCCGCAGACGCCATTTGAGGCAATAGGAAAGCTGGGCCTGTGTGATCCAAGTGAAATAAAATAAGGTTAACCGGGTCGCAAGGGATTTGTAAATCCCACATCGTCCCTGCGCGCCTTTGGCGCGCTAAAACCTTTCATTTATTCATTTCAAGCCTGTCCAGTTGTAGTGAATGAAAATAATGGAATTAACTCCTCCAATGTCCAAAATATTACGGAATACAAAAACTACTGCCCGATCTTTAATCGACTGAAAAGCCTAGCTAAACAGAATCATTACATCAACACCCTACTAGCCAATACAAACAATATAAAAAAACCTGGGAAATTCTGCGCAAAGCCATTAACAAAACAGAACACATCCCCTCACTGCCGTTGTCCCTTTACGATGAAAACAGCGAACTGATGGATGCAAAAAAAATTGCCGACAAATTTAATACTTTTTTTGTTAATATAGGCAAATCAATAAGTGAAAAAAAAATCCAAGCTCAAGCCGTAAATTCTCAGAATACATTGTTAGCAACAATGCAAATTCTTTTTTTTTATATCACCCACTAACGAACAGGAAGTAATTCGTTGTGCAGATAGCTTATGTGGAAAACAGTCCAAAGACAGTGATGGCTTATCAACCAAACCCGTAAAGGAAATAATCCCTGAAGTGACACAGCCTCTAACGCACATAATCAATCTCTCGTTTTCGACTGGTAGAGCGCCAAACAAAATGAAGACAGCGAGAATTATACCCATATTTAAGTCCGGTGACCCACAATTATTCAATAACTAACGACCCATTAGTATTTTGCCCACATTTTCCAAAATACTAGACAAATTAATGAATAGACGCTTAATGGCTTTTCTAGAGGAACAAAAGATCCTGTACCAGTACCAGTTTGGCTTCAGGAAAAAACATTCAACAGTTCATCCTGTTTTACACTTGATTAACAGTGTTGCCGAGCAAAATGATAAACCCTCAAAAGATTGTACGATGTCACTTTTTCTAGACTTTTCGAAAGCTTTTGATAGCATCGACCACGTCATTTTGTTGAAGAAACTAGAACATTACGGTATTAGAGGATTGGCCAACTGTTGGTTTAAAGACTATTTGACCGAAAGAACCCAGTCTGTTTCATTTAAGAATGAAACATCCGATGCACAACAAATAACTTCAGTGGTACCCCATGGTTCCGTTCTCGGCCCAATTTTGTTCCTGCTTTATGTCAATGACATAAGTGAAGCAACACTACTTAGGGTACTGTCGTTTGCAGACGATACAACAGCATACGGGTCCAGTAACAACGTGGACGGACACGCTAATAGAAAATGCAAATTCTGAATTATCTAAAATAAACGAATGGAGTTCTGCGAATAAATTAGCCCTAAATGCTTCAAAATTCAAATTTATGCTATTTCGCCCCCAACTTGATGCATATAGCGCACGGGACAAGAAAATATCACTAAACGATATAAATGTCTCACTAATAGGCAATAACCAAGAAGAGACATCATTTAAATTTCTCGGAATCCACATGGACGAAAATCTGAAATTCAAACAACATATTTCAGTTGTTGGTTCAAAAATAAGTAGGGCGAATTTTGCTATAAATAGGGCAAAGAAATTTCTTCCCCAAAAAAGCCCAAAGAGCCTTGTACTTCTCACTTATCCACAGCCATATGACTTATGGGATACAAGTTTGGGGACACTCAACCTCAACAAATAGAATTGTTAACATGCAAAAGAAAGCCATTCGCATTATAACAAAGATGTCCTATAAGTCACATACTGACCCCCTTTTCAAAAGATGCGGTATCCTAAAATTCAAAGATCTTTATACACTGCACTCGCTCCTGTTCATGCATGATTGGTTCAACAATAAACTACCCGTGTCCTTCTCTAACACATTCAGCATCTACAGGAACCCCTCGGGCATGAACACTAGACAATCTGGGAAAATATACACATATAAATACACGCTTTTCAGCTGAACTTCCGTTCCATACTTTCCCACGGGTCTGGAATGAACTTGATCCAGAAATTCAGAATCTGAGTACATACACTACAGATGTGTCTTGTAATAACCCAGGGTGCTCCGATTGTACCCCTGTCACTTCTGGATCTCAATATACCCAACATCCACAACACAGATAATATCTCCTTGTACTAATGAAAACGTGTTAATTTTTGATAATGCCGAATTCTTTACAAAGACTTTAGAGCAGCTTGCCACTGTCCTTGATGTCAGACTATTTACTGTTTCATATGGGAATGGCAGGACGACAGCCTTCGTGGCTATGCCATTTCCATGCAGTGTACATTTTATGTTTGTAGAAAATACCACAAGCATATATATACATTATGTAATTGTATACTGCAAATAAAGATATTATTATACATGGAAGTTATCAAAGCAACATTTCTACTCACATCCACCCTGCGAAACCTGGTATAGATGTAGCAGTTAAGATCTTCGCCGACATCAAAGATACAGCCCGTAATGACCACTTCGAGACTGCCGGAACAACAGTAAAACAGGTCACTGACCGCTATCTTGGTGATGAACTTCCAGAGGCATCTCGTCCAGTATTTGACCACTTCATCCAAAACTGCAAGAGATCTTCGGGAATTTTTCCAGTATGTTGAAACGACATGGATAGAGAGCACAACTTGGCCAGTAGACACATGGTCCGTCTTTGGTAGCAGTATCAGAACCAACAATGATTGCGAAGGGTGGCACAACAGGTTAAACCACCGTGCCAAGAAAGGAAACCTGCCTTTTTATCTGACCATCACCCTCTTATATAAAGAAGCTAGCCAGGCACCTGTAAATGTTAAAATGATTTCAGAGGGTAAACTGAGAAGAAAACAGCAAAAGAAGATAAAGGAGATGACATGAAAGCTAATGGAACTTTGGCAAGATTACTCAACGAAAGACATAACAACAAACAGACTACTTAAAGAAGCAGCCAAACTGTATGTCCCAGTATAAAAGGTATAATGTACTGTGTATATTTGTTATCATATAATTTCGTTTAGTCATTATGTATGATTGTATTTGTATGAAATTTGAGTGAATATTTGCCGTGCGTGTATTTTGCTTTTTCTCATGAAATAAACTGTTAAACATTTAAATTTGTCTGTATTCAAAGTTTAAGATAGAACAGAATATAAAAAAGGGTGAAATGTTTCTGAATTCTTATCATTATTGTCATTATATATATGGGGGTCCGAATAAGTCGGAGGTCCGAAAAAGCCAGGGTCTGAATAAGCCGGAGGTCCGATTAAGCCAGGGTCCGAATGAGCCAAGGTCTGATAGAGCCAAGGTCCGTGTATGGTAGCAGATCCCATCTCATGTTATTTTAAGTCGCTCAATCGTTTATACTTGCCAGCTTTGGGGGAGGGGTGATCTCGACATGGGAGCTATTAATCTATGCAACTCAAGGGATAGTTGAAGGATGGTTTATGGCAGTTTTATGCCCATTGACGCGACATACTGAACGTTGCATGGCGTGAATTGCGACAGAGGTGCAAAAAACGTAAAATCAAATTACACTTACAAAGGCTTCCAGAAGTCATGGTCCCAAATAGAAAAGTGAAACAATTTCGAAAATCTGACTTCAAATACCGGATATATGACGCCATTGCCGTCAGGGTAAATCCGTCTTCAAATACCGGAGATATGACGCCTCTGTCAGGGGTACCCCTTCCATTTTCTGACCAGAGGTACTGTATACCCATTTACCCCACCCCCGACGCTACCACTGTTTCTGACTCACTCTATCTAAAAAAAACCCTATAATTGTCTATCTGGAATATAAGTCTTCATTCAGACTGGCCACGCCCATAAAACCATGACTTGGCTTTACTTAATACCCTCACTTAAAAAGGGTAAAACCACCACGATCATTATATATCTGCAAAAGATGCGTGTTAAGTGAACAGCACCCACTCTATACTTTTAATCTGTCATCCACGCGTTTTCTTTATTCGCTGATCACCAGTGTTCAGTTTCGATATCTTTTAGTATGACCGGTTGCTAACTGCCGCAGAAATGGCGGAAGTTTTGCATGAAGTCAGTTTTCCTTCTCAGCAACCTGTTAAAGTCCTAAAAATAAAAGTTCAAAAAGGACGACATGTTAATAAAGGGGATGTACTGGCTCTATACAGCATAGAGCAAACACCAGAAGAAAGAGAGTATAGCGACAAGAAGCCGGCTTCGCAAAAACTTAAATCAAATTTCATCGGCAATATCGTTGATGTTTCGGTTAAAGAAGGGGAGGTAATTCAACCGGGGTAAGAAAAAATGGTCAACCGTAGACTGTAAAATATGAAACAATTCTGCAATAAAAATTTTAATGGGAGATACGCCCCCCCCCTCCCTAACCTACGTCAGGTTTATTTTTCATTTATCTTTTTTTTTGGGGGGGGGTGGGGGGGGGGAGGATATATCTCCCACCTCCCCCAAGATAAAAACTCAACCTGGCACAGATTGGGAGAGGAGGGAGTACCTCCCATTAACTGGTAGAGTGCTAATTTTATTTTGGGTCAACAAAATTTGTTTTCATGTCTTCGCCTTGTTAAAATTTTAGGTGCTATATAAGTTATAACTTTATTATAAGTAAAGTAAGAGAAGTTGGTGTACATTGAAATTCCCACCTTTGATACGCCATAAATTTGAATTAAATACACACAAATTATACATCCATTACGTGTACACTCCATATAAAATCGCACTTCGCGTACCCCACTTTTTGTGTAGAAAAGTGGGATATCCCAGTGCGGTTAGGAGAGAAGCATTACATAATCAATTAATGCCCGACAAGAAATTTCTTCCAGAGTCTGAACCTGATTAGCAATATTAGTCTTCAGTCAGCAAATTTCTAAAACCTGCATTTCATAAAATAATGACATAAAAATACTATATCTGTCTTTTCCCAATCATTGAACCCTGGAATAATGTCCGATTTTAAACAATTCGTCCAGTATTTTTCGAGATATTGAACTTCTTTCCGTATTAAAATAAAATGTTTTGCCAATATGTCATTTGGATTCCCCCCTGTATAACTAAAGGTAAGTTTGTCGCCATCAAACATGATCTTGTCCACATTCATTCTCGAAACAGTTCGTCGAGACATTTTTAAATAAAATTACCAAATAGAGGAAGTATTTTAAAATAAAACGTATTCTGTGCGTTGTTATGTTTTTTAGAACAATAATGTGACAGTCTCGGCGATACATCCTGTCTTTACGAAGTGCGGCCCCTGTTTTTCAGACTCGGGATCATTACGAACCCGTCATTTTATTTAATATCATTGCAGATAAGCTGCTTCACGTTTACCTCAGTAATTATTTTTGACGAAGTAAATTGAGAATGGAACAGAATTAATAAATAAATGCATTTACTCCTTCCGGTCATTTTCGTAACAACTCGGGTGGATTTTTCAAATTGAGTTCAGTCTTTGGAATCATGAAATTTTAGAAGCAAGGGGCAGACGAATCATGGCCTACAGTAAACAAATTCATAGTGCAGTATAGGAAGTGGATTGATACTAAGACACCGACAATGGGATTTTCTTGTCAACTTCCAATGTTAGAAAAAAAGGTATGAAAAATTGGTGGCGTCAGGGGGTTGGGGGACATTTCCTGTCCATGTCCATAACACAGACACACACACACTCTCTCTATCTCTCTGCCCCTCTGTCCATCCGTCCGTCTGTCTGTCCATCTGGCATACGTATCCATTTCTTTGGCATTCGATAACTTGAAAAATATTTCTTGGATTGTCAAGTTACTTTATATTTGTGTTCAGGTTACTGATGTGCCGAGCCGTATAGTTTTTGGTGTAAATTAGATAATTTGATCCTGAGATATTAACCCTTTATCCTTCAAATTGAAAATTCCTCCAATCCCTTTGGCATTCGATAACTTGAAAAATATTGCTTGGATTGTCTAGTTGCTTTATATTTGTGTTCAGGTTACTGATTTGCCGAGCTGTATAGTTTTTGGTGTAAATCTGTTATTTGAATCCAGAGATATTAACCCTTTATCCTTCAAATTGAAAATTTCTCCAATCCCTTTGGCATTCGATAACTTGAAAAATATTGCTTGGATTGTCAAGTCACTTTATATTTGTGTTCAGGTTACTGATGTGCCGAGCTGTATAGTTTTTGGTGTAAATCTGATAATTTAATCCTGACATATTAACCCTTTATCCTTCAAATTGAAAATTCCTCCAATCCCTTTGGCATTCGATAACTTGAAAAATATTGCTTGGATTGTCAAGTTACTTTATATTTGTGTTCAGGTTACTGATGTGCCGAACTGTATAGTTTTTGGTGTAAATCTGATAATTTAATCCTGAGATATTAACCCTTTATCCTTCAAATTAAAAATTCCTCCAATCCTTTTGGCATTCGATAACTTGAAAAATATTGCTTGGATTGTCAAGTTACTTTATATTTGTGTTCAGGTTACTGATGTGCCCAGCTGTATAGTTTTTGGTGTAAATCTGATAATTTAATCCTGAGATATTAACCCTTTATCCTTCAAATTGAAAATTCCTCCAATCCTTTTGGCATTCGATAACTTGAAAAATATTGCTTGGATTGTCAAGTTACTTTATATTTGTGTTCAGGTTACTGATGTACCGAGCTGTATAGTTTTTGGTGTAAATCTGTTATTTTGATCCTGAGATATTAACCCTTTCTCCTTCAAATTGAAAATTCCTCCAATCCCTTTGGCATTTGATAACTTGAAAAATATTGCTTGGATTGTCAAATTACTTTATAATTGTGTTCAGGTTGCTGATGTGCTGAGCTGTATAGTTTTTGGTGTAAATCTGGTAATTTGATCCGGAGATATTAACCCCCTTTATCCTTCGAATTGAAAATTCCTCCAATCCCTTTAGCATGAGATAACTCAAAAAATATCAATCTGATTGTCATGTTACTTTATATATTTATTCAGGTTACTGATGTGCTGTGCTGTATAGTTTTCTATGTAAATCTGATAATTTGCTCCGGAGATATTAACCCTTTATCCATCAAATTAGACACTCCTCCAATCCATTTCTATATGTACCCATACCTTGTATGGTGTACATAATGTCGGCATCATTGGTGGCCCTCCGTCATACAGCTTTCTACTGGTTGCGCGTATGGGTACACATCTGACGATTTCATCGGCCTATTTTTTCTTGGAAATAGCATGTTCATTTTTGTGACTGGAAATTGGGTAGACTGATAACATTTCATTTTGGCCAGATGCTGTCGTCTGTATGTTGGTGTTTTGGTAATAATAATTCTCCCCAGCCAGCATGGGTTTCTTTTCAATAGATGCGTCAAATGCTTTGGCCCTTTGACAGATTAATAAGTAAATTAGCCTTAGAAAAGATGTTGAAGATATGACATACCAGTATACAATTAAGCTCAATTAGTTACTTCTGTTCAGTGGCGTGTTAAATTAAATCCTTTGTTTGTTGTTAATCCCCAAGAAAATGTTAAAAGAAACGAAACACTTGCTATGTATAATCATATCACATCCACCAAATATAAAAATATTCACAGGGAAACATTTTTAAAATCTCCTGAAATTTAGTGCTTGCACAGTCTCGAGTCCAATGATATGAGCTACAAATACGAGACTTCATTAGTTGAAACTTTAGATATTTGGTGCTTATCACGATGTCTTGATCAAGTAGTCCAATAATATTAGCTAATGTCCATTTCAGTTGGGAATCAGAATGTTTTTTCAACAAGAATGACCTCGATTAAGCGAGTTCAGACTATTTTATGTAATGTAAATCCAATAGATGGAAGAGCCACACTGCTTCACGGGATTATTGTTATATTGTTATGCTTATTCGGGGTGACCAAGATAGGAGCTATGGATTTTCTTTTCATTTCCATCAAAAACTTTTGCTGTTATCAACAACCTTTGAATTTATTGCAACATTCTTCTTTGACATGGCCTGCAGGGCACATTTATCGTAGGATTGTTTTTGAACTTGGTGTGCTCATTGGGCGAGACCTCTACATAAGAGCTATCGATTAGCATTAATTTCTGTGAAAAAAGTTGCCATTTACAATGACCTTTGAACTTGAAAATGCATGGATTGCTCTGACGTTGTGCACACACAATGCTGTTATGTTGAAGTTTCACCAAATAACATTGGAAAATGATCTTCAAGTTTTCCATTTCACTTATAACTTACCAAGTTCAAGGTTGTCAAGTTGAGCTACAATGTCATTGACACTTTCATTTTAGGTTCGGTTTCTGTACAGTTTCTGGAAAAAACCTCAGTTTCGGTTCAGTTTTTCCTTGAATACAGAACGTATACAACTGTCAGAAATAGAGGATTCTACTGTTTTTGAGTGGATACTGAAAAATATCTCATGAGTGACCGAGACAAATGTTTATTTTCCGCCACCGCTTGCGCGAGCGAAAATAACCATTTGTCTCTGTCATGAGTGAGATAATTTTCGGTATCCACTCCAAAACACTTGATTTTCTTTTTATTATACGCTTTTTATAAGAATCAGATCATTCCTATCTTATAATTCCACTCGTCTCATCCTTGAGTTTATGCATGAATGTAAACAGCTGATGTGCATTGATATGCGGAAGTGATTTGATCGATACTTGGAACATTTAGCGTCTTGCCTTCTGATTCAGCTGGCCGGTTTCATGCATCAATTCAAAGGGAATATGTGTTGAATTATTGCTGGAAATGATCGGTATCCACTTAAAAACACTAGATTTTCTTTTCATTATACGTTTCTACAACAAATTGATCATTTCTAGTGATAATTTGTCTTGTACTCACCTTGAAGTGATGCTTTGAAAACTGCCATTTTGATTGATACCATGAAAGTGAAAATTTCTATATCTTCACAGTGGGGGATACGATTTCTATCTTTCCGCAATTTTTTCAATAATCTATCGTTTAGCATATAATAAATAACACTTCAGGCTTCTTAACTTGGAAAAAATCCCGTAAAGTCTGTATATGACACCACACACCATAAAAAGCTATGTCTGTTAGTATCTCCACTGGCTTCAGCCCAACTTACTGTTGCTCATTCTAAAAGGGTTCTAGGGGATCAGTTGCTAAGCATATTGAATGAGTAAAAAACATAAATTAGGGTAAGATATGAATAAAGTTATTTTTAGGCCACACATAGTAGATATTCTGTTTCTCAGGCCAAGTTTTGTAAAATTGCATGCGGGCGGGCGTTTTTTTATTTTATATTTTATTTTTGTAATTATTTCTTTGCTATCAGAAGTTCATGTTCTTGGTTTATTTTATGTTTTAGGCCTCATAATCTTCAGAATATCAAGGGTGGACCGTGGTGGTGTATTTCATCCCTTGGTGTGTTCTCATTGTCACATTGTCAAGGGACAAATTTATCAGTTTTATTAACTTTTGATAAACCATTTTAATTTTAATTTTTTCAAGTTTGCATTGGTCATAAAAAGAAAGCATGCGGCAGCCAAAAGGACCATGGGGGGTGTGGGGGGGGGGGGGGGGATGAGAAACAGATTTTTAATTTTATTAAGCCTTATCTATGTTGTTTTCTCATTGTCACATTTTCTCTTTTATTGACTCTAGTGGACATTTCAATAATGGAGAAAATGTGACAATGAGAACACACTGTATTCACACTTTGACAGACTAAGTTACGAGAGAGTCCATCTCACGGGAGGGGAGGGGGGCAAGGGGGTGCAGCACTTCCCTCTGGAGACATTTTTGCCCCCCCCCCCCCCCCGAAAAATTTCAGACACTGTTTTTAAATTTCCACCATTTTGATCCATTTTATCTACCAGTGAATTAACTCAGTTGTCAACACACCTGTAATTACATTGAATATAATCCCATGACTGAGTCTCTATTATTGTTATATTTGAGGTGTTTATTCAACACACAGATTATACACAACTATGACAATACGAAACATTAACTAATTAACAGAAGAGATTATCTGTCTTCAATAGCAGGTTAAATTTCAAGTGATGAGTGGTTACTGGTAATTGAAAGTAGGAGAAATGCTCTCGCAAACAAAGGCTTTCCATGGGACAAATTTTAAAATTTTACACGCCGGGTGGAACCATGGTCGACTCGGGGCACATGAAGAGTATCCAAACTGGTGGAATTTAGTCACTTTGAGGAGGTGGGGGAGGGGGGAATTAAATGATTCTGAATGGTCCTTCAAAAGTTAGTGGACAGATATGAAAAATTGCAAATAATGAATCTTGTTATTTGAGCAGAAAAATAAAACTTTTTGGGTATGTTGAAGTAGGAATTGATCCTTCAGAAGACCCGAGGAAATTGCTCCTTTTAATGCCAAATTAAAAAATTTTCCCATGCTGGGCCGAACCATGGTCAGCCCAGCGCACATGTGCTTGGCAAGATGTATCCAAATTAGCGAACTTCAGGATGGTAATTCAAAAGTTGGTGGGCAGAAATAAAAAAAATCAAATAATGAATCTTGTTATTTGAGCAGAAAATATAAAACTTTTTGGGGTTTGTTGAAGTAGGAATTGATCCTTCAGAAGACAGGAAATTGCGCCTTTTAAAGAAAATTTTTTAATTTTTCCCATGCTGGATCAAACCATGGTCGACCCGGCACACATGTGCTTAGCACAGTGTATCCAAATTAGTGGAATTTAGTCACTATGAGAGGTGGGGGGGGGGGGGGGGGGGGGGTGGTGAATTGATTCAGGATGGTCAATTCAAAAGTTAGTGGACAGAAATAAAAAAATTAAAATAATGAATCTTGTTATTTGAGCAGAAAAAATAAACTTTCTGGGGTATGTTGAAGTAGGAATTGATCCTTCACAAGACAGAAAATTGCTCCTTTTAATGCCAGATTTTAAAATTTTTCCATGCCAGGCCGAACCATGGTTGGCTTGGCGCACACTTGCTTGGCAAGATGTATCCAAATTAGTGAACTTTAGCCACTTGGGAGGGGGGGGGGAGGGGGGATAAAATGATTCTGGATGGAAAAATGATGGGATTATGTCCAGGTTGGGGATTGGGGAGGTGACCCTCCCACCCCCACCCCTGATGCCCAACCCCGGTTGCAGGCTTGGTCTTGGTTGCCTTTTATAGGCAGCCAATACCTGCCTAAACACAACTGCAAAGCCACAGAATGTCGACTGTTGAAGGGTAGCAAAATGCATAAAAATCTTCATTATTTAATAGTACAAGATAGAGCTGTAGGTTTTTAAATTTCTTGTTCGGTTTCGGTTTTGGTTTTTCAGGTGGAGAAAAACCTCGGTTCTGTTCGGTTTTCGGTTTGTTCATGAGGCCAAGTAAAATTCAATAAAACTCATTCTTATATCCAGAGTCATAACTGAATGGTAGTGAAATTGAGTGAAACTCAATGAATGCCCGAAATAAGCTACAATACATGAAGAATCAGGAAGGCCAATATAATAATTACCTAAATATACAGAACTTTTATTGTGCTTGGCCATTTTTCAAGGTCTGAAACCTACACGCAACTTGAGGAAAGCAGCAAACACAACTAAACTGAAATGTCGGAAATTCACAGAATGTAGCCATCCCAGAGTAGTGAGAGTACCCAGACACTGCCAATGGCAGTGTCTGGGTACTCTCACTACTCTGGGAAGGCTACATTCTGTGAATTTCTGCAGCAAGAGCTGGCAAGAGATTATTTAATAAAAAACGAAAAACCTTAGATTACGGGATGTCGACGGTTTCGATTTCGTTTTTTTTTAAAAACTTAAAACCTCGGTTCGGTTTCGTTTAACCTACAGCTCTAGTACAAGAACAATTTATATAATAGAGATTACAGAGATTGGTCATTATTTCATAACTGTTTGTTATAAAACTTATTACATGTACTATACATGTAGTAGCTTCTGTATTAATGTTCTCAGTTCAATATGAAGGTAACATTTATTCTTTGTGTGTTTCTTCTCCCAAATAAATATTCAATTGGAGCCTTCATGATGCAGGGCTAAAATTTCGATGAGAATCCGAGAATCGATTCGCCCAAAGATTCGTGCAATAAAACCTGCGAGAATCCCTGTAGATTCTCGCGACACCTCTTCTAGGATTCGCGTGAAAAAAAATTGAGTCAATTTAACCCTTCATTTAACACAGCGGCAACAAATTAACCAGCAGAAGGCTAATTTTGACCTGAAATATCCTGACACTATGTCAATAAAATCTTACAAATATGGCTGTCATTGGAACCGGCTCATTGAGCCGGTTCCAACGACAGCCATATTTGTAAGATTTTATTGGTAAATATTGTTCATTTAATAATTTTATCATCTATTTATTATTTATTGTTTAAAAATTATCAAATTTAGTTTTAAAAATTAAAAAGGTGTTTTGGGTAAAATGTTAACATGTGTTATCAGTATACAACAGTGGTTCAACCATGGTGGCGTCATGGGATCCTGGGACACTCATAGTTGGTATGGATTCTCACAACCATTTTCACGAGAATCCAAATGGATTCTCACAAGTTTAGACGAAATATAAGCCCTGTGATGTGGATTTTGCCCATTTGTATAGGCCCAGGACACTTTCCCAAAAGAGAGTAGAAGAATCCCTGAAGTTCAGGATGAGGATAGTGTTAGTGAATGTGATTCAATAAACTGTTTTGGTGACTTTTGAATTGTCAGTCCTGACCCTAAAAAGTCCTAAAACCTGTAATTGTCTTGAAAAGGCCTTGGAAATTCGCAAACTATCTTGAAAAGGTCTTAAATTTGATTATATCAGCAATATGGGCACCTGTTATGTGGGCAGTGTAATAAAGCTGAAACGGTTAAGGGGTTTTCTGGATTGATTAAACACGTGGATTAACCTTGGTTAACCGATTAAGCACTTTCCCAAATAGATATCTGAATAATTGCCATACCGTTGAGGATTTACAGCATGAACCCATTACCCAACATAACAAACAAAAATGACTAGGCCTATATGCAAAAATCTCCATTCAAATTTATTATGTTTTCAATTTTTGTCTCAAAAACATAGCTTATGAGCTTGTTGAGCTTGTTCCAATGAGGGTCATGAGCCATGTTTTTGAGACAAAAATTGAGAATTTTTAGTAATTCATGAATTTATTTTGCAAGTATCGTCTGCTACCCGCAGTGGGTAAAAGGTTAAGATTGACCATTTCCAGCTACTGATACAGTATGATGATCATGCAAGTAAACAAGTATGTCAGCAAGTAACTTGCAAGCTTCACTCTGTCTCATATAATTGATGTGAGCCAGTGTGACAATGTTTGTCTGTTTTGGAGCAAGTTTGTTAACCCATAGATTACAGTAGTTCAAAAGTAACGGTTAATCGATCAATTACTTTTTGGATCGAGCAAGATGTTAATCATTGATTAATCGGTTAACCGTTTCAGCTCTACAGTGTAACTGTTTTATTTGTTGAGCCTGTCAATAATGTGAATATTAAGCAACGGTTTATGTATGTTTTGAAATAATTTCCACTGATTCCGCAAATTAAATTTGTTCAAATCGACACATACATTTCTGTTTTCTTCATGTAAAAGCCTCTACCCCCTGCTAACAACCCACTACCGCTAATAGACTTTTCATGTAATCAACCAAAAAACAGCTGTTTTGGGAGTAATAGAAAGTGTTTTTGCTCCTGTAGTAGTAATTAATAAAACTCAGTATAATTGTCATAATTGTTTTTATGTTTCCCCAAATAATTTGTACCTTGAATGCAACAAGGTGCCATCTGCAATGCTAAGCATTGCAGATGGCACCTTGTTCCTCTTGAGGGTTGGATTAAAGCATGAAATACAACAATCGCGAAACATTGTAATTTTTACATTCATAATGTTTTTGTTAAATTAATTAGGAAATTCAGGTGGATTTAAATAGTTAATGAATGGCCCTAAATTTTATACATCTGGCCCAAAAAAGCCTTAAAAAGGCCTTGAATTTCAAAATGATAATTCCGAATGAACCCAGTACTTCTACAACCATTCTTATCCAAGGTAATTCATCACACATGTATATACAACATACAAGCTGTAAAGCTTTTTTTATACGCTAAACGATAGATTATTGAAGAAATTGTGGAAAGATAGAAATCGTATCCCCACTGTGAAGATATAGAAATTTTCACTTTCACTATATAAATCAAAATGGCGGCTTTCAAAGCATCACTTCAAGGTGAATGCAAGTCAAATTATCACTGGAAATGATTAATTTGTTCTAGAAAAGTATAATGAAAAGAAAATCTAATGTTTTTGATTGGATACCGATCATTTCCAGCAATAATGCAACACATATTCACCTTGAATTGATGCATGAAACCTGCTTGTCCAAACATGGCCTGAAAGTCCATAATATAAGTTTTTGGTTCGTACCAAATCAAAAACTTATATTACAGACTTTCAGGCCATGTTTGGACTAGAAACCCACCAACTGAATCAGATCGCAAGATGCATTCTTCCGAGTATCGATTAAATCACTTCCATGTATCAATGATTCAATGTAGTTTACTTTCATGCATCAATCAATTCATGGTGGAAACGAGTGGAATTATCAGATTCTTATAAAAAGCGTATACAGTAAAACCTGTCTTGAGAGACCACTGTCTTGAGAGACCACCTGTCTTGAGAGACCACATCTGCCAGGCACCGATTGGTTTTATTCTATAATGGACCTGCTATGGGAGACCACCTGTCTTGAGAGACCACTGTGATCTGGTACCAACTTGTATTTTTATGCCATAATGGACCTGTCTTGAGAGACCGCCCCTTTGAAGACTGAAACCATGACAAAAACTTTTTACCTGTCCTGGAATTGGAAAATCCATTGTGGTTATTTTAACAAAATTAAAAGTATTAAAAGCTCTTAATTGGGTTTCAATTGCAAACTCATTAAAGATTGAGATGTTTTTTATAAGACCCCTGTGAAAAGATTAGGATTATTGCTCAATAAACAATTTAATACATACCTGAAATGTGACAGATAGGATTATAACAATAAATTTGTGTTGAAAATATTTTTGTAACAAATTGAAATGGACTGTTATAAAAATTATAAAAATAAATTAGTGTTGAAAATCTTCAATGAAGATTTTCAACTCTAATTTACTTTTATAATTTTTATAACAGTCCATTTCAATTTGTTACAAAAACTTCATAAAAAAGAACAACTACAAAGTAATTACAAAAATCTATTCTTTTCCATTTCCGAATTTTGTGGTTGGTTATTCACTGACTTGAGAAAACCTGAAACCTGTTATGAGAGACCACCTGTCTTGAGAGACCACTTTTGTGTGGCCCAAAGGGCAGTCTCTCAAGACAGGTTCTACTGTAATAAAAAGAAAATGTAGTGTTTTTGAGTGGATACCGAAAATGCTCTCACTTGTGACCTAGACAAATGGTTATTTTCTCTAGAGAGATAATTTTCGGTATCCACTCAAAAACACTAGATATCCTCTATATATCTGTATTATTCTATAGGCACTTCAGGCTCACACAGACAATCTTATAATTGATCTCCAACACTAGATGCAACTGACACCTATTTTGGTTCTTGAGCTTGAGAGCTGAACTTGTAAACTTCAAGTTTTAATTTTAAAAATTGAGCAAATCTGTGAAACTTCTTTTGATTGTTCCATCTATTTCAAACCTAAAACACAGTTGAATGATTGAATCTCATATTGCTCTATTGCTTGAGGTATCACATTGAAGAATATGATTCAGGGAATACTAGTCAAAACGTCCGATTTCAGAAACGTCCGATTGTCAAAACGTCCGATTTTGAAAAATGTCTGGTCAAAACGTCCGATTGAATTGGTCAAAATGTCCGATGGTATTAGTCAAAACGTCCAATTCCCGAAACATTTTTTTTCTTTACAGATATATTATATATATTTAATTAGTTATTTGAGTTCTCATTTGAGTCTTTGAAAATTCAAAGGCTATTTGAAGATAGGGTACGCAGTGTTTTCACTCTGTAAACATTGGTGAATTACCGGTAAAACGTCCGACGATACTGAGAATAACCCAAACATCCGATGGTTAAAAGTCAAAACGTCCGATGATTATACGGACGTTTTGACTAAATCATCGGACGTTTTGACTAAAATCATCGGACGTTTTGACTAAAATCATCGGACATTTTGACCAGAAAATCGGACGTTTTGACAATCGGACGTTTTTACCAGACCCCATTCTGGGTAGGTTTTCATTGCAGCATTCAATCACATCGTGTGATGTAAGAATCTGCTGATCATATTGGACATTGATCTTATGTTGATTTGAATAATAAATTTAAATAATATAAGACAAGCCCCAAACTCCATTTAATTTAACCCTTAAGTCGCCAGACAGCCACAAACTGCCTCTTTTAAACAACATATTTCTTAAAATAACAATGCTCTTTAGCCTGTGTGACTAATTAGAGCAATTGCTTTTGGGCATGTGAGATTTGTTTATCTAATCTTGTCTCGGCAAAGTCGTGCAGACTGACAAAAAGTCTCTAAAACTATTAAAAGTGGACAGTTTTCATTAAAAACGTGAAAGTGTTCAACATTCTTAGAATAACAGTGTTATATTTCGACTGTGACTAACAGCATCATTTGCTTTAGGCCATGTTGTTATCTAATCTTGTCTTGGCAAAACCATGTAGGCTAAAACTATTAAAAGTGGGCAGTTTTCATTAAAAATTTAAAAGTTTTCAGCATTCAGAAAAAACAATACTTAAACCTTCAGACCTGGAAATAAAGGGCATATATCCTAACCCATTGGCAGTTATCCTATATAGCATGGTGGTAACCCATAGGAAAAAGGGTGTTGTGATGCTTCTCCTCCATCTCTGTTTTTAATATGCCAGTCATTTTGTTTGTTGTCTATTTCCACCTTAATAAATATCAACAACTAATGTGCAATCTCTCTGAAGTGATATCACATGTTAGTTCCTATTATTTATTTTGGTGGAAATTCTTTAAAATGGAAATAATATTCCATTCTAATGCAGATGGGTCATTCCATGTCATTTCAACCAAATTGAGAAAATCTTTCCACCACACCATCTCAGAATTGGCTGATAATTTTTTTCCTTGAAAAATACACTCTGACATGACTTATCCCAAAATTTTAGCTTCATACTCCCAAAACTTTTCTGTTTAGAATTTATTTGCTACTTGTTACAATTACCTTTTAAGTAAGCATTTTCTTCAGTTACTGGCACTCTTATGTTCTTTGGAGCCTTGTAACTTGGCCATAAATATGACCAGAGTTTTAAAATTTGGAATGCCGATTCCATTTTTCCTGTTGATTCCAAATCTAATTTCTTTTATGCTGGATTGAATGGCTGAATAGATATGGAGGACCAAACATTGTTGCAAAATTTTTCGGAACCACATTTAGAGGTATAAAAAGTCAGGAAAATAAAAGTGTAGAGAGATGATTTTTTACAGTTTTGCACACATTTATGGGCACTTTTGGTATAAATAGCATCTGGAATGATTAAAGCATTAATGTTGGTACAGTGTCTTACCCAAATTAAAAAGAAATGATTTTCATGCACTTTGTGACAAGGGTCATTTCCCCTGGTAGCGGATGCCCAAGTTACTTAAAATTTTCATTAAACATTTTATGTCTATCAAAAGCATTATGTGCAAAATGTCAAGTATGTGCTTCTTCTAGAATGAATTTTATGAGCTAAAGATTTATTGTCATTTTTGTGGTAATTTCTGTGTTTAATTCTGTGACACTAAATAGTCAATGACAAAAATGTACTTTTATTCAAGCCTGTAATTTCTAGAAGACATTGTTTACCATGTTTACACAGACAAATCCATTTTCAGTCACAGAAACAAAAGACATTTCTTGGATGTACCTTATGGATAATAACAATCAGACAATCGGAATATTACATTAACCTTTTCAATTGATTACAACATTGACACAGAATACCAGATCATTTGAAAATGACTCTACATGTAAGTCATGCTTGTTTTCCTATAAATTCTTCAAACTGTTCCTTGAAGTCCTTGAGACAGTCATCTGACTGTATTACTGTCGTGCTGATCGTCCTGCTTTATCAGGTACAAGAACTATTCGAAGGATGTGAACAAAAGGTACCCAGCATTTATCCAGTCATCCCCAATTCAAGTAATGAGTTTGCTTCTTCATTTTCATGAATGACACCGTCATCCTGTTGGTCCTTTGACCTTTCTATAATGACCACAACAAACATGTACATGTACCAATAGTTGTAAACAACAGCCACACATTTTCCTGGCTGCAAGTCATTTTGCTGGAAATCTGGACAACTGATTTCTATTAATTTCTGTGTTGTAAGTGATGACTGTACACACAGTGCAACTGCAGCCCACAAGTTCATTTAAGTTGTGGTGGAGTCACTGCTGGTACAGAAGCCACAACTGTCATACATATATTATTTCAGTGATGGTGTATCCAGCCAGTACAAAAACTGTTGAAACTTGAGGAATATGTGTTTTCATGAAGATGATTTTAATAGAATAAAAGTTGATTGGAATATCTTCACAATGTCTCATGGTAACTGACCTTGTGATGACATAGGTGGTTAGTGTTGAAACGATTAGTCGACTAGTCGAAGTCGATTCGATTTTCGGAAAAATCGACTCTGAAATCCGCCAGTCGACTAGTTGGGAAACTCGATGATGAAGTAGTAAAGTGCCAATATTGGGGGTTAATGATTACAAACACGAGATGTTTCTGCTGCATGGTGGACCTATTTTAAATTGTATAGAGAAGTGGATATCAATGCAATCACTGACGTAAAGGTTCAAACAACTCAGACTTGGCATAAACAAACAATGCAATTGACAAGCATCAAATAGAACTTTGCCTTATGCATTGAAACATTCATTATACGGTCTATCAATAATGTTACAATAACATTATTTTACCACAAGGGCGAATCCAGGCATTGACGACTTGGTGAAGTAAACAGGGAAAATAAACAGGGAAAAATATATGGGTAAGCTTATTCTCGAGGGAGCAGCCTGCAGGAAAATTAGGACCCAAAGTTGACATGGAATTAGGCCACCATACGGACATCAATTTGTTCACCTGGTACTGGTAAGTTTGAAATGTCTTACAGAAACATCAAAGAGAAATTATGGAAGAACACATACCAGTTCATATTTGGAACAATTTGTTATCACTAAAGAACCAATTACATAATCCATGTGCTGTTTTTTTTCATTTTGTAAATAACGGTACATGCAGACAAATTCCTGGAAATCTGCGAGTTTCCGGGAAATTGAAATTAGCTTTTCCTCGAACTGCAACTGAGTTAAGAGGAAACCCAATCAGGTCAGGTGATGATTTTCAAAGTCATAATACGAGAAGTTGTGTTGGAGTGTTCTGTGTACAATTGTTGACAGGCTGATGACCGCTGTGCTTAATTTTCGACAGGGGATGTGCATCACGCATGCGTAAAGAGCACTTCCTTTTGTTGACATTCAATGGGATGGAACGAATAAAAAAAAACCTAAATAATGATTTATTTTATTAAAATATCAGTGGCTGTATTGAGAAAAAATGATTTTAAACAGAAGCTACCAATATTAATTCTCTCTCGAAACTGAAAGAGGTTTTGGGGACTTTGAAAGCTTCACTTGCCATTGTTTCATTGCAAGTATTACTGTTAGTTTTAACCATGGAAGAACTGTGGTACACGTGTTCGATAACGATTAACATAGGGGCTTCGACAAGTCGATTAGTAATCGATTACTGCTGGCATCTAGTCGATTCCTGAAAATCACTTATCGTTTCAACACTATAGGTGGTACTGTCAAAAGTTAGTCGTCGCAAGAGCCAGTCTACTGGCTACAAATACAGGACCAAATACTGTCACCAAATCAGTTGTTTACCTCGGTTTCAGAAAACATAGGTATAACCCTTTATTATGTATGTGCAGAAGACATTAAAGCTCATGAAGAACACCTTAAGACAGAAGGTCTGCTACTATTAAGACTGTTGCAGGTACCAGAAGCCATCACTGATTTCTGCAAGTAAAAACAAAGTCCTGATTTTCCAGTTGTCTTAAGTCACTGAACATACCAAACTTGCTGTCTCTTCTGACATAGTTGAGTAATCTCCAGATTTCCAGCAAAATGACCTGCTGCCAGGACAATTTGTGGCTGTTTATGACAACAATTGGTATGTTGGGGTCATTATAGAAAGGTCAAAGGACCAACATGATGATGGTGTATTCATGAAAATGAAGCGCACTCATCACTTGAATTGGGGATGACTGGTAGAGCTGTAGGTTTTTAAATTTCTTGTTCGGTTTTCGGTTTTGGTTTTTCAGGTGGAGTAAAACCTCGGTTCGGTTCGGTTTTCTGTTTGTTCATGAGGCCAAGTAAAATTCAATAAAACTCATTCTGATGTCCGGAGTCATAACTGAATGGTAGTGAAATTGAGTGAAACTCAATGAATGCCCGAAATAAGCTATAATACATGAAGAATCAGGAAGGCCAATATAATAATTACCTAAATATACAGAACTTTTATTGTGCTTGGCCATTTTTCGAGGTCTGACACCTACACACAACTTGAGGAAAGCTTCAAACACAACTAAACTGAAATGTCGGAAATTCACAGAATGTAGCCTTCCCAGAGTAGTGAGAGTATCCAGACACTGCCATTGGCAGTGTCTGGGTACTCTCACTACTCTGGGATGGCTACATTCTGTGAATTTCTGCAGCAAGAGAGTATTTTAAAAAAAACAAAAAACCTTAGATTAAAAAAAACTAAAAACCTCGGTTCGGTTTTGGTTACCCTACAGCTCTAATGACTGGATAAATGCAGTGCAGCATTTGTTCACATCCTTCGAATAGCTCCTATACCTGATAAAGCAGGACGATCAGCTCGACAGTACAAACTGTCAGATGACTGTCTTGAGGACTGCAAGGAATAGTTTGAGACATTTATAGCAAAACAAGCATGGCTTATTGTCATCTTCAAATGTTCTGATATTCTATGTCAATGTTGTAATCAATTCTATAGGTTAATGTAGTTTTCCAATTGTCTGATTGTTATCCATAAGGTACATCCAAGAAAAGTCTTTTGTTTCTGAGACTGAAAATGAATCTGTCTGCATAAACATGTTAACATTAAACAATGTCTTCTAGGCAGTCTTTTTTGACATTGATTGTTTGGTGTCTCAGAATTAGACACGGAAATTACCACGAAAGTGACAATAAATCTTGAGTTCATAAAACTCATTTGAAATTGTGTACATAATGCCTTTGATATACATGAATTGTTCCCTGAAAAGTTTAAGTAAATTGGACATCTGCCACCAGGTGAAATGATCCTCATCACAAAGTGCATGAAAACCATTTTTTAGCTTAACTTGACAAAATCAAGATAAGCTATTGCCATCACTCGTGCGGAAGTCTGCTAGTCTGTGAGTCTGTGAGTCTGTTAGTCTATGAGTCTGTGAGTCTGTTCACATTTTCCTTTAGCACAGGCTACACCCTGTAGTTCTTGTCCGATTGTCACGAAATTTCATATGCAGGTTCGGGGGTCATGTCTAGATGAGAACTTTCCCTTTTGGTTGCGATCGGTCAACCGTGATGGCTGCCCGAGCCCGAAACCCAAAAACTTTTAGCACAGTCTGGATGTCATATTTAATATGGAGGGATTTCATTGTAACATGGTAGGATGACTCTGTATGATGTCTGGATGAGAACTTCCCCATTTGGTTGCGATCTGTCAACCATGACGACTGTCTGAGCCCAAAACCCCAAAACCTTTAGCACAGTTTACAGGTCATATTTATGGAGGGATTTCATTGTAACTTGGTAGGTTGACTTCATATAATATCTAGATGAGAACGTCACCTTTTGGTCACGACCATTCAACCATGACGCTGCCCGACCCCAAAACCCAAAAGACTTTAGCACAGACTACAGGTCGTATTTATGAAGGGATTTCATTGTAACTTGGTTGGATGACTCCAGATAATGTCTAGATGAGAACGTCCCCTTTTGGTCACAATCATTCAGATGTGACGGCTACCCAAGCCCAAAATCCGAAAACCTTTAGCACAGTCTATAGGTCATATTTATGGAGGGATTTCATTGTAACCTGGTAGGTTGACTCCATATAATGTCTAGATGATAACGTCCCCTTTTGGTCGTGATTGGTCCACTGTGATGGCTACAGGGGCCCGAAGCCCAAAAACTTTTAGCACAGTCCACAGGTCATATTTATGAAGGGATTTCATTGTAACTTGGTAGGATGACTCCAGATAATGCCCAAATGAGAACGTCACCTTTTGGTCACGACCATTCAACTATGACGCTGCCCGACCCCAAAACCTGAAAGACTTTAGCACAGACTACAGGTCGTATTTATGAAGGGATTTCATTGTAACTTGGTCGGATGACTCAGTATAATATCTAGATGAGGACATCCCCTTTTGGTTGCAATCAGTCAACCGTGATGGCTACACAGGCCCGAAGCCCGAAAACCTTTAGCACAGTCTACAGGCCGTATTTATGAAGGGATTTCATTGTAACTTGATAGGATGACTTGTTTTGGAATAATTTCACTGTAACTTGGTAACTTTCGTTGAAATACATTTACTTTGAGGGCCACATACATTAACTTTGAGGGCCAATTAATCCACCCCTCACTTCTTTAGTACAGTATGCACCTCATATTGTTTTTATTGAAGACATAGCATACAGATAATAGAAATTAACATATTCCCAATTATCACAATTCTTGTCTTATTTCATAATCCTTTCATAAACATTGAACATTATCCTTTTCACCAAACACAACACACAGACAAGTTAAGCTACAGTGTCATTGACACTTTCATTTTAATTTAGGTAAGACACTGTACCAACATTAATGCTTTAATCATTCCAGATGCTTTTTTATTCCTTAAGTGCCCATAAATGTGTGCAAAACTGTAAAAAATCAGCTCTGTACACTTTTATTTTCCTGACTTTTTATACCTTTGAATATGGGTCCGACAAATTTTACATACCATGTTTAGGCCTCTATATCTATTCAGCAATTTCCTCCAGCATAAAACAAATTACAGATTTGGAATCTACAGGAAATTTTGAATCCGCATTTAAAATTTCAGATCTCTGGTGATTTTTGTGACCAAGTTACTAAGCTCTAAAGTTCACAAAAATGCCTGTGACTGAAAAAATGCTTACTTTAAAGATAGTTTCCACGAGTACTAAATAAATTCTAAACAGAAAATTCTGGTTTAAACTATATTTATTCATTAATAAATGTGTTAATTATATACATCAAACAGGCTATTCACATAGGTAATGTACACCAAACAGTATATATTATAACATGGGATGTAAAAAAAAATCTATACAAGACAGGATTAGACAGTAACCATATGCTTATAAGTATCATCTCCCTAAAAGAACATTTTTTGGAGTAGGAAGCTAAAATCTTGGGATATGTCATGTCAGAGTGTATTCTTCAAGACAAAGGATTATCAGCAAATTCTGAGATAGTGTGGTGGATGCCTATTGTTCAAATGGCATGGAATGACCCAGATACTTAACACTGGCAAAGCTTCTTCAGTGACATGATGTCTTCTGGTGAGAGACCAACATTGTGTGCCTTTACTAAAGCTTGGGAAATGCTATTATGTTACATGCTGTTGGAAAATTTTCTTGAACTAGTCACCCCTACCCATGAATTTGGTTTCACATAACCCTAATTGGAATAGAATGAGTGTTCTTCTGGTGTTTTTTCCTCGGTTTTAGAATACTACTGCTTTATTTCATGAAAGTTTTTATTTTTATGCTCCCCCAAAAATTTATTTCGGGGGAGCATATAGTTGCCACTTTGTCTGTCCGTCCGTCCACCTATCTGTCCATCCATCCATCCATCCATCTGTGCATCCATCCACCCATCTATCTATCCATCCATCTATCCATGTAAGAACATCCATACATCTATCTATCCATCCATCCACAGCGATATGTCAGCTGTGAGTAGATGGATTTCAATGAAATTTGGTATGATGGATCCTAGTGACAAGCCAAAAGTGCACATGTGATAAAAACATTGATGGCATATATATATTTCAGCAGAGTTAGGGTTCTTACTTTGTCAACTCTTCATGATTTTTTTCCATACACAGCAATATCTTACCAGTGCAGGGATGGATTTCAGTGAAATTTGGTATGAGGGATCCTTGTGACAAACCGCTCCTGCACATGTTAGAAAAAAGTTGCCTGCATATTTCTCACCAGAGTTAAGGTCCTTGCATTTCAAAGACATGTGGCAAATGATTCCTCATCACTGGACCACAGTTTTTTGAATCTGCATGTTAACTAAGTCGACTGTTGGAGAGCAGCCATCAGTTTTACTGATTCTCGTGTTTCATTTAGCTGATGAGGTGCTGTTATGTAGTACATACTGCAGGTCACCAAGAAAACATGCCTTTTTTTTATCAAATTCAACCCAATTTTTACAAAAAAACTTTCCCGATTACTTATAATTATGATAAAACCATGAATCCCAGTTTTATACTTTACAATATCGTAATTTACTCATTTTACTTTAGGTGATGCCCCTCATCACTATTATTGCTGAGGTTTTCTTTTACAGATGCATTGTTGTAACAATTGGACCATGTAAACATCCCACTGTGATGAAGGATATGTGTGCAGAATGTGGACTCGATCTTCGATTGTAAGTTTTGGGCGTTATATTTTTATGGAGGTACAGTAGTCGTTGTGGACTGGTTGTAATCCAATCATGGGCAGTGATGCCCATGCATGCATTTACCTGGTAATAAAAATCATTAGCAAAATTTTAATTAATGAAACACCAGGTTGTACCTGATGCTTCATTAATTATTTTTTTGATGATTATTCCAAAAATTAGGGTTTGCAATCTAACATTATTGCAATCATGGAAATATTGCCCACCTGTGAAAAGTGACCAGTTCACAGCAACCATTCCGCAGCTTAGTCTGGGATTCCTGAAGAACTTTGAAAATTTTGAATGTTCTTGAATTCAAAAATTAATTTTTCAAGGCCTGGAAAGTCGATCATTAAAGAGTCCTTCAAAAGTTTTGAAATCATTCTTCTGAGTAATTACATATATGTATAAAATTTCAGTCTTGCTTTTTCTTTCATTTCTATTACCAACCAGGGGCGTCACAGAGATGTCTGATTGGTGGGTGCCTGTTAAGTTGATTTGTCCTGGCTGTGATAGCTCATGTCTCCACTAATAAAATCTTTCACTACATCATCGAGGCATGGCTATTTTTTTTTAGAAAAAATAATGTGGCTCCAAGTGAATCAGTGTAGTGTTGTAGGATCTAATTTAACAGGTTAATATGCTTGTCATTATGACCAATATTAAATTTTCATTTATTTTAAGTGATCTTACAGTAACAACCAAAGTAGCAAATTTATGCCAAAAAAGTAATTGGTATCTACTCACTGAGGTTGAATGAGATTGATAATATTCCCGCTATGCCACAGGGTAATTTCTTATCAACCTACCTCACAGCTTACTGTTCACAACAGGCTTGCACTACAGTGGAAGTCCCTAACTCAGAAGTATACTCTCTATTTTGTTCTTTCCCAAGCGATTTGGAAAAGAGAAAGTGGTGCAAAAGCACCAAGAAAAAGTAAACCAAAACTTGGTCGAGTGCGACCGGCGCCCACCCAGTAGGGAACACTCTTCTCTGTACTAAATCCACTGCTTTCTGGTACAAGTGTGCAGACGTATAACCAACGTATCATTCTTTTTTTCTTCTGCCATCTTACCAAGAGGCATTTGAATTTTGCTACTGAATCACATGTCCCCGTGTCCAGATCCTCTGGCTTTTGCCGTGGATGCTCTGTCACGTGATTGGAATGGTCTAGTCGGCTATGCCTTTCCGCCGGTTCCAATTCTGCCTCAGGTTCAAGCCAAAATACGAACCTGCAGTTGTCAAATCATTCTGATTGCTCCCCTGTCGCCTCAGCAGTGGATCAATCAGCTCCACTCTCTGTTGGAGGCAGTTCCGGTACATCTCCCGCTTCGTCTCGACCTTCTCTGTCAGAGGCATCCAAGGAGGTTTCATGTCGACCCGACATCATTGTGCCTTCTCGCATATCTTTTGTCTGGTCCTGTCGCCTCCATAGAGGTTTTTCGTGATGAGCAGTGGAGTGCATTTCTTCTTCAAGGCAGCACTCCACTGGTTTAGCCTATGCGGCTAAGTGGAAGGTCTTCTGTCAATGGTGTGCTGATCACTCTGTTGATTATGCCAACCTTTCGATTCCACAGATTGCAGAGTTTCTTGTATATCTGTTTAATTCTCGGGGTCTCCAACCTGTCACAATCAGGGGGTACAGGTCTATGCTTTCGGAGACCGTTTCGTATGTGGGAAAGCATCATATCAGCACTAATCAGTACCTCTCCAAGCTTATCAGGCACTTTTCTTTGAAAAGGCCTAGGGTTTTGCAGCTGTTGTCAAGACAGAATCTTTCTTGGATGCTGCTTTGCTTTTTGTGGGGGGAGGGGAGGGGAGGGGGGTGCTTCAAACCATTGTCCCAGGTGGATATGCATTGTCTCACATACAAGATGGCTTTTCTGATTGCTTTTACCTCAGGCAGAAGGAGCAGTCTGAGGACCTTTTTTCTTTAGGACCTCTTTCTTCTGCTCAGGCTGTTATCAAACCTACCCATTAGGCTATTCTTTCAGGGTCAGTTCCTCTGTCCTTGGTTACAGTCCTTTCTGTCTGTGTGTCACACATGGCCATACGCCTCATCTCTCATTGTCTATTTCAGTGATTGTGATGCAATGGTTCTATGGAGCTTCCTTTTCATGTCTAGAATCAAGTTTGTTCAAACGAAGTTCGTGAAGCAATATTTGGCTTTGTAATGGGAGGGGTAAGATTTTTGGCCCTGCTCAAAATTTCTATTTTCTAAACCGATGGTCTGATTTGAACCGAATTTGGTATGTGGTATTATTGGGTCAAAAGTACTTGATTCGTGCAAAAAAAAACCCTTCCAGCATCCCCATGGGAACCCCAGGAGCTAAAAATAGAAATATTTTCAAACGCCCATATTTCGTAAACCACATGGAACAGATAGCTGTTATTTGGTATGAAGCATCCTTAGGACCAGTAGAATTGAATGGTAGAAAACAATTGCCATCGGTTATGTTAGATGTCCTGTAGAGGGCATCCAAAAAATACTGAGTCAGCATATTTGCAAAAATTAAAGAAAATCTTTTCTCCAGAACCAATGGCCAGAATCAGAATCTTTTGATATTTGGTGTACAGCATTCATAAGGGGGGGGGGGGGGGGAGGGGGGGGGGTCAGGTACCAGTTTGTTAAAATAAAGTCCATTGGTTCATACTTGGGCTCAATACTGGAGCCCAAACTTTTAACTTAGTGCAATATGGGGGATATTCATAAAAATTCTTCTTCTTCAGAACCACCAGTCAGAATCTTCTAATGTTTGGTGTACATCATTATTATGGGGGTCAGATTCATGAGATTGTTCAGACCAAGTCCCTAGGTTAATATTTGGGCTTCCAAATTTGAACTTGGTTCAATATGGGGGATAATTTTTAAAAATCTTCTTCTTCTGATCCACCAGTCAGAATGCTTTCATATTTGGTATACAAAATCTCTAAGGGGGTCAGTTCAAGTTTGTTCTTTTCGGGTCCCTAGGTATATATTTGGGCTTGCTATGGTAGCCCAAATTTTAAATTAGTGCAATATGAGGAAATTTCCTTAAAAATCTTTGTCTTCAGATCCACTAGTCAGAATGCTTTCATAATTGGTATACAACATCTCTAGGGGGGTCAGATTCAAGTTTATTCAAATCGGGTCCATTGGTTAATGTTTGGGCTTGCTATGGTAGCCCAAATTTTAACTTAGTGCAATATGAAGAAATTTCTTTAAAATTTTTCTTCTTCAGATCCAGCAGCCAGAATGCTTTCATATTTGGTGTACAACACCTCTAGGGAGGTCAAATTCAACTTTGTTCAAATCGAGAGCCTGGGTTAATATTTGGGCTCCCATAGGGAAGCCGGAATTGGCCATGTAGCTGAAGAATTAGAAATGTTGTATTCAGTACCCTCTTGAGGAGTGTAACTAAGATTAATCCACATAGGTTGTATCAAGGGGCTTCATAGGGGAGCTCCACATTTCATATTATGATCAACTGAAGAAAAGGCATGATGCTCGGACTATTTTTAGTCGAGGTGTGACGGAGGCAAACTTGAATTATAGTTTGATAAATGGCAGGTGGGCGGTTGGGAGGGTGGTTGGCCGGGTGGGTGGGCGGGCAGGCGTAAACAATTGGTTTCCGGATGATAACTTGATAATATTTCGACCCATGTTCATGAAACTTCATAGGTAGGTTGGTATCGGTGAGAGGAAGAACCCTATTAATCTTGGACTTGCTTGGTCAAAGGTCAAGGTCACAGTGACCTTGAACATAGTAAATTGTTAACAATTGGTTTCCGGATAATAACTTGACTACTGTTCAACCCACATTCATGAAACTTCATATGTAGGTTGGCCTTTGTGAGAGGAAGAAACCTATTTATTTTGGACTCACTAGGTCAAAGGTTAAGGTCACAGTGACCCTGAACATAGTAAATCAAAACAATTGGTTTCCGGGTGATAACTTGATATTGGTTTGATCCATGTTCAGGAAACTTCATAGTTAGGTTGGCATCAGTGAGAGGAAGAACCCTATTTATTTTGGACTCGCTAGGTGAAAGGGCAAGGTCACAGTGACCTTCAACATAGTAAATCGTAAACAATTGATTTCTGGATGATAACTTGATAATGTTTCGACCCACGTTCATGAAACTTCATAGGTAGGTTGGCATCAGTGAGAGGAAGAACCCTATTTATTTTGGACTTGCTAGATAAAAGATCAAGGTCACAGTGACCTTCAACATAGTAAATCATAAACAATTGGTTTCCGGACGATAACTTGACCCACATTCATGAAATTTCATTGGTAGGTTGGCCTAGGTGAGTGGAAGACCCCTATTTATTTTGGACTCACCAGGTCAAAGGCCAAGGTCACAGTGACCTTGAACATAATAAATCGGTAACAATTGGTTTCCAGATGATAATTTGACAATGGTTCCACCTACGTTCATGAAACTTTATTGGTAGGTTGGCATTGGTGCAAGAAAGATCCCTATTTATTTCAGAATCATTAGGTCAAAGGTCAAGGTCACAGTGTCTCTTCACATAGTAAATTGTAAACAATTGGTTTCCGGATGATACGTTAATAATGATTAAACCCACTTTTGTGCTGTCACGACTCGACATTGGATCGGTGATCCTATCGGCATTTTTGTTACCCCTGAGGGTCTCAAGGATTGACAGTGTATCCTTTGGAGATAAATTGCTTAATGCAGACTCATTCTTGGACTCTGTTTATATCATGTTCTGTTCAAGGTGAGCGCTTCAGGCCCCGTGGAGCCTCTTGTTTTAAGTTTTCATTGGTTATAAAAGAGAGCATGCGGCAGCCAAAAGGATTATGCGAGAGGGCCCGAGAAACATATTTTTAACTTTTTTTAGGCCTAAATTGCACTTTAATGCATGCAGTGAATATGCTGTGAAATTATCGGCTATTATTAATGGATGTTAGATCTCATATATCTTTCCCTTCCACTGATTGGCCGACAGGTACTATACTATTTACGATAATTTTAACTATTGATAGTTCTGAAAATAACTGTACTCTATTCCGAAGCACTATATACACTTTCTAAAAATAGCTAAGGAATTTTCTGGGATGTTTGACTGACAGAACATAACGCACCCTTTTAGATGATTTTTTTTTCTTGAATTTTCTGTGACGTTATTTTCAAGTTCAAAAATCAAAATACATGTCTTGAGAATGCATGTCTTGTGCAACGTCTCCTGGACAACAGGCACTGTATTTAGGTTTGTAAGGTTCTTCCTCTGTTTATTTGATATAATATAATCATTATTGCATGGCATGTCATTGACTATGCAAAAATAGTGATCCTCATTGAAGAATAGTCCACTCGCTTGAGACCTGAGATGCGTGTTGACTATTTTTCCTTGCGGGTCACAATTTCGGCATAGTACACTCCAAGCCATGCATTATTTATAATACACATCTCTGCATGAGTCATATCTTTTTATTTCAAAATAAGATACCAAAATGGGGTATCACAAAGTTGCCGCTATGAAGGTCATCCCACACACCTATGCCATTGGGCCAAGGAGAGGCATTAATATAAGTTGCATAACTTGTTCGCCAATCCTTGTAAAACAAATAAGATTAAATAAAAAAAAAAAAGTTTCTTGTTAGAATGATTATAAATTGTTTATTAAGTTCATGAGGTGTGGCAATTAACACTTCACCCAACACAGACAATATCAAAATTTATTAGTTCAACTTTTGTTTGTTCAAATTTAAAAAACAACTTTAAAAAAAACATATCATGTGACTCCTCATTGGAATGAGCTCAACAAGCTCATTCCAATGAAGGGTCTCATGATATGGTTTTGTTGAAATTGGTTGCGACCAATTCTTTGGATAGAGGGCTAATCAACAAAGTGTCAATTAATGGGAGTGATTAGGCAACTACAATTATTATATTATATAACTGTGTATGGCAAGAAATTGTTTCATGTAGTGATAGAAGATTTCAAGATTTTTTTTACAGAGGTGAACCTGCTGACATGAACATGGGAAGAACAGTCTTAAAAACTTAACTTGCAGGACTGTACAAATAGGGTGAATGATCGTTTTTGATTGCGTAAAAAAAAATAGTGGGACCAGTTGTCTACTTTTCGAAATTCCTAGACCTGAGACAAAAAAATGAGAGTTTCTTCAAATCAGTTTTTGTATTTATATGTTTACTCTTCCAGACACAATCTCCTTCATAATTATGAAATTGGGGTTCATTGATTTTGGTAAAATAAACATTGTTGGAAAGGGCTGTTTGATTCCTTCCAACAGTGTGTTACATGTCTGCATACCACTGTTTTAATGAGAGAAATTAACCCTCTCATTAATTCATAATAGCAAAAACCATCCAGCACTATTCACAAAAATTACCATTCATTTTTCGTTATTTTTATACACCTGTAGGGGGTATGCAGGATTCGCCTTGTCCATCCATCCATCCATCCATCTGTCCATCCCGAAATTCAGTCATGAATAACTTGTAAAGTTCTTGATTAAGTGACTTGATATTTGGTATGCAAGTGTATTCTGTTGGTGTATACCCACAGTGAAATGCAGGTGTTGTGCGAGATTTTATTTCCAGCGTCATTGCTCTTTATGGACTTAGAATTTGTCTGCCTTGAAATTAATTCATGAATAACTTGTAGAGTACTCAATGGAATGACTTCATATTTGGTGTGCAAGTTTATCCTATTGATGTCTTCAATCATGAATAACTTGTTTAATTAAGGGTACCTTCATAGTGTAATCAACTCCTCCCACAATTTCTAATGTAGAGAGTTGAAACTTTAGGATATGGTTACACATGTCTTGCAGATGCACAACATACATAAAGTTTGCCGAAAAATATTTTTTTCACAGAATTATTAAATCGTCATTCTCACGGTTTGTAAAGACGTGGGGGTACGTTTTTGTGTCGGCCATTGGTGAAACTTAATAGTTCTCATGATTCTGCCCCAATAGTCTGTAATCCGTCACAGGTCTGTCATCTGTCATCCTTCAGCGTCACCCATAGAGCTGTAGGTTTTTAAATTTCTTGTTCGGTTTCGGTTTCGGTTTTTCAGGTGGAGTAAAGCCTCGGTTCGGTTCGGTTTTCAGTTTGTTCATAAGGTCAAGTAAAATTCAATAAAACTCATTCTTATGTCCGGAGTCATAACTGAATGGTAGTGAAATTGAGTGAAACTCAATGAATGCCCGAAATAAGCTGTAATACATGAAGAATCAGGAAGGCCAATATAATAATTACCTAAATATACAGAACTTTTATTGTGCTTGGCCATTTTTCGAGGACTGACACCTACACGCAACTTGAGGAAAGCTGCAAACACAACTACACTGAAATGTCGGAAATTCACAGAATGTAGCCATCCCAGAGTAGTGAGAGTACCCAGACACTGCCATTGGCAGTGTCTGGGTTCTCTCACTACTCTGGGATGGCTACATTCTGTGAATTTCTGCAGCAAGAGAGTATTTAAAAAAAAACGAAAAACCTTAGATTACGGGATGTCGACGGTTTCGGTTTTTAAAAAAAAACAAAAAACCTCGGTTCGGTTTCGGTTAACCTACAGCTCTAGTCACCCAGTAATAAATGTTTCATTTTTATAATGCTATCCAAGGTATTGCAGGCGGGGGTATATGCTAGTTTCATTTTTTTTGTCTCAAAACTATGTAGCTCTATACCTGGTAAACATGTAAGTTTATTACTTTTCTCTCCTCTTGTTTGAACAATCAGAATAATTCTTACTCGATAAAAGGGTTAGCTGAAAACTGTTAAGAAAACCGTCTTTTTGGTTGCTTTGATTTTTAATTTGTTCAGACCTGTACTTATATGCTGTAACTTTTTTAATGTTTCTTATTTTTAATTATATTTTTCAGATATGTTATTTGCATTTGTTTTGTTTGATTTCCAGTGAGTATGGTGAATCTGGTGACCGGAAAGAACCTGTAAGTGCTTCTGTGGCAATGGTACACAGTATTCCAGAACTTATTGTCAGTGAAGAGGCATGTATTATGAAACTCTTTGGACACAACTTTCTTTTTCTTTAACCCTCTACCTAACCTGAAAAGCAGACGACACTTGCAAAAATAATTCTTGAATAACTAATTTTTTCCATTTTTTGTCTCAAAAACATAGGTTATGACCCCTCGTTGGAACGAGCTCGTCGAGCTCGTTCCAATGAGGGGTCATAACCTTTGTTTTTGAGACAAAAAATGAAAAAAATAATGAAAATTAATTGACGATTTTTGAGAATAGCGCTGGCCGTTTTTGGCCGTTACGTTAGATAAAGGGTTAAGACTTTCATTGCTGTTGGAACCAGTGAGCCATTTACCTAATGAATCCACTGCATTGGCCAGAATAATTTATAAATTGAGCAGTTGAAAAAAATTATTTTCAGAAATTTCAACGAAGCCATATCAAGTGACCCCCTCATTGGAATGAGCTCATTGAGCTTGTTCCATTGAGGTGGTCAAATGATATGGCTTTGTTGACATTTTTTGAAAAATGTGAAAAATATATAATGAAAATAATAAATTTTGATATCGTGTGCAATGGCTAGAGGATTAATTGGATATTGGCTTTTAGAACAACCCTGTTAGGCCACACAAAGTAGATCTTCTGTTTCTCAGGCCATTATTTGTGAAATTGCATGCGGGCGAGCGTTTTTTTATTTTATTTTTTATTTCAGTAATTAATTCTTTGCCATCAAAAGTTCATGTTCTTGGTTCAAATTTTAGGCCTCATAATCTACAGAATAGCATGAGTGGTGGTGTATTTCATCCCTTGAGTGCAAGAAGGCTTTGCAATGCTAAAGCATTGCAAAGCCTTCTTGCACTCAAGGGACAAATTCATCAATTTTTTTTAACTTGGGTAAAATATCAGACATAAACCATTTAATTTTTTTTTTTTTAAAGTTTAAATTGGTTATAAAAAGAGAGCATGCGGCAGCCAAAAGGACCATGCGGGAGGGCCTGAGAAACATATTTTTTTTTAGGCCTTATTTGCTTATAATTCAAACATAAAACTACTTATCATACCTTCAGCATGGATTTAATCTCTCAACCCTTGACTTAATGAGGCATATCCAGCCAGCACTATTAACAAAAATCACCATTCAAATTTTTTATATTATTTTGAGTTTCTGCCTTCAAAACATAGTTTATAACCCTCTTTGGGACAGTAAGACTCTCTTATCGACATATGTCCATGATAGTTTACTCACTGTTCAAGACTTAAAATACATAAGAGAATTGGAATCAATTCTTGAAATGATTCTCGCAAGGAAAACAATGAGAATCAACGTTGACTCTCACAAATGTTCATTTGATTCTTGTCATAGATTCAGAAATTGTCCTTGAAGGCTTGGAGTATTCTATCTATTTTTTTTACTCCCTCGTAATAAAGTCACTCATTGACTTTGCAGTGGCGTCCAGTGAAGTCTTGTCTTCCTATACAGGCAGCCAAGACTTCACTGAAAACCTTTACTAAGGTAAGGTAATTCCTATCACCAAAGCATGTATGTCAGAAGTGGGCTCAAACCAAGGTAAAAAAATCATCAGAGAAAGAGTCATGCCAGCTTGTAACCTGAATTGGCGATAGGGGGTGTAAAGATGTCTTTGAGTGGCCTGCATGATAAAGATAAGGCAGGTTTTGAAGATTACCTTGATGGCACCTTTGGTTTGTCACTGTTTTTCAAGATGAGGTCACAGTCGCTGGGGCTTAGTGGAAAAACTGGGAAAGCCAATGAAAAGGAGTGCTAAATGTAAAATTTAGGCATAGTGGAGACCCTGGAACACTTTCTATAAGAATGTCAAAAATACCTGTTTAACAGAATAAGATTCACTGGGATTATGATGAGGAAGTGGGAAGGCGGAACGAAGGACATGTGGTTAGTGGGTGACGCAAAGGAGAGGATTAGTATGCTTATTGGAGAGATTGGGAAGAATGGGGTAAGGGATGTGATCAAGAAGTTCATCTCAGAGTGTTGGCAGGATAGAAGAGGCATGGGAATAAGGAGGCATTTTGGAGACCAAGACTAATCAAGGCCTTCTCACCTGAGAACCGCGACAAATAGGCAGTCGGCCAAAGTGTTATTTTTATTATGTAAGTCAGGAAACTCACCCAAATTAGAACTACATGTGTATCTAAGGGTTAAACTCCAGTAAATATATAAATACACATGTACACACGTATGCTGTTTATCTGTTTTTTCTTTTAAGTATGGACTATGTACTGGTTGCACTCCCAAGGGTATAACTGTACTTTCAAATTCTTAATCATCCAAGAACTCACTCACAGTAGGTCTTTGCGAGAATCAAAGCTGATTCTGGCAAATCAGAACAAATTTGGAGTCTTGCTGGTAGACTCGAGGAAAATGTTTTATAGACACATGTTCACAGAGTTACCTTGGTTTTTCATAAAAAAAAACCCTGGATGAATTGCCTCAAACCATAATAAAACCCTGAACCACGATTATGTACTTTCAATATTGTAATATTTATTTCATGCAAAACCTCACAGCACTAATACTTGTTAACAATTACAATAGTTTCTGGGGAGAAGAAAATCAACAGTATCTGTGTTGAAGAAAAGTGGATAAGAAATAAGAATCTTGCCTGCTAATTTACCTTTTACCTAACACAAAGAGCAGACGGAACTTGGAAAGAGTCTTTAGGAACTAAATTTTTCATTTTTTTTGTGCCTTTAAGACAATAGAGCTGTAGGTTAACCGAAACTGAACCAAGGTTTTTAGTTTTTTTAAATAACCGAAACCGTCGACATCCCGTAATCTAAGGTTTTTCGTTTTTTATTAAATACTCTCTTGCCAGCTCTTGCTGCAGAAATTCACAGAATGTAGCCTTCCCAGAGTAGTGAGAGTACCCAGACACTGCCACTGGCAGTGTCTGGGTACTCTCACTACTCTGGGATGGCAACATTCTGTGAATTTCCGACATTTCAGTTTAGTTGTGTTTGCAGCTTTCCTCAAGTTGCGTGTAGGTGTCAGACCTCGAAAAATGGCCAAGCTCAATTAAAGTTCTGTATATTTAGGTAATTATTATATTGGCCTTCCTGATTCTTCATGTATTATAGCTTATTTCGGGCATTCATTGAGTTTCACTCAATTTCACTTCCATTCAGTTATGACTCTGGACATAAGAATGAGTTTTATTGAATTTTACTTGGCCTCATGAACAAACCGAAAACCGAACCGAACCGAGGTTTTTCTCATTCTTATGTTCGGAGACATAACTGAATGGTAGTGAAATTGAGTGAAACCCAATGAATGCCCAAAATAAGCTATAATACATGAAGAATCAGGAAGGCCAATATAATAATTACCTAAATATATACAGAACTTTTATTGTGCTTGGCCATTTTTCGAGGTCTGACACCTACACGCAACTTGAGGAAGGCTGCAAACACAACTAAACTGAAATGTCGGAAATTCACAGAATGTAGCCTTCCCAGAGTAGCGAGAGAACCCAGACACTGCCATTGGCAGTGTCTGGGTACTCTCACTACTCTGGGATGGCTACATTCTGTGAATTTCTGCAGCAAGAGAGTACTTAATAAAAAACGAAAAACCTTAGATTACGGGATGTCGACGTTTTCGGTTTCGGTTTTTAAAAAAAATAAATAAAAACCTCGGTTCGGTTTTGGTTAACCTACAGCTCTAATGTTGATGGTGCACCTGTCTTCAACCAATGCTAACCCTGCTTGTGTGGAATTAGTACATTGGAGAGTCTGACAGCTGCTCATCCATTGCTCAGTGGTTCTTTCTGGGTACTCGAGCTTCCTCCATCTGTAAAACTGTCATACATGAGGTGACCCTGGCTGTCGAAAGTTTGTTAAACTCCAATAGATAAATAAATTGCCTAATATGAATAGCAGACAACATTTGTAAAAAAAATTTCCTGAATAGTTTTTTCTTTTTTGTGTAAAAACTTAGCTTATGGCCCCTCATCGGAACAATCTCTATGAGTTCATTCCAATGAGAAGTCATAAGCTATATTTTTGAGGCAAAAATGGAAAAAAAAACAGTGAAATTTGGTTGGCAAGTCTTGTGAACTGTACTAGCCAGTATTATTACATTAGGTAAAAGGTTAAATTATACATTATGTGATAAAAAGAATCTCAAATTTATTATGATTTGACATGAAATTTCTGAACCTCATTTACTAAAATTGATCTGAGCTTCAGTAACAATCTTTCTATTTTGAGGCATGATGTCGCTCCTGTTAGCTCAACTTGACAACGTCAAGTATGAGCTATTGGGATGGGTTGCAATCCGTCATCCATCCATACGTACATCTGTCCATCCATCCACAATTCCTTCACCCACAGCTCTCACCTGACCAGTCCCAAATTTCATATGTAGCTTTGGGGCAATGCCTAGACGGGAGCTATCAATTTTTTCTGAATTTAGTTAACTGGTAGAGTGCTAAATTACTTTTGGCCATCAAAATTTGTTCACATGTCTTTGCCTTGTTACAATTTATGGGAGAGTGCCTACAGGCACTCTCCCATAAATTGCAGCAAGGCAAATACTAAGAGAATAAATGAAATAACTTCATAGATAATATTAAGCACAGCCACTGAATTTGAAGCCTTTAAGTTGCAATTTCTGCACTTCAGAATAAAGCCCAAAAATGGACTTCCAGCCCTCTACCAGTTAAAAAACATGGCCAGTGGCCATCTTAGATTTGGTATATAAATTTTTAGCATTTCTATTAGCACACCCTCCCGGCTGCATCTCTCACCCAATCTTTTTCAAATTTCAGATGTAGCTTTGGTGTGATGTCCAGATGGGAGCTATCGAATATTTCTGAATTTTTTTTAAAAATCTGGCTGCCAGCAGCCATCTTGGATTTGGATATAAATTGTCAACAATTCCATTAGCTCACCCTACAGGCCGCATCTCTCACCTGATCTTTTTTGAATTTCATATATAGCTTTGGTGTGATGTCTAGATGGGACTCCTGCGTTGTGTCATTGGGCAAGGCATTTAACCCTGAAGTGCACATGGGGGCATGATGACGCCGTGTACTAAGGTGTATTGCACGTCAATGGTGTGCATGTCTTCAACCAATCTAACCCTGCCTGTGCTGCAGTGCGGAGTTACGATGTTGGGGAGCTGGCAGCTGCTCGTCGTTGCTCAATGGTTCTCTCTGGGTACTCCGGCTTCCTCCACCTGTAAAACTGTCACCAACACGATATGACCTTGGCTGTTAAAGTGTCATTAAACCCTAATAAATAAAATAAATGTCTAGATGGGAGCTGAATTTCATTATAAAATATGGCCACCAGCAGCCATGTTGGATTTGGCATATCAGATGTCAACAATTCCATTAGCACACCCTGCAAGCCACATCTCTATCCCAATCTTTTTTAAATTTCATATGTAGTTTTGGTGTGATGTCCAGATGGGAGCTATCAAATTTTTCTGAATTTCGTTGAAAAACCTGGCAGCTAGTGGCATGTAAATTGCCAATAATCCCATTAGCACACCCTACAGGCCACATTCCTCACCACATCTTTACCAAAATTTCATATGTAGTTTTGGTGTTATGTCTAGATGGGAGCTATCAAATTTTTCTGAATTTCGTTGAAAAACCTGGCCGCTAGTGGCCATCTTGGATTTGGCATATAAATTGCCAATAATCCCATTAGCACACCCTACAGGCCACATTCCTCACCACATCTTTACCGAAATTTCATATGTAGTTTTGGTGTGAATCAGTGATGTCTAGATGGAAGCTATCAAATTTTTCTGAATATTGTTGAAAAACATAGCTGGTAGTAGTGGCCATCTTGGATTTGTATATAAATTGTCAATAATTCCATTAGCAGACCCCACAGGCCGCACATCTCACCTGATCATTTTCAGATTTTTTATGTAACTTTGGCATTATGTCTAGATGGGAGTTATCAAATTTTTCTGCATTCCATTGAAAAAGATGGCTGCCACTGGCCATCTTGGATTTGACATATAAATTGTCAACAATTCCATTAATACACCCAACAGGCCTCACCTCAGATTTTAACTTTGTCCAATACGAGGAATAATCTTTAAAACTCTTCTCCAGAAACACTGGTCAGAATTTTTAAATATGTGCATACAGAATCCTAACATGGGTTGGATTCAAATTTGTTTAACTCAAGTCCATTGGTTAATAATTAGGCTCTCTATAGGAGCCCGAATTTAAACTTAGTGCAATATGGAAAATAATCTTTAAAAATCTTTTTCAGATCCACCAGTCAGAATCTTTTGATATTTGGTGTACAGTATTCTGAGGGAGGTCAGATCCAAATTTGTTCAAACCAAGTCCCTGGGATAATATTCAGGCTCTCTAAGGGAGCCTGAATTATTACTTAGTCCAATATGAGGAGTAATCTTTAAAACTCTTCTTCTCCAGAACCACATGTCAGAATCTTTTGATATATGGTATACAGAATCCTTACAGGGGTCATTATCAAGTTTGTTCAAATTAAGCCCATATGTTAATAATTGGGCTCTATATGGGAGCCTGAATTTTAACTTAATGCAATATGGGAAATAATTTTTAAAAATCTTCTTTTTCAGATTCACTACTAAGAATCTATTGATATTGAGCATACAGCATCCTTACAGGGGTCAGATTCAAGTTTTTTTTAAAGCAAGACCCTCAGTTAATATTTGGACTCCCTATGGGGGCCCGAATTTTAACTTAGTGCAATGTGAGGAATAATCTTTAAAAGTCTTCTCCAGAAACACCAGTCAGAATCTTTTAATATATGGCATACAGAATCCTTACAGGGGTTGGATTCACTTTGTTCAACTCAAGTCCATTGGTTAATAATTGGGCTCTCTGAGAGAGCCTGAATTTTAACTTAGTGCAATATGAAGAATAATCTTTAAAAATCTTCTTAGTATCCACCAGTCAGAATCTTTTGATATTTGGTATACAGCATCTTTAGGGAGGTCAGATATAAGTTTGTTCAAATCAAATCTCTGGGTTAATATTTTGGCTCCTTATTGGAGCTCGAATTTTAACTTGGTCCAATATGAGGAATAATCTTTGAAAATCTGCTTCTTGAGATACAATCAGAATCTTTTGATATTTTGTATCCAACATCCTCAGATGGTTCAGATTCAATTTGTACCCAGTCCCTGGGTTGATATTTGTGTTCCCTATTGGGGTTGGGAGGAGAGGGGGGTTTAACATTGTGCAAAATTGGTAATATTCTCAAAATCTTCTTCAGAACCACCAGTCAGCATCTTTTTGATATTGGGTATACAGTTCAAACTGGAAGTCCTCTCACTGTATTGTGCACAATTTTGAAGTAATAGTGCACCGAGTAAGTGCACTTTTCTCGCTATCAAACTGCACCATTAGTGTAACCCATTTCCTATACAGTAGAATCCTCTTAATTGAATATCCATTTTGCCAGTGAAAATTATTCAATTAACAGGAGTATACAATTAACAGGGATTTGGTCAGTTTCCTGTGTTCTGGAGGTAAACTGAGCATTTATTCTATTATATCTTATTTGACAGAGCTCATAGAGCTCTGTCAAACAAGATATGATAGAATAAATGTCTGTATTGGATGTAGTGAGGCCAAAAAAGGTTGATAAATAAGGGTAATTTGGTGCGTGTCGCAGTAATTTTTTCATTGCGCAAACGTTCTGGTGTATTTCAGTTAGACTAAGTTCATTCCTCTGCAGTAAGGAACACATTAACTAATAGTGTCCAACCGATTACCAAAAATGGTCGCTGACCGATTAGCGGTTATTTGAGCCCACAATCGGCCGATTCTGATTCTGATTTTTCAAAGTGTTAAACTCCGTTGCCTGAGGTCTCAGTAAAATTACCAGTCGCGCACATTTGGTCGGTAAACGTGGCTCTCAGAGCAACGTTTGCTGCCCAAGTGCGCACGACTGGTAATTTTACTGCGACCTGAATCAATGGAGTGCATCCTTCACTCTTCCGGTATGAACTGGCGATTGCTGCAAATGTGCTCAGTTGTAAGCTTTACATTCGTTTAACACGTATATCCCGTAAAGGGGCTTCTAGAGAGATTAGGAATACACATTGTGGTTGTTTCTCAACTTTATTGAATGGTATCATCGACATCATTTTACATTAACAATTGAACAATTGCAGAAGATAATAAAATGCGATTCAGAAAAATCACGATTAGCCATTGTGCATAAGTATGTGACCTTAAACACCAATAAATAAATAAATATAAATAAATATAAATAGAAAAATCACAAATTGCTTGGCAACAATCAGTTGAACCGATGTTCCAGGAGCCGTTGCCGTTGTCATCCGATTGCCCATAATCGGCCGATTATGGTGGCCGGTTCCGATCATCGGTTGAACACTATTAACTAACAAGCATTTTATGTGCCAATTTTTACAGTACTTCTAGTTTCAACTATACAGCATCCTTCAAGTTTGTTCAAGTTAAGTCCCTAGGTTGATATTTGGACTCCCTAGTTTTGTATTACAGAAAATCTGGGCATTATTTCTGTGGTAGCATCCCAATTCAAGAGAAAAAACCATCGGGTTTGGACAACAGAGTTATAAATAATTAAATAACTTCATTCCTCTGTAGTGTTGACTAGCCATAGATGCTTATTAAATCCTTCTTTAAACCACTTTGTTCAGGTAAGTGCCTCAGACCCCATGGGGCCTCTTGTGTTTAAAACAGTCCGTCAACCATTTCACAACCAAGTTTTTCACTAAAATTCAGAATAGTGTTGAATAAGAATTTGCTTTTATTACTCAAATGACTTTTGCTGTAGGTATGGAATTAAGGTTTTCCTCTACAAAATACTGTTCAGAAATAAATTCACCCTTTAACTGTCAAAGGTTTTAAGGAGCCACTGGTTATACATTTTTGCTTTATTTTTGGATTGACACCAGTTTTAAGTTAGGTTTGTTTATTTATTGGTATTTAATGCCACTGTGAGCATCAAGGGCTATACCATTATTTCAATATGAATGAGTGCTTTCTCTGACAGACTTTGGAATAGTCAATCCTGTATTGGTAACACCATCCACTTTTCTGACATACAATTGAACAAAACAATTATTCCCTTCTAATTAACAAAGTATGTGTTACCCATAAATTTCACTTTCTTAAGATTTCACAAATGATGTGTGCTTAATGCAACTTTACAGAAGCTAATGGAGTATCATTGCACAAGTTTATGTATTTAATAGTGTTCAATGGAATTTTGAGCACCTAAGAAAATACCTTCATAAACAAGCTTTCTTTTTACTGGTACTGAAAAAGTAGTGCCTTATGTCTGTTATCACTCTGGTTCAATTTTGTATGTGATGTGCCAGTTAGATCCAAATTTGCTCTGCAGGTATTATCAGATGATGTGTATGTACTCGATTAATGTAAAAAAAATGACCATAAGGCCACACAAAGTAGATCTGTTTCTCAGGCCATTATTTGTAAAATTGCATGCGGGCAAGTGGTTTTTAATTTTATTTTTTATTTCAGTAATTACTTCTTTGCCATCAAAAGTTCATGTTCTTGGTTCAAGTTTTAGGCCTCATAATCTACAAAACAGCATGGGTGGTGGTGTATTTCATCCCTTGAGTGCAAGAAGGCTTTGCAGTGCTAAAGCATTGCAAAGCCTTCTTGCACTCAAGGGTCAAATTCATCAATTTTTTTCAGCTTGGGTAAAATATCAGACATAAACCATTTAAGTTTTATTTTTTTTTAAGTTTAAATTGGTTATAAAAAGAGAGCATGCGGCAGCCAAAAGGACCATGCGGGAGGGCCTGAGAAACAGATTTTTTATTTTTTTAGGCCTAATCACTATCACCAAAAAAAAAGAAACATTTCAACTGTCTTATTTTTGCTAAAATGCATTGGACAGATATTTATTTATTTACAAGTATTATGAATAATAGAATCAAACTAGATGAGAAAATACTGATTTTTCCTCAGGCCCCCCAAAAAAAATGTTGTTTTTCCGACAACATGACTGACCCTTGAAATTTGTTGCCGACTCCAATTTTTTTTTCACATTAAAATTTTCCAAAAGTTTGTCTGAAATACTTCTTGGGGAAACGGAAAATGAGACATTGTTGTTTGCTATGTAAATTGGTATTATAAGCTGAAGAAGCAGTTTTTAGCTGCGACTAGCAGCTCTATAAGTGGCAATGTTGGTCTGTCGGTCTGTCTGTCGGTCGGTCTGTCTGTCTGTCTGTGACCAACGAGTTTGTCTGTGACCAACGAGTTTCAAAACTCAATAACTTTTGAAATACTTGATGGAATGACTTTATATTTGACATGTAAGTGTATCTTATTGATGTCTAGCCACTGTTCAATGCATGTGTTGTTCCAAATATTTTTCTTGGTGTTATGGCCCTTGATGAACTTAGAATTTTGTGAGATTGCACCACCCGTCGCAGCTACGGCGTCGATGTCGCTATTTTTACTCACTGCCGGGTGGTAGGTTAGTATTATCGAACATTAAATCTGTGTGCTATAAAACATATTTACACAGTACAGACAGAATGAAAATGAATGCTTTGCATATACTATACAATGGTCAAGCATCCTTTTTGTTTTGAGTAGACTGTTTGTAAAAGTTAAACATTCCAAACAGTACAAGGTTCATATGAATTCTTACCAGGGAAACATGCACCATACCTGAAAAGTTTGTACATTTGTATTTAATACAGTAGAATCCTCTTAATTGAATATCCATTTTGCCAGTGAAAAATTATTCAATTATCAGGAGTATACAATTAACAGGGATTTGGTCAGTTTCCTGTGTTCTGGGGGTAAACTGAGCATTTATTCTATTATATCTTGTTTGACAGAGCTCACAGAGCTCTGTCAAACAAGATATAATAGAATAAATGCCTGTATTGGATGTAGTGCGGCCAAAAAGGTTGATAAATAAGGGGAATTTGGTGCGTGTCACAGTAATTTTTTAGACATATTAAAAAAAATTATATACAATTAACAGGAGTTTACTCTACAACCCATATGCAATTAACAGATCAAATTTGTATTGAAGGTATGGTAAATGGTTTTGTGTTTGAAAATTATATTCAATTAACAGGGATATACAATTAAGAGATATCCAATTAAGTGGGCTCCACTGTATCAATGACAAGGAGATCTTATCACAAACCAATGTTTTGATGGTGTCAGTTGCTTGGGATCCACTGCCAGTTCTTATTAATGAACTGCCTTGTGTACAAATTTTCATCGTAAATGATATGGATGTGTGACAAATCCTACTCCTGACAATTCGTCCATATCCTTAATGCGATTTCAGTCTATGATAATTTGAACCTCAAATCTGGACATAATGGCTTTCATCCCATTGGGTCCCTCGGAAATGGATTTTGAAGTTACCAAACACGTATTTTTAAAAAGTTACAACAGGTGTTTTGATTTTGTTTTTCTTTTTATATTGGGGAGGTTTGGAGGCCTGTGGTAGCTGTTGCACTGGTTCAGGGCAATGATATAGCCATGGTGTTTCGTCTTTAACTTTTGGATGCCCACATACACCCACCCACCTACCCCTCTGACTCCTAACATAAGGTTGAGGGGCGGACAAAATTTAAGACAAAAATGAACAAGCTCACTGGCGCAGATGGGCATCGGGGGCAGAAGCACTGAAAAGCCATTGTGTGTGTGTGAGTGTGTGCGGGGACCCTCAGACGGCCTCTTTTCGAGGTCATACACTTGTGCAGGCACCAGCTGAGGGCAAGGGGTGGTCGGAGACCCCGATGCTGCCCCCCTCTTTATTTCTGTCTTAAATTTTGGCTGCCCTCTCAACTGCATAAGAGAAGGGTGGGGGGGGGGGGGGGCATCCAAAAGTTAAGGACGAAACACCGTGGGTACATATGACATCACAAGGCCAAGAAAACCCATTGAGATTTCAGTTGTATTGAAATAAAATCAACCACAAGGAATTTTAATCTAGTATCACAACACAATGTGCTATAAATGGTATCAATTACTTCAGAACCAATTCTTTCCAATGAACAGCCTTGTGTACAAATTTTCTTTATAAATGATATGTATGTGTGACGAATCTGACCCGACGATTCAACCATTTCTCTGATCACCCCTCTGATCACCCCTGCCCTAGGCCGGTGCCTGTGCAAGTATATGTTCTTGCATTGGGAAAGCAGCCTTCTGAAGGTTCCTCCTCCCCCCTCTCCCCCCATATGCACACACTAGACCTTCATAGCTCCCCTGGAAATGAATAATGAGAAGGTCTGAATCATTCCGGTATTAAAAATGTCACAGTCTTTCAAGATCCTGAAACTAAGTTGTTCAAATCGGTTCAGTGAAGACTCGTCAAAGGTTCTGATTCACAAGTTGTCGGCAGTCATTACTTAATTTTTTCTTTTATATTATTAATTAACATGGTAGTCTACATTTGATGGGGATTCTGTCGTTTCAACCATGAGCTGATTCCTCTGTCACATGTCATTCACTATCAGCTTTCTTGTTGTGCATCCTCCAGTACTGTACTACCAGGTATAAACCAGCTGCAAGGTCACATAACCATGCATCAAATGGAACAAGGATCAACATGATTTGGGTTTAATAAACTATACCGGGAGCATGGTGCCTCAGTTGTAGACTGTTGGACTTATATGCTAGAAGTCCTGAGTTCGATCCCCGTCCAGGATGACTGGCGTTGTGTCCTTGGGCAAGGCACTTTATCCCGGTTGCCTACATGTGGGCACGATAATGCTGTGTACTAAGACGTACTGCATGTCGATGGAGCACATGTCTTCAACTGCTGTAACCCTGCATGAGCGGACATTGAATAGAGTTAGAATGGTGAGGACCTGACAGTTGCTCGGTGCTTCTCTCCAGGTACACAATCAGCCATTGTCCATAAGTATGTGACCTTAAACACCAATAAATAAATAAAGTATACATGTTTGTCAATCAGCCATGACAGTTTGGATGTAGACATGGTTCAGAAAAGATGCATTTTATGTGATGATGAATAGACTGTGTTGTTAACCCTTTACCCAACGTAACGGCCAAAACCGGCCAGCGCGATTCTCAAAATCGCCTATTAATTTTAATTATTTTTTCATTTTTTGTCTCAAAAACATAGGTTATGATCCCTCATTGGAACGAGCTCGTCGAGCTCGTTCCAATGAGGGGTCATAACCTATGTTTTTGAGACAAAAAATGAAAAAAAATAGTTATTCAAGAATTATTTTGCAAGTGTCGTCTGCTTTTCATGTTAGGTAAAGGGTTAAAGATTCAATTTTATACTGAATCATCATCATTGGTAGCCAGGTGTCAAAGGATGTAGCTCATAAAATTTGAAATGTGATGGTTCCATTGAAGCCTGGCTGCATTCAAAGTTAATTCAGTACAGAAATATTTGTCAGGTTATCCATTGATATGAAAAAAATGATAAAACATCGTCACATTTATGGTTGAAATAAAGATTGCAAGAAGAGAAAATAATTTTCTTTCCTTTTAATATTTTGACACTTGTGGTTTGTTTAACACGATTTAATTTTAAAAATGTTTGCCGGATTACAGGCAAAAGTTTATTATTTTATTGTATTAATATTAAATTTAAACAATATTAAAGCATGGGCAAATGTACTTTCTGTTTGTATACACCCGTTTTGAAAAAAACGGGTCGTATTATGGTATACCGCTGTCCGTCTCTCCGTCTGTCAGTCTGTCCGTCCAGTCACACGTTGTACGATAACTCAAGAATGCTTTGAGAGATTTTCGTGATTTTTGGGTAGGTGGTGTATATCGATGGAGGGAAGCTCCCTTTCGTTTAGTGTCGCCATTCGATTAGTCATTCCAGAGTTATGGGACTTTATTACTTAGAGTCCTTCTGGTCACATGTCGTACGATAACTCAAGAACGCTTTGAGAGATTTTCGTGATTTTTGGGTAGGTGGTGTATATCGATGGAGGGAAGCTCCCTTTCATTTAGTGTCACTGTTCGATTAGTCATTCCAGAGTTATGGGACTTTATTACTTAGAAAATTGTTGATTTTTTACACGTCGTACGATAACTCAACGCTTCGAGAATATTTGTCAGATTATCCATTGATATGAAAAAAATGATAACACATCGTCACATTTATGGTTGAAATAAAGATTGCAAGAAGAGAAAATAATTTTCTTTCCTTTTAATATTTTGACACTTGTGGTTTGTTTAACACGATTTAATTTTAAAAATGTTTGCCGGGTTGCAGGCAAAAGTTTATTATTTTATTGTATTAATATTAAATTTAAACAATATTAAAGCATGGGCAAATGTACTTTCTGTTTGTATACACCCGTTTTGAAAAAAACGGGTCGTATTATGGTATACCGCTGTCCGTCTCTCCGTCTGTCAGTCTGTCCGTCCAGTCACACGTTGTACGATAACACAAGAATGCTTTGAGAGATTTTCGGGATTTTTTGGGTAGGTGGTGTATATCGATGGAGGAAAGCTCCCTTTCGTTTAGTGTCGCTGTTCGATTAGTCATTCCAGAGTTATGGGACTTTATTACTTAGAAAATTGTTGATTTTTTACACGTTGTACGATAACTCGAGAACGCTTTGAGAGATTTTCGTGATTTTTGGGTAGGTGGTGTAAATCGATGGAGGGAAGCACCCTTTCGTTTAGTGTCGCCGTTTGATTAGTCATTTCAGAGTTATGGGACTTTATTACTTAGAAAATTGTTGATTTTTTACACGTTGTACGATAACTCGAGAACGCTTCTAGAGATTTTCACGATTTTAAAAAAATATGGGTTAGGTACACATGTAGACTCATATTGTGTGCTTCTTTCTTTTAATTAACAACGGGCGTATTATGTGCTAATGGCGCTCGGGAACGCTTTGAGAGATTTTCATGATTTTTGGGTAGGTGGTGTATATCGATGGAGGGAAGCTCCCTTTCGTTTAGTGTCGCCGTTCGATTAGTCATTCCAGAGTTATGGGACTTTATTACTTAGAGTCCTTCTGGTCACATGTTGTACGATAACTCAAGAACGCTTTGAGAGATTTTCGTGATTTTTGGGTAGGTGGTGTATATCGATGGAGGGAAGCTCCCTTTTATTTAGTGTCGCCGTTCGATTAGTCATTCCAGAGTTATGGGACTTTATTACTTAGAAAATTGTTGATTTTTTACACGTGGTACGATAACTCGAGAACGCTTTGAGAGATTTTCGTGATTTTTGGGTAGGTGAAGTATATCGATGGAGGGAAGCTCCCTTTCGTTTAGTGTCGCTGTTCGATTAGTCATTCCAGAGTTATGGGACTTTATTACTTAGAAAATTGTTGTTTTTTACACGTTGTACGATAACTCGAGAACGCTTCTAGAGATTTTCACGATTTTAAAAAAATATGGGTTAGGTACACATGTAGACTCATATTGTGTGCTTCTTTCTTTTAATTAACAACGTGCGTATTATGTGCTAATGGCGCAGCTGTTTATTATTTCATACTGGAACACTACTCTTATTGACTACTTGATTATAATGAATGCAACAATCATGGATAGAGTCATGCATGTTAAGCACCTAAGCCTTTCTCCTGCCTGAAATAATAAAAAAAAAATAATCTGAGTACCTACCTACCCAGCATTTCTTCTGACTTGTTACCAGAAACACAACACTTTTCTTTGGCCTCAAGAAAATCTGTACACTGAACAAATCATGAAAATGATTTCATTTTTCCCATACATACCTTCTCACATATCATTCATTCCTTCCGGACAGCTTGCACCAGGTGAGCATTTTAGGCTCACTTGAGTCTTCAGTTTCATCTCTATTTGATTGTGAACTGTAGACAAACTCTTTTTGAACAAGTTGCTAAAAAGTATTAAATAATTTTTGTATTTTTAAACAGCAAGCATTAGAACTTGGGCAAGAAGATCAGTATAGACTGTTGAGAAACAGAAAGCTTGTACTATTGGTGGATTTGGATCAAACTCTTATTCATACCACAAATGATGATATTCCACCAAATCTGAAGGTAAATATGGAGTTTATGCAGGGCCAATCCATATTTTAGACCAATTAACCTTCAAGTCCCCATACAGCCACTAACAGCCCCTTATATATCATTCTGAAAATGTCCCAAGTGTATTCTTCCTTAAGAACTCTACTGGTAGGCTGCATCTATCTTGGCAACATTTTTAAATCATTGTTGGCTGCCTGTTCAAGCAGCCAACAATAATGTAGAAACACTTTGAAGTCTTCTGTGGGTGTGTACTTGTATATATGATACTTATTAACATAACCCCTTATATATCTTTCTGAAAATGTCCAAAGTGTATTCCTCCTTAACTGGTAGAGTGCTGGAAGCCCATATTTGGGCTTTATTCTTAAGTGCAGGTACTGCAACTTAGAGGCTTCAAATTCAGTAGCTGTGCTTCATATTATCTTTGAAGTGACATTATTTAGCCTGTTAAGATTTGCCTTGTTACAATTTATAGGAGAGTGCCCAGAGGCACTCTCCTATAAATTGTAACGAGGCAAAGATGTGTGGTCGAAAAATAATTTAGCACTCTACCAGTTAAGAACTCTACTGCCGGTAGGCTGCATTTATCTTGGCAGCATTTTTACATTATTATTGGCTGCCTATTCAGGAGCCAACAATAATGTAGAAACACTTTGAAGTCATCTGTGGCTGTGAACTTGTATATACAGTACTTAATAACATAAAAATTAATCTGAGGACCTAAGGGTTGATGGTCTCTTAATCAAAAATTGTCTCTGTTTTTTGCCAGTTATTTACTGTTTATAAGTCCATTTTTGTGTCGCCGCTTCACGAAGTGGGGAGCGACATATAGGGATTACTTTTGTCGTCGTCCGCGTCATCGTCCGCGTCACACTTTCTCTTATCCACCACTCCTCTTTAACCTATGAATGGATTTTGATGAAACTTTCAGTGATTCTTTATCACATAGTAGCATTGTGCCCCTCCTATTTTATTTTTTGATCCGCTGTATTTTTTCCAGAGTTATGCCCTGTCGTCTTGCGTCGTCCGCGTCGTCTGTGTCACACTTTCTCTTATCTGCCACTCCTCTTTAACCTATGAATGGATTTTGATGAAACTTTCGGTGATTCTTTATCACATAACGGCATTGTGCACCTCCTATTTTATTTTTTGATCCGCTGTATTTTTCCCAGAGTTATGCCCCTTTTCCACTTAGAATTCTGTCTGAAACGCCAGGCGACACACGTCTTCCATGGAAGACTCACATCCAAGTTGAATAAGTTGGATACCGGCTTTTTCATGTTCCCTCCATAAAACTTAGAATGATATGTAAAGAAGCGACTTACATAACATGTGTTTCGCCACTTGGTAGTGTGTCACACATAGACTTGAAGACTGAGATCCCAAGATCAGGATCACAGACAGAGACCAAAAGGCAAAATCAGCTTGCACATTAACTATATTTTTATACTATAAACCAATAGCCCAGACTAGCTGGTGCAAACTAACTGTTATTAAGGGCCAAACACAAATTTTGAACCCCCCAATCCCCAAAATTTGCTTGCAAAACCGAAAATTAAAGTCCTATCTGATCCTCCATACTTTTACCCTCTGTGCATGCGCAGCCATCAGAAAGTGACCGAAACTTGTGCCAACATCATTCTTTGTTTGGCCCTTCAGTCAATAACAACGTTTTTACATCTGTGCTTTGAAAATCTCCTTTTTGAGGATGCCAGACACAAATCAGTGCAAGAATTGGTGGTTCCAAGGCTGTTATTGGATGATGAAAGTGAACAACGGTGGTTTTCTACGTTCAGGGCTGTAACTTTATAATAATTATAAAATTATTTCTTATTTCCCAATTTTGGGACATTCGCCTGACGTCATCATTTTTACAAATGAATTATCCACTGTTTGTTGATTATTCCTTCTCTATCCTTCCATGAACCCTTCCGGTTAAACTCCTAAGCTTTTTGGCTAATTTTTATTGAAATTTTTTATTAAATTTCTTGGGAGTTTAACGTGTATTACAGAATATTTATTCTGTTTATCCCCATGGTTACGTTTTCACCTTAGGGGTGTTAGGTCGTTTAGTCTTGCATCTTCTATCCTATGTATCGGTTTTTCTTCATATGAAGATCTAGCTTTGCATCTGGTAGCTACAAATTGGTTATTGACTTTGGGCCTTGTTGTGTGCCTGATGTCTTGTTTCCTATTTTTTTTTGACGTTGTTTACATTGACAGCGTCTTCAATATGTGTAGTATTTCATATTATATTGCTATATAATTGTTGTAACATTCAATTATTTTTATTCCTGTCGTGTAGCTCACAAAAAAAATTGGATTTTGTCCACATTAAGGCTCTATCGGGATGCCCTTAAACTCATAGGTTCCCTTTGGGAACTTAGGCTTTTCTTCAAAATTTTTTCAAAAAATATTTTTTGGGGAAATTTAATTTTGATTTCTATTATTCATGTATCTATATATATATATGAGTTGTAATGTTATCGTCTTTAGTTGATGCACTCCTGCGGATTTTTGTCCTACTTGTGTACAGTGGGTCTAGAATGTTGGAGACTGGTGTCGCAGTAAGTTGTTGGCGGTGAGGTTCCCTTGTGGGGCCTCTTCCGCGATAAAATATTTTTCAGTTTCTTTTTTCAGAGGAACATGAACATGGTGATGATACTGTGACATCCATCCAAGTGTGTTACCGTCGTCGCGCTCAGTTGAGCTAAAGAGGAAATAGAGCTAGATGCAGGGTGCTCTTATATAAGCAAGGGATCCTTGCAAGCAGCTAGCTCGACCGGTGAAGCGGTTACTCCATCTGGGGAGCCATATACACCGGGTAAGTCCGTTGTGGTCGAGGGAAGTGTGTAGATGTGGGTAGAGCGAGCACCTTAAAATAAAGGCTCACCCAGCGACGGTGGAAATAGGGAGGAGTCTGCAAGTTTCTTTTAGGGAGGCTCGGCGAGGTTGAATAGGACCGCGAGCGGAAGAGGCCCCTCTCTAACCCAACAACATTTGAGGCCAAATGTTGTTTTGAGAAACTTGCACGAGCCGGAGCATACTTCCACCCGTTGCTCGGGACGCTCCGTCTAGTCTGCAGCCGGGGTCGTCTTCAGGTAGGACTTCCTCCGCTATGTTACACAAGCCGGAATCAAGTTTTCTTTTCGGGAGGCTCGGCGAGGTCTGATGAGACCGCAAGCGGGAGAGGTCCCTCTCTAATCCAACAACATTTGGGGCCAAATGTTGTTTTCAGAAACTTGTCAGAACGGAACATACGTCCAACCACCGCTCGGGACGCTCCGTCAAGTCTACAGCCGGGATCAGCTTCAGTCACGGCTTCCTCCACTACGTTATTTATGCATACACGACCGCAGTCTAGCTACTCGACTTCAGATATCCAGCCACTTGTGCGAAGACAGAGCCATTCTTTGCCCATGAAGTCGCTAGCGTTCCGAGGCATCGATCCATGGGACGTTCGGAGAAGATATACCTCCGGATCTTCGTCCCAGGAGCAGCAAGCGGTGCTTAAGACGGAAGACCGCTGCTCCACAAGCTTCAGTAACAGACTTACTGTCGCAGATCACGCAGCAAATCACAGCATCCCAGCATATGCAAGAGCAGTTTCCCACAGACTCCGGAGGTGAGATGTCGGACGGTGCTGGGTCGTTCCAGTCATCTGCAGATGCAGACGCCAGGGACCAGACATCATAGCTGATTCTGTCGGATGGTGAAAGGGACTAGGAAGAGGATTACCCTTCCCTTTCGGAACAGTTTATGAAGTTATGGACATCATTCATCAGTAATGTCTTGAATCTGTTCAAACTGATCAGCATGCTGCGACTACTATAGAGGATTAGCTACCCGACTTCGTATAGCCACAGTTGTCCGAAGACAGAGCATTCTTCATCTGTGAAGTCGGACCATTGAGTAGCTAGCGATCCCAGGCATCGATCATGGGACGTTCGGAGAAGACATGAGCAGGCCGCGGATGAAGATCTATCCCTACCTGCATCACTTGATATATGCTCGGAAGTACTTCCTCCATTTGTCCCAGGGGCTGCGGCGAAGAACAGAAGACCGCTGCTTCTCAAGTACAGGGACGTTCGGAGAAGATATGAGTGGGCCGGAGATGAAGAAATGTCCCTACCTGCATCATTATATAGATGCACCGAAGTGCTACCTCCGGATATTTGTACACGCAGACGCAAGGGACCGGACGTCATAGCTGATTCAGTCGAATGATGAAAGGAACAAGGAAGAGAATTACCCGTCCCTTTCGGAACAGCATAGGGTAGCGATGGACTGCATTACTATCCTGCATCTGTTACACCTGATCAGCATGCTGCATCTATTAGAGAGAAACCACTGTCGTCCCTGGAAGCAGACTAGGTGCGGAGGAAAGCGGACATTCTTTCCATTCCGACACTATCTAGACAGGTGTCGCAGGCCTTCAGCCTCGTTGACGACGCCATATTCTATCTCTCTGATGGTAGGAGGAAGCCAGTTTCTTATCGACATCTTCAATAAATATATACCATTCCTTGGACAACGTTCATTTATAATGGTTGGAGAAGATGTACAGAGAGCTCATCTGCATTTAATTGAGCAGGCCGGAGATGAAAAAATGTTCCTACCTGCATCATTTAATATACACTTTGAATTGATGGAATGTGTTATCTCATCAAATAAGCCAATCTGGACGTGGTGTACCAGAGCAACGTTTCAATGGGAAAGAATGTGAGGACGTTGTTCCTTGCTAAGAGTTCTTTCCAGGGCAGTCATGTATGCCACGTTCAACTCCGCACTGACAGTGGAAAAGTTGGAGTTGGTAAGACATGATGCTGCCCTTGCGTCATCATCACTTTTAGATGACAAGGTGAAAAGCTCTCTCAGAGTCGCTCCAGTCACCAGAGATGCACTATTTGACGACAAGCTTGCACTGCTATATAAGCAGGCTATAAGAAGGCTTCCAGAGCACTGCTATTGAAGCAGGTGTCTCATCAACACACTTCAGCAGACTGGGGTAAGCGAGGCTGTTCCACTTCTAAGAAAGCATCAAGAGAATGTCTCGCGAGGGAGATAACCCTCTTATATTTACGCCGGAGGTCGTCATTATAGCGATTTGGAAAATGGGCATACGTCTGATCAAGGCTATGGATCAGATCCCCCTAGGCTGTCGATTAACAGAAGGTATCCATGAGATACTGGAAGTTAATCACGGGAGTTCCTATCAAAGAGAGTCTACAAGTAAAGATAAAACTCTCTTATTGGAGGGAACTATTGAGATCGACAAGACGAGCTGCTTTGGGGCGGGGAGGGGGGGGGGTCAGGGAGAACATAGTTTCATAAGCTTCGTAAGTCATACAGGTGATGGATATGACCTCTATTGTATATCAGTTTTCGGAAGGTTATCAACTTCACAAGAACTGGAGGTTCCTTCAAAGAGAGTCGCTCCTAATGGAGGTTAAGGCTCTCTTATTAAGGGAACAATTGAGATCTTCGAGAATAGATTTCAGTAAATCCTCTTGGCGGTAAGTTATCAGCCTCTCAATAAAGTGGATAATATTGCGGAAGATCAGTGGATGAGAATAGTCTCGGCAGGCCGGTGGCTATTAGCCAGAGCAAGCTCCGCTTACAAGAAATACTTGTGGGAGAATCTTCCAAGAAAGGCTTTCCTTCTGGAGGTCCATGCTCCTATTGAAGAAAAGCATTAGATGTCGTCGAAATTATTCTCCAGTTTTTTATCATCACCTGTTTCTCATCTTGTATCAGGAAGGATAGTGCATAGATAGGCTGAGATATTCCTTGGCAGCAAGGCATTTATGTCATTGTGGATGCCATGGTAGCCGTATGTACGGTTACAGCGGTCTTTTGGGAATTACAGCTGTTAGGGAAATGGCTTGTGATTCCCTAATTGTGTGACGATGAATAAGTCACTAATTACACCGAGCTATCGGTCTTCACGCAGAAGAAGACTTCTAGCTACGTTAGTTAGGCACTGAACGCTGTCTTTTGGGAATAAAGCTGAAAAGAAGTACTGTGCTTTTTCAGTTTGTTTTTCCCCAGGTATCATAGACTTAAGTCTTATTGTTTATGCATTGTACTCTAACTAGAATTATGAGCGAGATTTTTTCAGTATTATGAAGTGACATAACTGAATTAAAAATCTCTTGAGACTGCAGTCTATAATATTGGGAATTTAGGGCTGTTTATGTAATGGTTTTTCATTCCCTACCTTGTACGAAGATAGTTGTAAGTCTTCAGTCAGTGAGCCTTCAGGGTCGCAGCTTACATCTATATATCTGTCTTATCAGCTCACGTATAGGAAGACCTTTAGCTGCTTAGCTAGGCTGAGTTTGTTGTCCTATAGGACATAATACCGTTTGTTAGAGGAGGTTATTCTCTTCCAACCGGTATGGTTTGGTGTGAGTTATTATGAAAATACGGTGTATTTGTTATGACTAACACAAGAACGATTCAAGTAATGCGGGTGAGGGGGGTTCGATATGAAATGTTCATCGATTCCCCCCTCCCCACCGCCAATGTGTTTAGAGGTGATTACAGGACAGGACGTAGTTTCCTTCCCGCAAGTCTCGTATGCTTTTAAGTATTTACATGCCTTTCATGGCTCGGGTCGTGTTCTATGGCGACTTCATGGGTACATCCTCTTTTTAGTTGATTTATTTCCTGTGGTTGTTCGTTATAAGTCATATATGAGCATACGTTTCATTATCAATAAATTGCTAGCCTTTGTGTACCATTTTGTCTGACAAGTCAGTTAACTGGTATTCTAATCATGCGAGATTCAAGGCTTGCGTACATAATATGTATTTATTAGGCGGACGCTTTATTGTATGTTATGGACCTAAAAAAAAATGTATTTTAGGGCGGTCCATGACGAGTCTGTTAATCATAGCTTGATCCATTTCTAAATCCAGGTTATTTAGTTTCAGTACTCATTTTAAATGGAAATCGAATGGAGATTTCTATGTATTTTGGTATTTTTGGAATCAATTGTACACCTGAACGGGGTTGCCTGTGGGATGCCTTGGAAGCGTGTTTACTCTCCAGAGACCGTTCATTGATATTCTTTTGAACAAGTGTATTTTGTATATATTTATCACCGGTTTTTGACCTATCTACGTATGCCAACTCCGTTATTCATTAAGAAGCGTGCAATTAATTACCGGGATCGCCGCTATAGCCTCAGCTTCTGAAGTGGCATGAAGCACCTATTTTATTAATAATTAATATCTGGGTGCCTGTTCGACGAAAATATATTGTCAATTGGTACCACTTTTACTGATTCCAGAGCGCTCCCCTCTTTGTTTTTGAAAAAGATTCCTTCAATAAGGGTGGGGGGGTAAATTTCTTTAAGTCTCCTCCGGCTTGATAGCATGTAAATGTAACTATGAGTGAAGCTGCTTTGTCTGTAGATTATATCGAATCCTGGATACAGCTTGATTTGTTATTGTATTTGGTGTGGTTTGTGGGGGTTAACCTTTCACTCTCGAATACGCCATCCTAATTTATGGGGCTTAGTTCAAACTAGCCTTTAAAATTGGGAACTTGTTACACCCAATTAGCATAGTCATTCATGCTAAGAATAAGGAATTACTGGAATTTGACTCCTTATTTATGATATGTCTTCTCTATTATTGTATAGAGAGACATACATGTAATTCCTTTTAAATTTAATTTCCTTTCACCTTGGATTGCAGGTTTAGGAACTATGTTGGTCCTCTAATTATGAAGTCCTAGGCCCTCCACCTTTTTACGATTCAGCTAGTCTGGGCCATTGGTTTATAGTATAAAAATATATGCTAGTCTGGGCCATTGGTTTATAGTATAAAAATATTACAAATTTAAAGTAATTTGTATATTTTTTATACTTCCCAATGGCCCAAGCGGGGATGGCCCTCCCATGAGTGGGCACTGCTACCTCCCCGCTGAGTTATTTTGTAGTAAGCTCATCTACAAAGAATGATGTTGACGCCAGTTTCGGTCACTTTCTGATGGCTGCGCATGCACGAAGGGTAAAAGTATGGATGACCAGATAGGACTTAATAACAGTTAGTTTGCACCAGCTAGTCTGGACCATTGGTAAGTATAAAAAATATACAAATTACTTCATTTTTACACTGTAAACCAATGGCCCAGAGTAGCTGGTGCTTAACTCAAAATAATTAAGGGCCAAACACAAATTTTGAATCCCCCAATCCCCCAAATTTGCTTGCAAAACCGAAAATTAAAAGTCCTCTCTGGCCCTCCATACATTTACTCTCCGCGCATGTTCAGACGCCAGTAAGTGACCAGAATTGGCGCCAACATCATTCTTTGTTTGGCCCTAAAAGTCATCAACAATGAAATGACATCTTTGCTTTAAAATCTCCTTTTTGAGGATGCCAGACACAAATCAATGCAAGAATTGGTGGATACAAGGCTGTTATTGGATGAAGGAAGTGTTCAACAGTGGTTTTGGACGTTCAGGGCTGTAACTTTACAATGTTTATAAAATTATTTTATGTTTCCCAATTTCAGGACATATGCCTGTCGTCATCATTTTTAAAAATGATATTCCACTGTTTGTTAAGTATTCCTTCCCTATCCTTCCATGAACCCTTCCTGTTAAACTCTTAAGCTTTTTGGCTAATTTTTATTGAAATTTTTTGTTAAATTTCTTGGGAGTTTAACATTTATTACAGAATATTATTCTGTTTATTCCCCAGGGTTATGTCCTCAACCTTGGGGTGTTAGGCCGTTTAGTCTTGCATCTTCTATCCGATGTATCGTTTTTTCTTCGTATGAAGATCTAGCTTTGCATTTGATAGTATTTCAATTGGTTCTGATTTTGGTCCTTTTGTGTGCCTGATGTCTTGTTTACATTGACGTTGTTTACATTATCAACGTCCTCATATATAGATAGTTTTTTATATTCTATCAATGTAATATACTGTAGGATACATGGATTATTACTCCGGTAGTGTAGCTAAAAAAAAATTTGGATTTTGTCCACACTTAGGCTCTATCGGGATGTCCTTGGGCTCTTCATGTTCCCTTTGCGAACTTGGGCGTTTTTCGGAATTTTTTTTTTGTTTACAAAAAATATTTTGAAAGTAATTATGATTGCTATTATGTATCTCAGTTATATATATATATTGTTGTGGAGTTTGGAGGACTGATATCGACCTTAGTTGATACACTCCTGCGGACTCTTGTCAGTCTTGTGTTGCACTGGGATGACTGATGTTGGAGTCGGGTGTCGCGGTACGTTGTTGGCGGTGAGGTTCTGAGGATCAGAGCCTCTTACCACATATTAATTCATTCTGTTAGTTTCTATTTCAGAGGAACATGAACATGGTGATGATATTCTGACACCCATCCAAGTGTGCTACCGTCGTTGCGCTCCGTGGATCATATAGAGCTAGCTGTAATGCTCATTATTGCAAGAGTTAGGGCCTTTGGTTAAAGGTTTTAATCTCTTGCAAGCAGCTAGCTCGACCAGTGAAGCGGTACTCCGTTCGTGGGTGCCGTGATGCTGGGTAAGTGTGTTGCGGTCTAAGAGGTGGATTGGGTAGAGCGAGCACTATAATATAAATAGCTCACCCAGCGACAACGGAAATAGGGAGACAGTCTGCAAGTTCTTCTACTCGGCGAGGTCTGACAGACCGCGAACGGGAGAGGCCCCCCTCTCTAATATAGCAACGTCTGGGGTCAGATGTTGTTTTGAGAAACTTGCACAAGCCAGAGCATATGTCCGCCCTCCACTCGGGACGCTCTGTTTAGTCTGCAGCCGTGGTCGGCTTCAGTCAAGGCTTCCTCCGCTATGTATCACAAGGCTGAAATGAAGTTTTCTGGTTGGAAACTTGCACGAGACGGAGCATATGTCCGCCCGCCGCTTGGGACGCTCCGTCTGCAGCCGGGGTCGGCTTCAGTCACAGCTTCCTCTGCTACATTATTTAAGCACACACGACCTCATCCTAGCTACCCGGCTTCGGATATCCAGCCTGTTGCACGATGAAGGAACCACTCTTCGCCTGTGAAGTCAGACCATCCGGTAGCTAGGGAGATGAGGCCTTGATCATCGGGAAGTCCAGGGAAAGGATCCGTTTCCGACACACCATCCCAAGAGCAGCATGTGGCTAAGGATTGGAAGAACGCTGCTCCTCAGGCCTCGATGACGGATTTGCTGTCGCAGATTGTGCAGCTAATCGCAGCATCCCAGCAAGTGCAGATGCAGTCTCCATCAGAATCTGAGCTGTCGGACGGTGCTGGGTCGGTCCAGTCGTCTGTTCGCGCAGATGCAATGGACCAAGATTTGCAACTGATTCTCTTTATCCGGACAAAGGAGGAAGTCCTTTCTTTTCTGGTTCAGTTTATGCAGGTGTCACAGGGCTTCAGCCATATAGACGACACCGTATTTATCCTCTTGAGTGCGAGGAAGAATGCAGTTTCTTATCTTCATCTTCCGTACACATACCGTTTTTTGGACCATGTTCATTTAAAAACGATCGGGGAAGATGTTAGAGAGTTCTTCTGCGTTTGGATGAGCAGGCCGGGGATCTAGAGGAATCCTTACCTGTATCATTCGCTATTTGCTCAGGCACAATTGAGATGGCAATTTCTTTAAATAGAGCAAATTTGAATGTTATGCCTTATGCAGATCACCTTACAAGAGCTGTGGCGCAACGTTTCAAGGGAAAGGAATTTGAGGACGTTCGTACATCTCTTAGAGTTCTTTCCAGGGCAATTATGTATACCCTGTATAACTCCGCCCGAACAGTTGCTAATCTGGAGTTAATCAGACGTGATGCTGCATTTGCGTCATCATCACTGATAAGATGACAAGGTGAAAAGCTCTCTCCGAGTCGGTCCATATTTTTATACTGTACCAATGACCCAGACTTAGCTGGTGCTAACTCTAACAAAACCAGGGCCAAACACAAATTTTGCCCCCCAATCCCCAAAATTTGCATCCAAAACAAAAAGAAATCATGTCCTAAAGGACCTCCATACTACGCCTCTACTGCGCATGCGCAGTGACGCAGACGTCCCGAAATTGGCGCCAATTATCATTCTCTGTTTGGCCCTTCATCAGTCAACATCTCACTGATCTTTGTGCTTGTAAATCTCAGTTTAAAGGATGCCAGACACGTAATTTTTGGAGAAAATGTGATTCTAAGGAGGATAGAAGGAGGAGAGGAAAAAGAAGTGACAAAAAATAATCAGGGCTGTACTTAAAATTTTTTGATGAAATTATGTTAAGTTGCCTATTTTCGAGGCATGGGCCTCTTGTTGTCATTCTTGCTAATTGTTGCACTGCTTATTCAGTGTTTCCTCTCCCCTAGCCTTCTAAAGTCCCCCCTTGCAATTCTCCCATGCTTTTGGCATATTTTTGAGAAATTTCATTTCTAAAATTTTCTGGGAGAGTTGCTTGGTTACAGAATGTTTTCTGTTATTTTCCCCATAGTTACGTTTTCACCCATGGGTGTATAACGTTTGTGTTCTGCATCTTCCATCTGATGTTCTACAGATTCTCCCCTGGGAGTCTCTGTTTTGCATCAGATAGAGTGTAATTGATGACTGATTCCGGGCCAGTTTTTTCAGTGCCTGGAGTCATGTTTTCTGGTGTTTTTACACTGTTTGTTTTCATTGGCAACAGCCTTTTTTGAGGGGGGCTGTTTGCCTTTGCTGTAGTTTATCTCACTATAAGATACATTTATATTATCCGAAAGTGTCTCATTAATTATTTAATATAAATTTAAAATTTTTGACCACACTTTGCCATCGGATCCATCGGGGCTCAATGTTACTTTTCAGCAACTTGGGCTTCGCTGAAAAAATATTTTTTCAAAATTATTTTGTTTTGCAATTGTTTTTTCATTTATTAATGGATCATGTTATTATGTATCTTTGTGTCAGGGGTTTTTGCGAGTAACTAGGACTTATTGTTGTTCTTTCACAATGAAGGGACGTTGTTCAAATTGTAATAGGAAGAAATCTTCCTCTGACTTTCATGATCATTGTATTAATTGTAGTCAGTGTTCTCGCATTAATCCCTGTCCTATATGTGAACCTTGGGATGAGAAACATTGGAAACGTGTGTCACGATATGTTGTTTCTGGAGAAAGAGCGATGCCGGCTCTTTCTGCGCAAGGTCACTCTACTCTCTCAGTTTCTATTTCAGAGGAACCAGAACAGGGTGATGTTTCCATGTTATCTTCTTCAAGTGTGCGTCCGTCGTCACAATTGAATTCAGAGCTAGCGGCAAAAGTGCTCATGGAGATTAGACAAATGTCGTCCGCTAGCTCGCCCGGTGTAGCGTCCATTCACCGAATGGTTCGGCAGCCGGGTTCGTCCGATGCGGTCCAAGAGGAAATTTTGGGTGATGCGAGCACTATAAACATAATAGATGCACACCCAGTGACGGCGGATAGTAAGCGAGAATGGAGGAAGCCTTTGAGTCCGGTTCCTAGCTCGTCCAGGTCCAGCCGGGCCGCGAGCGAGAGAGGCCCCTCTCTCGTACAACAACATCTGGGACCAGATGTTGTGGTACAAAATGTGTCTTTAGCGGAGCATACGTCCGTCGCTCGGGACGCTCCGTTGTATAAGCAGTCCGCAGAGACTGTTAAGGCTTCCTCTTCTCGTCAGCGCACACGACCGCACCTTGGCTGCTTGACCGCCGATATATTACCAGCTTCGCCGATCAAGGATTCTTCGGCGACCAGGTCACACCATCCGGCAGCCAGGGATTCGAGACCGATGGACTCCGGACGTTCGCATAGGAAAAGTATGCGGGAGCCATCTGATGCGGAGCTGCCCTCGGCGAAGCAGCGAAAGACTGCGCCTCCGCAGGTCTTGACGCCGGACATTCTTGTGCACATAGCACAGCTTATTGCAGCATCCCAGCAGCCGACAGAAACGGTGTCGGATCGAGAATTATCCGACGGCGCTGGGTCGGTACGCTCCGCCGAAGCATCGGGGGCGGACGACCGGGAACATCATGAGGTCCGACCGGATGGTGAAAGGGATACGGATGACTTGGAGCTATCCCTTTCGGAACAACATAAAGCTGCCGTGGACTTCATCCGGCACTTTCTCCCTCAAGTTGTTCCGTCGGGCCAGACTGCTGCGCTTCCGGACAAGAGAATTATAGCGTCATTGGACTCTGAATTTTTTGAGCGGTTCAGGGACATCGCTCCCGAGTTTCCGTCGCAGTCCAATAATGTTGCAAGAACATTTGAATTATTGAACGACGCTATATTTAAACTTGCTTCCAGGACGGGGAAAGCAGGTTTCTTGTCCGCTAATACTCTCAACCTGCCTTTCATTAATGCAAGGAATAAATTCGATACGGCAGGACAGGGTATACCGAGAGTTCCTCTGCGTATGGACGACGAGGCGGAAGACTTAGAGCTATCATTACCGTCGTCAGCTTCTATTCCAACCGCGGTGTTGGAAACAGCTATTGCGTCTAACAGAGCCAATTTAGATGCCTTATCTTACGCAGATCACCTTACTAAGGCGGTATCACTGCGCCTTCAGGGGAAAGAGTTTCAGGATATACATTCCTCTTTACGACTTCTTTCAAGGGCAGTAGCTTATTCCACGTGTAACTCCGCCCTTTCAGTGGCAAATCTGGAGTTGGTTAGACGTGACGCAGCCCTAGCTACATCCACACTAGTGGATTCTAAGGTGAAGAACTCTCTTAGAGTCGCTTCGGTCTCAGGAGAACTTCTCTTTGACGGCAAGCTTTCCGCTATTTATGATAAAATTACAAAGAAAGCTAAGGATTCTCTGTTGTTCAAATCTGCTCCTAAGAAGTCGGATACAGCAGACACGAATAAGACAGGCACTTCTGGGTCTAATGAGCCCAAGAGAGGTTCCTATAGAGGTTCCGGTGCGTCCTCTTGGTCTTATTCGAGAGACCGTCAGGATAGCGACTCTCGTTCGGGACGTCCTTCAGGCCGGGACAATCGGTCGGACGCCCCGAGGTCGACGGGGCGAGGTGCGAGTCGTGGGTGACGTCGTTTCTCCTACCGCAGGCCTTGCAGGTCCAGGAGGTGATGGCTTAAACCTCTATCGCGTTCCGGTTGGCGGAAGGTTGTCGAGCTTTTCACAAGAATGGACGACCCTTGGGGGAGAGGAGTGACTTCGGAAGGTCTAAAGATATCCTTCAAACGAAAGCCTCCATTAACTCGAAGTCCAAAGTGGACTCATCTTCCGTCAAATCCGCAGAAAAGAGACGCTCTGTTATCAGAGGTGCAGTCTCTTTTAATGAAGAACGCGGTAGAGGTCGTAGAAAACCAGGAATCTCCGGGATTCTACAGCCATCTGTTTCTGGTTCCGAAACCAGACGGGTCGTTCCGTCCAGTCATAGATTTGAGCTGGATAAACAAGCTGATCGTCGCTCCGAAGTTTGATATGGAGACGATTCGATCGGTCAGAGCGAGTATTCGGGTGAACGATTATGCAACGAGCATAGATCTCAAAGATGCGTACTTTCACGTCATGGTACATCCGACATTCCGAAAGTATCTACGCTTCACAGTCCTAGGAGTGGTGTATCAATTCCAGGCGATGTGCTTCGGATTGAATCTAGCACCCTGGGCTTTCACTCGGGTAATGAACTCGGTAATGATCTACTTCCGAGCTCATTCGTCTGCGGTAACGTCGGCCTACCTGGACGACATTCTTCAGAGGTACGGCAACGAGTTAACGCTTCAGAACGATGTTCAGAATCTTCTTCTATTGCTCCGACGTCTCGGTTTTATAGTAAACGAGGAGAAGTCGGATCTGGTGCCGTCCAAGTCATTCACTCATCTGGGAATGAGCTTCGAGACGCACAACAATCTCGTTCGTCTGCCGTTAACCAGAGCGAAATTAGTCAGTTGTTACGCTCGCTATTGTCTGCACGCAGACAAAGTCACGGCGAGAGAATTTATGAGACTGATAGGTCTGTGCGGAGCCGCCGCGGATCTCATTCCGATGGGGCGGTTACGCACACGTCCTCTTCAAATTTTCCTGACTCAGAATTGGAGTGTGAAAATTCATTCGCTCGATGTAGACGTTCTCTTGTCAGATCAAGTGAAACAAGAGATTCAGACTTGGGCAAACATTCAGTGGTTAACTCAGGGAGTTCCGCTGCAGTTGCCGGATCCGAGTTTTACCGTTATGACGGATGCCAGTCAAACAGGTTGGGGTGCATCATTAATCCCAACGGATTCGAGATGCCAGGGTCTTTGGGATCCGCAATTCCTGTGCAAGCACATAAACATCAAGGAAATGATGTCAATTTGGCTTGCGTTATGTCACTGGATGGACATTATTCACGATGCTCATGTCCAAATCCTATCCGACAATACGACAGTAGTGGCGTATATACGGAATCAGGGAGGCACTCATTCAGTTCCGTTGTTCAATCTAACGGAAAGAATCCTTCTGTTTGCGTTAGAACATCACGTTCTTCTTTCGGTCCGTCACATACCAGGTCGTCTGAATGTGCTAGCAGACTCCCTTTCACGAAAGGGTCGCTTGTTGCCGTCGGAGTGGACTCTCAACAAACAAGTATTCAATCAGATTTGCTACCAATGGGAACGGCCAATGATAGACTTATTTGCGACACATCTCAACAATCAGTTGCAGACGTATGTGTCTCCGTGTCCGGATCCAAGAGCATTTGCAGTAGACGCTCTGTCGATCCCTTGGGACGGAATGATAGGATATGCGTATCCTCCAGCGCCATTAATTCAACAAGTATTGCTAAAGATAAAACAATCTCAATGCAAGATTCTGTTGGTAGCATCTCTGTCGCCACAGAGACCGTGGATAAATCTACTCAGGTGTCTGTTGTGGGACCTACCGCGGAAGCTTCCTCCACGGGAGGATCTTCTTTCGCAGGGGAAACCGCGCCAACTCCATCACAACCCGCAAGGTCTCAACCTTCACGTTTTTCCGTTGTGCGGTCCTTCTTGCATGGCAAGCACTTTACAGGACGAGCAGTGGACGCGATTTCTAACTGTAGGAGGACCTCCTCTTCGCTAAACTATGCGGCTAAGTGGAAGGTTTTTCGTCGTTGGTGTAGGGATCATTCTGTAGATATATTCGATCCCTCTATACCAGACATTGCAAACTTTCTAGTATACTTGTTTGACGAAATCAAACTGCAGCCTGTTACTATAAAGGGTTATAGATCTATGTTATCTGATACCTATGCACATCATGATAGTTTACAAATTGGATCTAATGTCTCTTTATCGAAGTTGGTTAGAAACTTTTCGATAAATAGACCCAGAACTCTTAGATTAATTCCTAAGTGGAATTTAGCTTGGGTTCTTCTTAAATTGAAGGAAAAGCCATTTGAACCTCTTGGGACAGTAGATTTCAAATTCTTATCTTATAAGACAGCTTTTCTCTTAGCTTTCTCTTCTGCTAGAAGAGTCAGTGAGCTTCATGCACTATCGGTGGATGATTCTCATTATCGTAGTGTTGGGAACACTATCACCTTCACTACTAATGTGGGTTTTTTAGCTAAGAATCAGGCTCCTAATAAATATCCAGAACCTATTGTTATTAAGGCTCTTCCATCTTCAGACGGGCGTAGGCCTTTACTCTGTCCTGTTAGAGCATTATGTATCTATAAACAGAGATCTCAGTTTATCAGAAAGGGACGGAAACGTTTCTTTCTGTCTTTGATGCCTAATAGAAAGGATATTTCAGTCCATTCTATTGCTAGATGGATTCAGTTAACTATCTGTACTGCTTATGAAGATTTATCTTCTTCTCAGCAGTCTGTGCTTAAGATTTCTGCTCATGAAGTAAGAGCTCTTTCTACTTCCTGGGCTTATGCTTATAGTGTTGCTATTACAGATTTAATGAAGGCTGCTTATTGGTCTCAGCCATCCACATTTACGAATTTTTATCTCAGAAATATTGAGTCCATTTCTGGAGACCTGCATTGTTTAGGTCCGTTATCTGTTGCTCAGAATGTCGTCCACTAAACAGTTGCAACTATAGTTATGCAGGCTTTCTGTTCCGGCAGTGACTCCGTCCGGCTGCCCTCTTCGCTCTGGGCTATTTGACCCAGGGCAAGGGGAAGGGGGGGGGGGGGGGCGGGTGTTCCCTTAGGTCACCTGCTTTATAGTGAAAAGCAAGGGAATGCCTCCTCCAAGTCAGTATTTCTGAGTCGCTTCCGGGATGGTTTTAAAGTGTAATATTAATGTTTAAATTCATTCATGTCTTATTTTTAAAGTGTAGCTCGGTGTGAAGCATTTGTATATGTCAAGTGTCAAACGGGCTTTAATATACAATACTCGGACACTTTTAAATGACTATAAAGAGTCTCAATTCTCTGGACTACTTTATTTATTGGCTTGCTTTAAAAATAATTAGTATAAGGGTTATACTGGATGTTAATAGAGAACATGAATGTTATTGTGCTCAATTATTAAGGGTAGTGTATCTTTCTAATTTAATATTAAATAAGAAAGATACATGTAAAGCCTAATACTCCTTTTCTCCTTAAGGGGTTACCTCTTTACTGTGTAGTTGAGCTTATTGGATTTTCCTCTATGTCCTAGGCCCTCCAGCCTGTTTACTATTCAGCTAAGTCTGGGTCATTGGTACAGTATAAAAATGTTAAAAAATTTATAGTAATTTATATATTTTTTATACTTACCAATGACCCAGACGGGGATGGCCCTCCCTGGAGTTGGGAACTCTTGCCTCCCCGCTGAGTACATAGCGCTGACCAGGCACTGCCAGTAAGAATGATAATTGGCGCCAATTTCGGGACGTCTGCGTCACTGCGCATGCGCAGTAGAGGTGTAGTATGGAGGTCCTTTAGGACATGATTTCTTTTTGTTTTGGATGCAAATTTTGGGGACTGGGGGGCAAAATTTGTGTTTGGCCCTGGTTTTGTTAGAGTTAGCACCAGCTATGTCTGGGTCATTGGTAAGTATAAAAAATATATAAATTACTATAAATTTTTTAACTTTCCGGTCATTTTATTTTCGACGACTAGCTTTCGTTAGTCTATGAACAGGCTAAGAAAGCATCTAGTGCTCTCCTTTTGAAATTGGCGTATCAACGGCCCGCTTACGCAGACAAGAGTAAAGGAGGGCGTTCCAGACAAAAATTGTCAAAAGGAAGCTCCTCACAAGGGTACAAGAAACCCTCTTGTAATTACTCTGGAGGTCATCAGTATAGCGACTCGGGAAAGGGGCGTGGGTCTGATCGGGACTATATAGGTCAGATGCCCCTAGGCCGAGACGAGGTTTTACGTGGGGAGGACATGGTTCCTCCTCCCGTAAGCCTCGCAGGTCATATAGGTGATGGTTTAGACCTCTATTGCAGCCAGTTGGCGGAAGGTTCTCAAGCTATGCAGAAAACTGGATAGCAATCACGGAAGATCAGTGGGTGAGAAGTGTAGTCTCATACGGCTTACGGCTTTCATTCCAAGTTAAACCCCACTAACAAGTTGTCCATGTTGGAAAAATCTTCCATCACATTCTTGCATAAGAGAGTTTTTCCTACCGGAGGTATAAGCTCTCTTATCAAAGGAAGCTATACAGGTCATCGAGAATCAGGATTCTCAAGATTTTTACAGTCACCCGTTCCTCGTACCAAAGCCAGATGGCTCGTTCCTTCCGGTAGTAGACTTGAGCTGGATAACAAGTTTATTTATGGAAATCATTCAGTCAGTAAAAGCGAGCATTCGAGTGATCAACTATGCGGAAAGCATAGATCTAAGGATCTGTACTTTCATGTCCTGGTACATCCGGCATTCTAAAAGTACCTGCGGTTCGCCGTACAAGGGAAGGTGTATCAGTTCAAAACAATATGCTTTGGTCTGAATCTGGGCGTTTCACTCGAATAATGAACTTGGTAATGTCTTACTTACGAGCTCATTTGTCTGCGGTAATGTCGACTTACTTGGACGACCTTCTACAGGGACACGGCAACAGAATTATTCTTCAGAACGATGTTCAGAGTCTGCTTCTATTACTCCGACATCTCGGTTTCATCGTAAATGAGAAAAAGTCGGATCTAGCTCTGTACAAGTCGTCTATTCACTTGAGATTGAGCTTTGAGACTCACAACAATCTGGTTTGTCAGCCGTTATCCAGAGCAAAGTTAGTCAGTTGTTATGCTCGCTTTTGTATACACTCAGACGCATTAATAGTGAGGAAATATCACGCGACTGTTGGACTTGTGCAGAGTGGCTGTGGATCTCATTCCGATGGGCCATCTGCGCGCACGTCCCCTCCAGATATTCTTTACTCAGAACTGGAGTGTGAAGATGCTTTCGCTTGAACCAGTATTGTTTTAACGGAACTAGTAAAACAAGGGTTCAAATTAGGCAGATACTCAGTGGTTAACTCAGAGAGTTTTCACGATTATGACAATAAATTCCAGTAACAACACTCCTCGACGTGTACTATCCGATATCTATGACAGTATAAACGTGTGGGTATACGAGTCAGACTGGTTGGGGCGCGACCCTAAGTCCTGCAGTCTTGAAGTGTCAGGGTCTTTGGGAGAAACACATAAACATCAACGAGATGATGTTAATTATAGCTATTATTCACATAATAATGGATGTCCGTGTTCGACAGTAGTAACGTACATCGGGAACTAGGGCGGCACCCATTCATTTCCGTTATGCCAACTAACTTCAGTAGATTATGCTTAAGATCAAACAGTCTCGTTATGAATCCTACTAGTAGCACCTCTGTCATCACAGAAACCTTGGATCAGTCTTCTCAAGTGTCTGTTATGGGACCTTCCCCGGAAACTTCCTCCACGAGAGGACCTTCTTTATCAGAGGAAGTTTTTGTTCTTCATGTCCTTATCCACCCATAGTGGCATAATGGAGTCGGTTAGACGTGAGGGAACCATTGTGGTTCCTATATTATGTTATGTCTAACACAAGAACGATTAAGTAATGTGGGTGAGGAGGGTTCGATATGACTTCTCTATTACTGTATAGAGAGAAATACATGTAATTCTTAATAATTTTAATTTTCTTTCACCTTGGATTACAGGATTGGAACTATGTTGATCTCCTAATTCTGAAGTCCTAGGCCCTCCACCTTTTTATGATTCAGCTAGTCTGGGCCATTGGTTTACAGTGTAAAAATATTATAAATTCATAGTAATTTGTATATTTTTTTTATACTAACCAATGGCCCAGACGGCGACGGCCCTTCCATGAGTGGGCACTCATACCTCCCCGCTGAATTTTTATGTAGTACTCTCTTCTACAAAGAATGATGTTGCCGCCAATTCCGGTCACTTCCTGACGTCTGCGTATGCATAGAGAGTAAATGTATGCAGGGCCAGATAGGACTTTTAATTTTCGGTTTTGCAAGCAAATTTTGGGGATTGGGGGGGGGGGGGGGGGTCAAAATTTGTGTTTGGCCCTTAATAACTTTGAGTTATGCACCAGCTACCCTGGGCCATTGGTAAGTATAAATAATATACAAATTAGGCCTAAAAAAATAAAAAATCTGTTTCTCAGGCCTTCCCACATGGTCCTTTTGGCTGCCGCATGCTCTCTTTTTATAACCAATTTAAACTTTAAAAAAATTAAAATTAAATGGTTTATGTCTGATATTTTACCCAAGTTAAAAAAATTGATGAATTTGTCCCTTGACTGCAAGAAGGCTTTGCAATGCTTTAGCATTGCAAAGCCTTCTTGCACTCAAGGGATGAAATACACCACCACCCATGCTATTCTTTAGATTATGAGGCCTAAAACTTGAACCAAGAACATGAACTATTGATGACTAAGAAGTAATTACTGAAATAAAAAATAAAATGAAAAACCGCTCGCCCGCATGCAATTTCACAAATAATGGCCTGAGAAACAGAAGAGCTACTTTGTGTGGCCTTATTATGAATTTATAATGTTTCTTGTCCGGTCTGTAGCATTTTAATGGAGTGCGAGATCAAGATAGACATGATGTGTCTGCTATAAAGCTGAATATCAAGCAAGACTCCCACCTCCTCTCTTTCATTCCCATCCTGCCCCTAAAGCAATATATATATATCGGCATATAATGTCCCATTTGAAAGTCTCCTTGTAAATTATGTTATTGATGAAATTGTAGAAAAGAATTCATCTAAAACAATAAAGACTATGTCTTAGGGCTTGAATTTTGATGAAAATGCCTAAAGCTAAACTAAACTAAAAGAAATATGGTATTAAACTTTTGTGTGTTAATTGCTATGTCCGGTGATTTTCATAAAACTCCTTGATTAGGTCCACTTATGGTTATGATACATAGATGTGATTATTATAAACTTTCCTTGAAATGACCAATGATAAAAATCTACCCATTCAGCATTACATTGAAAGCGCCATATGGTTTCTGACAAAATTAAAACAAATATCGAACTACCAAATGACCACACACTTCTCTTAAATGCAGTATTCATGGATCTGCTGGTCACTGTCAATAATTTCTATGTATACATTTGATTGGAATTATAAAAAAACAGTTGTATAATATACTTCACCAATAACATTTTCAAGACAGTAGGCCAAGATTTGGGGCTTTCAGTATCAATACACAAAACTCACTATGATATTTAATAAATATAGCATCGCTTTGAGTTGACAATGCCAAAATAGTGGTCCTCGAGGAGAGGATAGTCCCGACGCATAGCGGAGGGACTATTCTTTTCTCGAGGACCACTATTTTGGCATAGTCAACGAAAAGTCATGCTATATTTATTATATTAGATGTGGGGAGGGGGGGGGGGGGGGGGGTGGGGGGTTCTTCATCAGTCATATATGCAAGATAATATTCTTATTCAAAGCCAAAGAGAAAAGAAAATGGCATTTTCAAGACAGTAGGCCAAGATTTGGGGCTTTCAGTATCAATACACAAAACTCACTATGATATTTAATAAATATAGCATCGCTTTGAGTTGACAATGCCAAAATAGTGGTCCTCGAGGAGAGGATAGTCCCGACGCATAGCGGAGGGACTATTCTTTTCTCGAGGACCACTATTTTGGCATAGTCAACGAAAAGTCATGCTATATTTATTATATTAGATGTGGGGAGGGGGGGTTCTTCATCAGTCATATATGCAAGATAATATTCTTATTCAAAGCCAAAGAGAAAAGAAAATGGTTCAGGGTTTAAACGGGTAAACTAAGTTAATTCTGCCACTCATAGTTCTGGGATAGAGAGGTAGAGAACCAAAACCCCAAGAAACACAATACCATCATTCCATTAACCCCCCCCCCCCCCCCCCCCATCCCATTAATTCTACCCGAAATCCAGCTACGGTAAAAACTTTGGCGAAAGATACGATACACATATTTTTATTTCTCCAAAGTAAATGTAATAATGTATATGGGACGAGATGCCTTTTAAAGTATTTATGCTTCAATGGAATCTTCTAAGCGAATTCGAATGTTATTATTTATAACCGTGCACTATTACCGTGCACTATTCTTTTTAAAAAAATGATAGTAGGTCTGTGCGATTTCGTTGACGAACTATCGGAAAATAGGATGTTTCTGTTCAACCAATCAGAACGTGGGAAAGTCATGTGACATCTAATATTCATTAATATTCATGGCCTTCAACACCAACAGTGAAATATTGTATTTGTAAAATGTTCATCAGTTTATCAAATGTGGTTTCCTTTGCTTAAATTGAACTTGCCACTTGCTCTGAATTTATACTGTGCAATATATTTATTAGGGCTGTCACGATTTTTTAATTTAGGAATCGATTAATCGTCGCAAATAATCGATAATAATCGATTAATCGTACCTAGATACCCCCCCTCTCTTTGAAGTTGTTAAAAATGAAGTTCAAGTCAGCTGACCTACCTCAAGTAAACAACGAGGACGATCCTCTTTTAGGTACATTCAAAGCTTTGATGTTCTGAACTTTTGAACCGTCTGTGTAATAATCAAGACCGGTCGGCAGTTGCGAAGTTCGCAACTGCCGACCGGTCTTGATTATTACACTGACGGTTCAAAAGTTCAGAACATCAAAGCTTTGAATGTACCTAAAAGACAAATGCTTCTAACAGCTTCTTGAGGTTTAACGTGGACGTTCTTGACTTTTTACCTTTTGAAAAAATAGTTTTTTCATCAATTTTTTTTTTAATTATTAAACGTCTGAAACGGAATAAAATTTACCGATTCTTCGACAACGAAAAATACTAATCGATTTCGACGTGATCGATCGACAATCGATTAATCAATTAATCATGACAGCCCTAATATTTATTTCTGCACATAATTTAGAAAGCTTGACCTCCAAAATAGGTTTCAAATTCACAGTTTAAGTCGGATGGAAATGTAGGGTTACAATGAACTAAATGAGCGACTTTACTCGATAAAATTTTCAGGGTCTGCATATTTCTTTAGGGTCGGTCGGGTTCCCCTAAATACAGGTATTTTGGGGGTGGGGGTGCGCTGACATTTTACAATATTACACCCTTGACAATTTCTTTGCTGATGGTGTGCATTGCTACCAAGGCATTTTTCTCATGGTGAGGGTGTGGCCAGAGGGGTGGCACTGCCAATGCTTTTCAACTGTATATCCAGGACTCTTGAGTGCAATTTTCATTATGTTCTCATGGCTCACTTAATGGCTCACTGCACTGCTTATGTATAATCTCATAATAAAAAAAAAAAAAGTAAACTCTTTTTTTAAAAAAAATGAGTAGAAACCGAAACCATGGAAAAATTTCATAACCTCCCAACACTGTCAGGATGACATCGAAAGGGGGAATTTTACATGTGATATTGCCATAATCCATCAACCATTAAGTCTTTCAACCAGAGCAACACTGGTATTCTCTCCTACATTTATAGAAATAGTGAGTTGAAATTTGGCGCTGGAACTGAAATTTGGTACCTATTCCATCATATGTAGAAATTAGGTTATCAAATAAAAAATGTTGTATTCTGTCCTACAGTACAGTGGACTGGTCGTATTCCACGTGTGGAAAGTGAAGTCTATACATGCGTTTACCAGGTAATAAAAATCATCATCAGCAAAAATTTAATTACTGAAGCACCGGATTGTTAAATCTTTGATGATTATCCCTATAATTAGTGTTTGGAATCTAATGTTATTGCATTCGCTTTCATGGAAATATTGCCCACCTGTGGAAAGTGACCAGTCCATGGCGGCTGAACTGTGTGTGAAAAATAAGTTATACAGTGGGGCTTACTTAATTATTTATTTATTGATGTTTAAGGTCACATATTTATGCACAATGGCTAATCATGACCGTGACAGTTTTACGGGTGGAGGAAGCCGGAGTACCCGGAGAGAACCACCGAGCAACGACGAGCAGCTGCCAGCTCCCCAACATCGTAAGTCCACACTGCAGCACAGGCAGGGTTAGATTGGTTGAAGACATGCGTACCATCGACGTGCAGTACGCCTTAGTACACGGCGTCATCGTGCCCCCACATGGGCAATGGGGGTGAAGTGTCTTGCCCAAGGACACAACGTGGTTGCTGCAGGTGGGATTCGAAAGCTTACTTAATTGGATATCTCTTAATTCTATATCTCTGTTAATTGAATATAATTTTTAAACACAAAACCATTTACCATACCTTCAATACATATTTGATCTGTTAATTGCATATGGGTTGTAGAGTAAACTCCTGTTAATTGTATATAAATTTTTGTAATATGTTGAAAAAATTACTGTGACACTTACCAAATTCCCCTTATTTATCAACCTTTTTGGCCTCACTACATCCAATACAGACATTTATTCTATTATATCTTGTTTGACAGAGCTCTGTGAGCTCTGTCAAACAAGATATAATAGAATAAATGCTCAGTTTACCTCCAGAACACAGGAAACTGACCAAATCCCTGTTAATTGTATACTCCTGTTAAATGAATAATTTTCACTGGCAAAATGGATATTCAATTAAGAGGATTCCACTGTACAAAATTACAGTGTCATTCCACAAATGCTCATTTTATGCTTGTTATAGTCAGAAAAGTCGGCAGGTGATATGAGAGTCATTAGACTATCTTGGTCAAACAAAATTTACCTTTTACCTAACAAAATGTTTAAAACCAGCCAGTGAAGAGTTCAGAATTCTCTTAAGATGTGACAGACCAAACTTCAGGGAGCAGAAGAATCTTCACATGGTATTCACATGCAAGCCACTTGCAACATCATCAACCAAGAGGACTAGAATATGAAACGATGACACCATCAAGTCTGTCTCTTTTAAATTTACAGGAGTGTGACTAACGCCCTCCTGTGTAGAGATGGGCAGTATTGGAATTTTGAGTTTGGTATCAGTTTTTGGTATTTTTTTTTTTGATACCTCAGCATCGGTTCGGTATTCTGTATCTGACTTGACTGAGATTTGCTGATTGTACAAGAGAGGAATTCACATCAGGAAAAACAGAATAAGTTGTAGTATCTTTCAAGCACAAAGCTATAAATGACACAGCCAATGAGCTCAACAGTGGCATTCATTTACGATCACAAATCATTTCTACAGTAATTGTGTGACTTGTTCTAAATGCACCTTAATGTTTAAAGACCTATTCGAGGCTTTTGCGATCTCAGAGCATGTGCCCTGACCATGCCATCTTTAGGATATAGGCTTTTCTCCAATACCATCCATTGTGAGCTGATAACTGTCAAAGGTCTTTCCCTGGCTTTGTCAAACTATGACGTTTCAGAACAGGTTCTTTAACTGGTTACATGCTAGAAGCCACTATCATGGCTCTGTTGAAAAGTGCTGAAAGCCACAATAGTGGCTTTACACTGTGTGCATTAGCTTGACGTTTGTTCAGCAGTAGTATAAAAAATGTTTATACAAAATTGTTTTGTTACAATTTATTGGAGAGTGCCAATCTTGAGATCCACCAGGCTGAGTGCTTTGAGTGCCAATCTTGAGATCCACCAGTCTGAGTGCTTTCACATTTGGAATACAACATCCTAGGGCTTTGGGGAGGGGTGGGGGTGGGGGGTGTGCTTGTCCACAGCTGATAGAATTAGAAGCAGGAAGATCCATGATAATAATCATCTGACATGGACACTAGACTTATGAATAACCTTATACTTCAATCCTCTGTAGTGTTGTTGAATCATGACTAACTGAATGTGACCACACATACTTCTTTGAACCATTTTGTCAGGTGAGCATTTAAGGCCCCTTGGGGCCTTTTGTTAAAGTAAAATAGTCTTGTGTACAGTGTTTAGCATTGGACAGTTTAAAAGAATTTACATGTCAAAATTACTTTTTAACCTGACTGTTTACAGTAGGGCTATAGTCTTGGCTTTGCATCTGTCTGTCCATCCATCTCTTAAGTCTGTTCATCTGTAAACAATTTGTACCTGAGGTTAAAGCCTTTTAGGTTAAAGTATTTTTGAAGTGGGGTAAAAAAAATTTTATCGTCTTATTATTCCAAATTTAATCATCCTTATATGTTTTCAACCATTTTCTGGAACATTTGTCCCTATTTGGCTGTAAAATAGACTAATCATTTTCTGATTAAATTCATACTAAGGCCTGAAAAAAATAAAAATCTGTTTCTCAGGCCCTCCCGCATGGTCCTTTTGGCTGCTGCATGCTCTCTTTTTATAACCAATTCAAACTTTAAAAAATCAAAATCAAATGGTTTATGTCTGATATTTTACCCATGTTAATAAAATTGTCCCTTGAGTGCAAGAAGGCTTTGCAATGCTTTAGCATTGCAAAGCCTTCTTGCACTTAAGGGATGTAATACACCACTACCCATGCTATTCTATAGGTTATGAGGCCTAAAACATAAAACAAACCAAGAACATGAACTTTTTAATGGTAAAGAAATAACTACAAAAATAAAAAATAAAATAAAAAAAAACACCCGCCCGCATGCAATTTTACAAAAAAATTGCCTGAGAAACAGAAGATCTACTTTGTGAGGCCTAAACAGTTTTTTCTAAGAAAGTAAATTTCTTGTTGAAGTCGTTATGTGACCGAAAAATGATTTTAGCCCCCAATCAAAATAAGAACAACTCAGTTTAAAATTGGGTTGAGTTATCCTTCAAAAATTTATTATTGGGGTTTATGACACTTTTGACAGCCACTGTCATTTTGTGTTGGACAGTTTTATGGATGTAGGAAGCAAGCAACTGTCAAACTCCCCAACATACTAACTCTTACAAGCAGGGTTAGCATTGGTTGAAGACAAGTGCACCATCGACATGCAGTAATCCTCAGTACACAGCACCACCGTGCCCCCACATGGTCAATCAGGATTAAGTGCATTCCCCAAGGACACAATGCAATTACCCCTGGCAGGGATCAAACTGTGAATCATTTGGTTTGAAGCTTTATGCTGTAACCACTGAACCAACACTCTCCAGGGTTTAGTTATAATTGTCTTTGTCTTACAGGGAGTGCATCATTTCCAACAATGGCATGGTAAGGCCTGGTTGTGGTATCATACCAAAATACGGCCGTCAACTAAAGAATTTCTTGAAAGAATTTCAGAATACTATGAGCTACACATATGTACTTTTGGGGTCAGAATGTATGCTCACACAATTGCCAAAATAATTGATCCAGAAGGGAAATATTTCTCTCACAGAATACTGTCAAGAGATGAATGCTTTAATGCACAGTCAAAGGTTGCAAATTTAAAGTAAGTTTATTTATTTATTTATTTATTTATTTATTTATTTATTTATTTATTTATTTATTTATTTATTGGGGTTTAAGGACACTTTCTACAGATAGGGTCACCTTGTGGTGGAATTTTTATGGGTGGATGAAGTTGGAGTACCCAGAGAGAACCTCAGAGCAATGCCTTAGTACAACCCCCCCCCCCCCCCCACCCCTCCCCTCCCACACACATGTAGGCAATCAGGATTAAGTGTTTTGCCCAAGGACACAATGCAATTGTTCCCGGCGGGGTTCACATTGTGGATCTTTTGGTTTGAAGTCCAATGCTGTAACCACTGAGCTACTGTGCTCCCGGCAATTGGAGTAAAGATATTTATTGAAGATCCAGTAACGTTTGTGAATGAAAAATCGTTACTGTATTGCCTTTTAGGTGTAAAGGCATGCATGTAAACAAAAAGATTGTTCCCTCAATTTGTACTGGTGCTGACGGTCCTTGAAAATTGTTGTCAAACACCTTGAAAAGTGCTGAAATAGTTCTTAAATTTCTCCAATATTAGTGAGAACCCTTTGGGGAAAGGATTAGTGGATCAGTGTTCATGCTGTTGGGTGCCAATTGTGCCAATTGCACTAACATATATATATTAAAATATATATATATATTAAAATCACTTGAGACCTACCAAAAGTATATTTTTGGTCCCAACTGCTATATTTTTGGTGCCAAACGAAATTTAACTTGTGGTTTATTATTTTAGTTCATTGTTTTCGATAAAATCACTGTCTAATGGCATAGATGAGACAGAATTCCCTGTCAAGTAATCTTTTGATAACAGCTAAGTATCATATGTTTGTTAACAGTTTATCCATTCAGTCTGATTCTTATCAAAACATTTCTTTTAGGGCTGTCACGATTTTTTAATTTAGGAATTGATTAATCAACGCAAATAATCAATAATAATCAATTAATCGTACCTAGATGACCCCCCCCCCCCCCCCCCCTTCTCCTCTCTGAAGTCGATAAAAAATGAAGTTCAAGTCAGTTGACCTACCTCCAGTAAACAACGAAGACGATCCTCTTTTTGGTACATTTAAAGCATTGATGTTCTGAATTTTTGAACCGTCAGTGCAATAATCAAGACCGGTCGGCAGTTGCGAATGTCGCAACTGCCGACCAGTCTTGATTATTGCACTGGCGGTTCAAAACTTCAGAACATCAAAGCTTTGATGAATGTACCTGAAAGACAATTGCTTCCAACGGCTTCTTGGGGGTTAACATCAATGTTCTTAACTCTTTACCTTTAGAAACAATAGTTTTTTCATCAAATTTTCTTTTAATTATTAAACGTCTAAAGCGGGATACAATTTACCGATTATTCGACAACGAAAAATACTAATCAATTTCGCCGTGACTGATCAACAATCAATTAATCGCGACAGTCCTAATTTCTTTGTTACTTATTATTTCTTTATCGCTTCTTTATCGCTTAATCTTTTTTACAATCCATCTGGAAGATAATAAATTTCATTATACACTAAACGATAAATTGTCGAAGAAATTGCGGAAAGATAAAAATCGTATCCCCCACTGTGAAGATATAGAAATTCACTTTCATGGTATCAATCAAAATGGCGGCTTTCAAAGCATCACTTCAGGGTGAATATGAGTCAAATTATCACTGGAAATGATCAATTTGTTCTAAAAACGTATAATGAAAAGTAAATCTAGTGTTTTTGAGTGGATACCGATCATTTCCAGCAATAATTCAACACATATTCATCTTGAATTGATGCATGAAACCCGCTAGTTCAAACATGGCCTGAAAGTCTGTAATATAAGTTTTTGGTTTGGTACGTCCTTTCAAAGGATGTACCAAACCAAAAACTAATATTACAGACTTTCAGGTCATGTTTGGACTAGAAACCCGCCAGCTAAATCAGATTGCAAGACGCTATCTGTTCCGAAAATCGATCAAATCACTTCTGCGTATCAATGATTTAGTGCACTGTTTACTTTCATGCATCAATTCAAGGTTGAAATGAGTGGAATTATCAGATTCTTATAAAAAGTGTATAATAAAAAGAAAATCTAGTGTTTTTGAGTGGATACCGAAAATTATCTCACTTGTGACTGAGGCAAATGGTCATTTTTCGCTTGCGCAAAATAAACTCTCATGAGATAATTTTCGGTATCCACTCAGAAACACTAGAGATCCTCTATATTTGCTACTAGTTTATTTGGAGTGAATAAACAGTGAGTAAATAATAATCCTGAAATTATTTTGTAAACGTTAATAAAAATCGTTTACTTTTTTATTAGCTCAACTTTGACATAGTCAAATTTGAGGTTATGCCATGGCCCATCCGTCTGTCTGTCCATCCATCAACAATTCAATACAGCTCGAGCTAGAGGCCGCATTTATGAACCGATCTTTACAAAACTTTGTGGGTACCTTTGTTATCACCGTGGGGATGAGAACGAGTGTTTTGGGTGTGGGAGGGGGGGGGGGTGGGGGTCCGAAATTCAAGATGACCACTTCTGTATGAAAGTTCTGATTTGAATAAATTTTTGTATGAATGTTTAGTAACATGGAATACATCACATACAATACAGTGTTTTTTTTCTCTTGTGCAGAAATTATGCAAATTAGATGAACTTTGATTTATTCAGTGCTACTTATACACATTAAGTACACATGTTAATACAGCTCGGGCTAGGGGCTGTATTTATGAACCGATCTTCACAAAACTTCTTGGGTACCTTTGTTATCACCTTGGGACGAGAACGAGTGTTTTTGGGTGCGGTTTGAAATTCAAGATGGCTGCTGGTGGCCATTTTGTACCAAAATTAGGTACAATCAGTTTTTTGTACAGAACTTCTGTATGAAGGTTCTGATTTGAATAAATTTTTGAATGAATGTTTAGTAACATGGAATACATCGCATATAATTCGTTTTTTTGTCTTGTGCAGAAATTATGCAAATTAGATGAACTTTGCTTTATTCAGTGCTTACTTATACACAGTAAGTGCACAAGTCAGTACGGCTTGAGCTAGAGGCTGTATTTATGGACTGATCTTCAGGAAACTTCTTGGGTACCTTTGTTGTCACCTTGGGATGAGAATGAGTGTTTTTTGGTGCGGTCCAAAATAGCTGCCGGCGGCCATTTTATACCAAAATTAGGTGCAATCAGTTTTTTGTACAGAACTTCTATATGAAGGTTCTGATTTGAATAAATTTTTGTATGAATGTTTAGTAACATGGAATACATCACATATAATACAGGTTTTTTTCTCGTGCATAAATTATGCAAATTAGATGAACTTTGATTTATTCAGTGCTACTTATTCACATTAAGTACACATGTTAATACGGTTCGGGCTAGGGGCTGTATTTATGAACCGATCTTCATGAAACTTCTTGGGTACCTTTGTTATCACCTTGGAATGAGAATGAGTGTTTTTGGGTGCGGTCCGAAATTTCAAGATAGCCACCTGTGGCCAATTAGACAAACTTTGATTTATTCAGTGCTACTTATACACAGTAAGTGCACATTTTAATATGGCTCTGGCTAGAGGCATCTAACTGTCACCTACCTTTACAATACTTTACCTATACATTTGTTACAGGCTACGGACATTATTTATGTACAGACCTTTACAATACTTTACATGTACCTTTGTTGTCAGGTCATTACCTAGATGTGTGTCATTGCTGTGTCACATACTATACATGTACATGTCTTACACAAGTTGAGCCACAGTGTCATTGACACTTTCATTATCAATATTTTTATCTTTTCTGGAGGGTTTTTTGCAACTAATATACTTAAAAAAGTCAGGTAACACCAGACATGTTAACCTCCCAAAATTTTTTTCAGGGAGATTGAAGAAAATTTTCAGGGAGATGACATGATTTTCAGGGAGATTTTTTTTTGCGCGTAGAAACCATGTGTGGATCAATCAGTTTTAAATATAAATTAATACCAAATACCCCCTCCCCCACACACACACATAACAGGAAACAGCCCAACAACAATACATCAAAGGAACATACGTCAACGTTCTACGAACTGGTGGTGAGTGACCCAGACCTGTTAACCTCTGGAGGTGACTGTCAGTGAGATTTTGATGAGCTCCCAGTGAGACTCGGATGCTTGTCAGTGAGATTTTTGCACGTGGGCAGCATATCAATAATTTCCATGTTACCCCCCCCCCCCCCCCCCCCCCTCACACACACATACATTAAACATTCCACCCTAATGTGTTTTATTTGAACAATTTGTCCTTTCAAAAGCCAAACCATAGAAATATGGAGAAAAACAGAAATCAGAAATATGGATGTGGTCATGTGCCAATATCTGAGCTTGTTCCAATGACATCCATATTTCAATGGTTTTATGTACAAAATGTTTGGAGATATTTTCGACCTTTTCAGCACTATATCAGTTATGGTGCTGTGTTGAAAGTTTTGGATCCATTTGGGTAATTATGGGTACTTGCGGCGACCTGCAATAACCTGCAACGATCTGTGGTGTTTAGGCACACCCCAGAGCCCGGTTGTTGTGTTAATGCGATCTTCCAAAGCCCAGCGCCCCACCTAACCACACCGGTTACTCACTGGAAGTAGTTGGTCATTTACGAAGGGGATTTGGAATGAGGTGATCATTTTTCAGTGAAACATGAAAATTATGCCACAGCCAGCCCAGGACGAAACATCTCGGGGATATTTTGTTGTCCATTTATCACTACGAATGAAAAAACGTGCAAGTGCCGTAAATTACCAACTTTTTAGAGATTTTTTTCACCAAAAACATAATATTTTTATACTGTACCAATGACCCAGACATAGCTGGTGCTAACTCTTAAAATATAGGGCCAAACACAAATTTTGCCCCCCAATCCCCAAAATTTGCATCTAAAACTAAAGAAAACATGTCCTGAGAGGCCCTCCACACTTCGCCCCTACTGCGCATGCGCAGTGTCAAGGACGTTCCGAAATTGGCGCCATTTATCATTCTAAGTTTGGCCCTTCATCAGTTAACATCTGACTGATCTTTGTGCTTTTAAATCTCAGTTTAAATGATGCCAGACACATAAATATTAGTGAAATGGTGATTCTAAGGAGGATAGAAAAGGAGGAGAGGAAAAGAATGTGTGACAGAATATTATCAGGGCTGTAACTTAAAATTTTTTAATGAAATTATGTTAAGTTACCTATTTTCAAGGCAGCAGCCATTTTGTTGTCATTCTGACTATTTAGTTACACTGTTTTTACAAGTATTTTTCCTCTCTCCCTGTCCTTTAAGTTCCCCCTTGCTATTCTCCCATGCTTTTGGCATAATTTCTGTAATTATTATTACTAAAATTTCTTGGGAGTTTAGCTGAATAACAGAATGAATTCTGTTCTTTCCCCATGTTTACGTCTTCACCTACGGGTGGTTAGGCGTTGTGTTCTGCATCTACCATCTGATGTTCTGCAGTTTCTTCCCTGGAAGTCTCTGTTTTGCATCAGATGGTGTATTTTTGGTAACTGATTTCGGGCCTGGGTGCCTGGAGTCTTATTTTAGTGTTTTTACACTCATTGTTTACATTTACAACAGCCCTCTGTGTGAGGGGGGGATTTCTAAATAATAATATCTTTATGTTATTTCAATCATAACTAGATACATTATTATTGTTCGTAAGTGTTGAATAAATTGTTTAAAATATTTTTAAAATTTTTGTCCACACTTAGGCTTGGGATCCATTGGGGCTCAACGTTACTTTTCAGAAACTTGGGCTGTTCTGAAAAAATATTTTTTCAAAATATTTTGATTTCAATTATTTTTTCTATATTAATGGATCATATTATTATTATGTATTTTGATTGCCAGGGGTTAGTGCGAGTACCAGGACTTGTTTTCTTTTCACATTGAAAGGATATTGATCTATTGTTTTAAGAGGAAGTCTTCCTCTGACCTTATTATCATTCTATATGTGGTCAGTGTACTCGCATTAACTCCGGTTCTGTATCGTATGATTTCGATGACAATATGGGAAGCGTATGTCACGGTATGTTGTTGGGGATTTGGACACTCCGGTCCTTTCCCCGCAGGGTCACTCTACTTTATCAATTTCTATTTCAGACGATCAAGATTAGGGTGATGTATCTGTGATGTCTTCCAACAGTGTGCCTCCGTCGTCACAATTAATGAAGGGCTAGCGGAAAAGTGCTCATGTAATACGCCAATTGCCTAAGAGGACCCTAGTAGGTTCGACGGCCTTTGACGTCCGCTAGCTCGCCCGGTGTAGCGTCCATTCACCGAATGGTTCGGCAGCCGGGTTCGTCCGTTGCGGTCTAGAAGGAATTTTGGGGTGATGCGAGCACTATAAAATTAACTTAATGCACACCCAGTGACGGCGGATCGGAGGGAGAACGGAGGAAGCCTTTTAGTCCGGTTCATAGCTCGTTCCGGTCCTTCCGGACGGCAAGCGAGAGAGGCCCCTCTCTCGTTCAACAACATCTGGCCCCAGATGTTGTGGTACAAATGTGTCGTTAGCGGAGCATACGTCCGTCGCTCGGGACGCTCCGTTGTATAGGCAGTCCGCTGAGACTGCTAAGGCTTCCTCTTCTCGTCAGCGCACACGACCGCACCTTGGCTGCGTGACCGCCGATATATTACCAGCTTCGCCGATCAAGGATTCTTCGGCGACCAGGTCACACCATCCGGCAGCCAGGGATTCGAGACCGATGGACTCCGGACGTTCGCATAGGAAAAGTATGCGGGAGCCATCTGATGCGGAGCTGCCCTCGGCGAAGCAGCGATAGACTGCGCCTCCGCAGGTCTCGACGCCGGACATTCTTGTGCACATAGCACAGCTTATCGCAGCATCCCAGCAGCCGACAGAAACGGTGTCGGATCGAGAATTATCCGACAGCGCTGGGTCGGTAGCCGGGGACTCGAGGCCTGCAGACTCCGGACGTTCGCATAGGAAGTATGCGGGAGTCAACGTACACGGAGCTTCCAGCGGCAATGCATCGTAAGTCCGCTACTGCACAGGCCTCGGGAACGGACGTGCTTTCCTTAATAGCACAGTTTATCGCAGCATCCCAGCATCAACTGAATCTGTCGCATATATTTTATCCGACGATGCTGGGTCGGGACGCTCCGCGGAAGCGGGTACGGACGTCCGAAAGTTTCATCCGGTCCGACGGGATACCGAAAGGGATTCGGTGGATTTCAAGCTTTCCCTTTCGGAACAACATATGCTGCGATGCCGGATAAGAAACTGATAGCGTCGGTGGACTTAGAAATTTTTGGTTCGGTTCAGGGACATCGTCCCTCAGTTCCGACATAGTCCAATAATGTCACACAAACTTTCGAATTATTGAACGACGCTATATATATTATTATTTTATGCTTGCTATCCAAGCATTTCTGGTTTCTTGTTCGAAGAGTTATGGAGATGTCTTTCAAAAGTGTGCCTCTGTCGTCATAGTTAATGAAGAGTTAGCGGCAATAAGTGCTCATGGAATATGTCTATCGCTTACGGAGTGACATTCGCTAGCTCACCCGGTGTAGCGTACATTCATCGAATGGTTCGGCTGCCGGGTTCGTCCGTTGCGGTCTAGGAAGGAGATTTGGGTGATGCGAGCACTTTAATTACTTTAGTACTCACCCAGTGACGGCAGATTGAGGACAGATCGGAGGAAGCCAACAACATAGGGGACCGCATGTTGTGGTTCAGATATTTTACATTCGGAGCATATGTCCGTTGCTCGGGACGCTCCGTTATATTGACAGTCCGAGAGACTGTCTTTAATGCTTCCTCATCCTCACAGCAGGGCACACGACCGCACATTGGCTACGTGACCTCGAGTATCCGATCAGTTTCGGCATTCAGTGATTCCACAGCGAATAGGTCGCGCCATCCGGTAGCCAAGGGACACGAGGCCTATACACTCCGTTCGCTCGCATATTGGAAGTATGCACGGGGTAACGATCTCGGAGCTTCCTGCGGCAATGCATCGTAAGACCGCTGCTCCTCAGGCCTCAGTGACGGACGTGCTATCCGAGTTAGCACAGTTGTTTCGCAGCATCCCAGCAATTGACGGTTTCTCGGTCGAATCAGGAATTATCCGACGGCGCTGGGTCGGTGCGGTCCGCGGTTGCATCAAGCTACGGACGACCGAACGCTTTATAGGGTCCGACAGGATGGCGAAAGGGATTCGAAAGATTTCGAGTTTTCCCTTTAGTAGTATCGGAAGATGCCTTTCATATCTTCTGGCATTTCTTCCAGTGATTATTTTTCGGACTTCATTGCTGCGATCTTGGATAAGAGACTTATAGCGTCATTGGACTCGGATTTTTCGATCGGTACAGGGACTTTGTCCCTGACTTACCGACGCAGTCCAATATTGTCATTACAACATGTGTTTTATTTTTCGACGCTATATATTTATATATATATACAAGACGGCTACTAAGCATGATAGTTTAGTTTCTTGTCCGCGTGGCTCATTTCTGCCATTTTATCTTTTTTTACATATAGTTTATTTTGGCAGAGCAGGGCATACCGAGAGTTCATATGCGTCTAGACGGTGTGATTAAAGACTGCATATATTCTTTTTCACCGTTTATGTCTTTTCCAATTTCAATGTTGGGAACGACATTATGTATATTAGACTTAACTTAGACGCTTTATTATACGTAATCCGCCTTACTGAGGCGTTATCATTACGTCTTCAAGAAAAGATTTACGGGATATTATTCTCAATGTAATTTCTTTTGAGGGCAGTAGTTTGTTCACGTATAACTCCGCCCTTCAGTGGCTGATTGGAGTAGGTTAGACGTGAGGCAGCCCTAGCTACATCCACGCGTGGATAGTAGGTTAAGAACTCTCTCAGAGTCGCTTCGTTCTCGGAGGAGCTTCTCTTCGACGGCAACTTTCCGGCAATCCATGAATTGCTTGATTTATACATTCTCTTGTCTATCTAGTGTTACAAGAGATTCAGACTGGGGCAAACATTCGGTGGTTGACTCAGAGAGTGCCGCCGCAGTTGCCGGACCCGAGTGTGGCTGTTATGACGGTTGCCAGTCAAACAGATTGGGATATATACTGATCCCTACGGATTCGAAGTGCCAGGGTCTTTGGGTTCCGCAGTCTTTTAGCTATCAGTTAACTTCCGCGGAATAATGTTTTTTAGGCTTGCTTTATGTCATTGCATGAACATTATTCAGAAACGCATGCCCAAATTCCTGTCCTTTAATTCGACAGTAGTGGCGTATCTCCGGAACCAGGGAGGCACTCTTTTGTTTCCGTTATTCAATTTAATGGAAAGAATCCGTTTGTTGGTTATAGTACACCAAGTTCAGTTTTGGTCCGTCATATTCTGGGTCGTCTGATTGTTTTATCGCACTCCCGTTCTCTTACGGGTCGCTTGTTGCTGTCAGAATGGACTCTCAACAAACAAGTATTCAATCAGATTTGCTATCTATGGGAGCGCCCAATGATGTTTTATTTATGACACAGCTGGCTAATCAATTGCAGACGTATGTGTTGGCTTGTCCAGATCTCTGAGCTAATACTGTTAACGCTCTATTGATCTATAGGACAGAATGATAGGATACGCGTATCCTCCGGCGCTGTTGTTTTTAGCAGGTATTGCTAAGATAAACAACCACAATACATTTCTGTTGATAGCATCTCTATCTTCACAGAGATCATGAGTAATTTACTCTCTTGTCTACTGTGGATCTTATCGTGAAATCTTCCTCTATGTGAGGATCTTTTTTCACTGGGTAAATCGTGTCATCTTTATCACAACCAGCAAGGTCGCAACCTTCATGTATTCCGTTGTGTGGTCCGTATTGCATTGTAAGCACTGTACTGGACGAACTTTGGACGCGATTTCTTACTATAGGAGATCCTCTTCTTCGCTATTCTATGCGACTAAAGTGGAGGCTCTTCCGTCGTGGTGTAGGGATCATTAGGTTCACATGGTTGATCCCTCCATACTACTCATTGCTATTTTTTAGTATACTTGTTTCACAAGATCTACTGCAGCCTGTTGTTATTTAGGTTATAGGTTTATGTTACCTCATACCTATGCACTCTACGATAGTTTACAATTGAGTCTTTTGTCTCTTTATCTAAGTCAGTTAGTAACTTTTTGATAAATAGACTTAGAATCTTTAGATTAAATTCCTATACGGATTTTAACTTCAGGTTCTTATTTAGCTAAGTAATCATTTGAGCCTCTGGAAACAGTAGTTTTCAAATTCTGACCTTTTAGACAGTAATTATGTTGGTTTCCCTTTTACTGTAGAGTCAGTGAGTTTCATGCACTATCGATGGATGATTTTCACTTTCATAGTTTCGGAATCAATACTTCCGTTACTATTTAGGTTGGATTGTTGCATAAGAGTTAGGCTCCTATTATCCGGAACCTATTATTTTAAGGTCCTTCCGTCTTCGTATGGGCATAGGCCTTTACTCTTTCCGGGTACAGTTTATGTATTTATAAACAGATATCTGTTTATTACAAGGGCGTAAGCTTCTTCTGTCTTTGATGTCTAGTAGAAGGACGTTACGCTCCATTTTATTGTTAATGGATTCTATTAACTAGCGTACTGCTTATGGTATATCATTGGCTTAGCAGTTGTGCTTAAGATTTCGGCTCATGAAGTAAGAGTTCTTCTACTTCTTGGGCTTACATTAATAGTGTTCTATTATAGATTTTTGAAGGCTGCTCATTGCGCTCAGCCATCCATTCATGAATTTTATCTCAGAAATATCGAGTCCATTTCTGGAGGCCTCTATTGTTAGGTCTATTATCTACTGCTCAGAATGTCATTCACTTAACAGTTGCTACTATAGCTAGGTAGGCTGTCTGTTTCGGCAGTGTCTCCGTTCGGCTGCCCTCTTCGCTCTGGGCTATTTGACCCAGGGCAAGAAAAAGGGGGGGGGAGGGTGTTCCCTTGGGTCACCTGTTTTTACTATGAAAACAAGGGGATACCTCCTCCGGAGTTAGTAATTCTGAGCTGTTATTGGGATGGTTGTTTAGTGAGAAGTTTAAGTTTATAAAATTCATTCAAGTCTTAGTTTTTAAAGTATAGCTTTTGAATATTGCATATGTCAACGGACATGATTATGCAATTCTCACACACTTTTAGGAGTATAAGAGTCTCTATTCTCTAGACTTACTTTATTATTGGCTTACTTTAAAAATTATTAGTATAAGGATTATTGGATATTAATAGAGTACATGGATGTATGAAGCTCAATTTTTGGAAGGTGTTGTATCTTTCTAATTTATCATAAATAAGAAAGATACATGTAAGGCCTATTACTACTTTTCCCTACAGGGGATGACTCTATTTTATTTTATTGAGCGTATTCCATTTTGCTCTATGTCCTTGGCCCTCCAGCCTTTTTACTATTCAGCTATGTCTGGGTCATTGGTACAGTATAAAAATGTTAAAAAAATTTATAGTAATTTATATATTTTTTATACTTACCAATGACCCAGACGGGGATGGCCCTCCCAGGAGTTGGGAACTCTTGCCTCCCCGCTGAGTACATAGCGCTTACCAGGCTCTGGTTATTAGAATGATAAATGGCGCCAATTTCGGAACGTCCTTGACACTGCGCATGCGCAGTAGGGGCGAAGTGTGGAGGGCCTCTCAGGACATGTTTTCTTTAGTTTTAGATGCAAATTTTGGGGATTGGGGGGCGAAATTTGTGTTTGGCCCTATATTTTAAGAGTTAGCACCAGCTATGTCTGGGTCATTGGTAAGTATAAAAAATATATAAATTACTATAAATTTTTTTAACTTTTTTCACAGCCTGCTTTATAAAATTGCGAATCGGAAATTTTTCCCAATATATTGAAAATTACAGCAACTCATATGTTTGAGCCGTTTGTCTCCAAAATTGGCTATAATTATCTGAAAGTGAAATCCAAAATGCACAATAAATTTGTGCGTATTTTTGCACATTTTTCGATTGGACAAGATTTTATACGTATGGAATTTATTTTTTGATTTGACTGCTACCTGTATACAAGCAAAGGTGTGCCTTTAATATATAATCAATTTCAGCAATTATCCTGCATCTCAAATTCATTTAATCCGCCTGTCAAACGTGTTGCAATAATCACAACACGGCCATTGACAGAAATGAGAATTGGTCATCAGTTCTTACGTAAGTGGTGACGTTTCACACAAACTTAATGACCTTGCCATTGAGAGTAGAGCACATGCTTTTGTATTTGTAAACAAAAGCTGGTGGATTCAGTTTTTGTCTGGTATGTCGACTTTCCGGGAGATTTTTGGTCCAAATTGACTCCCGGGTGGGAGGGCGGGAGGGGATAGCTAATTCCGGGAGAATCCCGGGCATTCCGGGAGAGTTAACATGTCTGGGTAACACTGAATAAAAATATGCTTTAAGTGAAACAACGTGCCATCTGCAATGCTTTAGCATTGTAGATGGCACCTTGTTTCACTCAACGGACCATACATGGTTAATTTGTTCTTGTTTACGATCAGATTCCATTGACACTAAAATCTTTCATTTGGCGCCAAAATAAAAATTCCACTTGGCAGTAAAAATTTTCATTCCAGTGTGAACACTCTAGTGGATACTATACATTTATGTGTGTGTAAGTTTATATGGTTGTATATTTTTTTTTGCAGAGCATTGTTTCCTTGTGGTGATTCAATGGTATGTATCATAGATGATAGAGAGGATGTATGGAAATATTCCACAAACTTAATACATGTGAAACCATACCACTTCTTCCAGGGAACTGCAGATATCAATGCACCACCAGGCCTGACAAAAACAGAAGATGACAATAAACCTGTCATCCACAGGGTTCGAAAAATTTCACACTCAAAAAGTAGAGAAAGTGTAACTGAAAAGACTGACTTACAAAGTACAGTTGATAAAGTATTGACTGAATCAGAAGTGACAAACACTGACAAGCCAGATCAGGATACAAATGATGTTTCAGAGTCTAATGGGAAAGCTGATACAAGTTTTGTTAATGGTGAAAATTTGAAGATAGAAAAAGTTGATCCCAAAATTAAACTTTGTGAGACAGCAGCACATGACAAAGATAAGGACAAAGTAGTTAATTCTACATCAGCAAGTGGATTATTAGAGGACACAGTGAAAAATAAAAATTTAGAAACAGAAATTTTGGGTAAAGAAAATAATAATAACCCTGATGACAAAGGTTTGGTCTCAGATACACCTATTGTGTCTAGTGATACATTAATTAATGAAGAGAAAAATGCTGTGACTCCTTCAGCTACAGTTTATGAAAAAGAAAACAAAGATGAAGAAACATTAATTAATGAAGAAAAAAATGCTGTGACTCCTTCAGCTACAGTTAATGAAAAAGAAAACAAAGATAAAGAAACATTAATTAATGTAGAGAAAAATGTTGTGACTCCGTCAGCTACAGTTGTTGAAAAAGAAAACAAAGATGAAACATTAATTAATGAAGAGAAAAATGTTGTGACTCCTTCAGCTACAGTTTATGATAAAGAAAACAAAGATAAAGAAACAGAAGAAAAAACCCCAGAAAAATGTCTAGAAAGTTTTGATGACAAAGATCGGAATAAGGATGAAGTTAGAGAGGCACAGGAAAAATTAAAGTCTAATGATAAAAATAAAGTAAAAAATATTGACAAAGTAGCTAATTCTATTGATGTAAGTGACACTAATGATGATAAGCAACAGGAAGAAGTCAAACTAAAAGAGCATAACAGCTTAGAAAAAAAACATGAAGCGGAAAATAGAACTGACGGTGATGATTCTGATGTAGAAGAAGAAATTATTTGGGAGGATGAAGATGATTATTTGTTGTATTTACCCGAGATTTTGATAAAAATTCATCAAGCCTTTTATGCTTTCTATGATCAGATGAAAAATAGAGAGCAAAATCAACTTCCTGATTTAAAACATATCATTCCATATGTGAGGAAGAAGGTATTAAGGGGTGTCAACGTGGTGTTCAGTGGTGTTATTCCTAGAAACTTGCCTACTGAGAGTAGTAGAGCATATAAAGTTGCCAAATCATTAGGTGCCAATATTCAGAAAGAAATTGTACTTAAGGATGATGGTGACAAAGTCACCACAACCCATCTAGTAGCGGCTAGGCTTGGTACAGCAAAGGTCAACATGGGTAAAAAACTTAAAAAAATAAAAGTAGTCACACCTCAGTGGCTTTGGAATTGCAATGATAGGTGGGAACATGTAGATGAAAGACTGTTTCCTCTGAATGACGAAACATCAGTTTCGTCCGGTACAAATAGTCCTGTTCCAGATTCTGGTAAACCAAAGTGTACTTCTCAACAGAATATGAGAAAACGGAAGTTAGATGAACTGGAATCTGAAGGTGATTTATTTGATCACAAAGCAGACAATGCAAGTGATTCAGCTATAGAGAGTATGGGGATTTCTTCTGATTCTGCATCAGAGGACTCCTCATTACCTGAAGCCACATGCTTTGCTGAAACTGTCAATCCTCTTATGGCTTTCACAAATGCTGAACTTTTGAAGATGGACAAGGAAGTTGAAGACTTAATGGATGATGAGGATAATGAATCGAGCAGCTCTGAGAATGAAAGACATGAAGCACAGCTTCGCAAAAAAGTTCTCTCTCCTCGTTACGAGTATGAGGAATCTTCTGTAGATAGTATAGATGGTGCATATCCTAGAGGTTGGCGAAAGCGACGTCGGGTAGAAGAGATTGACAAAGATTCAGAGGAATCAGAGGTTGGAGAGGAGTACAATGAAATTGAACACACCAGTGACTTACTGTTAAATATTAAAAAAGACTTGGAGGTGAGCACCTCTGGTGATTCAGATGATAAAGATTCGATTGGATCTGTTGATGACGAATTGGCTGAAGCAGTTGAAAGAGAATTTTTGTCATGAATGCTGCTTTCTTTCAAGTAACAACAGTGAAAATGGGAATAAATTGTGTGATAGGCACAGGGCTATGTCTCCCTTATCATTCTTTTAATCCTCCTTGAATTCCTGAAAAGTCCTGAAATTCAAATATCACTTGACAAGGAGCTGAAAAGTCCTTGGATATTGAAAGCTTTCTGAAAGGTGCTTGAAAAATGAGCTACAGTAAAACCTGTCTTGAGAGACCACCTGTCTTGAGAGACCACATCTGCCAGGCACCGATTGGTTTTACTCTATAATGGACCTGCTATTGGAGACCACCTGTCTTGAGAGACCACCTGTCTTGAGAGACCACTGTAACATGGTACCAACTTGTATTTTTATGCCATAATTGACCTGTCTTGAGAGACCGTCCCTTTGAAGACTGAAACCATGACAAAAGCTTTTTACCTGTTCTGGAATTGGAAAATACATTGTGTTATACTAACACAATTAAAAGTATTAAAACCTCTTAATTGGGTTTCAATTTCTAACTCATTAAAGATTTAGATGTTTTTATAAGACCCCTGTGAAAAGATTAGGATTATTGCTGAATAAACAATTTCATACACACCTGAAATGTTACAGATAGGAATAAAAATAAATTTGTGTTGAAAATCTTTTTGTAAGATTTTCAACACTAATTTATTTTTAGAATTTTTATAACAGTCCATTTCAATTTGTTATAAAATTTCATAAAAAAGAACAACTACAAAGTAATTACAAAAATCCATTCTTCTCTATTTCTGAATTTTGTAGTTGGTTATTCACTGACTTGAGAAAACCTGTTATGAGAGACCACCTGTCTTGAGAGACCACTTTTGTGTGGCCCAAAGTGCGGTCTCTCAAGACAGGTTCTACTGTATTAGACAAACAGAGAAGATTCAGTTCAATGGCCAGGCAATAATCTGTGAACCATTGTTTAGATTACATGAAGGTTACTTCAGGAGTAAAATAGTGAACAAACAACTGGCTATCACAAAATAATACAACAGAAATTAAATTCCTAATCCCAATATTTTGCGTGTCAGATTTGACATTCTTTCATAACTAACTCGACACAAAGGCTGCACATTGCATGCACATGTGAAGAGAGTGGCATTTATATCATACTCACTTATATTACTACCTGTCAAAAGCCTTTATGTTAAATTTTAGCTTTTAACCCCACTACTGGTTTATCAGGGACCGATCAGGACTATTTAAAATACGCTCTAACCTCGGAGCCTATTTTTTCAATTCATGCGCCAGATTTCAATTTACGGAGTCACACTGCTGTTTGTAACACACACTGCAAGTATGTAATAGCTCTCATCATTTTCATTTTGTACACTATAGCAAACATTAATCTTCACTGTGGTTTCTGATCAAGTCTTGGCTGCCTATTTAGGCAGCCAAGACTTGATCAGAAACCACAGTGAAGATTAATGCTTGGTAATTAAGACTTGAAGTATTAACTTAAGCACTCTACAACAATGATAAATGATAATCATATATATAATACATATAAGAGTGTCTCTCTCGATTATCCATCGAAAGAATATCAAAATATGATCTGAGAAGTTACGCGCCAACTGAGAAGCCTGTTTCTGATATTTAAGAGCCAGGTCCTGATGTTTCAGAACAAAATACGCACTGGCGCATGCCCAGGTCGGTCCCTGGTTTATAGTTCCTGCAGTTGAAATGTTTTCAATGGGAATTCCATTACAAAATTTACACTTATAGTAGGAACTACATCCAACTTGAACTTTGACATGACCCAGTTTGCCGACTTTGATACATTCACATTGTGATGTTTCATTCAAACATACAATGTTTTGTGTACTATCTGCTATGTTGAATGACTTATTAAGTTTAAAATACCTACAATTACATATTTAAAATAAAATTTAAGATTTGTTAATAATAATTTGACTGAAAAAGCAAGGTAAATTCAATCAACTGTGACAATGTGTCCAGCTGTCAATCAAGAATTCACATGCAGCCGGATGTACTGCCCACCGGCACAGATAAAAACAAAAGAAACCCATGTGTTCGCTCGTCTGCTAATCAAAAATATTGTTTTTTCTCCATTTTAAGTGACAAAGTCGATAATTTATTAAGAGCATGGTATAAATAAAACAAATTGTGGGTTGAGCGAGCACCTCAAAATATAAAGCTCACCCAGCGATGATGGCACAGAAGGGGAGGAACCCGGTCCGTTATTCATCGGGATACTTGGGGTTGAGCTGGAGAGCCCTCTCCATCCCGACAGCAGTCGACTGTTGCAAGTGTAGTTAGTCGGGACATTCGTCCGGACGAACGGGAGAGCCCTCTCCTTCCCAATAGCAGCCGTGGCTGGCTGTTAGTTTGGCTTCTTCCTCTTGTCATGCAGGCAATGCACAGTACACCACAAGCGAGCTTTCCGACTTCTGATGTTCTGCATTTCCACGGATCCAGGTCCATTCATCACCGCCAATGTCGGATATTTTTATACTGTACCAATGACCCAAACTTAGCTGGTGCTAACTCTAAAATATTTAGGGCCAAACACAAATTTTACCCCCCAATCCCCCAAATTTTCATCTAAAACCGAAAATTACATGTCCTATATGGTCCTCCATACTTTTACTCCACTGCGCATGCGCAGTGTCAAGGAGGTCTCGAAATTGGTGCAATTATCATTCTTTGTTTGGCCCTCAATTCAGTTACAACTGACTGATATTTGTGCTTGTAAATCTCAGTTTAAATGATGCCAGACACATAATTATGAGAGAAATGGTGGATATAAGGAGGAAATTGAAGGAGGAGAGGAAGAAACAGTGGAAGGAAATGTTCAGGGCTGTAACTTATAATTTTTTTATGAAATTATTTCATGTTACCTATTTTCGAGGCATGACCCTGTTGTGGTCATTCTTGCTATGAAGGTTCCATTGTTTGATCAGTGTTTCCTCTCTCCCTTTCCTTTATTCCCACCTAGCTATTCTCCCATGCTTTTGGCATATTTTTTGTAATGTTCATTACTAAAATTTCTTGGGTGTTTTGGCTTGGTAACAGAATAATATTCTGTTTTTTCCCCATGTTTACGTCCTCACCCTTGGGTGTTTAGGCATTTTGGTCTGCATCTACCATCTGATGTTCTACAGTTTCTTCTCTGGAAGTTTCTGTTTTGCATCAGATAGTGTTTAAATTGGTAACTGATTTCGGGCCATGTTTATCAGTGCCTGGAGTCATGTTTCCGGTTGTGTACACTTTTTGTTTGTGTTGACAACTATTACTTCTGATAGTGATTACTTGTCCTCTGCTTAGTTCAGTTCATACCAAGATACATTAATATTGTCCGTAAGTGTTACATTAATTTTTTGAAATGGTTTTAAAATTTTTGTCCACACTTAGGCTTTTTGGGGATCCATTTGGGCTCATTGTTCCCATTGGGAACTTGGGCTCTTCTGAAAATTTTTTCAAAAATTTTTTTTTTTGAAATTATTTTCTTTCGAAATGTTATAATGGATTATATTATTTTATGTATCTTTATTTCAAGGGTTAGTGCGAGTAATATGACTGTCTATATTTTTTCTTGATGAAAAAATATTGTTCAAATTGTAATGCGGGGATATGTTCCTCTAATTCTCAGGTTCATAGTGTTTCTTATAGTCAGTGTATTCGCACTAATTCTTGCTCTGTGTGTGTTGATTGGAATGACAATGTAGGAGACGTGTGTCACGGTATTTTTTTAGCGGTGAGGGGTCCATTCCGGTCCTCTCTCCGCAGGGTCACTCTACTTTATCAGTCTCTTTTTCAGAATTCAGAGTGATGTTTCCGTGATGTCTTCAACAAGTGTGTCTCCGTCATTGCAATATTAGGGCTAGCGGGAAGTGCTCAAGGTATTACGACAATTGCCAGGAGTTCCCTAGTAGGATCGAAGGCATTGATCACCTGCTAGTCTGCCCGGTGTCAAATGGATCGGCATCTGGGTTCGTCCGTTGCGGTCCAGGGAAGCAGATTGGGTGATGTGAGCACCATAAAACATCAAATGTGCACACCCAGCAACGACGGATCCGAGGATAGTACGGAGGAAGCCTGTCAATCCGGTAGCTAGCTCGTCCAGGTACACCCGGACCGTGAGCGAGAGAGGCCCCCTCTTTCTTACATCAACATTTGCGCCGCCATAGACATTCAAATGCGGCTGTTATATTGGCTTCCTCATCCTCACGTCAACACACACGACCGCACCTTGGCTATGTGACCACAGATTTCCAGGAGACGTTCGCATATTATATAAATGCAGGATTGAACGTCCCTGGTGCTCCTGCTTTGCCAACCAAGGAATACACGTCGACCAGGTCACTTCATCTGCTAGTCAAGGACACGAGGCCTTTCCAGTTGGGACGTTCGCATATTATATAAATGCAGGAATGAATGTCCCTGAAGCTTCCAGCGGATAATTACGTAGAACTGCGGCTCCACAGGTCTCATTCATTGAGTAACATGAACAAGGTGATGTTACCGTGATGTCTTCGTAAGTGTGCTTCCGTCATCACAGTCAAATGAAGAGCTAGCGGTAAAAGTGCTCATGCATATACATCAATTGCCTGGAGTTCCCTAGTAGGATCGATGGCTTTGGCATCCACTAGCTCGCCCGGTTTCGCGACCATTCACCGAATGGCTCAGCACCCGGGTTCGTCCGTTGCGGTCCAGGAAGGAGATTTGGGTGATGCGAGCACTATAAAATACAATGTGCACACCCAGTGACGACGGATTCGAGGATGGTACAGAGGAAGCCTATTAGTCTGGTTCCTAGCTCGTCCAGGTCCATCCGGGCTGCGAGCGAGAGAGGTCCCTCTCTCGTACTACAACATCAGGGCCCAGATGTTGTGGTACAAAACGTTCCTCAGTTGGAGCATACGTCCACCGCTCGGGACGCTCCGTTATATAGACAGTCCTGAGAGACTGCTCTTTCGGCTTCCTCATCCTCACGGCAGCACACGCGACTGCACCTTAGCTACGTGACCAGTGATATTCAACCAACATCGCCGACCAGGGATTCTACGGCAACCAGGTCACGCCATCCAGTAGCCAAGGATACGAGGCCTTCATACTCCGGACGTTCGCATATAAGAAGTATGCAGGAGTCAACGTCCAAGGAGCTTCCAGTGGCTAAATCCTGTAAGACCGCAGCTCCACAGGCCTCCATGACGGACATGCTATCGCAGATAGCACAAATTATTGCAGCATCCCAGCAACTGACAGTAACTCTGTCGGATCAGGAATTATCCGAGGAAGCTGGGTTGGTACGTTCCGCTGCAGGTTCAGGCACGGACGACCAAGAATTACAAGTGGTCCGACAGGATGGCGAAAGGGATACAGAGGAGTTGTATTTTTCCCTTTCGGAACAACATAATTGCTATAGAGTACATCTGGCATTATCATCTGACGTTGTTCCTCCGGACCAAAAAATGCTGCATTGCCGGATAAGAGACTGATAGCGCCACTGGACTCAGAATTCTTAATCAGTTTAGGGACATCGTCCCTCAGTGTCCGACATAGTCCAGAAATGTCTCACGGACATTTGAACTATTGAATGACGCTATATATAACTTGCTACCTAAACAGGCAAGTCCTGTTTCTTATCGGCAAATGCTCTACATCTGCCTTTCATCAATTCAAGGAATAATTTCGAAACGGCAGGACAGAGCACAGGTACTCGGCATAAGCTGGGAAATCGAAAGAAAAATGATATTTGATACCATTTTTGAATCTATGCTGATGTGCCCCTGTAATGGTATATAAATATTAACAAGGTATACAACTCACTTTTCGAAAACGATAGCACTCATCTTCGTGTTTCCCCCCTCAAATTTGATTCACACAACATATCCAACAGGACCCGGTACCAATGGAAAGGGGAATGAATAAGCTTTACAGTGGTGTATTACATGACCGTTGGGTGTTCTTGGGAGAACTGGGAGAAGTCGCAGAAAAGGCCTAAAAACATTTAGTCGGACAAGCAAGTGCACAGTGAAATGAGGTTTATGAGCGACAATTATCCAATTTATTATAAATAATTCGAGGTCCCATTGACTATGGAGGGCAGATTCAAATATTAACCGTATGCCTTTATCAATTACTAATCTCGGATCCACATTTATTATTTTCTGGAGTTCACATTTAACATTTATACACTTTTTTGCCGTTTTGATGCAAATAGAAAGATACATGTAAAGCCTATTTCTCCTTTCTCCTCGAGGGGATAATTCTGTATATGTAGTTGAGTCTATTGGATTTCTTTTATGGCCCTCCAACCTTTTTACTATTCAGCTAAGTCTGGGTCATTGGTACAGTATAAATATGTTAAAAAATTTATAGTAATTTATATATTTTTTATATTTACAAATGACCCAGACGGGGATGGCCCTCCCATGATTTGGGAACTCATACCTCCCCGCTGAGTACATAACGCTTACCAGGCACTGGTTGTAAGAGTGATAATTGCGCCAATTTCGAGACCTCCTTGACACTGCGCATGCGCAGTGGAGTAGAAGTATGGAGGACCATGTAGGACATGTAATTTTCAGTTTTAGATGCAAGTTCGATATTGGTGTTTCTCAGTCCATCTGCTGCAGAGATATGGCCCTTTGAAAACACAATTTTTCTAAAAAAATTGGTTTCCGTTCATTTAAAGCTGAACGCCTTGACGGATTGACACCAAATTTTTCAGATGTTGTTTTTAGCAATGAAATACAGGTCAAGTTCGATATAGGTGTTTCTCAGTCCATCCACTGCAGAGTTATGGCTCTTTGAAAACACAATCTTTCCAAAAAATTGGTTTCCTTTCATTTAAAGTCGAATGCCTTGACGGATCGACATCAAACTTTCAGATGTTATTTGTAGCAATAAAATACAGGTCAAGTTCGATATTGGTGTTTCTCAGTCCATCCACTGCAGAGTTATGGCCCTTTGAAAACACAATTTTTAAAAAAAAATTGGTTTCCGTTCATTTAAAGCCGAACGCCTTGACGGATTGACACCAAATGTTTCAGATGTTGATTTTATACACCCGGGACATATGTGAATGTTCTCTCCACCCGTCTGTCTGTCTGTCCATGGACACATTTCGTTTCCAGACGATAACTTTAGTTGTAATGGTTTGAGCTGAGTTAAATTTGGCATGTGGATTTAGTATGACAAGATACAGGATGGGTTCGATTTCTGTTTCTAGCGACCCATTTGTAGTAGAGTTATGGCCCTTTATTTATGGGAATTTAGCCCAACTTTTCGTTTCCGGACGATAAGTTCATAACTTTAGTTTGCCTTGAACGATTTATTTCAAATTTTCAGTTTTTTGTTTTTGACCACAAAATACAGCTCAATTTCACTTTTGACCACAATCGCATATACCTTTCCAGAGTTATTTCCCTTGAATGTTTGCAAATTTGTGAATTTTGTGGTTTCCGGATGATAACTTTAGTTTGCCTTGTCCGATTTTTTTCAAATTCTTAGATTTTGTTTTTGACCACAAAGCACAGCTCAAGTTCATCTTTGGCCATAATTGCATGTATCGTTCCATAGTTATTCCCCTTGAATGATTGCAAATTTGTGAATTATGTGGTTTCTGGATGATAACTTTAGTTTGCCTTGACTAATTTGTTTCAAATTCTCAGATTTTGTTTATGACCACGAAGCACAGCTCAAATTCACTTTCGGCCAAAATCGCATGTACCTTTCCAGAGTTATTCCTCTTGAATTTGTGCATTTTGTGTTTTCCGGATTATAACTCAAGTATGGCCTAACTGATTTTTTATACGCCTGTTGAAAAACCGTCGAATTATGGAATCAGTCTGTCTGTCTGTCCATTTGTCCATCCATTTGTCCATCTGTCGGTCTGTTCATTTGTCAACATTTGGTTTCCAGATGATAACTTTAGTATTTTTTTTTCGATTGACTCCTAAACTTGGTATGTGGTTTAATCAAAACAAAAGACAGGTCAAGTTCGAATATGGGGTCAGTTCGAACTTCGAAGTTTCCCTGAATTATGGACCTTGTCGGACATAGAATGCATCAAATATTTGGTTTCTGGATGATAAGTTTTATTATTTGTTTTCCGATTGGTTCCAAACTTGGTATGTTGTTTAATCACAGGTTTAATCATCAGGGTTGGTCCAAACAATTTTCACCCTCACCCCCATCCTTACGCCAACCCTTCAAAAATACAAAACAGGCGTATATTGTCCCGCTACGCAGTGCTCTTGTTTAACTTTCCAAAGCTAGCGCATCGAGGCACCTTCAGTTGGGACACACACCGACAAGACCTGGGGTCTAGGCTGAGTCTGCTATCTTTTTGGAATAGGGCCGTTAGAAGGAAAGAGTATGTTTTTTCCTTCTCAGTGTTGTATTCTTAGGCATCACAGGCATTTAGTCCTATTGTTAAAAATGCACTGATGTGTTGGCTGCATTGTTTCTCGTTCTCCGTATTTTCTCATTTTTGTATAATTGTGTTTCGTTCTTCCTGACAAAAATTTACAAGAACCTTTGTTATGCATCATAGGACGTCACAGGTTGACATTTTTAAAGAATTCTTTGGAGTCTGGAAGTTTAGAAGATATTTTTGTTGGTGCTTCGCACCGTCGTGAGTACTGATCAGCAATATTGATTTTTCAGATCCAAGCTACCTATTGCTGACGTGTCATCATCGTGAGTACTGATCACTAATATCGATTTTTCAGATCCAATCTACCTATTGCTGACAACATGAACTGTTTTACCACAGTATGAATATAGTAGGGAAGGATGACTACAGCTCTTTCCATATTATATACCAACATGAAACATTGCGTTCTATTAACACCCACACTGCCAAAATTGTTTCAACTCGGATACCTGGGACGCACAGTTTAGATCCAATAATTTACAATAAACTTAAACAGCACAACATACTGAGGAAATTCCGACGTAAAAGAGGTGGCCATAGACGCTACAGAAAATGCAAACCCAAAACTGTTAATGTGAAAAATTTGATAATATTGGATTCGCGTGATACCCCGTTAATGCATGCATGTTAAATATCCGTTCGGTTGTCAATAAAGTGGGCGACCTTAAAAGTGTTCTAGAAGAAAACGACATGTCACTTTGTTTTCTAATGGAAACATGGCTGACCCACAGCAATGATCTTACAATTGGTGAACTCAAAGGCACGGATAAATCTTTTATTCATCAACCGAGATCCGGTCTCGTTGGCGGCAGAGTCGGGGTGTTATTTGACAACTCTTTTAAAATAAAGCCAGATTTACAGAAAAAATTAACAAAATTTGAGCTTACCATGGGAACATTTACTGACAAATCTAAGGTAATCAGCATGGTTGTGATCTATAGGCCACCTTACAGTGCTAAAAACAAAGCCTCAGTCAATCAATTTTTTCAGGAATTCTCTTCCTTCCTTGGGGATTTGACTGTGAGGAATAGTCCATTTATCATTGTTGGTGACTTTAATTACAATATTGACAATCCCAATGACAATGATGTAATCACTTTCAACAACACATTGAGCTCCATGGATCTACATCAGCATGTTCTTCGACCAACACACAAATGTGGCCACACTCTCGATCTTATAATCACTCGGGAGCGTGACAAAGGTATCATCAGTGACATAGAGGTCCCAGACATTGCACTATTGGATCACTACGCAGTCAAATTCAAAATCTTCTTCCTCAGTGGTTTTCACCAAGAGTGAAGGTGGATTACAGAAAGTTCAGAACCATTATTCCCAATGAATTTTCTGAAGCAGTCGGTCCTGTCACAACGCTAACATTGAGCAATACTACGGACGTAATTTTTATAGTCAACCAATTTGATGAAATGTGTCAAAAACTTATTGATAAGTTCCCCCCCTCCAAAGAAAATGTATCAGAACTCGCAAAATATGCTCGTGGTTTACTGACGAGATCAGGTCTGCAATACAGGCCTGTCGATTGCTGGAGAAACAATGTCGCACTTCTAAGCCTGAAGTTCACTGAGAGCTCTGTGTTTATCAGCGTCAAAGAGTCAATGTTCTCATCCACAATGCTTTTAAGAGACAATATTTCTCTGACATTGTGAATGACGTGAAAAAGCCACATGTTCTGTCGGAAGTTATAAACAAACTGCTCCATCGATAAAAGGGAAATATTTTTCCCGACTACTCATCAAGTGAAGAATTAGCTGACACGTTTGGGAGATTTTTCGTCAAAAAAATACAGATAATTCGATCTTCCTTTGCTCCCATTGGTCCACAAGTGCCTGTCACTTTGCAGATGAGCCTCGTCTCGAACAAATTAAATTTTACTACTTTTCTACCTCTATCACCTGAAGAAATTGGCCACCTTGTTACGAAATCCCCGTCGAAGCAGTGCCCACTTGATATTATTCCTACGAAATTGCTGAAATCGTGTCCACAATCATTCATTCCCTGGCTAGAAAGAATTATCAACGTATCTCTTTCCAGTGGGACTTTTCCATCTAGCATGAAGCAAGCCTTGGCCAGCATCAACAAATTCACCCTCTGGGGACCTCATTCTACAAATGACCAATTGCTTATTTTCAGGCTTGAAATATCAGTCCAAATTCGTATTCAGCAAATAAAAATGTTATTCAAATAACCCTCTGAAGACAGATGTCTAATACTGAAATTGACATTGAGCTCTGTCAAAGGCAGCTTGAAAATTTAATATTAATCTGCAGAGGGTTAAATATTCTGTTAATCTTTTACCTAACCTAGTGGCAAAGATAAGATCTATATCGCTGTGAACATTTTAATTGCAAATATTACACCTCAGTTATTTCATTTCTCTCTTTATTTCGTAATTTCTCTTCGTCAGTATATTACTATTGGTTTGGCCTGTAGTCAATTGACAACAGGTCAGAAATTACAATTATTTGCGAGAACCTTATGATGACAAAACATGTAAGTCCAAGTTGCGAAAAGGTTAGTGAAACCCAGCAGGAAAAAATGGGATATCAATGTTTTTGTGCCGGGCAATCATCTAATTTATCCTTGAATGATAAATTTACCATCATCAGTGTTTTTTTCAGCTTGTAGGAGGACCTAATATTTATGCAAATAAATTCTTCCAGAGAGATTAATTTCATGTTGCTAAAATAGTGATTGGCCAATTGCACCAGGTCTACCCATTTCTGTAATTTTAGTATAATATAACAAATATTGTTCAGGTTGCAAGCCATATGGTAGTTTCTGGATAGTCAATCAACCCTTAATATGCATATTAACCTCATCTTTGCTTCAGTCAATATACATATACATTATGGGTGGACTGGACAGTTCATAAACTGCCATATGACTCGTAACGTGTGTAATATTCAAGGCTCGAAATAAATGGAGGGACAAGGACAATGACGGACACCAAACTTACTTTGGTGTACACACTTTGAAATCCACAGGACATTTTGACCAACGCAAAATTCTGCTCAATTTTAGAATGTGAGTTTAAAAAACACTGGTAATTCGGTATAAATTTAAATTTCATTGCAAATTAACAAGTCATTTCCTCATTTAGTTGTCACCATATGTCAATATACAATGTGTAAAGCAATATGTTGAAAATGACCTGCACCAAATTAAAATGACCCTGTACAAACTACTTGGGGCAGGACATTTTGACCTGCACTGGAAATTTTTTTTTTTTGAGCCTTGGCAATATTTGTTAACCCTTTAGAAAACATGAAAGGCAGACAACACTTGCAAACAAAATTCTTGAATAACTCATTTTTTAAAAATTTTTGCGTCAAACACATAGCTTATGACCTGTCATTAGAACCAGCTTGTTCCAAAGAGGGATCATAAGCAATGTTTTTGAAACTAAAAATGAAAAAAATAATGAAACTTTAATGGCAATTCTTGTGAATAGCGCTGGCCGGTTTGACCCGTTACGTTTGGTGAAGGGTTAATTAAAACATCACAAGGAATATAATAAAAAGAATGCCTACTCTTTTTGCATAAGTCCAGAATTATCTCATTCCTGACTTCAAGAAAATGCAAGTTTACTCTCAACGGCTTTCAGCCAGCCCACTCATAAAAACGTATATTTCCTCGTGGCCAAGGATGAGATAATTCTTGAACCTTCTGAAAATGTTCGATATTATCTGTCTAGTCATGTTAGGTGAGTGGTGATGAGGGCTCCATTATACTGCCACTGTCAACTGATTATGTGGAAAGGGTTAACCAGGGGAGGATTGATTTTTAGCTTAACTTGACAAAATCAAGATAAGTCTATTGCCACCACGCGTTCGGAAGCCTGTGAGTATGTTCACATTTTCTTTAGCACAGGCTACACCATGTAGTTGTGGCCCAATCACAAAATTTCATATGCAGGTTCGATGTCCTGTCTAGATGAGATTGTCCCCTTTTGGTCACGATCGGTCAACCTTGACAGCTGTGCAGGCTGAAAACCCGAAAACCTTGCACACAGTCCACAGATCATATTTACGAAGGGATTTCATTGTAACCTGGTGGGATGACTCCATATAATGTCTAGATGAGAACGTCCCCTTCTGATCGCAATCTGTCAACTGTGATTGCTGCGTGGGCCCGAAAACCTTTAGCACAGTCTACAGGTTGTATTTATGTAGGGATTTCATACTAACTTGGTAGGATGACTCTGTGTAATGTCTAGATGAGAACGTCCTATTTTGGTCAGGTTCTGTCAACCATGCCAGCCGCAGGGGCACATTACCTAGATTCCTTTAGTACAGTCTGCAGCTTGCATTTATGAAGGGATTTCATTGTAAATTGGAAGGATGACTCGGTATCATGTCAAGATGAGAATGTCCTATTTTGGCCATGATCTGTCAACCATGACGGCTGCACAGACACGCGACCTAGATTTGTTTAGCACTGTCTACAGTTCATATTTATGAAGCGATTTCATTGTAACTTGGAAGGATAACTCTGTATGATGTCTAGATGAGACAGTCCTATTTTGGTTACAATCGGTCAGTCGTTACCGCCGCCTGGTCACATGACCTAGATTCTTTTAGCATTGTCTGCAGGTTGACTTTATGAAGGGATTTCATTGTAACTTGGTAGGATAACTTGGTATGATATCTTGTCCTATTTTGGTCATGATTGGTCAACCATGACTGCCGGACTGTCACATGATCTAGATTCCTTTAGCAAAGTCTGCAAGTTATATTTATGAAGGGATTTCATTGTAACTTGGTAGGATGACTCGTTTTGGAATAATTTTACTGTAACTTTTGGTTGACATACATAAACTTTGAGGGCCACATTTACCCAGGCCTGAATTCTTTAGTACAGTTGACGCCCCAAATTATTCCTATTGAAAACATAGCATGTAGGGAACAGAAATTAACATATTTTCAGTTATCACAATTCTTGTCTTATTTCAAATTCTTTCATGAACATTGAACATTCTCCTTTTCATCAAACACTACAAACAATCAGGTTAAGCTTCAGTGTCATTGACACTTTCATTTATTACAGGTAAAAAGGCTGAATACTTAAGTTGGTCATAGTTTGTACAGGTTATTTTCTGGTCATTGAAATAACCTTCAGTTCATGATCAATCACATTTTGTTGTTTATTTTGTATCACCTGTTTTTTATTAGATCTCATTAAATGTTTTCCACTTATCCAGTTAAATTGTTCATTTAGGCCACACAAAGTAGATCTTCTGTTTCTCAGGCCATTATTTGTGAATTGCATGCGGGCGAGCATTTTTTTATTTTATTTTTTATTTCAGTAATTACTTTTTTGCCATCCAAAAGTTCATGTTCTTGGTTGAAGTTTTAGGCCTCATGATCTACAGAATAGGGTGGTGGTGCATTTCATCCCTTGAGTGCAAGAAGACTTTGCAATGCTAAAGCATTGCAAAGCCTTCTTGCACTCAAGGGACAAATTCATCAATTTTTTTTAACTTGAGTAAAATATCAGACATAAACCATTTAATTTTTATTTTTTTTAAGTTTAAATTGGTTATAAAAAGAGAGCATGCGGCAGCGAAAAGGACCATGCGGGAGGCCCTGAGAAACAGATTTTTTATTTTTTTAGGCCTTAGTTTGTGTTTTTTTTTGTATTATTGATGAAAACCTTTATTTTTTATGCTGCAGAAGTTACTTTGTTGGCCTTACAACATTTGGAAATGGGTCACTTTTGAAAAAAAAACTTTTGTTGACATGATTGCTTATCATATCTGTTGTTTGAAAGACTTCAGATTGTTACCAACTAAGATGAGACATATATTTATTTATTTATTCATTGGGGTTTAATGGCACTTTCAGCAGCCAGGGTCACCTCATGTCAGACAGTTTTCCTGGTGGAGGAAGACAGTGTACCTGGAGAGAACCACTGAGCAATGGCAAGCAAACATCAGACTCCCCAACGTACTAACTCCACACAAGTAGGATTAGCATTGGTTGAAGACAAGTGCACCATCGACGTACACAATGCCACTGTGCCCCACTTAGGCAGTTGGGATTAAGTGTCTTGCCCAAGAAAACAACGCGGTTGCAGTAGCTGGGATTCGAACCGAGGACCTCTCGGCTTGTAGTCTGCATCTCTACCCACTGAGCCACCACGCTCCCACCAAGATGAGGCATGGAAGGTCAACTGCTCATACTGCCCAGTGTGAACCCTGGAAACTGGAGGTGGCTTGATTACTGGGGAAAACAAGTTTTGCTTTTCTGTTATAATCAGGGATGAGAGAGAGTTCAGCTAATTAACTGATTTCTGCTAATTTATCTTAACCCTTTACCTAACCTGAAAAGCAGACAACACTTGCAAAAATAATTCTTGAATAACTAATTTTTTTCATTTTTTGTCTCAAAAACATAGGTTATGACCCCTCGTTGGAACGAGCTCGACGAGCTCATTTCAACGAGGGGTCATAACCTGTGTTTTTAAGCCAAAAAATGAAAAAAATAATGAAAATTAATTGGTGATTTTTGAGAATAGCGCTGGCCGGTTTTGGCCGTTACGTTACGTAAAGGGTTAACCCCTTGCACTTGGGTAGTGCAATAGAATTGTCTCCAGTCACTCTGTTTTTCTCTTGTTTAACTATGAATTTAACCAATAATATCTTGTTTGACAAAGCTCACTGAGCTCTTTCAAACAAGGTATATTTGGTTAAATATCAAACTGCATTATGGGAAATTTATAGAAATAAAATTTCTTCCAAGTGATATCTTAACTATATGTCCTCTTATTTTCCGGAAGAATATTTATTTCCTACAGTTATCACATGAAAATATGTTTCGAATTTCAGCTAATTTACTTGCCTTACACACTCATCACTGTATAATAGGACCCAGAAGCCAATGCCTGAGTAATGTGTAGAAGTCCTGACAAAGGCGTGCATCATGGATGGAAATGATCGGCGAAACTTGACTTCATGCATGCATTGTGGCTATGATATAGCCATAGATGTTGAAACGTTATCTTGAAAAATAAACAACCGCTCAAACTAAAATTAGAACTGGTTGCCATTTTTGGCCGAGTTTTTTAAAAAAATTGACCTATAGTTTGATGAAGTCGGTGCATGGGTGGGCGAATCCTCAACTCGTGAGTGCGATAATTTGAACAAATGTCAATGGATTTGATCAATATTTGGTATGTGAGACTTTCTTAACAATGTCTTTTATGAGTTCGAAAACTGGTACGGTTCAGCCATACTGAGCAGAGTTATGGCTCTTAATTTGTTAATTTCTGCCTGTTTTAAGCTCGGTTTTCTTTTAATGACAAGTCTTAGAGGTGTGGATAAACTTGACCTCGCATCGCAATGCATAATCCTTGATTTTTCTTTCAACTAATCAATGTGTAAATTATGCACTTGGAATTGTTTGGTAAAGGGTTAACAGTGTGCATAAACTATTCTAGAAAAACCCACCCAACTTTAGAGGATTTCAGTATTGTAAATCCAACTATGGTGAAAACTGTTGTGGCATAACCACAAACCTGATTATTTTTCAGAGTAAAATTGAGAATATGGAATTAACAAGGGTTAAATAAAAACATTGTTAGCCTCATAAACTCCACCTACAAACTTTAGGATGAATTTATGCAATATAGCTGAACACAGTATAAATTTAAATGTCTGTACATTTTCTGTAGTGCCTGAAATTAGAAGAAAAAAAAGATATTCTTTTTGAACAATGTTTGCAGTTTAGGATTTTTTATTAAAATTGCATGATCCACTTAGAGGTCATTTATAAGGAGCATCTACTGAAATGAAAAAAAAAAGCTGTGAAGTCTGGGATGCAATTATAGTTATGTCATCTGAGTCATCAAACACAGGATGACTGGTGATGTACAAAATAGATCAGGGGGCAGTACTATAAAACATTCACAACATTATTTTCAGAATTTTGGGGGCGCGGTGGCTCAGTTGGTAGACGTGCAGGCTGCAAGCCGAGAGGTCCTCTGTTTGAATCCCACCTTCGGCAACCGCATTATGTCCTTGGGCAAGACACTTCACCCCCATTGCCAACGTTGGGGCACGGTGACGTTGTGTACTTAGGCGTACTGCACGTCGATGGTGCACTTGTCTTCAACCAATGCTAACCCTGCTTGTGTGGAGTTGGTATGTTGGGGAGCTGACAGTTGCTCACCGTTGCTCGGTGGTTCTCTCAGGGTACTCCGGCTTCCTCCACCCGTAAAACTGTCACGGTCATGGTTAGCCATTGTGCAGAAATATGTGACCTTAAACACCAATAAATAAATGAATATAAATAATTTTCAGAATTGCATTGCCTATCGTGAATTTAAGGAATGGAAGTAAAACGTTACCATTGTAAAAGACTTGGAAATTTACCTACTGGTAAATTGCCACATGTTTTAACTCCTTGCTTGCGGCTGGTTATTTAGTTGTTTATTTAGTGGTGTTTAAGGTCACATATTTCTGCACAATGGCTAATCATGACCATGCCAGTTTTACGGGTGGAGGAAGCCGGAGTACCCGGAGAGAACCACCGAGCAACGGCGAGCAACTGTCAGCTCCCCAACATGCGAACCCCACACAAGCAGGGTTAGCATTGGTTGAAGACAAGTGCACCATCAACGTGCAGTATGCCTTAGTACACCGTGCCCCCACATGGGCAATGGAGGTGAAGTGTCTTGCCCAAGGACACAACGTGGTTGCCGCAGATGGGATTCGAACCGAGGACCTCTCGACTTGCAGTCTGCACCTCCATCTACTGAGCCACCGCGCCCCCAATTGCGGCTGGTGGATATCCAGACAGTATTATTTTTGCCAATTAAATAAGTATAATTTGAGAACATTTAATCACCCCCCCCCCCCCCCCTTCCCTTGTTAATTGCGTGGATTTTTCAACTGATAGATAAATTTAGATGAATTTTTCATCAAATCTAGTCATGGCTGCTTCACAGCAGCCATGACTGGATTTGAGGACAAATATGTTGAAAATACTCAGCAGGTTAACAGTTAAAGTGCTCAGGCCTAAATGAATCATTTCATCCATTTATTGTCAAGGATGGAAAATACAGTTTTGGAAAATGCAAATATAAGTTTCTGTGTATTGGTACCAGCCTACCAGGTCCATGATATCCAAGTAAAAGATCACTGAGGCAGGTTATTGCCTTATTGGGTTCATAAGATGTGCATGAAACCTTTGTGAACCGCAACATTATGAAGGTGGAGGGGGAGAATTGGGAAGGGCGAGGAAAGAGAGTACAAATGTGTAATTTAGGAGTAACGGAGACCCTGAGACATTTCATTTTAGAATGCCCCAAATATTTGCCCGAGTAGGAGTCCTTAGAAAATTAATGGAAACTGGGATGAAAACATGAAGAACAGTGGATGGGGAATGACATGAGGGAACGGGTCAATCTTAGCTTGTACAGACTGGACGAAATATCATTTCGTTCACCCCCATCACTAGACTGCAGATGAATAGTCCAAATGTTTACTGGAATTTTCCTTACAATTCACAAGTTAGCTCTTTCAGAATTATGATCTAGTTTATAATCCATATGAAAAAGTTAGCAGGCCTTCCGTTTTCATTCGAGAAATCGCCTTTGCCCCCTCCTCTCCTCCATAGCACCTGACTTGAAAAAAATAAGGAGAGTGGAAAATGCCCACCTGGAAAATTTTCATAAACTAAGGGACTCTAAAGTCCATGTTCGCTCAATAAATCTAATGGAAACATACAGTCTCATTTAACTCTTATAGGTGTGGAGGTAATGTTTCAGACTTTCTACTACACTACACCTTTTGAGTCTTGCGACTTAGCAGGTAGTTAGAGCTTATAGTGTTAGCTGCCCCTTGAGGCAGCCAAGACCCGGCAAGAAATCACTGCCATGGTAATTTGAATGTTGTACACTGGTCCACTTTTTGTTCTAATAGCACAGGGTTTGATACAGATCTTTGAAGTCAACAGCACCCATTAGATTTTCTCATAGGGGTGGGGGTGACACAACAGATGGTAAATTCACCCTTTCTTGTGAACAATCCAAACCAAATTTCCCCCAGAAGACTACATATGTGCAGGGAAGATAAAACATTGGGTGGCACAACAAGTGCTAAGTTCACCCTTTCTTGTAAACAATCCAAGCCAGATTTACCCTAGAAGGCGATCGATGTGCATGGAATATGTTACATGGATGCCTGGATAGAAACTACCCTTTTCTTCATTCTATATCCATAGTTGTATGCACATCCGTTGGCATTGTACGGGTGGCTGGAAAGGGTGCCACAGCCATTTTATAAGTTCGTCGTTTTCTTATAAACAACACAAGTAAGCCCAATTTACCCCAAAAGACGACCGATGTGCAAGTATATTATAACACGCTTACCTGAACAGAAACTGTCTCCTTTCTCTACTCTATACCCATAATTGCATGCACAGACGTTCACTCTGCAAACTGAGTTCTCATCCAAGCAGTGATAGTCCTCTGAACAGTAATCACCAGGTAACCGCACTGAAAAAAAACACAAGGACTACATTATTGGCCAATTCACTAATGGCATATTGTTTTGAAGAGTAAAATGTCACATGTGACACTGAACGGCTGATCCTCCAAACTATCCCCACTCCTGAGAAAAAAATATGCTGGGAAGGGAAAAGCTCATTGAATTCTCATCTGCCCATCAATGCTTGGTACTTGCACCACAGTCATCGTGTGTTACTCACTTCACCCAGTCATGGAGCTGCCACATCTCTCCACTGAATAAAGCCTCGTAATGTGTGTTGGGCAGACTGATGAAGTAAATCACAAACACAGAGATGAGACTTTTCAGAGGTGTTTTTTTTATCTTCTATCAATTTTTAGCTCAACTTTGGCGAAGCCAAATTTGAGCTTTTGTCATGGCCCGTCTGGCCGTCTGTCCATACGTCAACAATTGGATACGGCTCCGGCTAGAGGCCGTGTTTATGAACCGATCTTCACGAAACTTCTTGGGTACCTTTGTTATGACCGTGGGACGAGAATGAGTGTTTTTTTGTGCGGTGCGAAATTCAAGATGGCTGCCAGCCGCCATTTTGTACCGATGATGCAGAAATCTGTTTTTTGTACAGAACTTCCATTTGAAAGCTCTGATTTGAATAATTTTTTGTATGAATGTTTAGTACCATGGGATACATCACATATAATACAGGTTTTTTTCTCGTGCGTAAATTGTGCGAATTAGACTAATTTTGATGTTTTTTGGTGTTACTTTCAGCACTGCAAGTGCAAATGCCAATACGGCTCGGGCTAGAGGCCGTATTTATGAACTGATCTTTACGAAACTTCTTGGGTACCTTTGGTATCACCGTGGGACGAGAACGAGTGTTTTGGGGTGCGGTCCGAAATTCAAGATGGTCGATGGCAGCCATTTTGTACAAAATTAGGCGCAATCAGATTTTTGCACAGAACTTCCATATGAAAGCGCTGATTTGAATAATTTTTTGTGTGAATGTTTAGTACCATAGGATACATCACATATAATACGGGTTTTTTTCTCGTGCAGAAATTATGCAAATTAGATGAACTTTGATTTTTTCAGTGCGACTTACACACAGTAAGTACACATGTCAATACGGCTCAGACTAGAGTCTGTATTTATGAACTGATCTTCACGAAATGTCTTGGGTACCTTTTTTATCACCTTGGGATGAGAACGAGTGTTTCTGGGTGCGGTCTAAAATTCAAGATGGCTGCCAGTGGCCATTTTGTACCGAAATTAGGTCTAATCAGTTTTTGTACACAACTTCTATACAGCTCAGACTAGAGGCCATATTTATGAACCAATCTTTACGAAACTTCTTGGGTACCTTTGTTATCACAGTGGGATGAGAGCGAGTGTTTTTGGGTGTGGTCCAAAATTCAAGATGGCCACCAGCAGCCATTTTGTACCAAAATTAGTACAATCAGTCTTTTGGACAGACGTTCTGTATGAAAGTTCTGATTTGAATAAATTTTTGTATGAATGTTTAGTAACATGGAATACATCACATATTGTAAGGGTTTTTTTTCGTGCAGAAATTATGCAAATTAGATGAACTTTGATTTATTCAGTGCTACTTACACAATGTAAGCACACATGTCAATACGGCTCAGGGTAGAGGCTGTATTTATGAACCGATCTTCACAAAACTTCTTGGGTACCTTTGTTATCACCTTGGGACAAGAATGAGTGTTTCTGGAATTCAAGATGGCTGCCAGTGGCCATTTTGTACCGAAATTGGGTCCAATCAGTTTTTTGTCACAATTGCTATACAGCTCGTATTTATGAACTGATCTTCACAAAACTTCTTGGGTACCTTTGTTTTCACCTTGGGACAGGAACGAGTGTGTTTTAGGGTGCCTTTGTTATCACTGTGCTATGAGAACAAATATTTTGGGGTTCAGTCAGACCCACTCTGGGACTCAAAGATTTTTTTCTAGTTTAGCATCTGACTGTCACCCACCTTTACAATACTTTACCTATACATTTGTTACAGACAACGGTCAGTATTTATGTACAGACCGTTACAATACTTTATATTTACCTTTGTTATCAGGTCATTACCTAGATGTTTGTCATTGCTATGTCACAAACTATACATGTACATGTCTTTGTCTTGACAAGTTGAGCTACAGTGTCATTGACACTTTCATTACTTTTTCTTTTACCAATTTTCATTTCCTTCAATTCAAGGAAATGAAAGTTCCCGCAGCCGTTAAAGAGTGTGGGACGTTATAAGCTTTTTCAGATTCAGAATTCCATACCACTGAATGCTATGGCTCCAGACATTTTAATGCCAGACTGGACAAGAAGAGAAATTTGTAAGTAACTGTCGATAAACTTTCGCAAAACTGTTAAATTTAACCCTTTACCAAACCTGAAAAGCAGACGACACTTGCAAAAATAATTCTTGAATAACTAATTTTTTTCATTTTTTGTCTCAAAAACATAGGTTATGACCCCTTGTTGGAACGCGCTCAACGAGCTCGTTCCAACGAGGGGTCATAACCTATGTTTTTGAAACAAAAAATGAAAAAAATAATGAAAATTAATTGGCGATTTTTGAGAATAGCTCTGGCCGGTTTTGGCCGTTACGTTAGGTAAAGGGTTAAGTGACACTCGACCGCATCCGCCTGCGAAATTTACAAAGTGTGGAGTTGAAAAAACAGTATTTTTTCACAAAATGTCTACAAAATCATCAACCGCGTTGTGTCCTTGGGCAAGACACTTCATCTCCATTGCCCACGTAGGGGCACGATGACGCCGTGTACTAAGGCGTACTGCACGTCGATGGTACGCATGTCTTCAACCAATCTAACCCTGCCTGTGCTGCAGTGCGGAGTTACGATGTTGGGGAGCTGGCAGCTGCTCGTCGTTGCTCGGTGGTTCTCTCCGGGTACTCCGGCTTCCTCCACCTGTAAAAACTGTCACGGTCATGATTAGCCATTGTGCATAAATATGTGACCTTAAACATCAATAAATAACCTAGTAACATTACATTGTATGTTGTCCACAGCCTGGATGTAACTACATCACAAACCTCGAACGGGCATGTATTTATTTATTACGGTTTAACGACACTTTCACAGCCAAGGTTACATCGTGTTGGTGACAGTTTTACGGGCGGAGGAACACGGAGCTAACCACCAGGCAACGACGAGCAGCTGCCAGCTCCCCAACATCGTAACTCTGCACTGCAGCACAGGCAGGGTCAGATTGGTTGAAGACGTGCACCATCGACGAGCAGTACGCCTTAGTGCACGGCGTCATCGTGCCCCCATGTGGACATTCAGGGTTATGTGCCTTGCCCAAGGACACAATGCGGGAGTCCGAATCGAAAGCTCAGATGGTCACCCAACCAAGGACTAACCGGCCTCGACGTTCCTTAACTTCGGGTGATCTGACGAGAACCGGTTACCGCAACGCCACCGCTGATGCATGAGTTTCTGCATTTTTGCAAATAATTTAACACTAACAGAATGATGGATTTACGCCAGAGCCATAGACTGAATTTACTTGAAAAAAAGAAACAACAAAAATTAAATCACAACAAAAAGCAGTGTAATTCAGCTGTACCTCGCCTAGCCCCCTCTCCAAACACAATGGTGCTTTGCAATGAGTCGACGCAGAGTAATTTCCAGCAGCACTGACCTGTGATTTCAATACAGAAAAAATAATTACTTACACCACATGCTGAACAATCCTAAATTCTACTCATTTAATGGCATAAATGTTATTGAATTCTGTCCTGATTTGTCTGAAATTAGTGAAAATGGTTATTTGAAAAATAAACCGCCAGACTGTGACAGAGAAATTCGCTTCATAACTTGATGGTTATTTGAAGTTTTGCTTTGGGTGTCGGCTGTACTTGTGTACAGGGATTCGCAGAAGCATTATTTTTAGTGTACAGTGATTTGTGGTCTTCTACATTGGACAAATTCCATGACTTTTATCATTTTCACTACGACATGTTGAAAATGCATGCAGGCGCATGTGCTTATTACCGCCTACAAGGAAGGGAGCTTATTGTTATTGCGGTCTAACAGATTATTTTATAGTCAAATAAAAATAAAATAAGAATTGAACAACTTTATTTTGCCAAAGCAGAATGTAAACAAATGCACAAATGTTTGTCCTGTACAAATGAAAGCTTCCAACAAGAAGATCTTTATCAGAAGTAATATAACTACAGTTAAGAAATAAACCAGGCTTCAACATTTAAATTGTGGAGTCCGAGGCTAGCTATTATTTTTAAGTTATTGTTCAGAAAAAGAATTTTTTTTTTCTTATTTTTATTTTTTTTAACACCTAAATTTTGTGGCCTCTAAATCTCGAAAACTGGCTGTACGATTCTTCTAAAATTTTGCACACTTATTTGCTCATATGTGAAGGTGTGCCTCCACATACCGCCATCTTAGTGAAAATGTTTAACCTTTTCAGGTGAACCAAAATAGAGCAAAAATGACCCCTTTTCCAAAAATTCTTGAACACTATCGGTCTTGTGAAGATTAAATTTTCTTAATATTTAGAGTCTAACATGTTGTAATGATATCACTTAAAACGTTTTTCAACTTTAATCCCTATCTACCTCAAAGGGCCAAAGTTTGTGATTTTCAGCAAAATAGCACAACTTTCAGAGGCCATTTCTCGATATCACGAATAATATGTGCCAAAGATTTTAGTATAGGAAGACGACATGTTAATTGGAGGACAACTATTTGGTTCAAGTTTGTTTGCCGCATTTAACCCTTTAGCACAGTGATAGTGTACTAAGGCATACTGCACGTCGATGGTGCGCATGTCTTCAACCAATCTAACCCTGCCTGTGCTGCAGTGTGGAGTTACGATGTTGGGGAGCTGGCAGCTGCTCGTCGTTGCTCGGTGGTTCTCTCCGGGTACTCCGGCTTCCTCCACCCGTAAAACTGTCACGGTCATGATTAGCCATTGTGCATAAATATGTGACCTTAAACACCAATAAATAAATAAATAAATAGCACAGTGATATCTGGAATAAGGGTACTATTTGAAAAATATGAATATTTGCAAACTTTGGATACCGTTTTCGATCAGTTGTACGAAAGGTAACTTGAAACTTTTTGTTTTGCCATGTGCAGAACTATCTACTCATCAAACTCGCTTGATAAGTTAAAATATCAGACTTAACCCACACCCTGTCTTTGTAGCTTGAATACAAGTGGTGTCTTATTTTGTACAAAATTCACACACTTTGTGTTCACTTTTTTGGCTCTGGAAACAGTGTAGACGTAAATTTGTTGCACAGATGTATAGATCATTAACTGATGAACATTTCTGCTGTTATAAGTTATCTTGAAATGTTTAACCCTTTACCCAACGTAGACGATATTAAAATTTATTATTTTAAATATAATTTTTTTTAATTTTTCAAAAAGTTTCAACAAAACTATATCATGTGACCCCTCATTGGAACGAGCTCAATGAGCTCGTTCCAATGAGGGGTCACATGATATGGTTTTGTTGAAATATTTTGAAAAATTTAATTTTTTCAACTGCTCAATTTGCATATTACGCGGGCGGATGCGGGCGATTCGTTAGGTAAAGGGTTAACCCAACGCCTCTTCTGTCCGCGTGAACGTAGGAACTGTTCGAAAACATCAAAATTTCATACCTTTGGTTATTGTTTTTGGGCAGATGCAAGAGGGTTTCAAACTAAATAATCTTTGAAGTACAGACTTAACCCCTACCTATTCTGGTTATCTGACAGTTCTAGCACCAATTTGTTCCCATCTGAAGTTGTTTCTCCACATACCGTCATTTTAGTGAAAACATTTTATGCACAAGAAAAGTATAGCGAAATTTCAGAAAAATATGGCGAGGTTTGAGTCCAGGCTAGATAAAATTTTCTATATATTCAGAGTGTATGATGCAACAACAATACTGAGCAGCGCTATCACTTGTAACCCCAATCGACCGTTAATGGGCCATAGTTTGTGATTTTTAGCAAAACTGCACAACTTTACAAGTTAAAATCCCTATACAGCGACAGTTCATTTAAGACTTTAGCACAGTGATTGATTGAGTAAGGGTACCGTTAAAAAAATACAAAAATTCTCAAACTCTGGTTTCTGTTTTCGGTTAGTTGTATGAGGGTTAACTTTAAAGACTTTGTTTCCCTGTGTGTAGGGATGCTACTGGTAAGCCAAGTTTTGTTGTTATCAGGTTAGAGCTTTGATAAAACAGTCTCTCAGTTTTGGTAACTTGAATTGAGGTAGTTTCAGTTCTGTTTTATCAAGCATGGTGAGCCTGTGATTCTACAGAATCACAATTTTCTAGTTTAATGTTGCGATTGGTCCCTGCCTAGAATGTGCGTATTCGTAGGTACCCACGGACGATTATGTATGGGGGAGAGGAGGGGGGGGGGGGGTGGTGGTGCTTAAAATTATTTCATATAAATGAGGCAGGGTCTTAAACAAGAGGTCTGAAACACTCATTTGACAAAGGCCCAATATAGTCTTCCTTACAAAGATGTAATATATCAAATATGGAATATTTGGGAGCAAGGATTTCATTGAGTGTTAAAATCTTGAGCAAACTAGCGTCCTCTGGAATCCAATGACATACGTTAAATTTAATTTGGAAAAATGTATCCGCCTGTTACTTCCACGTCATTTCTGCAAATTTCGTTGAAATCGGCGTCATAAATTTATGAAGCGGATTTCGACGAAATTTGCACAAATGGCGCGGAAATAACCGAGTCAGGGTAGTACTAAAATGAGTCCGCAGGTAGAAGAAAAAGAGACCGTAAGAGTCCGTAAGAGACCGCAAGTAAACTATGGGGGTTAATGTTCTGAAATGAATGGTTTCTGGTTCTTTGGGTTACAAATAATACATATCCGAAGTTTGGTGTTGATATTTGAACGTTAACCCCTAAAATTTCACTATTAATATTTTGCGCGTTCACAAACTTACCGACTCATTTTTCGCAAGACGGGCCAAAGAGTCCGCAAATGAACTACTAGTCATACAAATATCAAATGAGCGGTTTCTGACTGAAAACATTAAAAATAATACATATCCGAAGTTTGGTGTTGATATTTCAACGTTAACCCCTAAAATTTCACTATTAATGTATAGCGCGTTTTCAAACTTACGGACTCATTTTTCGCAAGATGGGCCAAAGAGTCCGCAAATGAACTACTGGTCATAAAAATATCAAATGAGCGGTTTCTTATTGAAAACAGTATAAATAATACATATCCGAAGTTTGGTGTTGATATTTCAACGTTAACCCCTAAAATTTCACTATTATTGTATAGCGCGTTTTCAAACTTACAGACTCATTTTCGCAAGATGCGCCAAAGAGTCCGCAAATGAACTACTAGTCATACAAATATCAAATGAACGGTTTCTTATTGAAAACAGTATAAATAATACATATCCGAAGTTTGGTGTTGATATTTCAACGTTAACCCCTAAAATTTCACTATTATTGTATAGCGCGTTTTCAAACTTACAGACTCATTTTCGCAAGATGGGCCAAAGAGTCCGCAAATGAACTACTAGTCATAAAAATATCAAATGAACGGTTTCTTATTGAAAACATTATAAATAATACATATCCGAAGTTTGGTGTTGATATTTCAACGTTAACCCCTAAAATTTCACTATTAATGTATAGCGCGTTCACAAACTTACCGACTCATTTTTCGCAAGACGGGCCAAAGAGTCCGCAAATGAACTACTAGTCATTCAAATATCAAATGAACGGTTTCTTATTGAAAACAGTATAAATAATACATATCCGAAGTTTGGTGTTCATATTTCAACGTTGATCCCTAAAATTTCACAATTATTGTATACCACGTATTGAAACTTAACTACTAATCCTAAAAAGACTCATTTTTCGCAAGACGGGACAGAGAGACCCCAAGCGAACCACAGACTTAGCACTCTCTGGTCGAAATAATAATTAAGTAGGTGTCAAAATTATATTGGATTATCGCTTACCAATTTATCAGGGGGTTTCAAGAGTGCAGTTAATACCGTTCAAGTACATACCCACACTTAATCTTTATTTGTCAATAATCTTTATATCCGTGTCAAACTAATTACTAATTGGGTTTCGGAGTTAGAAATCCAAAATTTCACTATTACTATATACTGCTGCGTATTGAATCTATCGGACTCATTTGTAGCAACACGGGACAAAGAGTCCGCCAAATAACTACTAGTCCTAAACATACAAAATGAACGGATTCTGGTTGAAAACAGTATAAATAATACATATCTAATCCCTTCACAATTTTCTCCACATACAGCACATGGAAAAGGGATGTGCTTTCTGAACTGTGCCATTGTAGAATGTTTGAGGTTTTTTTTATTTGTGATTCAATTGACGAAACAAACTGAAGTGGAGTTGAGAAATGAAATGTTCATTTATATAAGAAAATAGTCTGTTTGAAGTTCTGAGTAGCTTGCTGACATGCTTTCATAAACATATCCTAATAATCACAAACAACATGCCACACAAATAACGGTGATTTTAATTTACCGATCAAACAATTCAGTAGCCATAACGATCACACTTATAGGCTTGGACACATGGACAGCGGTACCTTTTGATGGTGTACGAACAAAATGCCAATGGACAAAATGCCAATCAGACAAAATGCCAATGGACAAAATGCCAATCAGACAAAATGCCAATCGGACAAAATGCCTATTGGACAAAATGCCAATGGATTTTTTAAAATTGTTTTTTTTTTCATTAATTTTTTTTCTTCATTCAATTTTAAAATACCAATGGTTTTTTAACTAAAACTGATCATGAAATTTGAAAAAAAAAATGGGCCAGATGGATTGCATTTTTTCTTTATTGATATTTTAAAATCGCAGTGCTTATGCTGCAAATTGGACAAAATGCCAATCAGATCTTACATTGAAGTACAAGTGACAAAAAAGAAACAGTGAATTAAATTTTTATTGCTCCATAATTATAGCACTTTATCTAACAACATCTCTTGAACATTTCTCCAACAAATACATAACACGACATAGCATAACACATGTACATCAACTCACACTTTTATTTGAAGATTTGCCCATAGGGTAAGTCTTTACCTAACAGAAAGTACCTATTTTTTTAAAATTACATAAGGCTAAAAAATAAGGTTCTGGTTCTCAGGCAATCCCTCACTGAATCTGAACCCCCCTCATTGAACATTGTCTGAGTCCGTAAGTTTGAAAACGCGCTATACATTAATAGTGAAATTTTAGGGGTTAACGTTGAAATATCAACACCAAACTTCAGATATGTATTATTTATACTGCTTTCAATCAGAAACCGTTCATTTGATATTTTTATGACTAGTAGTTCATTTGCGGACTCTTTGGCCCATCTTGCGAAAAATGAGTCCGTAAGTTTGAAAACGCGCTATACATTAATGGTGAAATTTTAGGGGTTAACGTTGAAATATCAACACCAAACTTCGGATATGTATTATTTGTACTGTTTTCAACCAGAAACCGCTCATTTGATATTTGTATGACTAGTAGTTCATTTGCGGACTCTTTGGCCCATCTTACGAAAAATGAGTCCGTAAGTTTGAAAACGCGCTATACATTAATAGTGAAATTTTAGGGGTTAACGTTGAAATATCAACACCAAACTTCGGATATGTATTATTTGTAACCCAAAGAACCAGAAATCATTCATTTCAGAACATTAACCCCCATAGTTTACTTGCGGCCTCTTACGGACTCTTACGGTCTCTTTTTCTACCTGCGGACTCATTTTAGAACTACCGTTTGCACAAATGTTTCTATTTTCGCTATTTGCCATAGTTTGTTTTTTTATTTTCCAGTGATCTTTTAACTTCTTTAAATATAACAATATAACCATTTTTAGACAAATTACGATAGATTTCAATAACATTTATGCCATTAAAAGGGTAGAATTTAGCATTGTTGAGCATGTGTCATTGTTTTTCTCTAATGAACTCACCGGACACTTACTGCGTCGAGGGCACCGTTTACATAGTGTGGGCAATTTACTTCAAGTTCCCACTGATCATATACACAACTAAAAAACACCCAATTAGAGGCAGTCTGTGGGTATCGTGTACTTTTATGAAAGCAGATCAGCTAAAAAGACCAGCATAAAAAAATTCTATTAATCGTCTTCCAAACATTACGGCCATAACCAACCAGGGAGCAAATACAATAAAACTTTTGCAACTGTATTTTCTTCATATTAATATAACTGACTAAAATGAATTATTAGCATTTTCAAGATATGGCAATTTGCCAACTGGCAAATTGCCAGATCTTTGAAAATGCTAATGGTTCATTTTAACCCATTTAAAGTCGTAACTAGAAAATACAATTCTAGAAAATACAGTTGTAAAAGATTTATAGTACTGGCCCCAGGGCTATTCACAAATGTCGTCATTCAAATTTTATTATATTTTTATAAAATATAGCTTATGACCACCACTCATTGGAACTCGCTCAACGTGTTAGTTCCAATAACAGGACATAGCTATGTTTTTCCAATAAGCGGTCAGAGCTACGTTTTGAGTAAAAAAAAATAAAAAATTGAGCTATAACATTTTGTCAAGTGCTGTCTGCTATACGTGTTAGGTAAATGGTTAAGGAAGACCGGGTATCTACCATTTTTCTTTGATAACAACATTGCTGTAAGTTTTATAAATATTAATACTTACTGACTATCTACCCTGACCTGGAATTCAAAATCCATTTGGATACAATGTGTACCAAAGTGTCCACCGTTGCATTAACAGTTATGGTGAGATCATATGATCATGTACACGCTAAAAACTAAAGTGTTAAAAACTACACTTGAAGTGCTGTATTTAACACTTACTTAGTGCTGAACTAGCACTTTGTTCAAGTGTAGATATCCCAGAACTTGACAGGTGTTGACAATAATACCACTTGACAAGTGTAATGTCTCGACACTAAAAAGGAAACAACGCAGATGACGCGGATCAGGCTCGAACTCTCGAGCCTGATCCGCGTCATCTGCGTTGTGTCCTTTTAATTATGTACCCACCAAGCGCAAATCAAATTATGGACGCTTCTGGAAGAACCACCAATGTTAGACACATGGGAAATGCCATCCATTCAAGTTTCAGATGTCTGACGATTGTAATGTCTAAGTGCTTAAAGCATTGCACTTTGAGTGTTAAAATCAAACCCTAAGAGTTAGAATGGGTTTAACACCTTGAACGTGTCAGTTTTAACACTTTAGTTTTTAGTGTGTACACACCAGACTGGCAGACGACGTCTATTGCCGTAATATCAAATTCACATTGGCTTCGGTTATTTCACATTTATTTCATCTCCAACTGAAATACTGACATTGTATTTTGAGATTCCTCAAAAAAAAATCCATAAATTAAACAAATCTACTTTTTGATTTCAAGCTCTCAGGCGACAAGTCAAATTCTGCCAGGAATCCGAGGCTCTTACAGGCTATTTGTTTTCCCATTTTTTGCACAGTTTGCGTGCAGACTATCGTTGTTTAATGTGGTATTTTTTATGCACAAAGATATACAGATATTCTTTCGTGCTCCAGTTATAGACATTCCAATCAATAAATATTTCTGTCCCTATATCCCGTCTTCTGATTGGTCAGAATGCCCAGGACAAATAGTCATGGCAAAGGGCGCACCCAACACCCAAGGTATATGAGAGCGTGCAACATCCAGGGTATATGGGCACGTGAAACATCAGGGGTATATGGTTTAAATGAGAGCTTTTCGCTTTCGCTCGCCTCAATATAAAAATCAAACAAAAAAACCTGAAAATAGTCACAAATATCATCAGTTTTCTGACAATTCGATCATATTTTGCTGTTATAAACTAAACAGTCGAATAATTAATTCAAACAACTTGAGAAAAATAAAATAGAGCAAATCTGTCAACAAAATAGCCCCCAATCTGTTTACGCGTTTCCAATAACGACCGAAGGGATGTAACTCGATCTGTTGTCTTCTGCGTTTGTAAAAACAAAACAATTATTCACGAGTTTGGTTCAACCGATTGCGGAGCGTGAGAAACGCGTCTACAAATTTGTTTCCACTATGTTTCTATTCTGTTTCAAACAGGACAAAAACGTTATCTCCGCCAACATGTATGGTATATGGAGATTTAATATCTGGATGTTTAATTTAAACACCTCGCCTGTGGCTCGGTGTTTAAAAACCGACATCCAGGTATTAAATGTCCATATACCATACATGCTGGCGGAGATAACTAAAAATATCGCATTGAAAACATCAGTATATTAACTGGTAGAGTGCTATTTGTTTTTGATTGTCAAACTTTTGTTCACATGTTATTGCCTCATTACAATTTACGGAGTGTGCTCATAGGCACTCATCCATAAATTGTAACGTGGCAAATCCACCCAGACTAAATAGCCTAATATCACATTAAAAATTAATTGAAGCAGATCCACAGAATATGAAGCCTTTAAGCTGCAACGAACCCGCACTTCAGGATAAAGCCCCAAAATGGGCTTCCAGCGCTCAACCACTTATTATACTTGATGGAACTGTGCAGTTTAATAAAAAACTACAGCTGTGGTGAATCTTCTTCATTCCCAAGTATTTAGTTTACATACATGTCTAACAGTGTTGTCGGTCAAATCAATTCTCGGTTGATAAACATTTCTTACGCTGATTCAAAGAAAATGTTTATAGTACTTTAAATTCAGTCATCTGAAATATTTTAGTTAGCCGGAAAAGCGAGCTGAACCAACTGAAATCTTATAAACGATTGAATTTAAAAGAGACAATAGACTCTTTGAGGGCAGGCTGATTCCATGCCATGACAGCGTCGAATTCCTCACAGAATTTGACTGGTGGCTTGGGAGCTTGTTTCGATTTGTGACCTTGACCCTTGAATTGTTCATCAATAAATGTGCCATTGATCAAAAGACCTTAAGACCAACTTAGGTGCCAAACATGGCAAACTTCGCTTCAGCGGTAGCTGTAATATCGTGTTGATGAACACATATACCAACACAAGATAGACAAACAAACAACACCGATCGCCTACGTTGTTACTAATTCACATTTTAAAATTTGAGATCTTTGAAACGAAAACAACTAAATAGTTAGGATGTAAAAAGTACCACCCCCCCCCCCCCCTCCCAATTGCACTGCCGCTCCCTGAAAGTCAAAGATGAATGGTTATCTGGACGTGCTGAAAATCGACCCCATCAATACGTTATCTAGAGCTGTAGGTTTTTAAATTTCTTGTTCGGTTTCGGTTTTGGTTTTTCAGATGGAGAAAATCCTCGGTTCGGTTCGGTTTTCGGTTTGTTCATGAGGCCAAGTAAAATTCAATAAAACTCATTCTTATGTCCAGAGTCATAACTGAATGGTAGTGAAATTGAGTGAAACTCAATGAATGCCCGAAATAAGCTATAATACATGAAGAATCAGGAAGGCCAATATAATAATTACCTAAATATACAGAACTTTTATTGTGCTTGGCCATTTTTCGAGGTCTGACACCTACACGCAACTTGAGGAAAGCTGCAAACACAACTAAACTGAAATGTCGGAAATTCACAGAATGTAGCCATCCCAGAGTAGTGAGAGTACCCAGACACTGCCAAACGGCAGTGTCTGGGTACTCTCACTACTCTGGGAAGGCTACATTCTGTGAATTTCTGCAGCAAGAGCTGGCAAGAGAGTATTTAATAAAAAACGAAAAACCTTAGATTACGGGATGTCGACGGTTTCGGTTTGTGTTTTTTAAAAAAACTAAAAACCTCGGTTCGGTTTCGGTTAACCTGCAGCTCTAACGTTATCACTCAACTTACTCATTTGACAGACCGTGTCATTACTGAAATACTTCTCATTACATCTGCAGTAACCATCGGGGCACGATGCGTTGCCATCATAACAATGGTCTGGAGAAGTGCAGCTCTCATTGACAGCATGCTCTGAAATAAATATAACATATATAAATACCCGGAGTGAAAAAAAAATATTGAGAGATGTCAGAGAGGAAAGAGAATCGAATAATCAAGAATTTTGTGTTAAGAGTTTACTTTAAAACTTATAGTCTCAAGAAATACAAGAATGCGTACGTACAGGCGAGATTCGGAGGTATGTGTGTGTGTGTGGGGGCGGGGGGGGGGGGGGGGGGGGGGGGGTAAAGTGCGCATTTACTCGCTCCTCTCTGTTCACATTCATCCATCCCGTTTGGGAAAAGAAAATCTGTGAAATTTTTTTTAAATGTTTTTCTCTTATTATAAATACTTTTTTTTTTTTTAAACAATATTTTTATTTCCTCAATGAAATGGGGTTTGGCGAACAGGCAATGCCTATATTAACGCCGTACCCTACAGAGAAATACAATACAATACAATACAATGGTGCAGGTGCAACTGTACATAAAACAGAAACTGATCCAATAAAGTCGAAAGAAAGAGAAAGTACCATACTATATCCCACCATTTACTTTAAATAATTTACCTATCTATTGGGTGTGGAGGCAATCTACTTTCATTTATATGATAGGCCCACTAAAATCTCTCTCACCCAATACAGCAAAGGTCGTTTTCAGGGTTCTTTTCCACTGGAAATAAACCAGTCACTGGAATCTCATCGTTTCCCTAATATATTCTTGAACCGCACTAAATATACTGGCGTTTTCCAAGGCAGTTTTCTCCGTATCCCCATATAGCATAAGAGTGATATTAGTGGCGTGGCCCAATTTTATTAGAAGCGAATTTCTTTGTTCTGCATATAGAGGACACATTAATAAATAGTGTTCAGTGTCTTCATATACATGACCGCAGCCACAAGATGCATTATCACTTATAAACCTATCAAATTTATGTCCGTTTAAATCACTACAATTTAACCGCAGCTTCGTGTGAACAATTTGTTCCTTTCTGCCACCCACATAATAAAACCCAGGGACGACATTGTCGTTAATTGCAAGTTTCTTCTTAAAATGATCTACGGAAGTACAGTTCTGCAGATCTGCGCTTAAGCCATTCCAAAGTTTTACCACTGATGGCAGAAACGAGTTAGAAAACCTGTTCGTGTTACATTTAATTTCCCTTAACAAGCTCGAAGATCTTAGCGAGTAATAAGTCAATTCTGATACAGGTTGCGGAATGAGCAGCCTAATGTAGGTTGGGACGCTTGTGAACATAATCTTATACAACGCTACTAATTTGTGGCGTCGTCTACGCTCTTTCAGTGATATGAAACCAGATTCTCTATAGATAAGTTGATGACTTGTCCCCCTAGTGACCCCTATTATGGTTCGTAGAGCATCCAAGTGTAAATTTTCTAGGAGTGTTGATTTAGTCTCCGTGCAACCATCCCATATAACATCGGCATAATCAAACAGCGGGAGAATGAAGTATTGATATAGAGTTTCCAATGCTTGTCTGGACAATCTGTATTTTAGGCTTCTAAGACAGTTTATCATAGGGCTGACTTTACTTATAAGACTCTCTATGTGTGAATCCCATTGTCCTGTTTTTGAAAAGATCAACCCAAGATGTTTATGAGTGTCCGTCTCTTCTATTTGCTGACCTAGGAGGTAAAGATGGGGGCGAAGCGTGGGATTTACTCTATTTGAAATATACAGCGATTCGGTCTTTAATGGATTAAATATAACCTGCCATGTTTTAGACCACTGGGCAATTTTTCTCAGGTCATTATTCAAAACTTCTGCTGCTAATTTTGCATCTTCGATTACCAGATAAAGTGTTGTATCATCGGCATAAAGTCTAATATTGGAAGTAATGTCTTTAACAATATCATTTATGTATATATTGAACAGGAGGGGCCCTAAAACGGATCCCTGTGGCACGCCAGCTTTAATGGTTTGATTTTTGGATTTCTCCCCATTTACAACTACATACTGTGAGCGGTTTGTTAGGTAGCTTTTAAACCATGCTAGTAGGTTACCTCTTATTCCAATTGAGTCTAATTTATGAATTAATCCGTCATGCCATACTCTATCGAATGCTTTACTTATATCACAGAATACTAATCTGACTTCTTTATTGTTGTCCATATTACTAGCAATGTAGTTTTCAATATCTATTAATTGGTAAATTGTACTGTCACCCGGAATGAAGCCTGACTGTAGGGGTGTTAACAATTCGTTTTCCACCAAGAAAGAAAAAATGTGTCTAAAAATTACTTTTTCCAGAATTTTACTGACAGAACTTGTCAAAGAGACTGGCCGATAGTTTACCTTGTCATTAACTGATGATTTCTTATGGATAGGCACAACACTGGCTTTCTTCCATAAACTTGGGAACTCATTACGTGATAGAGACAGATTAAAAAGATATGTCAGAGGGAAAGCCAACTGTTGAGCACATGCCTTAATGATTCTGTTATTAATTAAATCTGGTCCGCTAGCTTTCTGGGGATCTAACTTACTAATAACTGACATTACTTCTTCTTCAGAGATTACTACGGATTCCAGGCTCATTTCACAACGTGGGATGGGTGGTAGTTCCTTGTCATCGACAGAGTTAGCTTGATCAACAAAATACGTATTTAGTAAGTCTGCAATCGAGGTTGCATCGCTAATTATTTCCCCATCTTCTTCGAGTGGCGGGAAAAATTCATGCGAAACATTGTGCTCTTTAGAGAATGATTTCAGTGTCCTCCACCAGTGTTTACTGCCAAAGTTTCGAGTTGATACATGGGTTTCAGTTTTAAGATCGTATTCTGCTTTGGCTGCCCGTATGAGTGATATAGTTTCATTTCTATCATGCCTAAATCTAGCCCAGTCTTCGGCCCTATTTGTCTGCTTAGCTATTCTGTGTGATCGATCACGCACTCTCATCATTTTACGGATCGTTGAATTCATCCAAGCTTTATCTTTCGGTCGTACTTCAATGGTTTTATTTGGTATGTAGTTTTTAGCTGATTCAATGATATATGATGTAAGGCTCTCTGTGGTTTCATTTAAATTTTCCGTGAAAAAGTCTTCCCACATAGTTTGTGCAAAATGTGCCTGTAATCCGTCTATATCCATATTACTATAATCCCAAATTTGTCTTTTAAAACAGGCAATTTTACTCTTTGTGAATTTTAACGTAACAGCAGTAGCATGGTGGTCACTACAAAAATACTTAATTAAACGTAATACAATTAGGCCAGGAACTCAGAAAGGGTTTTAATGCAGTAAGCTTTTTCAATTATAATTTAAAATCTTCGTCAGACATTTTCGCTGGATTCCCTACATTGGGCTTTTGACACTGGACTCACAGATTTATGCTGACCCGGGACAATACTCCGATATTTTAGAGCATCGAGCTCTGGGATATCAGAGTGTTGTCTCGGGCCCGCCTAATCCCCCGCCCCCACCCTGGATTACGGGACGTTTCGTCCCAAAACCAGTTTGTCCTGGGACGATTCGTGGGGGACGTTTCGTCCCAAAATGACAACCGGGACGATTCGTCCCAAATATTGGTACGATTCGTCCACAACAATTTTTTTTTCAGTGTGTCGAGAGGATTCGTCCCAAATCCTTTTTTTCTCATGAACATTTGTTTTCATGGTATCGGGGCAAATCCGCCAAATCGTCCTGGTTGCATTTTTTTCAGCAAATTATATATACTTTGCTATCTGAGCGAATAATGATGTTGAGGGGAATTATCTATTATTATTGTGTTTGGAAAGCAATATTAATTTCTTGACAAAGGAACAACAGGAAACCATGTGGTATATTTCAGACGACTAAAATCACTATCGAAGTATTGTGTATATATTGTAATTATCATGTAACTATAATTATATTTATTTATTTATTTTAATAATTGATAGCAAAAGACTCGGACATTCATTTCGTGGTAAAATACATATTTTTGCTTATTTATCCCATCAAAATACCTTAAAGTCCAGGATGTTACTAAATATGAATTAACACAAAATTTGACAATTTCTGGGGGTAAAGCAGGGGGAGGCCACCAAAAATTTGCAAGAAGTGACGTGGGGGTGGGTGGGTCTCTTGAGTGCGCCAAAAATGTGCATTTCCAACTTGTGCAATTTTTTGAATTTTTAAAAAATATATCAATATATCAGCTAATATATACCATCATTTGTGTTTCAAACCTTAAAGATGATGTTGTACATCACACTCTTAACATAAATACAACATCAGAAGGCTTTATATGTGACAATATTGGGCTTAAACTGGGAAAATGTCACACGTTAGTAGGGGGGCGGATGTCTTGTTCGAAATGTAGAAAATGTCCAGACTATGTTTTGGGAACAATTCAAATGCAAATTTGTTCCCGTATATGTACACCTGCTCTGGCCAAGCCTGATAATGAACAGCTTGTCATTTGTAGATTGGGGCCCACAGCAGCCCACAGAGGTTTAAATTGGTGGAACCAGTTTAACCCTTTACCCAACATGAAAAGCAGACCACTCTTGCCAAAAAATGATTGAATAACTATTTTTTTCATTTTTTGTCTCAAAAACATAGCTTACGTAGGTTATGACCCCTCATTGGAACGAGCTCGTCGAGCTCGTTCCAATGAGGCTTCATAACCTGTGTTTTTGAGACAAAAAAATAATAAAAATTAATTGGCGATTTTTGAGAATAGCGCTGGCTGATTTTGGCCGTTACGTTCGGTAAAACCCCCTAAAGACAGCTGTGCCTACTAAGTTTATAAGCTTATTTTGGATTTTAATGGGAGAGTGGGAGGTGGGTGTCTGAGAACGGTAGTAGAAAAATTGCACGTAGTGGGTGGGTGGGTGTAAAAAAGGAGCCGAATAAAACATAGGACGTCACATCTTGCAAGTTTTTAGTGCCCCCCCCCCCCCTCCTTGGGTAAAGTTGGACAAAAATATCACTAACTGTGCTGAACTGTGGGTAAATATTTAGCATTAAAGTTACGTTTGTACTTACACATTATCCAGTCGTACGAAATGCCTGATATTACGGCCGACAATAAAAGTGCAAATCACAGAAAATGACTGTGATTTACACTTTTATTAACGGCCGAAATATCAGACATTCAGTACACACGGATTATTTGGTGTTTTCTTAATTGTTGAGATATGTTGGGTCTGAATTATTTCTTCACGCTTAGTGGTATTTTCACACTTGAATTACCCTCCCAAATTGTCGATTTTTGCGATAATTCATTTTCAAAATAATCATACATGTATGATCGTTTAGCCCCCAAATTACTTTTTGGGACGAATTGTCCCGGATGAATCATCCCGATTCAAAAAGTATTTTGGACGAATCGTCCCAGGACGAAATGGTTTTGAGACGAAACGTGCCCCCCCCCCCCCCACACACTCCCACCCACACACACACACAATTCACAGGGAACACCGACTTTATGTATGGAAAATGTGAAATTCCGTACCGAGACGAGACAAAGTGATAACAAAGCTGAAATAAGGATCTTTGAAAAATAAGGTCCAGATTTTAAGGGCCTGTATAAGTAATGAAATTTTGTTTATTTTGAATATTCTCACCTCCGATATTCCTTCAATTCAAATTAAATATACACAAAATGTACATCAAAATGAAGGTTGGGATATATAGAACACGAAACACATGTGTAATCAACTCATAGAGTCGACTGTAGGCACCACTGGTTCCTGGAAGTCTGCTGGCGTATTCGCACCAGAACTGATAATTTAATAATATTTCACGAAAACAACTTCTGGCCAAATGTGCGTTACATATCCAAGAACAAAGCTTAGGGATAAAAATTCTTCAAAACACGGCGACAGAGCTGCATTGGGGAAAATTCCAACGCTTTTGCTTTTGTTTACGTATGAGTATACTTCCGATTTCCGGCCGACGTCATCGGACAGAAAAAGCATGTAAAAACAACGCCGTCTAAAATCAAATAATGAAAAAAGATCGCCTTCATACAGTATACTGTTATTAGATAGAGATTGCACAGTTGCCATATTCAATGCAAGGTATCATGATACCTGTTGAAATTTCTTAGAATTACGATTTTGTTTTTTGATGGAAATTCGTGGTAACAAGTGATTTGCGCATGTCTGTCGAGCATGGAAACCATCTTCAATAAAAAATGCAGACAGTGTTGTCTTTTTCCAAAATGCAGACCTATCGCTGTATTCGAAAGTGTTTTGAATGCCTAGCTTTGTTCTTGGATATATGAAGCACATTTGGCCACAAGTTCTGATGAAATATTATTTTATTATCAGTTCTGGTGCGAATACGGTAGCAGACTTCCAGGAACCAGTGGTGCCTACAGTCGACTCTACGAGTTGATTACATATGTGTTTCGTGTTCTATACATCCCAACCTTCATTTTGATGTATAATTTGTGTATATTTAATCTGAATTTAAGGAATATGAGAGGTGAGAATTTCAAAATAAACAAAATTCCATTACTTATATAGGCCCTTAACGAGACGTGATGCGACGACACGGATCAACACACTGTTATGATGATATGTTTATCATATGACACGCAAATAGTAACATAATTTGCTCACTTCGATTCACTGGCTGTGAAAATTAGATACCCAGATTCTTCCCGGCAGACGAAACAACAACGACTTCCCTAGTTACGAAAACTATTCACGGAAACGCTCGGATATTTCCGTGGGAGTGTGATATGGATTTTTGATTTCCGAAAGAGTGTGATATGGACTTTTGATCCGGAAAAATCTCACCCGGTGTGATACAACAGTTTGGAAAACATCGTCAAACAGTAGTGATATTTAGGGTAAAAATGTCATAGTCATATGATAAAAATTAATAACAAAACAGAAAGAATGATCACAAAAGACTCCGTAACCTTTGTTGACCATGATAATACTGAACTTTATAAATCAACAAAAACACTCTAGTTCTTAAGAGCTTTTGACTAGACGAGTGTTAAATTTAGTATCATTTTATGCAAATATAAAGAAGGATGGCTGATAATTAAGGCAATCGCATACTGCACACGCCACGGGAGATTCGAACGATGTCTCAGAGATGAGCATGTGTAGGAAGAGTGTTTTCAGTTTAGTATTGTGGAAGAAAAGTGATGTTCGTTTTCAATAAAGAACAGTGCTGCGTTGTTTTAAATGGTGGTGGGGTTGGCGAGACTATAAATTGTCCGAAAAATTAAACTAGTTACATCATCACAGCGTGTCACATGCGACACGTGTGTGTGTGGGGGAGGGGCTGGTAATCGTTCATTTCTGTCAGGAATTTCACAGTCTTCACAATGACAGCAGGATTAAGTTCTGTCGAAAATTCCAAGGCCTTTACCACGGCCTACTGTATTAAGTGAGGGCTTTAGCAAAGCTCCCACACAGGTCCTAACTCCTTATATCATGTGCTATCTTGGCGGCATAGTATTTCCAATGATGTATTGCAATGTGACATCACAAATGGCATCGCATCTAGTATGGCATAACAAAATGGCTGCTTGCAAAATTCCCTATGGCGACCAATATGACATCACTTCCTGTTGAGTATCCCAGATGGTATCCTCATAAGGTAAACTCCAAAAAAGTATCCCCACAAAGTATCCTCAAGTAATACATCATCATGTTATAAGCATCCTCAAATATCGAGATGAGTCGAAGAGTCGCAAGTGGAGTCACTCGTTCGATTAGTTACTCGATAGTACATTTGATCGATGAGAATCTAGTCGGTCGAGCAATGCCTTTCCCAGTCACTACTCGATAGCTCATTAGAGGAAACTGAAAAAAGCCTCAGAGTAGGCAGAATAGAGCTTGGCATTGGATTAAATTGAGGATTCTGAGAAAAACCCAGCCAAATAAAGTCTGTTTCGGTGATTTTGGATAGTTTTTGATAATTTTAGGTAGATGGGTTGTTTATGGAAAATTAGATATACTCCCACTGAGTCGAACATACCCTCAAAACCCATCCCTACTATATTATAAGCCTTTGGATCCAAAAGCAACCACATGCCATCAAAGATGGCGATCTGGTTAGGTAGAAACGAGGATCCTGGAAGTTTGGGAACGTTGCCAGGTCCATTTGGATATTTAGATATACTCCTGTTCAATCAAGCATACCCTCCAAGCACACCCCTGTCCTATTAGTGGAATTTGGGTCGCATAGCAGCCATCTGAAATCAAGGTGGCTGTCTCCAGGAAGCAAAATGGACGACGGAAACACGGAACAATCTATCAACACGCGCCGCGCTTGTGCACTGGTACCATGTATCACTCTGGTAATGATGTCACAACATGGCCGTTCACGAGGGCTACCATGCGAACTATGCATGATGTAATTGGGTCACGTGTCCATGACATAATATTAGATTGGCATAAGACAATGAACAATCCCTAAAGGTACGAGACATACTATTCTTTTATTCTCACCATCTCTTCATACTGAACCAACCTTTACCCTGTCTTGACGTGAATAGCCAACTAATGCTGTTCACTAAAATCGCCATTCGAATTTTATTGTATTCAGAATTTTTCATCAAAATATAGCACGTGACCTCTTATTAGAACGTGCTAGTTGCGCTCGTTCTAATGAAGGATCATCAGCTATGTTTTTGAGGCAAAAAATGGAAATATTTACCAATTCAAGAATTTTTTTTGCAAGTGTCGTCTTCTAGTCATGGTACGTAAAGAATTCAATAAAAATTATGTGTTGGAATTCCCGTCCAAAGCATAATACAATGATTGATAAATGGTATGTATGTTCAAATATTGATCTGTTTTCATTTGTGACCCAAGGAGAAACTGTTGTTGTAGTGAAAATTGGTCTGGTAGGAACTGGTCTCCCGAGAATCGATGTAGCAGAAACTAGTCCAACGGGATTTGATCCAGTAGGAATGAACACCGTGCTGATTGTAGTCGAGAGACCGAGGAAAACGATTGTTATGAAATGAAAATAACACATTACAAGCGCAAAATATGACAAAATATAGTTTTTGTAAACTTTTATGGTACGCGCATGCTTAAGGTGGGGATACGTCCCTGGCGCCACAGACAGAATGTTTATGGGCATCGTGATGACAGTGGCTTTAGAGTGCAATAAAAAAAGGTAATATGTGAACTACTCCATCCGGCTTCGACAAAAAAGGAGCGAGATGAGATGAACAGTGGCAATACATATTTGAGAGATAATATTCCTTCTTTTAGATTTTCGTAATCCTTACTTGTTCTACACGTGGAACCAACTCTGTAGCTCTGTGGTAAACACTGACATCTGGACACACTGTCTTGTCCCATCACACATCCCATGTCAGTAAATCCGGCTACACACTTTGAGGCGTCATTGCATACTTGTCCATAACCCGTCTGTGAATCTAAAATGAATTGATAGAATAACACTATATATCATTTCGTAGGAGAGCTTGTGGTTAATACAACAGACTTATCTGAACTGACTTTTTAAGCTTTGCACTTAACCGCTTGCCCTTGTCCTTGCAAATTAACAGAACAAAGAGGTATTTTGAAAATCCAAGATACGGTACAGTGGCCGTGGACTTGTCGCAATCCAGGCGTGGGAAGTGATGTCCACGCATGCATTTACCAGGTAATAAAAATCATCAGCAGCAAAATTTTAATTAATGAAACACGGGTTGTACCCTCTGCTTCATTAATTAAATTTTTGATGATTATTCTTGTAATTAGAGTTGCATTTACCAGGTAATAAAAACATCATCAACAAAATTTTAATTGAAGCACTGGGTTGTACCCGGTGCTTCATTAATTAAATTTTTGATGATTATTCGTATAATTTGTATTTGGAATCCAGTATTATTGCGTCCGTGGAAATACTACCCACCCGTGGAAAGTGACCAGTCCATGGCGGCCGTAGCCTACTGCAGCGACCAAAATGACTACCGAAATATGATGTTTTTAAAAATAGCTAACATTATAATAATGTATTGATAACATTTGATTATCACCAAACATTTTTAACCCTTTACCCAACGTAACGGTCAAAAACGGCCAGCGCTATTCTAAAAAAAATCACCAATTAATTTTAATTTTTCAGTTGTCTCAAAAACATAGGTTATGACCCCTCGTTGGAACAAGCTCGTCGAGCTTGTTCCAACGAGGGGTCATAACCTTTGTTTTTGAGACAAAAAATGAAAAAAATTAGTTATTCAAGAATTTTTTTTGCAAGTGTTGTCTGCTTTTCATGTTAGGTAAAGGGTTAAAGAAACAGTTATTCAGAATACAAGAGACTAATCTTGATACTTTTTATGCTGAAAATCTCACATTTCCACGATAGAAAACTGATTATTTCCAAATGAAACAAAATTCTGCATTTTCATTGCCTGAGAGGTACGGTGTAACTTGCAATCCACAGTACTTTTTAGCTCACCGAAGGAAGCTCGACTTATCACTTGCCGTCGTCGTCCGTCCGTCGTCGTGAACTTTTTTCAAACGACTTCTCCTCTGAAACCGCTAGGTCGATTTGCTCGAAACTTGGTATGGATGTTCATTACCATACGTCAATTCAAGTTTGTTCAAATAAAATGGACATGCCCACTTGGGGCTCCATAGGGGCCATAACTCCGATAGCACCCTATGTGTATTAGAGAAATTACTAAAAAATCTTCTTCTCCAGCACAAGTGGGCAGAATCATTTGATATTTGGTATACAGCATTATGCGGTGGATCTGATTCAAGTTTGTTCAAATCGGCCCCCTGCATTCATATTTGGGCTCACTAAAGAAGCCCCAATTCGAACTTAGTGCACTTCTAGCAACTTTCTTAAAAAAATCTTCTTCTCCAGATCCAGCAGGCAGAATCTTTTGATATTTGGTATGCAACATTGTGGGGTGGATCTGATTCAAGTTTGTTCAAACTGGCCCCCTGGGTTAATATTTGCGCTCAGTATTGGAGCCCGAATTTGAACTTAGTGCATTTCAGGCAAATTTCTTTAAAAATCTTCTTCTCAAGATCCAGCAGGCAGAATCTTTTGATATTTGGTATGCAGCATTGTGGGGTGTATCTAATTGAAGTTTGTTCAAATCGGCCCCCTGCATTCATATTTGGGCTCACTATTGGAGCCCGAATTTGAACTTAGTGCATTTCAAGGAAATTTCTTTAAAAATCTTCTTCTCCAGATCCATCAAACAGAATATTTTGATATATTGTGGAGTGGATCTGCTTCAAGTTTGTTCAAATCGACCCCCCTGGGTTCATACTTGGGCTCACTATTGGAGCCTGAGTTTGAACTTAGTGAATTTCAGGCAAATTGCTTTAAAGATTTTCCTCTCCAGACCAGCAGGTAGAATATTTTTTATATTTTGTATGCAGCATTGTGGGGTAGATCTGATTCAAGTTTCTTCAAATCAGCCCCCTGTGCCGTCCGTCGTCCGTCCGTCGTCGTGAACTTTATTCAAACGACTTCTCCTCTGAAACCGCTAGGTCGATTTGCTCGAAATTCAAGGTTGTTCAACTGCAATAAACATGTCCACTTGGGGCTCCATAGGGGGCATAACTCTTATAGCATCCTATGTATATTAGAGAAATTACTAAAAAATCTTCTTCTCCAGCACAAGTGGGCAGAATCATTTGATATTTGGTTTTCAGCATTGCGGGTGGATCTGATTCAAGTTTGTTCAAATCGGCCCCCTGGATTCATATTTGGGCTCAAGCCTGAATTTGAACTTAGTGTATTTCAAGGAAATTTCTTTAAAAATCTTTTTCTCCAGATCCAGCAAACAGAATATTTTGATATTCGGTATGCAACATTGTGGAGTGGATCTGATTCAAGTTTGTTCAAATCGACCCCCTGAGTTCATATTTGGGCTCACTATTCGAGCCTGAATTTGAACTTAGTGCATTTCAGGCAAATTGCTTTAAAATTTTTCCTCTCCAGACCAGCAGGTAGAATATTTTTAGCTCAACCTGACAAAGTAAAGCTGAGCTATTGTCATCACTTCTCGTCCGTCGGCGTACGTACGTACGTCCACAATTTCCTTTGGCACACCTCACAGGTCGCATTTATGATCAGATCGCTTTGAAACTTGGCATGCTTATTTGGAGTGACCTCTAGATGGGAGCTATCGATTTTCTTGCATTTCTATCAAAAAATGTTGCTGCGGCCAACGTTCTTAGAACTTAGTTTAGTCAGACTTCAATATTTCCCTTTGGCACACCCTACATGGCACATTTATGATCGGATTGCTTTGAAATCTGGCATTCTTGTTTGGGGTGACCTCTAGATGGGATCTATCGATTTTCTTCCATTTCTGTCAAAAATGTTGCCACGGCCAACGTTCTTAGAACTTAGTTTAGTCAAACCACAATATTTCCCTTTGGCATACCCTACAGGGCACATTTATGATTTGATTGCTTTGAAACCTGATACGCTTATTTAGGGTGACCTCTAGATGGGAGCTATCGATTTTCTTCCATTTCCGTCCGTCAAAAAATGCTACCGCTGGCAACGATCTTTGAACTTAGTTTAGTCAGGCATCAATATATTCCTTTGGCATGCCCCACAGGGCACATTTATGATCAGATCGGTTTGAAACTTTGTATGCTTGTTTGTGGGTACCTCTAGATGGGAGCTATCTATTTTCTTCGATTTCCGTCAAAAAATGTTGCCACTGGCAATGACCTTCGATGAACTTAGTAAAAACTGAGTGCAGTTAAGCATCAATATTTCCCTTTGACACACACTGCGGGGCACATTTATGATTGGATCGCTTGCAAACTTGGTGTGCTTGTGTGGGGTAACATCTATATGGGAGCTGTCGATTTTCTTCCATTTCTGTCAAAAAATGTTGCTGCTGACCTTTGAACTTAGTTTAGTCAGACCTCAACACCATAGAAGCCCAAATATGAACATTGAGCATTTCAAGGAAATTTCTTTAAAAATCTTCTTCTCCACATCCAGTGAGCAGAATCGTTTGATATTTGGTAGGCAGCATTGTGGGTGGATCTGATTCACGTCTGTTCAGATCGAACCCCGTGGCTTATAATTGTGCTCACCATAGGAGGCCGAATTTAGACTCATTGCATTTCAAGGAAATTTCTATAAAAATCTCCTTGTCCAGACCCATCAGGCATAATCTTTTGATATTTGGAGTGCAGCATTGTGGTGGTAGATCTGATTTAAGTAGGGCTGTCACGATTTTTTAATTTAGGAATCGATTAATCGTCGCAAATATCGATAATAATCGATTAATCGTACCTAGATGACCCCCTCTCCCTCTCTCTGAAGTCGATAAAAAATAAAGTTCAAGTCAGTTGACCTATCTCCGGTAAACAACGAAGACGATCCTCTTTTATGTACATTCAAAGCTTTGATGTTCTGAACTTTTGAACCGTCAGTGTAATAATCAAGATCAGAACATCAAAGCTTTGATGAACCTACCTGAAAGACAAATGCTTCCAACGGCTTCTTGGGGTTTAACATCGATGTTCTTAACTCTTTACCTTTAGAAACAATAGTTTTTTTCATCAAATTTTCTTTTAATTATTAAACGTCTAAAGCGGGTTACAATTTACCGATTATTCGACAACGAAAAATACTAATCGATTTCGCCGTGACCGATCAACAATCGATTAATCGATTAATCATGACAGTCCTAGATTTAAGTTTGTTCAAATCGGCCCCCTGGATTCATATTTGGGTTCACTGCAGGAACCAGAATTTGAACTTTGAGCATTCAAGGAAATTTCTTTAAGGATTTTCTTCTCCAGATCTGGCAAGCAGAATATTTTGATACTTGGTATGCAGTATTGTAGGGTGTATCTGATTCAAGTTTGCTCAAATGGGTCCCCTGGGTTCATATTTGGGCTCACTTTTCAGCTCACGAAGGGAGCACAACTTATCACTTGCCGTCTGCCGTCCGTCCGTCCGCCCGCCCGTCATCGTAAACTTCTTTCAAACGACTTCTCCTCTGAAACCGCTAGGTCGATTTGCTCGAAACTTTGTATGGATGTTAATTACCATATGTCAATTCAATTTGGTCCAAATGAAATGGCCATACCCACTTGAGGCTCCATATGGGGCATAACTCTGATAGCACCCTATATTTTCAGTGTACTTACACACAGTAAGTGCACGTCAATACGGCTTGGGGTAGGGGCTGTTTTTATGAACCGATCTTCGCGAAACTTATTGGGTACCTTTGTTATCACCTTAGGACGAGAAGGAGTGTTTATGGGTGCGGTCCAAAATTCAAGATGGCTGCCAGTGGCCATTTTGTACCGAAATTAGGTCCAGTCAGTTTTTAGCTCACCTGCCTTTCAGTCAGGAGAGCCATCGTGATCACTCACCGTCCGTCGTCCGTGAACATGGTGTTTGCGTCTTCTCCTCCCAAACCCCTGAACCAATTTAATTGATATTTGAGATAATAGTTTGACATCGCAATTTGATTTTGTTCAAATCAAGTTGCCTCGCCCCTCGGTAGGGCCACGCCCAAAAAGTATGCGTAAATCTTAAAAAATCTTCTTCTCGTGAACCAGCGGTAGCAGAGACTTGATATTTGGTGTGCAGCTCCCTTTTGATGTGTAGACTCAGATTTGTCCAAGAGAAGTTTGAGGAGCTATATTTGCCTTCGTCATGGGAGGGGCAAAAATTTTCGCCCAGTTCAAAATTTCTATTTTCCAAACCCAGAGGCAGATTTGAACCAAATTTGATAAGAGGCCTTATTGGGTCATAGGTACTTAATTTATGCCCCAATTTTTTCTCCGTCGCCCCATGGGAACCGCAGGACCTAAAAATAGAAAAAAATTAAAATGCCCATATCTCCAAGTATGGCACTGAGAATTCTTATTTGGAGTGAAGCTTCCTTAGGACCAACAGAATGGAATGGTAAAAAAAAAATGCTATCGGTTTTATCATGGGGTACTTTTTGGGGACTTTGAAAGAGTGCTGAGTGTGCATTTTTTAACACGGTGGGTAATGGGAAACACATTTAAGACTACTTTTTCCCAAACCACTGCTCCAAAAGCTTTCAAATATCACATATAACATCTTTGGAAGATTGTTTCACATCATATGTTTATTGAAATCAAATTCCTGGGTCCATATTTGGGTTCTCTATGGGAGCCCAAATGTTTAAATTAGTGCAGTATGGGGAATATTCTTTAAAAATCTACTTCAGATGTACCAATCCGAATCTTTTGATATTTGGTATGCAGCATGCTTGGGGGTGGGGGGGGGGGGGGGGGGGATTCTTCAGATCCAGCAGTCGGAATGTTTTGATATTTGGTATGCAGCATCCTTAGGGGGGTGAGATTCAAGTTTGTTCAAGCCATGTCCCTAGGTCCATATTTGGGCTCACTGTGGGGGCTCGAATTGTAACTTAGTTCAAAATGAGGAATTTTCTTTAAAAATCTTCTTCAGATCCAGCAGTCGGAATGTTGTGATATTTGGTGTGCAGCATCCTTGGGGGGGGGGGGGGGGGGGGGGGTAGAGATTCAAGTTTGTTAAAGCCAAATCCCTGGGTTCATATTTGGGCCCGAATTATAACTTAGTTCAATATGAGGAATATTCTTTAAAAATCTTTTTTTTTAGACCCACTGGTCAGAACCTTTGGATATTTAGTATAAACTTTTCTTCGGAGGGGCCGATGCAACTTGTTGAAATCAATTCCCTGGGTTGATATTTAGTGTACCTTGCCAGGTGAGCGCACTCAGGCCCCTGGGGCCTCTTGTTTTTTTACACCGTGTTTAACCACGGTGCAAAAACAAGAATATACAATAACAGGCTAAATGGCTAAAAAATACCCATTTTTAGCTTAACTTGACAAAGTCAAGATAAGCTATTGCCATCACGCGTGCGGAAGTCTGTTAGTCTGTGAGTCTGCCACAGGCTACACCCCGTAGTTCTTATCTGACTGTCACGAAATTTCATATGGAGGTTTGGAGTCATGTCTCGATGAGAACGTCCCCTTTTGGTCGCGATCGATCAACCGGTATGGCTGCCCGAGCCCAAAACCCGAAAACCATTAGCACAGTCTATAGGTCGTATTTATGAAGGGATTTCATTGTAACTTGGTAGGATGCCTCTGTATAATGTCTAGATGGGAACGTCCCCTTTTGGACATGATCTGTCAATCGCAATGGCTGCCCAAGCCCGAAACCCAAAAACTTTTAGCACAGTCTGCAAGTCATATTTAATATGGAGGGATTTCATTGTAACTTGGTAGAATGACTCTGTGTGATGTCTAGATGAGAACTTCCCCATTTGGTCACGATCTGTCAACCGTGACGACTGCCCGAGCCCAAAACCCGAAAACCTTTAGCTCAGTCTACAGTTCATATTTATGGAGGGATTTCATTGTAACTTGTTAGGTTGATTTCATATAATGTCTAGATGAGAACGTCCCCTTTTGGACGCGATTGGGCAACTGTGACGGATACAGGGGCCCGAAGCTCGAAAACCTTTAACACAGTCTACAGGTCAAATTTATGAAGGGATTTTATTGTAACTTGGTAGGGTGACTCCAAATAACGTCTAGATGAGAAGGTCCCCCTTTGGTCGCAATCATTCAGTCTTGATGGCTGCCCTAGCCCAAAACCCCAGAACCTTTAGCATAGTCTATATGTTGTATTTATGGACGGATTTCATTGTAACTTGTTAGGTTGACTCCATATAATGCCTAGATGATGACATCCCCTTTTGTTCGTGATTGGTCAACTTTGACGGCTACAGGGGCCCGAAGCCCGAAAACCTTGAGGACAGTCTACGGGTCATATTTATGAAGAGATTTCATTGTAACTTCGTAGGATCACTCCAGATAATGCCCAGATGAGAACGTCCCCTTTTGGTCGCGATCATTCAACCATGATGGCTGCCCGAGCCCAAAACCCGAAAAACTTTAGTACAGACTACAGGTCGTATTTGTGAAAGGATTTCATTGTAACTTGGTAGAATGACTCAGTATAATGTCGAGATGAGGACGTGGCCTTTTAGTTGCAATCGGTCTACCGTCATGGCTACACAGGCCCGAAGCCCGAAAACCTTTAGCACAGTCTACAGGCCATATTTATTAAGGGATTTTAATGGAACTTGATAGGATGACTCGTTTTGGAATAATTTCACTGTAACTTGGTAACTTTCGTTGACATACGTTAACTGTGAGGGCCACATACATTAACTGTGAGGTCCACATTAACCCACCCCCCAGTTCTTTAGTACAGCCTACACCTCATGTTATTTTTATTAAAAACATAGCATATAGGGATCAGAACTTAACATATTCCCAATTATCACAATTCTTGTCTTATTTCATAATCCTTTCATAAACATTGAACATTATCCGTTTCATCAAACACAACACACAGACAAGTTAAGCTACAGTGTCGTTGACACTTTCATTAATTATTAATTCATCCCTTCTGCTTGGTTATGTTAGAACAAAAATTAAAATACAGGAAATTTAATATTTATGTGCAATAAAATATTACAGATATGGATGTCATTGGAACTGGCTCATTCAGCCAGTTCCAATGACATCCATATTTGTCTGGTTTTATTTAAGAAACTTACAAAGTACAAATTTTTTGTCAGTTTTTGCCCACAATGTAGGTTAAAGTATTAAGTACACCAACATTCTTGGAAATAAATCCGTTATCCTTGTGTTTTCCAATGGTGTATGGGAATTTACACCGGTTTGGGAACTCATACACCCTTCGACTTTGCCTCAGGGTGTATGAGTTCCCAAACCGGTGTAAATTCCCATACACCCTGGAAAACGCAAGGATAACTGATATTGTTAATAATCGTTACTTTACAACTACTTGTTTACGAACATCAGGGGCGCCAGAAGAGTTTGTGAACCAATCCACAATTAAATGTGTGAAACAATCTGGTACCCTAGCAGAGACCTCGGAAGAACAAACGAGCACCGTAAAGAGGCGAGGGTTAAACTTTTGAGAGGGCACTTGGCGGAGATAAAGTGGGCATGCGACAATGGAAAATGACTTATCGAACCATGTCGTTTGCAGAACATCACTCTCCACTGATCTGTTGGGTTAGAGAATAAAATTACGATGCGATCAGTGAATGTGTCACATATTTCGTCGCACATGCTTGGTCTCAGAATCATCAGAAAGACAATTTTCTGCAACCTTGTTTCTCTGGACACTTCACTTAATTAAAAGATCCCTTCTTCAAACTCCCCTTTCCGTCTGCTCTGATCCGTACAAAATCTCTCAGGCGTGGTAGGTATAGAGTCCTAACCCACATTGGCATTGGATTGAGAGTTCTTACATTTGACAGAGGATCAATACTCTGAAGACGATAGATAGCACTTGAAACTATGGAAATATAAAGCCCCACCTTCACATGCACAAACTCTGTTCACATTTGCAAATTTACGAATGAGCAAATTTATTCGCACAAGAAAATTTGCAATAGGTTCACATGTATTTTTATTTTATTCCCAATCGCATTTATGAGAACGGGATATAAAATGTTAGCCGTGTTTGTCTGTTAGTGTGCCGAGTACCTGAAGCCGTTCCTCCTTCACCACGCCTAGACATGTGAGAATGAATCATCTACAGTCACTGAGGGTCGAAAGGGGCTTGTCCCCCATACCGTCCCTGCGCGCCTTCGGCACGCGAAACCATTCCTTTCGGGCGTCTTGTGTTTAACTCACTGTTTGTGTGCATGCCTGTGCGAATGCACGTAGTTTGCATGATCATTACATTATTTGGCAATACACATCTTTTCGATTTCTTATCGAGTCATTCCTCAATAACAAACCTTGATTGAGAAAAAGACTTCATTGATATTTAGTTTCTAACAATAAAGTTTTCTTTGACATATGAATTTAAATTCTTCTGTTTCTCTAAACAGTTTAATGGCCATAAACCAAATGTCAGGTTTGATTTTCAGCTTGGTACAGTTACTGTCTCGGTCGCTCCCTTCCACTGCGCAAAAACAAAATCATTATATTAACTCCACAATAAACTGTAGTTCCATTAGTGGCTCATTGTCGATAGTGCACTTGTCTTCAACTAATGCTAACCCTGCTTTTGTGGAGTTAGTTCTTTGGGGAGTCTGACGTTTGCACACCGCTGCTTAGTGGTTCTCTCCGGGTACTCCGGCCTCCTCCACCCGTAAAACTGTCCGACACGAGGTGACCCCGACTGTCGAAAGTGTTAAAAATAAATAAATAAATAAATAAATAAATAAATAAATAGTGATTGACATGCATAATACTCAAGTGTACGTACAATTTCGAATTATTTTTTCAAAGAGTAACATTGTTGAATTGTATACATGTACAGTGGAGCCCACTTAATTGGATATCTCTTAATTGTATATCCCTGTTAATTGAATATAATTTTCAAACACAAAACCATTTACCATATCTTCAGTACAAATTTGATCTGTTAATTGCATATGGGTTGTAGAGTAAACTCCTGTTAATTGCATATAACTTTTTGTAATATGTCGAAAAAAATTACTGTGACACACACCAAATTCCCCTTATTTATATCAACCTTTTTGGTCACTACATCCAATACAGGCATTCATTCTATTATATCTTGTTTGACAGAGCTCTATGAGCTCTGTCAAATAAGATATAATAGAATAAATGCTCAGTTTACCGCCAGAACACAGGAAACTGACCAAATCCCTGTTAATTGTATACTCCTGTTAATTGAATAATTTTCACTGGCAAAATGGATATTCAAATAAGAGGATTTTACTGTACCACTCTTGAATTCTATTCTCATGAACTATTAAAAAAATAACCACATTGCCTACATATTCACGTTTTTACACCCGGCTAAGTCAAGATGTAAAAATTTCAAGTGTTCGAGCATAATTTACATTGTACCTTCCAGTCAGTCAATTCACTAAATTTCAGTCCGCCAGGAAATAAATACAATCATATCATAAGCTCACAGCTTTCTGTCACAGGAGTTGACTAACATAAGCTCCAGTTTTCTGTCAGATCCCCCATTACATAATAATATGTTTTTTGTTAGTATATGTTATATTCTTCGTGTTCTCTATATATATTGTCACTTTTATTGGTGTTCAATATTGTAACATATTGCATACTTATTGAATAAATATTGTTTAACCCTTTACCTAACGTAACGGTCAAAACCGGCCAGCGCTATTCTCAAAAATCGCCAATTAATTTTCATTATTTTTTTTCATTTTTTGTCTCAAAAACATAGGTTATGACCCCTCGTTGGAACGAGCTCGTCGAGCTCGTTCCAACGAGGGGTCATAACCTATGTTTTTGAGACAAAAAATGAAAAAAAATAGTTATTCAAGAATTATGTTTGCAAGTGTCGTCTGCTTTTCAGGTTAGGTAAAGGGTTAAACTAAGTGTTAGAGCATAATTTACATCGTACCTTTCAGTCAGTCAAATCATTAAATTTCAGTCCGCCAGGAAATAAATACAATCATATCCTACATTATAATAATTTTCAATACATTTCAAATTTATTCCCGAGAAATGGTACTTAAGGCCTAAAAAAAGTTAAAACTCTGTTTCTCAGGCCCTCCTGCATGGTCCTTTTGCTGCCACATGCTCTCTTTTTATTACGAATGGAACCTTTAACCCTTTACCTAAAGAATCGCCCGCATCCGCCCGCGTAATATGCAAATTCAGCAGTTGAAAAAATATTATTTTTCATAAAATGTCCACAAAACCATATCATGTGACCCCTCGTTGGAACGAGCTCGTCGAGCTCGTTCCAACGATGGGTCACATGATATGGTTTTGTGGACATTTTTTGAAAAATTTTCAAAATGATATTTAAAATAATAAATTTTGATATCGTCTGCGTTGGGTAAAGGGTTAAAAAAAATTAAAATTAAATGGTTTATGTCTGATATTTTACCCAAGTTAATAAAATTGATAAATTTTCCCATGAGTACAACAAGGCTTTGCAATGCTTTAACTTTGCAAAGCCTTCTTGCACTCAAGAGACGAAGTACATAACCAGCCATGCTATTCTATAGATTATGAGGCCTAAAACTTTATATAAAACAAACCAAGAACATGAACTTTTGATTGCAAATAAATAATTACAAAAATAAAAAATAAAATTGAAAACCGCCCGCCCATAAGCAAATTTAACAGAAAAAAAAAAAAAAAATGGCCAGAGAAACAGAAAATCTTTGTGGGGCCCAAATCTCAGGAAGACAAAATGTATGAAACAAGAGTCCTGACTTACATATACTTATGCCTGCATTACAGTAGTCTTCAGTACAACATATCTTGCTTCCATAACAATCGGCGGGCCTGGTACATCCTTTCTCTACTTGATTTCCTGATCTGTAACTGTAGCATCTATCCTGAAACGTACATGGCATCCACAAGTTACCTTCATTATCCTGCAATTTCACGCGTACTCCTTTCCCTGTTCTGTAAGATAACTGTACAGCCAGAACAACTCACATGTGAGCAACTCAATACAAAACCGCTAGCGGGCCTAATATTCTTCTCGGTTTCACCAAAAGCGGTTTTAGGTGTCTGCTAATGAGCCAAAAGTTTTTAACTAATAAAACCCCAATAAAATCAAACTTTTAGTTTTCGAATCGTTGTCCCTGCGTAGATCCAAATCCCGTTACCGGCTAACCTCGGCCTATAACTTGTTATCCGTGACCAGTGCACCATCGACGCGCAGAACGCCTTATTACACAGGGTTACTAGACAACTCGCCCCCTTGGCCAACTCTCCCCCCCCCCCCCCTGGACAACTCGCCCCTATATTTTTATGGACAACTGTCCCCCATGGATGACCCCCCCCCCCCCCCTGGACAATATATATATCGGCAAGATGGTGGGAAGGCTGGGAGGGGAGATGGAGAGAGAGAGAGAGAGAGAGAGAGAGAGAGAGAGAGAGAGACTTGTGTCCCCCTCTCTCTCTCTCTCTCTCTCTCTCTTTCTCTCTCTCTCTCTCGAGTGAATGTGAAATTTTGTTCACAGCTTTAGCATTTACATACGGACACATGGCTTGTAGATTTTACTTATTTCCTTTAGTACATCCTTTGCATGGATGTCACCATTTATGAATCTGTCCCATACAGCTAAAATTTTGGCAATGTCTGATTTAGGTTTTGCCCTGAGATGTTGGCGAAGTTTGTCATCAGCGAGGAACTGGGCTTGGATATCTACCACCTGTGCCCCGTGGTGTAAAACTTTCACAAACTGGTAGAATGGGAGGTTGTGCCATTTAACTTTACCATTCAATCTACGATGCCATGCATCACAATTGTTATTAGTACGCACACTACGATTGAACACTGACCAGGCCGATGGCGGCCACACACTGCTATGAATCCAAGAGCTGTGAACATAGTCTTTCATTTTTATTTACTACATATTTTAAATAATGAGTTTTTCAACTAAATTCTTTTTAGTTTAGGTTTATAATACTTTTAATATATGGGGGCGAGATGTCCATGGGGGCGAGTTGTCTTAGGGGCGAGTTGTCCAAAAATGTTGTTATGGCCGCTGCCTTAGGAAAAAGACTAATATACATACAATCTCAAGCTCACTTTTTCAAGCTATGTACTCACAAACTGTGAACACGTAGTTTTCATTCCGCCAGCTAGACATTGGTAGTTCGCATCGTTTCCATCCGTTCCAGTTATCCGGTCGCATTTATAACAGGTCAAACAATCTGAAACAAAATAAAAGGCCGGTGAATATACCAATAAAATATAATGCGAGGAACAATTAAAAAGGAACATAAGATAAAACAATAAGGTGCTTAAGGTGTCGTCTGGTGTATCTAGTCATTTTGTGAAAAAATCAGGTTTTTATGAATATATGGACAACAGAGTCAAAACACGATAAAAGACACAAACACTAAGGCCAAAAAAGTGTTTTTATTCTCAGGCAATCCCTCATTGAATTTGAACCCCCTCGTTGGACAGTTTTGTTGCCTTTCAGTATCTTCCAATATTGGTACAAACTCAGAGAGACCCGAAACGTTTTACATTTTTTGATTGATGCATATTTATTTAGTTGCATCACCAATATGTTTGCCTTGTTACAATTTATGGGAGAGTGCCTATAGACACTCTCCCATAAATTGTAACGAGGCAGATACCCATAGATTAAATACTTTTACTTCAAAGATAATATGAAGAGCATCTAGAGAATATGAAGCCTTTGAATTGCAGTACCTACAATTTGTTTTGAGAGGAATGTTTTATTTTTCAAATTAAAAAATAATTTATTTGTATAAATATGCACTTTTTATATTTCTGTGTGTAAAAAGACAGCCGAAATCCTGTCCGTGTTTGCTCACTGTTTGCCAAAGAAAAAGAAAAATTAAAACTAAAACCCTCCACCCCTCACTGATTTGAAAGGAAAATTGTCTGAGAATCAATTAATTTATTTTGTGTGGCCTAATAAATGTTTTTTTCTGTTTAACCCTTTATAACTAACGTAACGGAAATCCGCCATGCGTTGTTCACAAAACTCGCAACCAAATATTATTATTTTTTTTCAATTCTGGTCTCCAAAACATTTCTTATGACCCATCAATTATATAGAATGAGCTGGTCGAGCCCGATCTGATGAGGGGTCAAAAGCTGTGTTTTCGAGGAAAAACTAATAAAATTATCTTTTACAAACTTTTCTCTACCTGCACCACCTCATGTTAGGTATAGGGCTAATGGGAATGCTTAGCATATCAGTGACCATGAGCCAAGACAGTGAAATTTAAGAATAATCGAAACTTGCAGACGATAGTACCGTTAGTTTGTCCTCAATTAATGAAAATTGAGCTGTTTTTGTCTGACGAGATATCGTCGCTTGTACATGTACCCGTCTATTGGAACGAGTTCCACCCTACCCAATAACCAACGGGCAGATTAGAGAAGAATGGAAGCGCCCTAAATAAATGGACTAGCCAAGACTATAATCTGTCTGCATTTCAGGAATATCAATTTTTGTTAAAAAATACATTTATAATTTAATCATTTGCCCCGCCTCTGCGTTTGATTGGTTGAAAGCATACAGCGTGATTTCAAGTCGTCAAAATCGTATAAACCAAATCACGTCATGATTTGGAATGTCGCTACACGTTCGTACATCCGACCCAACTTTGAAGACTATGGAAGTCCCGTCCACTCAATCCAATGTCACCGTGAGGGCGTGACGGCAGACTGATAGATGGATAACAAGCTTGTAAACAAAGATCAATGATCGATTTTTCATCGCCTCCAGTCAGCGAGAATATAATAATAATTTCTCAGGAACTATTGAATTTCATAAAATATACCGAAGTGGGAGAGGAATAAAAGACCATATACCCAAACATGATTTTGGGGGAACTTAAAAAAATGTTTTTAATGATATTGTTACGTGACTTGCTAAATATCTGTCGTCTGCGATCGAAAATCAAAACAACAAACAATTTGACAATGATTGACGTGACCTGTTTGTGGCACACTTTCCTGAGTTTGACTGTTGTCTTATGTGAACATTAAAAGTTTTTCCTTCACGTACACATAGTTTTTTTTATATCTTAATATTACAGCCGGATTAAATTATAAGAAATAACTGTTGTTTTCCTTCGGTTTATGCGATATAAACCGAAAATTTTCAGTACAAGCTTAATCATAACTCGCTACGCGAGTTATGAAGCTTGTGCTGAAAATTTTCGGTTTATCCTATCGCATACGTATCTACATCATCCCGGACATCTAACCGACGTAGCCCAAATAGGACCTTCTTTATAAAGACCATTGTTAAATATTTTGCGTTCCTTGGCGTAAAGTCATAGAATTTGATGGAAATTCCAACTTTGAGAAATCTTGACATGTAATGGTGAGAGGTCCGTTGTACCACAGGTAGGCCTACACTGGATAATTCATAAATCACCCGTATGGTTTCAATAGTTATTGTCTTTGGTCTTTTGAAACTGTATCTGACAGTACACAGTTCACTTAAACTCTACAACATGGAAAAATATCACTAAAAGAATCCATCAATATGCCCAACTGTATGGCTTTAATAGTTGTTACCTCTAGTCTCTTGAAGTTGTATCTGGCAGAACACACGATTCACTTAAACTCCACAACACGGAAAGCTATCAGTAATCCTTTCTACTCTGGTGATATTAGGGTCCTGCGAATATTCGAGATTCGATTCGATATCGATACCATACGTATGCTTCGAGATCGATCCCGAATCAGTCTCAAGATTCGATCTTTTCGAATCTCTCGTACTAACTTCAATTTGTTACATTTCTAACGAAAATAGGACAAAACTGTCATTAGAAAATTCATTCATGTAGGCCCGATTCCTATTTATTTGAGTAATTGACAATGTTTAATTGTTTGGTAAGGTGTGAATTTAGCCCAGAACATTATCCATAGTTTTGGTTTTTGAAGGCTTAACTTGTTACTATTCACGTTCTCAAGAACGTGAATAGTAACAAGTTAGGCCTTCAAAAACTAAAACTATGGACAATAGGCCTATCTGTTTCAGCGACGGTGCTACAGAGAATATTTAGTTATTGGTGTTTAAGGTGTTCACTCCGTCGCGCAAGGGTCATCACAGTGTTCAGTAACTTCCGTTTGATGCAATATGAAATAACTTGTCTTTTAAGATTCGATTCGGGATTCGATTCGATGTCGATATCAGAGACACGATTCGATTCGAGATTCGATTCGAAAAGAAATTTGTGATTCGCAGATCCCTAGGTGATATCTTCCATGACAGTTCAATGACAGCAATTGGAAGAGTACACGTTGAAAATATTGATTGGTCTACCCCGCACATTAACTTAGCAGCCATTCTACTTAATGAAATTATGATCTATTATGTTCCTGGCCCGGAAAAAGCGGGGTCAAAGGTTTAAAGGGTTAAGAGAATCCATTAAAACGCCCAACATTATTTTCAGTGGCGTAGATAAAGGAGGGGGCGGAGGCCCCCCCCCCCCCCCCCGCCAGAAGTTTTGTCGGAAATGTTTTGGGACCATTTTAGGCGAATTTATGCCTAATAACATTAAAATGCTGGCTTTAGGGATAAAAACATGCCATTTTGGGTAAAAAAGACCAATTTTCAGTACATTTGCAGTAAACAACAGATTCTTTCTGTTTGTTTGGGTTTTTGTTGTTGTTACACTGTCGGAAAATTTTCGGTCTGTCGGAAAATTTTGGGCTTGCCCCTCCGCCAGCGAAAAGCTATCTACGCCACTGATTGTTTTTCATATAGTTCGTTGGTGACCTGATAGTTCATATACGGTGGCAGTCAATTCCATGCTGGGTAAGAACCGAATATGAAATATGTTCCACCGTTTCTACATTAGGCTACTAACAAACTGTAAAATGAATATACTTTACTTTTCTGAGGTTCTCGATACAGTTCTTCTGGGTATCCAGTCACTTCAGCCTCAAAGTCATTTCGGCCCTAGTCATTTCGGCCCCAGTCACTTCGGCCCCCTGGTCATTTCGGCCTCTTGGTCATTTCGGCCCGATTTCGATGGTAGAAGGTCCCGAGTTCGATCCCCGTTCGGGACGACCCGCGTTGTGTCCTTGGGCATGGCACTTCATCCCGGTTGCCCATATGGGGGCACGATGACGCCGTGTACTAAGGCGTACTGCACGTTGAATGTGCACTTGTCTTCAACAATAAATAAATAAATAAATAAAATAAATAAACAAATAAATAAATAAATAAATAAATAAATAAATAAATAAATAAATATTTCGATGGTAGAGATCTATAAACAACAACGCATAGTTTATGTTTAGAACTAATGGATAATGACCTCTATTAATTAATGTTCAGTCATTTGTATTTACACAGTGTTCAGAAAAGTTTTACATGACATTAAAAATTATCCATGACTGAGTTTAATTTTCCATACATTTAACGATTCTGTGAAACCCATGATTGACAGACTCCGTGCTGCCAACAAATTACCATCTGTTCTTATGCCTCAAAGAGTGGTGTTTGGACCACAAAAACATGCTAGGTGAGTTAGCGGAACTTGATTAAGGCCAATAAAAACACATTAGATTAGTCATCATAAATAATAACGGAAACAGCAAAATCAAGCCATCAAGTAATTACCAAAGTATTTTGTTTTACAATGCTATACAAAGAGTTTATTTGATTTCCTTGTCGTTCTGTAAAATCACAAATCAAGCAAATATATCCAGAAAGAAAATTCACCACCATAAAAGAAAATCTACTAAGTATGACGGAATACCATATATCATATGTATACCTCAATATCTATTTGAGGTATAAATGTTGAAAAACAATTAAATAAAAAAATGTTGAAATTGAAAAAAAATGTTTAAAAATATTTATTGGGGCCGAAATGACTTGGTATATTGGGGCCGAATTGACGTGAGGCCGAAATGACTGCGGCCGAAATGACTTGGGGACGAAGTGACTGGAATTCGTTCTTCTATTGCAAATGCGTGTTTTCACCAAGTGGCAGTTCAAAACATTTTTACAACTCAAGGGAATTCCTCTTTGAATTATTTCCCTTACACCCTCCGAAAAGTGCGCAATGCACGAAAGAGCATTTGCACTAGACGTGGGAGAACGAAATTCAACTTCACAACTCGTTATAACGACTTGTCATCTCGTTATAACGACTTCACAACTCGTTATAACGACTTGTCATCTCATTATAACCACTTGCCATCTCATTATAACGACTTGTCATCTCGTTATAAGGACATCATTACTCGTTATAACGACTTGCTATCTCGTTATGACGACTTCACAACTCGTTATAACGGCTTCACAACTGGGGCTGGACGAACCTTTTTCGGGGGGGGGGGGATGGGGACTAAGGAAAGGAAAGTTGAAGGAAGAAGGGAAGTAGAATGTCAGTTCTGGGCGACCCTTTTTGGGGTGAGGGAAATGGGACCAAGGAAGGGAAAGGTGAAGGGAGAAGAAAAGTAGTATGTCAGGGTCTGGATGACCCTTTTTGGGAGAGGGAACGGGGTCAAGGAAGGAAAGGTGAAGGGAGAAGGGAAGTAGTATGTCAGAGTCTGGACGGGCCATTTTTGGAGGGCCTCGGTGGGGAACCTCGGAAGTGACGTCATGTCACGTGACCCTGTGGTGTCATTGTGGTTGTTATGGTACCACGCCATGTTGCGACATCATTACCATAGTGATAGGTGGTGCTCCTGCACATGCTTAGCACGTGTTGTTAGGGTGATACGTGTTTCTGTCGTCCATTTTGTATATTGGAGGCCGCCATCGTGGTTTATATGGTAATACGAGGTTGCTATGTGACCCGAAACTCTATAATAGGACAGGGGTATGTTTGGAGGGTGTGTTTCGATTTAATGGGTGTACTTTTCTGGTTCGGATTTTTCCAGAATCCTTGCTTCGTTGAATTACCCAAATAGAACTGACAATTTCCCCAAATCACCAAAACCACCCCAAACTACTGAAACGGACTTGGAGAAGGCCCTTCTTGCGTTTATAATAGTGGCACGTAGTGCTATGAGGCGCGTTCCTTGATATAAGAGCAATTTATTGGTTCGAATTTTCCCCAAATCCTCAGTTTCTACCTGTTATTCGGATTATTTCAGAATCCCCTTCTTTTATCTTTTATCTAAGAAACGATAAGGTATGCTATAGTTTCTGTCTATCCAAGCCTGTTCGTTTGTTCTGGAATATACTCCGATAGAGTAGAAGAGCTTATCAGTTGGAACAGTTTTGCTTACTGTTACTATATTGAGCTTTTCTGCTCTGTTCAGGATGGTTCTAACCCTATTCTCGGTACTCTTGTACCTGTTTCAAACATGTTTTATTTATCCGGATTGTCCAATCAGTTCACTTTACTGCAACCAACTAACCAATCAATCAGGTCAGTCCATTCATCTAAAACCCACACCCTGTCACGTCGTTCTCAAATACAAGGGTTCCTAAATCCAAGAGTCAATCAAGCAGTAACTGGGCGAGGCATTATTGGACGACTCGAATGTCATCGAGCAAATGAGCTATCGGGCATTTGCTTGAACGAGTGACTCCACATCCTGTTCTACGACCCATCTCAGTATTGAGGATACCTACAACAAGGCTCCTATACAGCTCCTAGCTCCTATATGGTTCCTAGCTCCTGTACAGCTCCCGGTAATCTTAACATCGGCTTCCACCTTGTCTTGAAATATCTGTCCTTTGATTAGCCTCTATTGTTTTCACCTTTAGTATGGTGTTCTACTAAACTCGCAGCTTTGTACCATTAAGGCCTTGTACCATTACTATTGTCTTCCACTATTCTATCCTGTGTCTCAACCATTACTAACTTGTGGTACTACTACGGCTCTTAGTACATTAATGCCACTACGAGTCTCAGTTCACATCACTATCATTCCACTCCCGCTCGCTCAAACAAGTTTTTCATACTTATTCCAACTTCCCTAATAAGCTATCGAGCAGTTACTGAAAAGTCATTGCTCGGATGACTCGAATCTCATCGGGCAAATGAGCTATCGAGCAGTTGCACCATAAGCAAATGCTCGAACGACTCGAATTCCATTGAACAAATGAGCTATCGAGAAATTTCTCGAACGAGTGACTCCACATACTATTCTTCGACTCATTTCAGTAAAAATGGATTCTTTAGGGATTCTGTAAAAAGGATAAGTGGGATTCCAAGCTCCTTTACAGCTCCTGGCAGTCTTACCGTCGGCCTCCATCTTCTCCTCAACTATCTGTCCTATGATCAACTCCTAGTGGAGTCACCAATAATATAGTCTTCTAAACCCGCTTACAGACTTGTACGATTACTATTGACTTGTAGCATTACTGCAGGCTTGCTAACTGTCTCCGGGTGCTCGAACTACTAGAATCTTATCGAGCAAATGAGCTATAGGGCAATTGCTCGATCGCGTGACTCCTCATACGACTCTACGAATCATCTGGGCATTTTTGGATACTTAAGACATGGCAATGTATCATTTGGGGATACCCTTTGAGGATACCTTTTGGGGATACTTATCTGAGGATATCTATCTGAAGATAGTTATCGCTCCCAGAACCTGTTCCGCCGCGGCTTCGAGACCACCTCCACACTCTTCATAGATGTTAAACCACTATTGTTGACTTGCCCATAGTCACTACCATCCGTTCTATGATCGGCTGTACTCACGTTACCCAATACTAGAGTATTCTACCACCTTTATAGTTGTGTACCAATACTGACTTGTAACACAACTACAGGATTAGTAGCTATCACTGATCCTCTATCGACTCTTTCGTCGATCAATCCATTTATCTAAGCCCGTATTACTCTACACGGTTTCTTATATGTCCCAAAAGGAATTACGGAAGCAACGTTCAAAGCTTCCAAAAAGTGTAATTGTCTCTTTGAACAATGCTTCCGTATATTCTTTTGGCAGCCCCGTGTGTAATTGTCACTTTACACAATGTTTCCGTATTTTCTTTTGGGGAGCTTTGCTGAATGCTTTCATATTTCCTTTTTGGGACATATAAAAACTGTGTAGACTAATACGGGCTTCAGTCGCTGCTCTAACTCTCCTTTCCATTTACCCCATCAAGCTGTTTATGGTCCTTTGTGGGATGTTATTCCACTACTGACGAAGGGCCTGTGTGAGCTGAGCGACGTTGTTTGGGACGCTGATGCGCTGCCTGATCCTCCTGTCCAGCTCGTCCCACAAATGCTCGATCGGGGACAAATATGGACTGTAGGGTGGCCAATCGAGAACTGGGATATTGTTTTGGTTGAGAAAGTCACGACAACCCCTGGCAACGTGCGGCCTCGCATTATCCCGCTGCAACGCAAGGTTACACGCATGGATAAGTGGAAGGGAATGTGGCATGAGGACCTGATCCCGACATCTTACGGCTGTAAGATTGTCCTGGATGACCACGGGACGTGTTTTCATGCCATGAGAATCCCCCCCCCCCCATTAACCATAACAGACCCTCCCCCGAATCTGTCGTTTTCCTGAACGCACGCGTCAGAATATCGCTCACCTCGACATCGACAGCAATGTTGTCGTCATCTGACCTGTCAAGCGTGAACCGAGACTCGTCGGTGAATAACACACGTCTCCAGTGGGCCAAGTGAAACCGATTTGGTGCATGTGCCCGCAGCCATTGCAATCGACCTTGACGTCGCCTGGGTGTAAGTTGCAGACCAACGTAGGGACGTCGTGGCCTTAAATTGAACTCCTGCAACCGATTCCTAACTGTTCTTGGACACACTCGGCGACCATGAGTGCCTGCAACCTGATTCGCCGTCTCCGTCAACGTCTGAAATCGGTTACGGAGGTGTGAGAGACGTATGCCTCTATCCTGACGTGGCGACGTAGCGCGCTGACGTCCGCTCCTGTGGCGGTCAGCTAATCGTGCTGTGGCTCTGAGACGCCCAACTAAATGAGCTATCGTTGACTCATGAACACCTAATTGCTGGGCGATGAAACGTTGCGAATGGCCCTGCATAATTAGAGCAATAGCCCTACCCCTATCAACTTCGGACATTCGCGGCATTTTGCTTTTCAATCGAGTTGAAATGAAATGTTGTGCAATCGATGTGTACTGTTCAAAACTTCGATTTGGTATGGTTTTCAAGCCCATAGCACGTGGGAGTGCCCCAGATGCACGCTTTGTCGAAAAATCTGTTGAAAGCATTCAGCTTCGCACGTGGTCATGGCTGATTAACCAAATACTTTAGACAGTGTACGGAGGTAGCTATGTGTCAAATTTTACTACATTTGGTCTAAGGCTAAAAAAAGTATATTGCCAAAACTGAACTTGCGTTTCGTTTTTCCATCAATAAATAAGTATTGTTGTCGTAATATAACTTGTGACTTCTGCACTCGGGTACTCATTCTATACTCTCCCAAAAAAGAAAGTGTGCATGCTAAAAAATAACACTAAAAAAAGATATATATCATTTTCATTCATGGAAATTTTATTCAATCACAGATGAATCAATTTGTGATCAACACGAGAAATTTCATTACGCTATGACGAATACTCTTGGTACCATGGAGAGTCAAAGACACTAAGGGTCAAACACAAAAGTCACACACTCAATATCTGGTATGACCTCCGTCTGCATTGACTACTGCTGTGCATCTACACCTCATGGAAGCGAACAAGTTAGCATGGAAGTGGGTTAGGTTAGGGTTAGGTTAGGGTTAGGTGGGGTTAGGGTTAGGGTTAGGTAGGGTTAGGGTAGGGTTAGGGTTAGGTTAGGTTAGGAGCAGGGTCGGTCTCGAACGACATCATGTTGTGCATGTCGATGGACATGTCTACAGTGTTACGGTGGCAGTTCAAATGCTGGGCAACCTCTCTGTGTATTCTGCCAGCTCTAATCATACCCAGGGCAAGGAGACGTTGATTCATTGTCAATCTTGGCATTATAATGTGGAATCGTTTTAACAGCAGCGCAAGTTTGAATGTGAACGATAGGAAGGCCTAACTTTAGTGTTTAAATACCCAAGGATTCACACTGCTGCATGACTTTTCAGACTCTCCACGTGCAAAACATGCCTTTTCACAAACGTGCAGCACGTCATTTAACGTTAATGCAATTTTAACCGAGAAAGCTGTTTTGTGTTCAATATAACTTATTCATGAACAGGTTAATACTCTTTACACCTTCGAAATTATTTTTTTGAAGTTTGATCAATTTCTGCAATGCACACTTTCTTTTTTGGGCGAGTATACATGCTGCACACAAGCGCCTCAAGGGTTTGTTTGGTCATTAGGTAAAATAACAAGTGATAAATTTCACGAAAATTGTTTCGCTTTGTTTCCGATTCGATATTCGAATTCGACGTCGACATCATCTTCCCAATTCACCTGAGATTCGATTCTAGGTTTCGATTCTAGGATAGAAATTCCGATTCCCCGGCACTAGATGGAATATGGCTATGGTAGAAAAACAGACCGAATCATAACCATTTGGTGACATTGAAACCATAAAAAAGATACGATTATTTGTATATTTTCTAGTATGATTAACCCTTTACCCAATGAATCGTCCGCATCCGTCCGCGTAATATGCAAATGCAGCAGCTGAAAAAATATTATTTTTCAAAAAATTTCAACAAAACCATATCATGTGACTCCTCGTTGGAACGAGCTCGTCGAGCTCGTTCCAACGAGGGGTCACATGATATGGTTTTGTTGAAATTTTTTGAAAAATTTGAAAAAAATGTTTTTTAAAATAATAAATTTTGATAACGTCTGCATTGGGTAAAGGGTTAAGGGCCTATATAAGTAATGAAATTTTGTTTATTTTGAAAATTCTCACCTCTGATATTCCTTCAATTCAAATTAAATATACACAAAATGTGTTAGAATGAAGATTGAGATGTATAGAACACGAAACACATGTGTAACAACCCATAGAGTCGACTGCAGGCATCACTGGTTCCTGGAAGTCTGCTGCCGTATTCATACCAGAACTGATAATTTTATGTTATTTCACGAAAACAACTTGTGGCCAAATGTGCTTTACATATCCAATAACAAAGCTAGGGGATCAAAATTCTTCAAAACACAGCGTCAGAGCTGCATGGAGGTAAATTCCAAAGCCTTTGCTTTTGTTTACGTATGAATACACTTTCGATTTCCGGCCGACGTCACCGTCGATAGTAAGAGCACTAGGATCTGTTTTGGAGCTTGGAATCACACTTATGGAACCCCACTGAGAGAATCCCTTTTTGGAAATGTCAATGGTTAGAGAATCCTTACTTTGCGAGATGGGAACATGAATCGTGTGTAGAGTCACTCGTTCGAACAGTTGCGCGATAGCTCATTTAATCGATGAGATTCGAGTCGTTCGGGCAATCTGAGATAGCTAACAGACCTGAAGTAGTGCTACAAGTCAGTAGTAATCATACAAGGTTGTAAGCCTGGTAGCCATTAGTAGTGGTACAGCTGAGTAGCAGTGGTAGTAAAGCGTTGAAGCTAATCATGGGACACATGGCGGTGACTATGGGTAAGTCAACAGTAATGGTCTTAGACCTATGAAGGGCATGGGCTGGTCTAGATGCCAGTACCTGAACAGGCGCTAGGTGACTATAACTATCTTCAGTATCCTCCAAAATGTATCCTCCAATAGTACATCGCCATGTCATATGTATCCTCCAATAATACATCACCATGTCATATGTATCCTCCGATACCCACATGGGCATAACAGTCGTACGTGTAGTGCGCACACTGCGCTTTTTCACATAGGCACACGTCGGACATCTCCCATGATTTGTGTTCATGTGCTGCATGCAATGTGTACACATTATGACACATTGTACACTAGCACATAAGCACATTCCGCCACACATCAGTTCCACTCACGAAACCTCGCTAAGGGAATCTCTTTTTAGGATATGCCTGTGATTACAAAATCCCCTTTTCATCGTATGTGCCGTGTGTGTGTCGCACATATTTTGCACTAGCACACACGCACATCCAGCATGTGCTACATGCTGCATTGCTTCTTACTGAAAAGCATGTAGATACACGAAGTATGTAGAGATTGGTACAAAATATTATTTATGAATAAATTTGTGGCTTTTAGAATATCATTTTTGAATGATTTTTAGGGTTTGGGAGCATTACCTCTAGCCCGAAGATGACAGCAACTTCATTTGAACAAAGTAGAAAGGGTATACTCCAAGATGGTCTGTGTCATATATATTTGATTTTGGCACTGTGGTTTTAAAGAAGACAAGTTTCATATTAGTTTATGGAGTACAAGAAAGATGATGACTCAGCATTTTCCCATTGCCAACAGTGTTAAATTGGACATCTCCATACGGCCCCCCATGATAAAGCGATAGCAATTTTTTGGTCAATCTAATTCCATTGGTCCTAAGGCACCTGCATACCAGAAACAATATTCTGGTCCGTGCGGTTTTTGAAATGTGGGCGTTTGAATTTCTTTCTATTTTTAGCACCTGGGGTTTCCACGGCTCAGCGAAAAATAAAAATTCCGGCATCAATCAAGTACTTATGACCCAATTATACTACACGCTAAATTTTGTTCAAATCAGCCCATCGGTTCTTGAAATAGAAATTTTGGGTGGAGCCTAAAATGGGCATGCTCCCACAGAGCGCCCAAATATTGACCTACAAACTTCCATTGAACAGTCTTTAATCTTCACCACCAAAGGAAGCTCTACACGAAATATCAAAGCATTCTGTCTGGTGGTTCATGAGAAGAAGAATCGTAAAGATTTGCAGGCTTTTAGGGCATTAACCCCAACTCAAAAATGACAGCAGCTTCATTTAAACAAAGAAGAAAGGGTATACTAAAAAAATAGTCTGTGCCATATATGTTTGAAATTGCCCCAGTGCTTTTAAAGAAGAAAGTTTCAAAAGTTAACGGACGCCGGACACCAAGTGATGGAAATAGCTCCCACTGACTTTCAATCAGGTGAGCTAAGAAGCTACTTCCTTATCTATATCTCCCACGCAGTCACAACCAGATTTATGGAGCACTAACCTCTGTAAAAATAGCCACCTGATGAATGAACAAAATGACCGACAATGGCCATTATGATAACTGGCCAACTCCAACATGTGACATCCCCCTCCTCTTGTCAATAAACACCATTAAATTAAGTTTCATAACAATTGGTCGTAAATTAAAATTGTGGTTTGGTGATTTGGTGTTTTTTTTGTCCACAGACGGACGGACAGTTTGGAAAACAAAGATAGCTTCAAAAGGATTATTTTATTTATTTATTTATTTATTTATTTATTTATTTATTTATTTATTTATTTATTTATTTATTTATTTATTGGGCTTTAACGACCCTTTCGACAGTCAGGGTCACCTCGTATCGGACAGTTCTCCCTTCGGAGAAAGCCGGAGTACCCAGAAAGAACCACCGAGCAGCGGCTAGCAACTGACGACACCCCCAACGTACTAACTCCGCACAAGCAAGGTTAGCATTGGTTGAAGACAAGTGCACCGTCGACGTGCAGTTCAACTTAATACAGCGCCACCGTGCCCCCATGTGGGCAATCGGGATTAAGTGCCTTGCCCAAGGACACGACGTAGTTGCCCCTGAAATAAAATGAAATTGAAATCCAGTGCCGTAACCACTGAGCCACCGTACTTCCATCCAAAACGACTGCCTTGAATTAATTGAGCTATGGTGATTTTTTTTGTTTATAGTTTACAGCCGGTCGACCGTCCGTCCGGCTATGCGGACGGACGGACGGACAAAAGTCTGATCGCTATATCCCCAATTCTTATCGGGGAGGGGGGGGGAGGGGGATAAAAACAACATTCTTAAAAGATTAAGTCACATCAAGAAAAGTTAATCTCATCCACAAAACACATTCACACTCAATGGAAAAAAAATGGCCGAAGTGAGTTGTTGAAGGATATTTTCTTACTACTTGGTCATAGATATTTTTTCTGGTGGTGGGACAAGACCGAAAAGCATCCACGAGAATTAGTGATGAAAAGTATCATCGCCTACCACCAGTGGTAGGGGGCCACACATTGAATCGAAAGTTTCTGTAATTTTAGTAATTGTATCGCCTTAACTCCCGTCATGTGTGCATATCCTAATCAAACATTGTTCGTGTTCTAAATGGATGTTTAACAGACACTCAAGCACATTATCGTCGTCGTCATTTCAATGCATATAAAACTGCGTACAGGCTTAAAAGTTCATGGAAGTCTCCATTTTTTCGACTCGACGAAACTCCTGACGAGTGGGGTATAGCTCCCCATGCTCGATTCCACGAATCTGGTTTGAAAGATTTGAAACAATAACATTTTGCATAAATTTCTTTAAATAACTAAGCCCGCAATCTTGTTCGTAGTTACTTCCAATTTATCTTTGACGGCAATTTCATTAAGGTCAAATCGAAAACACAAAGAGATGCCTTCATCCCCTGGAGCTTTAAGTAAGATTGATATGTCTCCCCTCTTCAGTTGAGGGACGGGCTGTCCAACCATTCCTCAGGTTTTGTTTTCGCTTCGTGGTCCTGTTTGTTTATTGTCTGCTTGAGCCACCAGAACAACCTCACTTCTCAGTTCATTTTCTGTAACACACGTTTCAACCTTTACATGCTGGGGTGTCGCGAAGATGATAGATTAGGAGAGGTGGAGGTGGAATATAAATCAGTCAGGATTGTATCGTTCAAAAGGCGTTTGGAAATTTATTTCTGGATAAAAAATACACACGTGGTAGTCGTGACACAACGTCGTATTTAATTTACACGTACCGTACCCCAAACTTGGCCGCAACAGCTCGAATTGAGTTCTGCAGTCCTCCAGTTTGCATGACTGACTCCATTTGTGACATTTTTCCAACTATTAAATCTAGTCTGGTGAGGAAGTATATGATTACTCACAAGAACGAATTGAAAAAGATTCCAACCCAGGCAAAAAATGCTTCCCGAACCACTCTTAGTAACGCTCCCATTAAGACTTACCTAACGCAGATTGAAGACCCGTGTAGACTAGAACTCTGGGCGATCTGCAAAAAGCTCCTGTTATCTTTTTTCGGGAACGTGATAACCGTTACTTATTCCCAGTTCCTTATTCGACATTCGTGATCAACCCATAAAATCGGTTGATAACGAATGTCTAATAAGGAACTGGGAATAAGTAACGTTTGTCACGTCCCTTCTTTTTTCAGGCATCTCCTTTTCATAACATTTTCATGCAGCAGAAAGGCAAGGTAACACTAATATATTTACCCGTACCTACAAGCTCTCAGACCATCAGTCTAATTCTGGAAAAAATTCGACGCTGCTACGACCTGGAACGAGCCAAGATCTTAAGTAGGTCGTCGCCTGTGTTTAGATTCACTCGTCTGTAATATTTCAGCTGGTTGGAAAAGCGACCAACTAATATATTCCGAACGATTGAATCTGCAAAGTTTCATAAAGATTCATTTTCCGTGAATCAAAACTAGAAATGTTTTTCAATCGAGACATGATTTAATCAACATTTTGATGACATAACAATCAGAAACTAAGTTTCACCACAGCCTCAGTGTTATAATTACGTCTGGTAGTTCCACAAATTATGTTAATATCTTGATGTTTTCAAGAGGGAATTCAATACTTATTGATTGGAATATCTATAACTGCGACGGGAAAGAATATCTGTATATCTTTGTAAGTAAAGGCACGTAAAATTACACCAACGGTCGTCTGGGGCTGTTTGATATTACAATTTCAATACCGGTATCAGTATTGAAACAAATACCGCGATATACCAGTATAGCTTAGACTAGTTCATAATCTGAATGAAGTTATCAGTACCTGTGACTGACAGTAGCTGATACTGATTATTACGTTCAGATTGCTTATTTATTTAACAGGGGCAAAATTTCGACGCGATTCCGCGAATCGATTCGCGTAAAGATTCGCTCAAATCTCCAAGTACGCGAATCTTAGTAGATTTACGTTAAAAAAAATACAGCTTGTGAATGTGGAACACTTGTTAACTTTCTGCGTTATAGCTATTTCATGACCACGATACATGTATAAAGTCAAGTTTATCCGTCTGGTGTATAAGTCGGACTTTTTCCCTAAAAAATGGTCCCCAAATTAAGGGTACATCTTATAAACCAGTAGGATAGACTATCCAGTTTGGAGGTGAAAAACTCGGGCGATGTTCTGGACAGCCGAGTTCGCACGACCGGGTCAGTAGTATGTCTCGCACGTTTCACTCCTAGGTTGGGGGACACCGGTGGGGGACCCCGGAAGTGACGTCATGTCACGTGGCCTAATGGCTCCATGATGTGTTGTCATGGGAACCCGCGTGAGCGGCCATCTTTTGACGTCATCTCCATAGTGATACGTGGTGTTAGTGCGCATGCGCAGCGCGTGTTGTTAGGGTGATACGTGTTTCCGTCTTCCATTTTGTATACTGGAGGCCGCCATCTTGGCTTCTATGGTAGCACGTGGTTGCTATGTTACCTAAACCCTTCTTATAGGACAGGGGTATGTTCGGAGGGTATGTTCCTTTGTAGAAGAGTATTTCCCGATTCGTAGAATTACCACAAACAACCCGACAAGTTGTATTATTTCGAATTCTTTCAGAACCCTATTTTGGACCGCCATTCTTTTGGCTTATAATAGCAGCACGTAGTGCTATAGTACCAATGGGTCCCTTGGAGGTGTGTTCGATTGAACTAGAGTAGTTTTCTGGTTCGGATTTTCCTCAAATCCTCGTTTACTTTGTAGAATTACCCAAATAGACCCGACCACCCTTACAGACCACCAAAATCTCCACCAAACCACACAAACCGACATGTGAAGCCCCATTTTGGGCATATAAAAATAACACGTTATGCTATAGTACCAAGGGGTACAGGGGGTATGTTCTATTGAATAGGAGTACAGGGCCTGATTTCCCAGAATCCCATATTTAATGCCTATTGCATATGTTTCTCTATCACTAACAGTCTATCCAGTCCAAACTATCTCTGGTTCTCTCGTCCAAGTCTTATAATTACCAGTGCTTGATTTCCCATAATGCAGTTATCTCCCTTGGGTATATCAAAAGCCTATATCCAATGGCCATATTCCCAGGCACCCTTTTTATCTGAAAAACATATAGCCTTCGGCACCCCTTTTTTCTGAAATGAGGCTAAGAGTCATAGTAAAGTATACCTCAGTAGCCAATTGGTTTGTACTATTCTATGACTGGTATAGGGACTACGTTATGGCAGGTCAAGTGGTATTGTGGAGTGGGGGTAATGCCTGGCAGTATAGAACAGCAATATAGTATGGACGATATATACCTCTGTGGGCCCCTGCAGGTCCCATGTTAGCCCTTAGTACTATCAATCCACCTGATGGTTCATGTTATCCTATGACTGGTATAGGTAGTATTCAATGCTAGGCATAGGGGTATTGTGGGTAGGGGTACTGCCTGGTAGTTTAGAACGGTACTATAGTATGGGCGGTATATACACCTATAGGCCCCTGTTAGTGCTTGGTACTATTAACCAACCGATTGCTTTGTTTTATTATATGGCTGGTATATGTAGTACGTTATGGTATTCCTAGTGATTTTGTGGGGGTGGGGGTAATGCTTGGTAGTTTAGAACGGTAGTATAGCATAGGCTGTACATATTCCTGTAGGTCTCTTGCTGGCCCTTGGTACTACTGATCCACCAGGTGCTTCATATTATTGAGCGGTATTCTGGGGTGGGGTCAATGCGTGGTAATACAGAACGGTAGCAGAGTATGGTTGCTATATTCCCCTGTAGGTTCCATCCTAACCATTGGTAGTATTAACCTACCAAATGCTTTGTATCATCCTGTTACTGGTAAGATGGTACGTAATAGCAGTAGTTCTGACCCTATTCCAAGTACTCTTGTTGTTTCATTTATGTAGATCATTTATATAAATTATAACTAACCAATCAGATTGCTTGATTTCCCATAATCTGTATGCAGAGTTATCTCCCTTGTGTATAATAAAAGCCTTTATCCAATGGCCATACCCCCGGGCACCCCAATTTCGGCACCCCTTTTTTCTGAAAAACATATGGCCTTCGGCACCCCTTTTTCTGAAATGAGGATAAGAGTCGTATTAAAAATCCCTCAGTGAGGTCTAATTTACTACGACTCTTATCCTCTTTTGACAAAAAAGGGATTCTCCAGAAGGCACCCCAATTTCGGCACCCCTTTTTAGGAATCCCATTTGTGGAATCCCTTTTTTCTGAAATGAGGATAAGAGTCGTATTAAAACTCCCTCAATGAGATCTAATTTAATACGACTCTTATCCTCATTTCAGAAAAAAAGGATTCCACAAATGGGCTTCCTAAAAAGGGGTGCCGAAATTGGGGTGCCTTCTGGAGAATCCTTTTTTCTGAAATGAGGATAAGAGTCGTATTAAAAATCCCTCAGTGAGGTCTAATTTACTACGATTCTTATCCTCATTTGACAAAAAAGGGATTCTCCAGAAGGCACCCCAATTTCGGCACCCCTTTTTAGGAATCCCATTTGTGGAATCCCTTTTTCTGAAATGAGGATAAGAGTCGTAGTAAATTATACCTCAATGGGGGATTTTTACTGCGACTATTATCCTCATTTCAGAAAAAAGGGGTGCCGAAGGCCATATGTTTTTCAGAAAAAAGGGGTGCCGAAATTGGGGTGCCCGGGGATATGGCCGTTGGATATAGGCTTTTATTATACACAAGGGAGATAACTCTGCATACAGATTATGGGAAATCAAGCAATCTGATTGGTTAGTTATAATTTATATAAATGATCTACATAAATGAAACAACAAGAGTACTTGGAATAGGGTCAGAACTACTGCTATTACGTACCACCTTACCAGTAACAGGATGATACAAAGCATTTCGTAGGTTAATACTATCAACGGTTAGGATGGAACCTACAGGGGAATATAGCAACCATACTCTGTTGCCGTTCTGTATTACCAGGCATTGGCCCCACTCCAGAATACCACTCAATAATATGAAGCACCTGGTGGATCAGTTGTACCAAAGACCAGCAAGAGACCTACAGGGATATGTACAGCCTATGCTATACTACCGTTCTAAACTACCAAGCATTACCCCCACCCCCACAAAATCACTATGTCTACCATAACGTACTACATATACCAGCCATATAATGAAACAAAGCAATCGGTTGGTTAATAGTACAAAGCACTAACAGGGCCTATAGGTGTATATACCGCCCATACTATAGTACCGTTCTAAACTACCAGGCAGTACCCCTACCCGCAATACCCCTATGCCTAGCATTGAATACTACCTATACCAGTCATAGGATAACATGAACCATCAAGTGGATTGATAGTACTAAGGGCTAACATGGGACCTGCAGGGGCCCACAGAGGTATATATCGTCCATACTATATTGCTGTTCTATACTGCCAGGCATTACCCCCATCCCCACTCCACAATACCACTTGACCTGCCATAACGTAGTCCCTATATCAGTCATAGAATAGTACAAAGCAATCGGCTACTGAGGTATACTTTACTACGACTCTTAGCCTCATTTCAGAAAAAGGGGTGCCGAAGGCCATATGTTTTTCAGATAAAAGGGGTGCCTGGGAATATGGCCATTGGATATAGGCTTTTGATATACCCAAGGGAGATAGCTGCATTATGGGAAATCAAGCACTGGTAATTATAAGACTTGGACGAGAGAACCAGAGATAGTTTGGACTGGGTAGACTGTTAGTGATAGAGAAACATATGCAATAGGCATTAAAATGGGGTTCTGGGAAAATCAGGCCCTGTACTCCTATTCAATAGAACATTCCCCCTGTACCCCTTGGTACCATAGCACTACGTGCTACTATTATAAGCCAAAAGAATGGCGGTCCTAAATAGGGTTCTGAAAGAATTCGAAATAATACAACTTGTCGGGTTGTTTATGGTAATTCTTCGAATCGGGAAAATACTCTTCTACAAAGGAACATACCCTCCGAACATACCCCTGTCCTATAAGAAGGATTTAGGTAACATTGCGACCACGTGCTACCATAGAAACTAAGATGGCGGCCTCCAGTATGCAAAATGGACGACGGAAACACGTATCACCCTAACAACACGCGCTGCGCATGCGCACTAACACCACGTATCACTATGGAGATGACGTCACAAGATGGCCACTAACACGGGTTCCCATGACAACACAACATGGCGCCACTTGGTCACGTGACATGACGTCACTTCCGGGGTCCCCCTATCCGGGGTCCCTCAACCTAGGAGTGAAACGTGCGAGCACTACTACTCGGGTCATCTGCATGCAAATTTCCATAAAAAGTGGGTAAACAGCACATAACAGCGTCGAATTCCTTAGAGAATTAGACTATAGCAACCCGAAAGCATACTGTGCTTAGCGTGGTAGCCGAGAGGAGTAACGTATAACATCGCTGCTTATTTCTCGAGTTTCTTGCATGATGATATTATAAGTATCCGTTTGTTCGCATTCGCCCAATAAACTGAATTAGCTGGCACCATATATACCATATTAGGCAACTAACAAACCGTGTAACGATTTTATCTTAATACTTTTTCTATATACAAATCTTGAAACTGCGATCAGTGATAAATAATAGAATTCTTACTTATTTAACGTGGAGCGGTTATCACATGCCGACATTTTTAAAAAATCAATGAAGAAAGAGGTGAACACTCTTGACACTGGACTGTTAACCGTATCAAGATTGTGGCAGGCTGTTTATAGTTCATATACAGCTTGCTTATGACGTTTTAAAACCCCTGACATTCTTAGATACTAGAAGGTGAGATAGATGAATCTTTATTTTGCACAAAACCAGCAAATTGATTACAATATAACATTTCAACAAACAAGAACATAAGCCGGTATATAGCATGGAAATGGCATAGCCTCAAAGGCTGTCTTCCTGCCATTCCCGTAAAAGAAAGATATCAAATCTCTTTGGCATCAGTGTAACGAAATGCTTTCTGAAAACAGGGCTATCCAATCTTTTATTTGTGATTCATGGGGGCTAGATGGTATTGGAAGATTATGTGTTAGGAAACGGAGGTTGAGAAATCAGAGGATATGACTGGCGGATGAAACCGTCGGGTCACACTGGGTTGTCGCATTTAGAATAAGAACGGGAATCCAAGACTTTTTCAATTAACGATTTTTTGAATTTTGGTCTACTATATTGCTGGATTCGTGGGTCTACACTATTCCAGGTTCTTGGGGAGGAGTACAAGGGCAATTCTGAAGTAAATGTTTTCTTGGTTTGTGAGTTTCTAATTTGCCTTGTATTCATTTCTGAGGGGTTTTCTATTTTCTTGAAAGGTATCATCAAATCACGTGGGAAGGTGTTTGTTGGTTCAAACGCCGTGAAGAGAGGGCGTGGAGGATGTAGAGATCATTGAACTTTAGAAGGCCACAATCTCTGAAGAGAGATCTGTGTGCGAGAGATATGATTCTTAACTTGACCTAACTCGCTCGTCTAATAATTTCAAGGCGGATAACTTTCATGTCGATCTTGGACAGGGATGATTTGCCATGTATTGTAGGGTGGAACACATAGTGATGGTGGCAATTCCAGCTTTGGCGTCTCTTACAAAAACGAGATACTTATATAAAAACATTTCTGTGAGAAGGAGATGTATGGAGTAGAGGACATGGCGTCGATTTGTTTATTGTGGTTTAATGGCGCTTTCAACTGTCAGGGTCATATCATGTTTGGCAGTATTTAACGGGCGAAGAAGGCCGAGATACCCAGAGAGAAGCCTCGAGCAGCGGTAAGTAAGGGTCGTCGCCTGAGTGCTAGAATGTCCTATGTCCCATAGGGGACATAGGACATTCTAGCACTCAGGCGACGATGTGAGTGGTTTCCCCTTATCAACAGAGCACAATCGGAGCTGAACGCTTTTTCACACCAGATAAATATAAAGACATTCGATACAAAGGCCAATATAATACTTTACCTGACAGGACTAAGAAGACGACACATTCAAATATATTTCTTGAAAAACGTAAATTTATCATATTTCGCTAAATTGTGAACTATTTTTTTTTCAAAATCGCTGCCTATTCTTGTCCCTTTAAACAGTTCCAATTTTGCACTTGGTACTCTAATCCGAAAGCTGCACAAACGTCACATGAAGGACTTAGGACATCCGCTAGCCTTCGAGGATCACCTCACAGTTGAGCTGATTGGGGACTTTCTTTTGACAGCTTCCACGCTCGTGTCTTTATTGCTAATTACTTGAAGGGCCAAAGACGTGTTGTCATACAATTCTCAAATACTTTTCCTTCAGAACAATGTGCACACTCCTTCTTGTAAAGAAAAGAAAGCATACCAAAATATAAAAAAAATATGTCCCGTGCAGGTATTCGTGTGACTGAAATGGAACACTTGTTTGAATGACTAACTAAAACTCTGAAAGAGGGAGAAAAGGTTGTTTCCCCTGTTCCATATTTTTATTTATGACGAAACTAATGTTTCAGACGATCCAGGAGTGAAAAACTGTATTTTTAAAAGAGGGGTGGTTTTATGCAACTTCTTTTACCGACTGGTTTGAAAGTTTGTTTCTTCCATATATAATTAAAAGGCATTGGCCACATAAACAGTACTGGAGAAAAGTGATAGATGGGTGGCAGGCGGCAGGTCAGAAAAAATCCAAGACTTGAAATAAAGATATATATTCTAGTTTGTTGAAAAAACTTGATATTCTTCTGTGTCATGATAAGAAAGAAAGCAATGCAAATATTCAGGCAGGATAAAGAATATCTGGCACATTTCCTCTGGATCCTTCTCAAACGTTTGCCAGGTCTAAAAATGTCAGTACCACTGATGATTCGGGTTATCGAAAACCGTGTTTCGGAAGTTAATGTTGTAATCTTAAAATCACTGAGGGTGTTGAAAATAAAACAGAGTAGACTTGAGAGAAGAAAAAATGATGTTCGTCCTGGAAAAAGTATTTCATTTGGAGACCTAAAGAAGTCAATGTTTCTCAAACCTGGACCATCCTACAATAAACAGCTACGCCATGAGCGCATGATACGCCCGTTATTAATTACAAGAGTACACATGTGTACTTGTCAGGTTACATATACTTGCCACCAAAAAATCATGAAAATTGCTCAAAGTCCAACATGTGGAAAATTGCCTATATTTTGATGAATAAAGTCCCATAACTCTGGAATGACAAATCGGACAGCGACACAAATCGAAAGGGAGATTCCTTCTATCAACATATACTTGCAACCAAAAAATCATGAAAATTGCTCTAAGCATTTTCAAGTTATTGTTCGACATGTGAAAAATAAAGTCCCATAACTTTGGAATGACTAATCGAACGGCGACACCAACCGAAATGGGGCTTCCTTCCATCAACATAAACCACCTACCAAAAAATCGTGAAAATCTCTCGAGGCGTTCTCGAGTTATCGTACGACGTGTAAAAAATCAACAATTATCTAAGTAATAAAGTCCCATAACTCTGGAATGACTAATCGAACGACGACACTGAACGAAAGGGAGCTTCCCTCCATCGACATACATCACCTACCCCAAAATCATGAAAATCTCTCAAAGCGTTCTTCAGTTATCGTACGACATGTGACCGGACGGACAGACGGACAGACGGACAGCGGTATACCATAATACGACCCGTTTTTTTTCAAAACGACGGGGGCCTATAAAAATGAAAACGTATTTTCTGATGTGAATGACGTGTCTGATATAGATACTGAGATTATTATTATCCTCGATAGGTATCTGGTGGGATGGAGAAATGTCACCCTTGGGGCAAGATATTTGAGCCAGACACTCGTGAGCCAGACACGAGGTTTGCCGAGTGTCTGGCTCAAATATCTTGCCCCGAGGGTGAGCTTTACCCGCCCCACCCAGATACCCATCAAGGATGATATTACTTCCACCATATTAGGTATGCGACGCCATTAATAAGAAAATACCATATTTTCCAGGAAAAAATAACTCTTAGTGCGTTCGTTCATTCTAGGAGAAAACCAAAAGATATTCGGAAAGCTTGTCGAGAAGTATGGTATATACCAAAGGTATATATTTCAAAACACGCACCGCACGTTGAGGGTTAATGCCCTGTTGCGATCCCAAATGAAATAGACCTGTCTGCACACGGCATTTCCAGACATGTACTCCAGTTTGACATGGCGTAATACGTAAGCCCATTGGGGGTCAACATGTGTAGTGGGAGCATTGCGAATGTTTGTATTCACATTGCGAATATTCGCATTCACATTGCGAATATTCGCATTCACATTGCGAATGTTCGCATTCGCATTCAACACTGCGAATATTCGCATTCAACACAGCGAGTATTCGCGTGGGAGCATTGCGAATATTCGCATTCAACTTTGTGAATATTCGCATTCAATTGCGAATATTCGCAATGAATTGCGAATATTCGCAATTGAATGCGAATATTCGCAATGTTGAATGCGAACATTCGCAAAGTTGAATGCGAATATTCGCAATGTTAAATGCGAATATTCGCAATGTTGAATGCTCGATCCCCCGCTACACATGTTGGCCCCAATGGGCTTCCGTAGCGTAATGATATCAGATGTATATTTCTCTCCAATTAACGGATAGAACAATTCGATGTGTGCTGAAGTTTGTCTTCGAGTGCTCTGCTTTCGATTTTCGTTTATAAAGAGTCGTATTTGCGGAAGCAAAACGACCTTCCAGTTTGTTTTTTACTCATGTGCAGACATGAGTTGCGATGATTAAATAGTTTCGGTGCTAATTAAATATGCAAATTTGTTAGTCACGTGGGTGGGGTGAGACAGCTGTCTCGTGGGTAGGATGAGACAGGCATACCTCTCCCAGCTGTCTCACACGACTTGATATATGTCACACAGTAACTCAGTGATGGGAGAAAAGTAATATCTCAAGCTCCCAGGCTACAAGTCAAATGCTGTAAGGAACCCAACGCAGTTATGGGTTGTGTTAGCTCACTTTCGTGGAGTTTGCGCCCAGACTGCCGTTGATAAAATGTAATGTGTAATTACTCACAGAGATATACATATATTCTTTTGAGCTCCACTTACAGATATTCCACTCAATAAGTATTTAATTCACCTTAATACATCAAGATATTAACACAATTAATCGAACTTCGCGGCGTTATCTTAAAATTACAGCTGTTATGAGTTTTCGATCACAAATATCCATTAAACAAACATGGCTGATGGTACTGTTGGGGTCATTAGAGAATTGGTCAAATCAAGTTTCAAATGGGAAACATTTCTCGCGTTGATTCACAGAAAATGAATATTTATGATATTTTTAGAGTCAATCATCTGGAATATTCAAGTTGATCGGAAAAGCGAACCATAAGTTCGCTTTTCCGATCAACTGAAATATTCCAGACGATAGGAAATGGACTATTTAAGGGCTAGACTGGTTCCAACCAGCGTCGAATTCTCTACAGAACTAGACTGGTGTTCTGATTGATTTATTTATTGGGGTTTTAAAGACACTTTCGACAGCCAGGGTCACTCGTGTCGGACAGTTTGACGGGTGGAGGAAGCCGGAGTATCCGGAGAGATCCACCGAGCAACGGCGAGCAACTGTCAGGCTTCCCAACATATTAACTCCACACAATCAGGGTTAGCATTGGTTGTAGACAAGTGCACCATTGACGTGCAGTACGCCTTAGTACACAACGCCACCGTGCCCCCACGTGGGCAGTAGGGGTGAAGTGTCTTGCCCAAAGGAACACAACGCGGTTGCCGCAGGTGGTATTCGAATCGAGGACCTCTCGGCTCGCAGCCTGCACTTCTTTCTACTAAGCCACCGCGCCCCCTGGTGTTCTGAGAGCTTGATAGTACCCAAGAGACTAGAGAGTGAAGATTTGGAACTGGACAGGGGAGTTGAAAAAAACAAACAACCAGGGTTCACTAGTGCCAGGGCATGGTGCAAATTCTGAATTAACCCTTCACCTAACCCGAAAAGCAGACGACACTTGCAAACAAAATTCTTGAATCACTATTTTTTTCATTTTTTGTCTCAAAAACATAGGTTATGACCCCTCATTGGAACGAGCTCGACGAGCTCGCTCCAAAGAGGAGTCATAACCTATGTTTTTGACACGAAAAATAATAAAAATTAATTGGCGATTTTTGTGAATAGCGCTGGCCGGTTTTGGCCGTTACGTTGGGTAAAGGGTTAAAGGAAAACTTGTTTTGATGGTCAGTTTGCCGTTGTCAGATGTGATGATTTGTTTGTTTATTGGGGTTTAGCGATACTTTCGACAGCCAGAGCCACATTGGGTCGGATAAATATGATGAATCATGAATCTTATTTCCAGTTATTTATTTATTGATGCTTAAGGTCACATATTTATGCACAATGGCTAATCATGACCGTGACAGTGTTACGGGTGGAGGGAGCCGGAGTACTCGGAGAGAACCACCGAGCAACGGCGAACAGCTATCAGCTCCCCAACATACGAACTCCACACAAGCAGGGTTAGCATTGGTTGAAGATAAGTGCACCATCGACGTGCAGTACGCCTTAGTACACAACGCCACCGTGCCCCCACGCGGGCAATGGAGATTAATTGTCTTGCTCAAGGACACGACGCGGCAGCCGTAGGTGGGATTCGAACCGAGGACCTCTCGGCTTGCAGCCTGCACCTGTACCTACTGAGCCACCGCGCTCTCTATTTCCAGTTGAAGAAACATTTGTAGAAAAAGAAGATGAAGCTGTTGTCTGCTCCCTCATAAAATGTAAGGGTCAAGGTTGGAGGTGGCTATTGGTGAAGGGTGGAATTTTCTACTTTTGGAAAGACATCATGAGGATTGTTCCAAAGGAGAAAATGACACCAATCAATACAAGAGGAACGTTCAGGATTTTAGAAACTGATGAGAAATACTTTCCTGATTAACATTTTAAAATAACTGTTTGAATATTTATTTATTTATTGATGTTTAAGGTCACATATTTATGCACAATGGCTAATCATGACCGTGACAGTTTTACGGGTGGAGGAAGCCGGAGTACCCGGAGAGAACCACCGAGCAACGACGAGCAGCTGCCAGCTCCCCAACATCGTAACTCCGCACTGCAGCACAGGCAGGGTTAGATTGGTTGAAGATATGCGTACCATCGACGTGCAGTACGCCTTAGTACACGGCGTCATCGTGCCCCCACGCGGGCAATGGAGATGAAGTGTCTTGCCCAAGGACACAACGCGGTTGCCGCAGGTGGGATTTGAACCGAGGACCTCTCGGCTTGCAGCCTGCACCTCTACCTACTGAGCCACCGCGCTCCCAGCTGTTTGAAAAGAGGTTTCATTCAGAGTTTTAGAAACTGATGGAATAATTTGCTAATTTTGTCAATATATTAGAATAACTACTTGAATTAAGGTTTACTTGCTCCAAGTATTTGTTTAAATCTTTACCCAACGTAACGGCCAAAACCGGCCAGCGCTATTCTCAAAAATCGCCAATTAAATTTTCATTATTGTTTCATTTTCTTGTCTCAAAAACATAGGTTATGACCCTCGTTGGAACGAGCTCATCGAGCTCGTTTCAACGAGGGTCATAATATATGTTTTTGAGACAAAAAATAAAAAAAAAAAGTTTTTCAAGAATTTTTTTGGCAAGTGTCGTCTGCTTTTCAAGTTAGGTAGAGGTTAAAATGAACAATAGTTACTGCATTTCTTTAAAACACTTTTTGTATTCAAAGTATCCCCAATGACGGAGTTGGTTTGAACATCGCCAAAATTGATCACATACGCCATTTATCGGCAAATGTTCCAAATAATGCCTATTCAAATGAAAAGTACCGTATTAGCTCCACGGTTCTATGCTTCTTTGAATTAGAATCATCCACTACCACTCTGTGTTAATCATTGTTTTAAAAAAGTGATCAAAGTAGACCCGATCAACGGAAAAATAACCCTTTAATATATCCGTAGTTTGCACATAAATTCTGGCCCGGTGGAAAACAAGAGTCCCAGCTTTTCTAAATTAAAATCGGTTTAGTTTAAACAATATTTATTTCCGAGTTCAGTAGACTCATTAATAGAAAACAATTACAGAAGATATATATAGAACAAAAACGGAAATGGATTCAGCAGCAAGCATATGCTTATGTGAGCTGTCTCCGTTGTATTTGCACACATTATTTATATATCAGTAAGGCGAGAGCAATTGTTTTACATAAAGATTAGCTGGGATACTCCTGTGCTTGAGAATGATAAGTAGTGAAAGAGATTTAAAAAAGAAAAAAAAATGGGAGAAGACAAAAAATAGAATTAAAAAAATCAAAACAGTTGGGAAAAATAGATATTGTGTGAGTTTGTATTAATACAGGACCTGTTGATGGCAGAACTGCGGGATGGGTTTCACAGAAATTCGAAGCGACAGTTCTGCAAAAACGAAATAAAAACTTGAAGGCATTGATGCTGGACAACCATTCAATTTGCGCAACCATTCTTTTCGAGGTCTGTTTGAAAATTCTTCACTCAGCAATTTAAATTAACCCTTTACCTGACATGGCGGCCAAAAACGGCCAGAAAATTGACCAGGATAGGCCGACCTTTTCGAAAAATGTGAAATTTAACTTATTTTAAAAAAATACTGTGTTAGGTTAAAGGGTTAAGTTAATCCACCAAAAAGGTAAGGGAATCTATGTTCTTGAAATTGTTTCGCAATAACGTTGAATTTAGAACTTCCCTGGGACCCCGCGAAGCTTTGAAATTCGATTCGATTCAAAAACATTGTGATGATTCAATTCGCACTAATTCGGATATTTTGGAAGCGTCGAAATATCCTTAAATTCCGTTTCAAACTTCTTCGGCCTCCTCTTGAACTCTTCTTCTATCATTAGAACTCCTGAACAGGAAACCTGATGATAGACACAGTGACGTAGCTGTGGGGACATGGGGCACCGTGGTCCCCTAAAATCATCGCTGCCCCGCCGCCCCCTCCCCCCCCCCCCCAATAAAACCCATTGGCACATTCAGACCTTCACACAACATAGTGCCTCCAAAATGGTCTCCAATGTAGGGATGCACACGCTACAAATGCGTCTGATTCGCTCTCGGAGCACTAAATTTTGCAATTTTTTTTCTGGAGTGGGGAGCTAGTGCTAACTAGAACCCTCTGTGCGTTGGCCGCTCTTCCCACTTCCCAGAGGGTTCTAGTTAGGACTAGGGGAGGCCTTCGAAACCCCACACAACAGGCTTCAACCATCTTTGGCAAGCTCCCCCCCCCCCCCCCAGAAAAAAAGAAATAAAAATAAAAATTGGTTAGGGCACCCCCTATTATAGAATCCTGACTACGCACCTGGATCATAGAGAACGAGTTCAAGGAGCCCCCCCCCCCCGATTCTGAAACTACTTTGATTCCTTCCTGGAATATTCCGCTAGAGTCGAGTCGAGTGGCCACTGAATAACATATATATATTTGAGTGGAGATTGGCAATATTTGGAGCGGTAAGAAGGTGCAATGTTTACAACTTCAAGGGCCGTCGGATTCGATATGATTCGAAATCATCTGCTGACTGGATTCGGGATTCGGTTCGAGCCAATATTTGAGATTCACGTAGCCTTAACCTTCCCGGCACTGTGAGATATTCTATGCGGGATTTATATTTCCAATTCTTGAAGCTAGACCTATAATATATGTTATCTGGTGAATACAATTCCTTTTTTGTATACATTTCACGTGTCGTATTCAGTTTCTTTTTAACCCTTTAACCAAGCGGCGAGCGCATTGCACAAAAATCACCATTCAATTTTTATTATTTTTACTGTTTTTGTCCCCTTAGCCTAAGTCAGCTCGTAACGCACAAGCAGCACACACCATTTATTTGTTTGGCTTTGTGTTCCAAACGCGGCGCGCACCACTTAGTTACTCAACGCCGAATCGCGGCAGCTCGTTGTTTAGCACATTTGACTTCAGGACAAAAAGTCGTATTTTTGATCTTGTGCCACGTCAGCGGCATTGTTTTGGGGCAAGACAATTAAAGCTTTACCCAGCGTAACATCCAAAACCGTCTAGCGCTATTCACAAAATTCAACATTCAATTTTCATTAATTTTTCTTTTTTATCTTCTCAAAAACATAGCTTACGACTCCTTATTGGAACGAACTCGTTCCAATGAGGGGTCATAAGCTATGTATTTGACGCAAAAAATGAAAAACAATAGTTATGCACGGCGTCGTTTCACCCAGTCAAAATTGGTATCCGTCAACTCAACAGAATTCGACAACCTCGATCAATTGACTACTGTAATAATCTCTATATATATTATCATAATCTTACCTGTCTAATAAAAATATATTACAATATCAGCACTAAAAAAACACAAGCTATGACACTCCCCGGATCAGTTTTTTTTAACAAATACATCAGTGAAAACCCCACTGGTCTAACTCCGATGAACGGCAGTTTTAAGGGAAATTCACAAAGCTTTGGTGATATTGGTACTCTGTCATTACCGATGTTTTCTTTCGGAAGCTTGCGATGCAGTTTTTCTATATAATATCGCCTTTTTACCCTTTACGCTACACGACCGGGAGGCGACACTTAAAAAACCCTTTGAATAACTTATAAACATTTTAGGTCTTTTTTTTTGTCTCAAAAACATAGCTTGCAGCCCCTCGTCGGAACGAGCTCCATGAGCTCGTTCCAATGTGGATCGTAACTTATGTTTTTGAGGCAAAAGTAAAAAAAAAACACGAAAACAATAAAATTTGAATGGCGACTTGGCCGTTGATGGCATTTCCGTTTGGTAAAGGTTTGTAAAAGAAAGATCCAGATATGGGTTTTCCGTTTTATATACTACTCAAAGTTTGCTAAGCACCAAGTATATCCAACTACCTGTTTTGCGTTTTAGTTGAAATATTGTTATGAAAAGTGTATATACAGTACGTGGAGAATGGATTGTAACTAAATCATCTGCGGAGTGGAGTTATCACCCAATCTATAACTTTCAAATTGTATACATATCGACAAAAAACCCCCCCAAAAACAAGCAATGTTTCAGCCAATGGACCTCCGGGTCTAACCCGGAGGTCCATGGCCTGAAACTTTGCTGGTGCTTTGCAACAAATTTGCAATTATTGCTCGGGTGGAATCTCCACTCTGCGGGTGATTTAGTGATAATACACTCTCTACGTACTGTATTTTATATTTAATTATATCTTGAATGATTTAAGCACAGAAATTGAGATTTTATTTGTGTTTGACGTTATTTTTTAGCTTTTGAATACGATAGACATGGAAAATGGATATTATTGGTAAAAGAGGACATTTTTCAAATTTGCCGAAAAGTTGACGGAGCGAACTGATATGGGTTCAGTATCGAGTATGAGACCCATTATTGTTAATTACAGCTTGACAACGCCTTCTCATGCTCCCAATCAGGTTCCAGATGGTCCTTTGTGGGATGTTGTTCCATTCTTGGACTAGCATGGCACCAAGCTCCTGGACACTTCTTGGTTGGAGAGGACGTACTGAAATTGCAAGCTGCAACTCATTCCAGACATGTTTGATTGGATTGAGGTCACGGGATCTTGCTGGCCAGTCCATACGCTCAATCCCCTCCCTCTGTCGGTACTCCCGGGCAGCATGGGCAACACGAGGACGGGCATTAACGTCCATCAGAATGAATCTATCACCCACTGCACCTGCATACAATCTGACGTGGGCATCCAGGATCTCATCAATATATCGCTGTGCAGTCAATGTACCACGGTCAAGGACACGGAGCTCTGTACGTCCATCACAGCTGATGCCGCCACAGACCATTATTGACCCTCCACCATAGCGGTCATGCTCAGCAATGTTGACTGCATGGAATCGCCCTCATGGTCTTCTCCATACCCTAGAACGCCTATCTGTGTTCTCTAGGCAGTACATGGGCTCATCTGTAAAAAGGACAGGTGGTCAGTTTTCTCTGACCCACCCAACGTAATCCATTGCCCATTCACATCGTGCCTGGCGGTGGTTCTGGGACAGATGGATTCGAATATATGGTCTTCTCGATCGGAGACCACCTTCGTGCAACCTTGCCCGGATAGTCTGTGTCGAAACATTTACCCCGTATGCATTCTGAAGGTCACTGCGAAGCTGGGTTGCTGTGTCAAAGCGATTCATACGGGCCTGAATGATCAAAAAACGATCTTCAGCTGCAGATGTTGTCCTGTCTCTGCCACCACCATGTCGTCTGACTGGTGTACCATACTGCTGAAATCTTGCCCAGGCTCTAGTGATCACCGTGTGGTGCACACCAAGGGCTTCACCAACCTGACGATGGGTAGCCCTTTGTTCCCCCATCCCTACAGCCCGCCACATTTCTGCTTCAGACAAACGTCTTCTTACATTTCCATTTGCCATATTCAATCAGTAAATCGCAAGTGTTTGTGTTGAAATGAAGACTGAATACCCAACACAACTCATGTACATGTAGACAGTACACGAAAACATCATGGAAATCAAGGGGTACATGCTTTCCATGACTGTCACGAAAAGTCTGCCTGTCAACAGAGCTAATGTAAACACTGGGGACCATCTCAATACATTCCTCAATCATATCCACCAAAAATATCGCAAATGTGTCACAAGTAAATTTCCCAATGATGTGTCAAATATGTGGTGCTTAGCAAACTTTGAGCAGTATATAATTGCACTGGGTAAAACCCATCCCTGGCAAACGTTTTTTTCGAAACTTTGTCCGATAATCTTCCAATAAGATGTGAGAGACTGAATATTGTATGTGTCTCGGGCTGGGAGAAGGGGTGCGGTCAATGTATTCCTTTTAAAAAAATATAGCACTTACCCACTGGCGTCACGAATATTACAAGAAGCTTCAAAAGAGGGGTACAATAATGCACCGAAGTCAACCTCCACATATCAAACATGATTGTTCTTTAACGAAAAAGCAGAGGAAACAGAATGAATAATTCTTGTTCATTCACAAAAGCATATTCCAACAGGCTTTACTACCTCCAAACAATAATTGCAATCATTAACCTCCAACGTCGTCAAGTTTTAACGTATCTGCAAAGTATATTGTTTATAACTTTATTAATTGAACGCAAATTATGCATAAAATTATAATTAACATTACTGTAATGTTTTCCGATAAACATAAATAAAATTAGTTTCGTTGAAACAGTATACGTTTAATATTTACCCATGAATCTGATACGTAACCTAATTTCCGTTCAAAAGAACTCGATTTGTTAACTTTACGCTTTGTAAACGAACAAGCTCAAGTTATACATTATTTGAACTTACGTAACCCAAAATTTACACAAATATCAAGAAAAGACACAGAATGGCAAAAGGGTCAATAACATGACTCGAGTGTGTAGAACACGATTACCTTGTTTCTACTCCTTTTTCTGTCCAAGGCTCTTTAACTCGAGCAACCACAACTTGGTTCAACCCTTCCGGGTTGTTGAAGCTCTAGGCGGGCTTGACAACCGTTACTTATTCCCAGTTCCCTATTCGACATTCGTTATCAACCGATTTTATCGGTTGATAACGAATGTCGAATAAGGAACTGGGAAATAGTAACGGTTGTCACGTCCCTAAGTTCACGGGACAAGTAATCCTGCTGAGTGAAAGGTATTGATTGAAAAGTACTGACCAGGCAGATAAGTTCTGCCTAGGGCGCGGTGGCTCAGTGGTTACGGCATTGAATTTCAAACCGAGAGGTCCAGGGTTCGGTCCCCGCCAGGTGTAACTGCGTTGTGTCCTTTGGGCAAGGCGCTTAATCCCGACTGCCCACGTAGGGGCACGGTGGCGCTGTGTACTAATGCGCACTGCACGTCGATGGTGCACCTGCCTTCAACCAATGCTAACTCTTCTTGTGTGGAGTTAATACGCTGGGGAGTCTGACAGTTGGTCGCCGTTGCTCGGTGGTTCTCTTCGGGTACTCCGGCTTCCTCTGCCCGTAAAACTGTCTGACATGAAGCGACCCTGGCTGTCGAAAGTGTCGTTAAACTCCAATAAATAAATTCTGCCTCTAAGACGTGTGGCACACGATAGGATTTAGCGTACCAATAGCCAACATTTCTCAGTTTTAGTCACTGCTAAGAATAGTAGAACTGGAATTTATTTTCGAAGTTCAATTTCCCTGTATCTGAGGATAGCAGATGTTTCTGACTTTTTTGTGGGCAGTCACGGCCCAAGTACTGTCAAACTAATTATTGCAATACTGAATTCAGAAACTACGGGGAACGCCTTATGTTGTGGGTAGCCACTACATTCAGATTTCTACACTAGCAACGCTCTGCTCAAGAGTCAGAGACATAATTTTCTAACACATCAGTATCGGGATGTGGCCAAGGCAAAACTGTGAGTTGGGGGAGAGGGCGGGGGTGCCAGACTTCAATCATGGGTAATAATGCAAAGCACTACCCAGCGCGCATAGGAACGAGTTGAGGGCAAGAGCGAGATAGGAGTATCGCACTCTCGTCGGGGTGGGTTGGGTCCTCATCACGGAAAAATGGAAAGGCCCGTGTGGCCCTCGGGTAGCTTCTTCGCAGCAGCTATAGCTGTATCCATGGGTTACGATATTATTCGCGTTAACGTGGATATCTACTACATCATGTAGTAGATGTCCATGTGTCATCGCAAATAATAATACTGTACCCCCATGTCTCTGTGTTAATTTAAGTTACAACCCTGGATGCGCCCACAGCGGGAATGAAGTCAGCAAAGGAGGGTTTGGCTTTCAGGTCAGCGTTCCATATGAACAAGCACTTTATTATCCGCAGTTCAATTGTCGGTGGGATTCATTTCCTTTACAACAACAACAACAACAACAACAACAACAACAACAACAACAACAACAACAACAAAAACTCGCATCATGTGTTTATTTATTTATTGATGACTGGGTCCTATTTTACCGGTAAAGCACAGCTTGTTTAACACAGTAAACAAGCACTGTCTGCTTCACTTCCTGGGGTTCCCAAAGGGGGCGCTGTAATGTGATAGAGAGTCTACTTGTCCCAAGCACAATCATAGAACATAGTGTAACGTAACAATAGAAGAGTTCAGTCTCACTTATTTATTTATTGGGGTTTAATGACACTTTTGTCAGCCAGGGTCACCCCGTTTTACGGGTGAAGGAAGCTGGAGCACCCAGACTGAACCACCGAGCAACGGCGAATAACTGTCAGACTCCCCAACCTATTAACTCCGTGCAAGCAGGGTTAGCATTAGTGGAAGACAAGTGCACAATCGACGTGCAGTACGCCTTAGTACATAGCGCCACCGTGACCCCACGCTGGCGATCGGAATTAAGTGCCTTGCCCAAGGACACAACGCAGTTACCCCAATCGGGATCGAACAGAGAACCTTTCGGTTTTAAGTTCAATGCCGTAACCACTGAGCCACCGCGTTCACGCATAATGTGTTAAACGTTAGTGTACGTGTTATTTCCAGATACCCCCTTCCGTCGACACTGGACATCAATAACATATCTAAGGACCTATGCGCTTGAAATTAAAAGTAAATTATGTGCATTCAACTCACGTGTGTGCATAAAACTTTACGCTTCACGATGTATGTGCGAAGGGCGGGAAGTGGCGACGAGGCTCACTTCTTAGTGTCTGCTTGAAAGGTCGTGGTTGTTCGATTGTGGGTTGTCATGTACTTGTAATTCGACTGTGACATTGAAATAGGCACCGTTGGTCCAACCTGCTCGTGTGTGGAAACGGTGAGACCTTTTCGGTAAACATGACTTCAATCAATGCATGTGATTCGAGATCGAGCTAGCTGTACTTGTGATCGAAAACCTAGTTCAAAATTCGGACCGTGTCTTATCTCTTCTCGTTGGCTTCTCTTATGAATTTGTTTGATGCTTTATTACTCTAGCTGTTAAAGGTGTCGATAAACCTCAATAAGTATTTGTTTTATTAAGAATATACTAATATATATACAATACATGGTTAAATGGTAGAGTGCTAAATTAATTTTGGCCACCAAAATTTATTCACAAGTGTTTGCCTTGTTATAATTACCATGGTGTTTCTTGGTATTAGTGCACATGAGCAACGCCTGTTGTTAGGATGACATGTGTGTCGCATATTTTGTTTACTAGAGGTCACCATTTTGGTTTCTATGGTGGCATGTGGTTGTTGTGGTATCCAAAGATTTCCAACATTGTGTGGGTGTTCAGGGGGTAAGTGCCATTGGATGGGAGTATGTTTAATTACCGACAGCTACCGAAATGACCTATCCAGAACAATTCGATGGCACGTGTTTACTATATGGATCCCAAAGGGTCGATTGACCTAGTCCTATATTCAAAGAGTGCGTCCAGTTTCATGGAGTATCTTTGCTTACTCGAATTACTGAAAACGGCCCGAGAACGACCTGTTATTTTTAGCTGCGCGTTTCAAATTAATGTCCCGGAAATATTGAATACAAGATCAGCAAAGTTCACGGAACGCTGCAATATAGACGCACGTACAATAATATTCAGTGAGCCCCAGTGTCTCGGATATGTTGATGTTTGAGTCCTCCTGTTTTTAAGATCATGCACTTGATGTTGCCAGGGGTGGGGAGGTGAGGGGGGGGGGGGGGGGCTATCTTACACTCAAATCGAGGCACCCGTGTAGCAGAAATCAAAGCCCCGTTTGCTCGAAAGTGACCGTTTAACTTAACTTAGAGGGGCCTGTGTATCTGAGACCCAGGGAAACTAGAGTGCACATAACACCCATTCTGTGGCTTGTACGTTTCTAGGATCCAAACATAGCTCTAATAAACATTTAATCAAATGGGCCTCTACAGGTACAGTTGGGAGGGGGACTTAACGTGCAACGGTTGTCTCTGAATTTCCTTTTGGACAGGTTAATCTGACAGGAAATACAGTTCCTGTATCTCTCTCCCAAATTTCGTGTGGGTTCCCTTTTAGCTCGTAGCCGTGAATCTCGCTCACGCCAGACTCTTAGAACACGAACCAGACCATTGTAATTTTGCAAGGCCGTACTACCATAACATGGCTTTTTTACATGCGATTATGGGCCCAAGGGCTGTACTTGAGATTTGAAGGGCCCGTAACGTCCCTTTTAGTAACCTCGGGCACCGGGTAACTACCCAGCTAGCGCATTATGATTGCAACAAAGTTGTAGACGCGTTGCGTTTTTTGTGACTATAGCGTTGACTGACAGCTCAATTGTTGTTACAACGTTTTCATTACGTTGGCCATAAATGTCAGGTCAACAACTTCTTAACGTTGTAGTCACGTCGTGAAAACGTGGCAACCAGCCGTTTAACAACGTCTTACATAACATTGTGCACACACTTAAAACGCCGAGGGTAACATAACAATGTTAAAACATTTAACCACCTCTTGCTTCACGTTGTAACAACCTTGTGGCAACTTTGTAGTTGTTAATTGGAAAGTCTTGACTGTCTATAGAGGCAGCCAAGACATGCCGAGAAACAACTGTCAAGACGCTAAGAATGTAACTTTAAGGTTCTCCAGAGACCGCCTATTCTATTGAGGCACCTGTTTTATTGTAGTAAAATGGTCAATTTGAGTCGGGATTGGATCATTAAGGGTTAACAATTTTTTACTTAACGTAGATGGAAACACGTTGCGACAACACAACTATCTTGCACCATTCAGCACCTCCGTAATTAGCATTGTAGACGTTGAGGTTGCACACAGCCTGCCCATAACTAACTAACAAGGTTGTTTTTTATTTACAATGGCATAGCGGGGGTTCGAACCCACGCCGAGAGAGTTTCCTTCGGCATCAACCGCCTAGCGAAACTATACTGAACCACGCACACCATAGTTTCGCTAGGCGGCTGGAGCCGAAGGAAACTGTCTCGGCGTGGGTTCGAACCCCCACTATGCCATTGTAAATAAAAAAAAAACAGCGTCCTTCTTAATTCTATGGCACACGAGAAATTCGAAAAGGAGACGCTCTCGCTGATCTCCATTATATGGAGTCCGGAAGGTGACAGGTTTCGCTCTTATTTTCGTTTTAACGAAATAATACTTCGAAATAACGAAATATTATTTCGTTTTAACGAAATAATTATTTCGTTTTAACGAAATATTATTTCGAAATAACGAAATAATATTTCGTTTTAACGAAATAATATTTCGAAATAACGAAATATTATTTCGTTTCAACGAAATAATATTTCGTTTTAACGAAATAAGTATCTGTTGCGGTAAGCAGGGCCAGATTACACCTCCTCGCTACTTTTCTATTGCAAATTTTGCTGAGTTAGCTAAGTAACACGGTTGCGTATTCTAGCAAAATATGAATTTGACTTAAAATTAATGTCTTCACTTTATTGTGGAATACATTTAGTGGTATTCACTTGAAACATTCTCCCTCCAATGAATTAACGTTATGACCTCTCCTTTTTTCGCGATATGTGTATTACCAGAATCCCTACCAACGGGAGGGGGGGGGGGGGGGCACCCCGTACCATACACTCTCGCACCTCGGTGTTGGACACCTCGAGTATGCCTTCGGCACACACAAAAGTCCTTCCGTCCACCTCCTCCCCTATGTCGGATTTTTAAATATGGCTGGCTTCGGACCTGCCGGAGAGGGCCGCCAGCCCCACTCACCCACATCAGTTCCACGTGCTTCAATGATGCCTGAAGCATCACTTTTCGGTCAAAATCTTCAGCACTTCTAAAAAAATGCCCGTACGTCTATGATACAATGACATTCCCCCATAAAGTTGGGAAAAAATTCAAAACGGTTGTTTAAAAGGCGTCTTTTCCTGAGTCTGATTGTTCACAATAATTTTTCAATCTCAGATAATGGAATTGAACAATTATTCATGGGGAAAATCAGCCTAACGTGGCATTTCCTGATATGCTTGCATCCTCCATAGCCCCACTAACCAATTTATGTATTTCGTTTTAACGAAATAATTATTTCGTTTCAACGAAATAATTATTTCGTTTAAACGAAATATTATTTCGTTTTAACGAAATAAATTTCTGTACCCGTTTGTGATGTGTTGCGGGTTCAGCTTAGAGCGCCTCGCTACTTTTTGATTTCAAATGCTACTTGTTTAGCAGGGACCAACCTGGGCATGTGCCAGTGCGTATTTGGTTCTGAAACATCAGGACCTGGCTCTTAAATCTCAGAAATAGGCTTCTCAGTTGGCGCGTAACTTCTCAGATCATATTTTGATATTCTTTCGATGGATAATCGAGAGAGACATTCTTACATGTATTATATATATGATTATCATTTATCATTGTTGTAGAGTGCTTAAGTTAATACTTCAAGTCTTAATTACCAAGCATTAATCTTCACTGTGGTTTCTGATCAAGTCTTGGCTGCCTAAATAGGCAGCCAAGACTTGATCAGAAACCACAGTGAAGATTAATGTTTGCTATAGTGTACTAAATGAAAATGATGAGAGCTATTACATACTTGCAGTGTGTGTTACAAACAGCAGTGGGACTCCGTAAATTGAAATCTGGCGCATGAATTGAAAAAATAGGCCCCGAGGCTATAGAGCGTATTTTAAAGAGTCCTGATCGGTCCCTGGTTTAGCTTAGTAACAAAGTTACGTATGCCAACAAAATATGAATTTTAGGCATTAAAATTAATGACTTCACTTTATTGTGCAATAAACTAAGCCATATTCTCTTGAAACACTCGCAAATCAATTGACATTACAATCTTTACAGTTTTCGCGATATGTGTATGGAAGAATATTGCCAGTGCCTCCTTTCTCGTGCGCTTCCGTTATCGGCCCAGTCTTGTGATTTCTGACAGGTCGTTTTTATAACACTCTATGACAATCATAGTCAAACGTCGGTGGGGATTATTTTACCAGAAGCATCTCGATGATGACTCACGGGTTGTTGGGCGGGTGTAGTTAAAATTTGATTTGCCTGCCTTCGAAAGTATTGGCGACAGACAGATTGGTAGAAAGTAGTAGTTACAGAGACACATATTTTGAAAGGCGCTTCGACATTTCTCGGCTGACTCAGGACATAGTGTATTTATTTACTTATTTATTTATTTATTGGGGTTTTAACGACACTTTCGACAGCCATGGTCACCTCGCGTCGGACAGTTTTACGGGTGGAGTAAGCCGGACTACCCGGAGTGAACCACCGAGCAACTGCCAGACTCCCAAACTCCACATAAGCAAGGTTAGCATTGGTTGAAAACAAGTGCGCCCTCGACGTACATGGCGCCACCGTGCCCCAAAATGGGCAATCGGAATGAAGTGCATTGCCCAAGGACACAACGCAGTAATCCCTGGTGGGGATTAAAGCGTGGACCTTTCGGTTTAAAGACCAAGCTGTTGCCACTGACCCATCGCGCTATTAAATATCATCAAATCAAATTACCTTCTAATCGTCGTGAAGTTGTAAATCTTTTCAATTTAGTGTTGAATTGAGTCCGCAGTATTGGTAGGGACGATGGGGGTAGGGAAGGTTTCGTGGCGGCGGGGACGCTAAAACCAATTTTATAGTGTACAGAAAATACTCTTGGTGGGCTGCGGTTGTACTCAGTTGAAACGAAATAATCATTTCATAAAAAGGAAATAAATAAGTTAGTACATGGGGTGATGGAGGATCCAAACATGTCAGAAAATGCTATGTTCCGTCCATTTATCCCCATGAATAATTGTTCACTTCCATTACTTACAATCAGACTCAGGAAAATTAGGCCTTTTAAACAAACGTTTTTATTTTTTTTCCAAACTTTAAGGGGGAACGTCATTTTATCATAGTCGTACGGGCAATTTTTTAAGAAGGGGGCTGGAGGATTTTTTCCGGCATCATTGAGGTACGTGGAACCGAGGTGGGGGAGCGGGGGCTCACGGCCTTCTACCGCAAGCCCGAAGCCAGCTGTATTTAAAAATCCAACATAGAGGAGTGGGTGGGGGCGGGCAGACTTTTGTGTGCCGAAGGCAAACCCGAGGTCTCCAAGACAGAGGTGGGGAAGTGTGTGGTAGGGGTGTCACCCTCTCGTTAGTGGGGATCTGGAGCCTCACCAGGGAAACTGTTTTAAATCTGAGGCTCTGATGACAATTCTAGAGCCTCCGGGTGCCTCATTTGTGACTTGTCTAGCTGCTGGTTTTAGTCAATAACGTTAACAATATAATGTTTGACATCTCAAAATCTGAAGATGTTTGTTTTCGATTCATACAATTCAGCAATTAATTTCCGACAGAATGTGAACATTTCCGACAGAAATATTTATAGGCGGCGGCGATTCGCCCCCCCCCCACCCCGTACCCCAAACAGCATAGGGGCATGCTCTCGCGGAAAATGTTTTAAAAATAACGTCCTGTGTCGCCAAAGTCATCAGACGCGTTTTCACTCTGATAAGACTGTAGTCCAACCTAGCACCCAAAGTCTGTAATCTAATGTTTTGGCATGGCACGTCCTGTGAGACGTAACACGCCAAAAAACTATAATACGGACTTTGATTCCAAGTTTGGTGTTACAGGGCGGTACCCCTTATATAAAGACAATAGACTGGGTGTTTGAAACTACAGGAAGGTCAATGAAGCTTGGCTCAAAATATGCAAACTGCCAGAAAAGATTGATTCGCCCCCACCATGTCGTTCTCTGTTTTCCATTTCTACTTATGTCGGCCATGTATAGTCTGTCGGTATCTGGCCTGCAATCAGAATGTTTTTTTTAGGAGGGGAGGTACGACAAGCCATGAAGGGAAGGGGGCACACATGGACATTCCGCCACTTCTATTTTTTCTGTACCGATAAACCACTCTATGTTACAAGCTAAATGTGCAGAATTTGCAATCAAAAAGTTGCGAGGCGCTGTAATCTGGCCCTGCTTACCGCTACAAATACGAATCGTTGTTTCGAAGTATTATTTCGTTGAAACGAAATATTATTTCGTTATTTCGAAATAATATTTCCATAAAACGAAATATTATTTCGTTAAAACGAAATATTATTTCGTTAAAACGAAATATTATTTCGTTAAAACGAAATATTATTTCAATATTTCGAAATATTATTTCGTTATTTCGAAATATTATTTCATTAAAACGAAATAAAATAAGAGTGAAACCTGTCACATACCGGGCTCCATACCATGAGGTGCAGTATGTAGAATTTATGCAATTACTTGATGAATAACAACATTGCGGTTACGCTGTTTTCTAGCTGTGCACCGCCCTCTCGACTACCCTGTATCTACCACTGCAGCGTTAGTCAAACGTCCGGAATTTCCAAGCATGCATTTCAAATATCTATATACCTTTAAACACAGCATGAAGAGAAAATGACAGAACAACAAATTATAGGATTATTTATTGCACTGTTTTATTTATGAACCCAGCCTTAAATACATTATAGTTTGACAGACATTTGCTCTTTTCAAATTAGTGATATATATGCATTCAATGAAACCCCAATTATTCAATTACCGAATATTGGCGTGTGGCGGTTACATGATAACCCACATCAAAGGTCGTTCTCTTTGGTGAATATAAATGGTCGATAAATATACCAGTAATTTCACAATAAATTGTTACTTGTTTCCCATTAATCATCCGCATTTTACGTCTGGAACATAAACAAATGTAACCTCAATTAACACTTATCACGCAAGGGTAACGGCACAAAAATTCAAGATAGATATTCATAGCCATAGTCCACGACAAAATACCCCCCCCCCCCCCCCCCGACACAATCACCCTCGACAAATCCACCCCGACAAAATCCCTTTCAATAATTACTATTATCATTATGACACAAAAACTACCTACTAATTAATATTATTCAACGATAGGCCTATATAAATATATCGTTGAATAATATTAATTGTTAGGTATTTTATAACCTAAGTGTCCATTAATTGAAAATTTTCTGTTGTTTTTCTTCCCTAACAAAGTGCTAGTCAGCTGGTGTATAGAAAGAGGATTCTGTCAGTGAAGGATTTTGTTGTGTGTGTGTGTGTGGGGGGGGGGGGGGGGGGGGGGGGGGTGTTGAGGATGTGTTTTGTCGAGGATAGATTGTGTCTGGGGATTGTATCGGAGGGTGTATCGTGAGATTTTCGCTCAATAATATCAGACACCTAATTTTTACAGTTTGGTATTCATATAAACTGATCGCCTACTAATTTTCTGTTGTTGTCATAATTTATTCACCTATATTTGTTTTGTCACAACTTGATATATTACACACCTAAGCAATATGAAGTCGCCTCCATTATAGTATCAGCAGCCTTCCATAGAGAGTCCAGAGAATGGCTTCCAGTACTTGTCCAAGTAGGCTTTCTAGCACTTTGTCCAAGTATGGCTTCGAACACTCAGTCAGTTAAAATGTCCACATTTTGGATGAGATACGATGTGTGGTGGGATGGAATGGGAAGGGGTGGGGAGTTGGGAGTGTGGTGGGATTTCATAGGATGATATAGGTTGGAATGAGATGGGATATTTGTATCACCTGAGGTAGGGCTGCACGATATTCAAAACTGAATACCGGTATCGGTATTCAAAAAAATACGGTGGTATACCGGTATAACGAAAACTGTTCAGATATATGAACACATGTACCACAATCGAGACTCGAGGCATCACAGTCGGAACGACTGGAATGCCTTGATGATGCGGTTCGAAAAACCTTTACCCAACGCAGACGATATCAAAATTTATTATTTTCTAAATTAGTTTATCAGATTTTCCCCAAAGATTTCAACAAAACTATATCATGTGGCCCCTCGTTGGAACGAGCTCAACGAGCTCGTTCCAATGAGGGGTCACATGATATAGTTTTGTTGAAATTTTTGAAAATTATTTTTTCAACTGCTGAATTTGTATATTACGAGCAGACGGTTCCTTGTATAAAGGAATAATATTATTCATTCGGGGCTACGGTTAAAAAACTCCAGACATCTTGAAAATTAAATTGCGGGTAAATAAATAATGACGATAAACCGATATTTTACGATAAACCGATATTTTTTGTAATTACACCGGTATTCAATCGATATTGGTTTGAATACCGGTATATATCGGTTTATCTATATACCGTGCATCCCTAGGTTATCGGACACTAAGAAACAGGACACTAAGAAACAGGACACTAAGAAACACTTTTGGGTAGGACACTAAGAAACAGGACACTAAGAAACGGACACTAAGAAACACTTTTCCCGTTTTTTTACCTAATACTTTAGTTTCAAAAATTTGAATTAAAATTGTCTGAAAGTCAATTTTAAAACAAAGTAATGGAAACCAATATATATTAGCCAATAAAAAATCCTAAAATATGTGTTTTTATAATAATTCGCCTCGCTGGTAGCAGTTCTTTGAGGGTGGGGTCTGGTCGATACTAAGGAACAGAACAATTAATAATGCTTCTGGTGACAGTTGGTGTGTAGAACTTAAAAAAAGACGATAAGTTGATACAAAGCTGTCTTTATTTTTTTCTGCATACAAAGACAAGTACATAACATGATATATCACAATATGGCATAACATAGGGTACAATCCTATAAACTTAAAACCTTTAACACTTCTCCCTGACCTGTAACTGTGCAAAGCGGATAGAACCATAATGATATGGATGTCATATGCAATATGCAGGAAATTGAATTTGATGAGTCATTGACCCTTTAGCACAACAAGTACATGTAGCACAAAATTCCTGTATCAAATATTTAAGCCTTTCCCCGCCCTGTAACTCTGCAAAGTGGAATGGATAAAACCATACTGATATGGATGTCATTGGAACCAGGTCAATAACCCGTTTCCAATGACATCCATATTAGTATGGTTTTATGTTGCAATATGCAGGAAATTGAATTTGATAAGTTACTGACCCTTTAGCACAACAAGCAGCACTAAATTACTGTATCAAATATTTAACCCCTCTTCGCCCTGTAACTCCGCAAAGTTGATAAAACCATACTGATATGGATGTCATTGGAACCAGGTCAATAACCCGTTTCCAATGACATCCATATTAGTATGGTTTTATGTTGCTATATGCAGGAAATTGAATTTGATAAGTTACTGACCCTTTAGCACAACAAGCAGCACTAAATTACTGTATCAAATATTTAACCCCTCTTCGCCCTGTAACTCCGCAAAGTTGATAAAACCATACTGATATGGATGTCATTGGAACCAGGTCAATAACCCGTTTCCAATGACATCCATATTAGTATGGCTGTAGGTTAACAATATGGCAGACCATTTTCTCTCCCTAACCCAGTAGCGCTTGTTTATACGTATATTATGGCCAACACCATCTAAGAATTCATGTATACTCTTGGTACCATTCACTCGATCTTGGCATAGACTTTTTAGTCTTCTCTGAAGTTGTCTATTTGCCAACGTAACACGTTTCTTTGGAGGATTACCTACAAAGGCTTGGTTAATTACAGTTCGCACCATAGACTCATCTCGTTGGAACCACTGTATCACTTTCCACACAGATGGATGGTAATGTCCAACTAAGTTTAGAAACATGTTATTCCACCCCTCGCATATGTTATTTGTTCTGTGTTCATCTGCGAGTGTAGCTGCATGACAGTTCCACACAGCAGGTGGATAAAGTGGCGGAACACGACGAAGACGCACAGTGTCTGTATTGTCCTCATTTCTCATCATACGGTAGCTTCCACTAACATATGTTTTATCAAAATAATCTATTAACTCTTCAGGGGCAATATCCTTGAGATGTGACATGCCCTGAGACACCTCGTCTATTGGTAAAAATGCTAGGCCATCCAGCTCGCCATAAAAGTGTCTGAAGTTTTCATCTGCCTTATACATGCTGACAAGACCCAACTGCTGAATCTTCCTCTATGTGCTTTGGGTCAGATGATAAAAGCACCCTTTTGTCACAGTGTTAGGACCAAATACTCCAGCTACAGCTCGAAGCACAGCACCTTCAAAGTCAGTAATGCGGCACTTGGTGTATTCAATTGATGTCTCATCTGGAGGATGGTGGTGTGGTTTGCCGGGTTCAGGATCTGTTATATCTAGAGTGGTACAAAGAGTAGAATTGCAACCCATACTAGTTTTTCTTGTACATTTCCACCATATCTTATTTTTCCTTGTGGCTAGTTTTGTATACATGTAGCCATAGTGGCAAAGCATTAATTTACCTCTCCGGTTTTTTATTATCTCCATAATATATTTATGACTGTTGAAGATGAATGAATGAAAGGTTTTAGCGCGCCGAAGGCGCGCAGGGACGATGTGGGATTTACAAATCCCTTGCGACCCGGTTAACCTTATTTTTTTCTTTTCCTTATGACTGTTGATGAATGAAAGGTTTTAGCGCGCCGAAGGCGCGCAGGGACGATGTGGGATTTACAAATCCCTTGCGACCCGGTTAGCCTTATTTTATTTCACTTGGATCTTGGATCACACAGGCCTAGCTTTCCTATTGCCTCAAATGGGGTCTGAAGGGGTATGCACGCGGTTAGAATTCCTGGCAGTTTGCATTGGAGTGATAGATTGTCAAAGACCAAACCCTCAACGCCATTAAGACTATTGGAGAGTGGGCTCTATTCGGTTCCAGCTTGGCGATGGTAGAGGTTTGAGTCCCACCATGGTGGCGAGCCAGAATATAATGTTGTGCGATGGCAATTTTAAGGGAAAAAGAAAAAAGAAAACCAAACAGCAACGCCGGTTTGGTAGCGGCCCCGGTATATGACCATAGTGGTTACAAAAAAGGAATGGAGAAAGCTCCAACAGTTTAGTTTGAAAAAACCGGGAGTCATCCATCAAGCCTTCTGGGAGATAGGATGCCGTATGTGATTTGAGGTATCTGGTTATCCTTCGGGAATTCCAAATGACCTCCACCCCCCACCCCCACAAAAAAAAAAAAAAAAAAAAAAAAAAAAAAAAAAAAGCCCTTAAAAGGGCTGTTTGCTGGCAAGATTGTTTCAATCCTTGCCTTGGTCTTGTTAGGTTTTCTGCACATCTTTGCTTGAGGATTGTTTCAATCCCTCATAGTCTGTCATTCAGTTTGGTCGTGTGTCTGTTGAGATAGAGGAGGTAGAAGAAAAGATAGAGAGCTGGAAATTAGAGCAATTCGGTTTTTAATTTACACCTTTTCCGTCCTTTTGGATGGGGAAGCCAGCATTTTTTCCCCGAGATTTATATCTCAAGGAGGGGAGACCCGGCAGCAGGTGGAGATTTTCCTCGCTGTTTGCAACTCCCACTGGTAACAGAGGCAAGCTTTCGTGCGTATTGTGTCACCCGCAGCCAGTTCTAAATTTAGGTCACAGTATAACTGGCTCACCCCATCACAATGATGTAATCTTTAACCCTTTCGATAGACATGCCCCAGATTATTTAGTTTTCCTATTGAGGACGCGATGCGCATTGAGTTCTATTATTAATTCGCTGTCTTGAAGTCTGTTTAGAGTTTTGCTTTGAAGATCTTTTAAGCGCATTGCTATAGTGTCTATTTTTGCTATCTCGTGAAGTTGTTTTATCGATGTCCACGTGGGCTTGCGCTTATGACTGTTGAATGAATGAAAGGTTTTAGCGCGCCGAAGGCGCGCAGGGACGATGTGGGATTTACAAATCCCTTGCGACCCGGTTAACCTTATTTTTTTTTCCTTGGATCACACAGGCCTAGCTTTCCTATTGCCCAAAATGGAGTCTGAGGGGGTTATGCACGCGGTTATAATACCCGGCAGTTTAAGCTGGAGTGTTAGATGGTCAATACTCAATCCCCCAACGCCTTTAAAACTATTAGAGAGCGAGCTCTGTTCGGTTCCAGTTCGGCGATGGTAGAGGTTTGCGTCCCACCATGGTGGCGAGCCAGAATGTAATGTTGTGCGATGGCAAGTTTAAGGGAAGAAGAGAAAAGAAAACCAAACAGCAACGCCGGTTTGGTAGCGGCCCCGGTATATGACCATAGCGGTTACAAAAAAGAAGTGGAGAAAGCTCCAACAGTTTAGTTTTAAGAAACCGGGAGTCATCCATCAAGCCTTCTGGGAGATAGGATGCCGTATGTGATTTTGAGGTATCTGGTTATCCTTCGGGAATCCCAAATGACCTCCTCCACCCCACCCCACCCCCCCCCAAAAAAAAAAAAAAAAAAAAAAAAAAAAAAAAAAAAAAAAAAATCACTGACACACACCCTCAAGCCCTTAAAAGGGCTGTTAAATCTTTATTCAAATGTTTATTTATATCAAATGTACACTCGTTCCCAGCCAGACAAGCTTGTTTCAATCCTTGCCTAGCGTTTGGTGGTTTCTTGTATATGTTGCAGAAAGGTAGGTTGCACCAATTCCTCCTACGCTTTGTCTACCATTTCCATGCTTCTTCTTGATAAGAGTGTTGCAAGAAAATTTGAGAATGTTCAGTTAGAAAAGTAAAAGGTAGAGAGAAAGATAGGTATCCGCTATTGTATATTGTGCCTGCTGTGTGATTGTTGCTATGGATGGGGTAAGGGGTGTGTTTCTTCGGAGTCCACTCCCAACACGCAGAGTTGCGAGGCAATCCTCACAGACTCAATCCTAAAGACCTCAATGAGTAGCGAGGCAATCCTCACTGACTCCACGCAGTTTAATTCTATTGAGTAATTTTAATTTACTGTGGATTATTTTGTTTTTCTGTTTAGGGTTCGGTGTTCGTTCAGCTTCACCATTGATTCACTATCCTGGAGTATGTGGAGGGTTGTGTTATATAGATCTTATTAAACGCGTTTCAATCGCGCTTCAGCAGAGTTGCGAGGCAGTCCTCACAGACTCTATCCTAAAGTTCCCAATGAGTAGCGAGGCAATCCTCACTGACTCCACGCGATTTAGTTATATTGTATAATTTTTATTTTATTTTATTTTATTATTTTTTTTTTATTTTTTTTTTTTTTATTTTCTGGAAACTTATTTTGTTTTTCTGTTAAGGGATCGGTGTTCGTTCAACTCAACCATTAATTCACTATCTTGGAGTCTGTTGAGGGTTTTGGTTTGTAGGTCTTTTAATCGCGTATCAATAGTTTCTATTTTTGCTAGCTCGTGAAGTTCCTTTATCGGTGTCCATTTCGGTTTGCATAGTGCCACTCGCAGGGCATAATTTTGAACCCTCTGTAGCTTCTGAATGTTGGTTTTGCTTAGGTCGCTTGTTATTATGGCACCGTATTCTAGTACCGGACGTATAAATGTTTTGTAGAGCTTGAGAAGCACATCTTTGTTTGCTCCCCAATTTCTACCTCTGATCATCTTCAGAAAATTGATACGTTTAGTAGCTCTAACCGTAATGGAGTTTACGTGACTGTTTAGACTGAGATTGCTATCAAGGATAAATCCCAAAAATTTGGCCTCTTTGTTTGCTTCTAGTTTGTGATCGTATAACTGGAGATCGATAGTCGGGACTGGTTTTTTCCTTTGCTTTTTGAAGAACGTAACTTTTTGAGTTTTGGCGGCATTGAGTTTGATGCGCCACAGGGCACACCAGCTTTCAAGATCGCGAATGGTATCCTGCAGACGATTTTTAATTATGTTTCTGGACTTGCTGGCTGTCCAAATGCCTTTGTCATCTGAGAACTGCGATAGTTCAACAAAGTTTTTCCCTACTTTTTCTATATCATTCACATATATTATGAAAAGAAGCGGACTTAGAACCGACCCTTGTGGTGTTCCCGCTTCGAGTATTACTTCCTCTGACACCTCGCGATTAACCCTCACCTTGATTTTTCGGTCAGTTAGAAATGATGATATGATCCTTAGAATTTTAGTGGGTAATCCCATTTTCGCTAGTTTATATCTCACGCCATTGTGCCATACCGAGTCGAACGCTTTTTCTACATCCAAGAAAAGCGCGGTTCCGATTTCGTTTTGACTAAATGCTGTTTTCATATAATCGACCAGTCTATATACATGTTCGATTCCCTCTTTCTGACTCCTATACGCTCTTTGCCATTTGTTGAAAAAATTGATTGATTCGAGATAGCTGCGAAGTCTCGTTGTGAGAATCCGCTCAAATATTTTCCCAACACAGCTAAGCAAGCTGATTGGGCGGTAGTTAGAAGGGTTGGTAAGGTCTTTGTCGGGTTTAGGTATCATGACTCCCGTGGCCACTTTCCAGCATTTTGGGAAGTACCCATAGGAGAGACAGCAGTTTAAGAGTTTGGTAAGTCTGCAGTAGAAGATGTTGGGGCACTGTTTCATTATTTTGTAAGAGACTTCGTCTTCTCCTGGGGACGAAGATGACCTGCATTTTCTGATTATACCCATGACCTCTTCTACGCTTATTGGTTCGGTTAATTCGTGGTCGTCCCCGTCTTCATGCCTTTTGTCGAAGTTCGGTTCATTGAAGATTGAGTTGTTATCTTGGACAAATTTATTTACTCGTACCTTAAAATCGTTGTCATATCTGTTCCCTTCTTGTGGACGATGTGCCTTCTTTAGAAGTTCGGCAAAAGCACTGGCCTTTGCCTTGTCGTCTATGGCCATAGATCCGTCGCTAGTCTTTAGCGCATTATTATTGGCAATTTTGCTCTTTTGGCCAGTAAGAGTTTTAAATGTATCCCAGAACCTCTTAGGTTCTCTCAGCCCATTTAGGTTTTCGGTTGCTTTTTCCCATCTCACGCGATTGTCGTTAGCTATGGCCTTTTTTACTTCCCCATGAAGGCGATTATACGCGGTTTTAAGTTCTGCTCTTTTCATTTGATCATTCTCTGATTGGTAAGCCCGGAAGGCTTTTCTTTTTTGTTTGATTATTTGAAGAGTTGTTTGGGTTATTCTGTTTATCCGCGTCTTTACTGTTTGCTTGGGACAGATTTCATCTAGCGTACTGTTGATAACGTCGTTAAGGTGGGTGCAGGCTTTTTCTAGTTCATGAACATTTGAGGGGTCATTTGCCTTTATTTTTACTTCGATAATGTTTCTGAAGAGGTTCCAGTCAATTTTTGATAGGTTCCTCCTATTCACGGGAGGATACCTTGCGGGACCAGTATTACATTTCAGAGTGGCGTGAACCGGCAGGTGATCACTGCCTAGATCATCATCTCCTACAAATATGTCTTGCATTTGGCTGGTTAGTGATTTGCTGGTGATAATCAAGTCTAGGATATCTGATTGATGGAGTGGGTTGTTGCTTATGTATGTTACGTCTTGATCGTTATTTACCACGAATAGATCGAGTTCTTCAATGATATGGAAAAGGGCGTCACCATTAGGCTCAGTCTTATGACAACCGAATACCTGGTGTTTGGAATTGAAATCACCCAAGAATATGCAGTGCTTGTACTTGTTGGTAAAAAATTCAAATACTTTACTGTCTACTGTTGCTTGCGGCTTGTTATAATATGATATGATGGCCACGTGTTTGTGGTCAAGTTCAATTTCAGCTGCAATCACTTCAGCATTGAGGTGGTCGCATGGTATTGATTTGTATTTAATCTCCTGCCTTATTAACAGAGCGACACCGCCGCCTTTTTGGGCGGGGCGATCTCTTCTAATAATATCAAAACCACATAACGAGAAATGTTTGTTTGGTTTAAGCCAGGTTTCGCTAATTCCAATTACGTCCGTATTTTTTAAATAATGTGACATTTGCAAATTTTTCTGATTAACGCTTCGAGCGTTCCACTGGACTATTTTTAGTGTATCCATGAATGGTTTAGGAATAACTGTACTAAGTTTATTTAAGTTTAATTACTATTTGTAATATTGTTACATAATTATATTCTGTTGACGGCCGCTTCTAATAGCGTGTGAGATATTTGAGTATTATATAACTTGGAGGCTGTTTTACTAATCTCTTTGCAAACGTCCGAAAGACTGGTGTCCAAGTGTTTCTTCATTATGCTGAAAATAGAGCCAGCCATTAGAGTACACGTGGAATAAGGGGAAGATGAGTTCTCGACATTACTTACATTTAGAGCTTTAAGCTGGATGTTTGTTTTAACTTTTTTGAAGTGGCTACAACCCCGGTAGTTGCTGGGGTGTTGACCACCGCAATTCGGGCATTTCAGAGTTTTAGCACTACATGCCTTCGCGATGTGTTTGTCACCGCATTTCATACATCGTTGCTCCCCGTTGCATTTGTGTGACAAGTGCCCAAATTTCTGACACTTGTGACACTGAACGGGTTGCGGAAGAACACGATATTCCTCGGTTTCGTATTTTTTGCCATTAATAATTACCCCTTTGCTTATCAGATTTAATTTCGTTGCTCTATTAGGGCATTTTACTTTTATTTTCCAAGTATGGTTACCCGTGGCTTTGGAGATTAGTCTCTCCCACGAGCATCCTGGAAGGGCTTTATCAATCGAGTTTTTTTCCGTTTTGGGGTGGACGCGTGTGATTACAACACAGGGGTTTGGTTGCGGGTGGCCCTGTGTCTTGTTGGTTTTATTGATCACCTTAGGGGGCGTTCTGGCTTTTACTTTATCGGCGTACGTCGCTCTATCGGTTGGGCTAGCTGTCGCATTCACTATTTCCGGTGATGTAGACTCTGTTGCGTTAACAGAGTCCCCATTTCTTGGTGTGACCACCGAGTCCTTTCCAGTAGCGGTGCTCTGTGAATTTTTCTTGATGATTTTTGTCTTCTTGACATGCCGATCAATAGTCATACAGAAACCATTTTCGTCTTCGACGTCCACGGTTTCATCATTTTCACGGAACTCATTGGAGAGTTTCCTTTTCGATCGATTTTGGTTTGGTGATTTTTTCTGTCGCTGCGATTTGGGGACTTTAGCTGAATTTTTATCCAATTGAATTTCAACCGCCACGGCCGGGGGAACTGCGACCGTGTTGGTAGCTTCTTCTACTATGGAACGCAGCCAGTTATCCTGGCTGGGGGTAATTAGATCTGAATCTATTTCAGATATCCCCGGCAGTGAGCCGGCGGACGCAGGTCTTCTCATTTCTGTAGCAGCGTCAATACATGGTAACTCGGGAACAGGAGGAGCATGGTCCTCCTTACCTGGTTTGGCTTTCAGAATTGCCTTTTCCAATTCCCTTCTCAATTCAGCCTTTTCTTCATCTGCCTGTCGCTTCTGGGCTTGAAGCTCTGACCGCAAACCCTCTATGGTGTCATTTAATCTGGCTATTTCTTTCTGGAAGCCAGACATCATCGACATTATCGATGTCATATCAGTATTAGTGGAATTTCCACTGTTACTCAGACTACCAGAATTAAAGGCAGAACTGTTCAACTGAGCTTGACTTTGTTTATCCATTATTTTTATTTGTAAATAATTCTAAAATTCTAAATTTTATTTTTTAAGTTATTAAAGATTTTAATTTAATTGTATTGACTTAAATTGTATTGACTTAAATATTCGTTTTTAGTTTTATGACTGTTTAACAGGCAAAATCCCTTATATATTAGTTAAGGAGCTTGTGTTTTTCTTTCTTAGACAGTGGCCTAAACAACAACACAAAAGAAATGTTTCTCTTATCTTTAGGAAAAGAGAAGAACAAACAAACATTACATATGGACTAACAAGCTGATGTAAAAACAACGTACCTAAGGGTAATTGTTGAACAAACACATCCAAGCTAAGCGCCATCCTTAATCACACTTGTCATTGCTTTGATTAATTCATTTTAACATACATATTTTGTAGTAAATAGTAGGTTATTATAACTTTAAAATATTCCAAAATTTGTATGAGAGAATAATTTGTGTGTAAAGAGATATTACAATTTATATCTTGTAATAGAGTCAAATACACGATAATTAATAAATAATTGTGTGGAAAGTTTTACATGTATATCCTTCTCAATTTAGTAATAATAGTAAAAAACAAGACAAATTGGAATGAAAAATAAATACACCCAAAATATAAGTTAACAAGTTTAATTAACTTAAGAGTTGAAAAACATTTGCTTGGAAAGTGTTAATTATATAAATATTGTAACTTTAAAAAAAAAAGAAAAGTGTTTCTTAGTGTCCTGTTTCTTAGTGTCCGTTTCTTAGTGTCCTGTTTCTTAGTGTCCTGTTTCTTAGTGTCCTACATTCGCATCCCTAACCTTAGGGTTCTTTTCTTCATTGACCCCTATAGTTTCTTCCGTAACGCGGGCAGTAGTGAAAATGTGCATCATATACTCAAACGCCCCACAAAGGACCCTGTTCACTGGACATCGCGCCAACAAGTATCCTATGGGGTCACGTGGGTCGTCTCAGGTCTATGACAACAGAGGTTTACTGGGAGCATTTCTTTCGGAGAACTTAAGCATGTTCAGATAGTCCGATATGCTACAGCTAGATTAATCGTCCGCGAAAGAAGTCAACCACTGTGTATTGCTATCGTTAAACCGCCGTACGAAAATATCGTGAAATTTAACCAATGTCATCGTAAAACCTTCAACACATAACATCAAACGCAATTATCAATTTGCCGACAAGCCGATTCGAGCCTTGAACTTTAATGCATAAATACACACATTAACCTGCATATAACTGGGGTAATGCATACCGGTATATCAATCTATTTTAAATTTACATTTACCCCTTTCACTGTAGATAAAAGCACGCCCAGGAAAAACAAGAGGTAAAACTTTTCAAAACTCGTAACTAAGTGAAAAACTCTGGAAACCTGTATCCCAACGCAGGGCAATTATCAACTCAAGGGAGGTGGGGGACGTACACCTGACATATCTTTCATAGAAAGAAATCAAAAATATAAATATTTGCTCCAGAGCTCTGATGTGTTCAAGACGAGAACATGGCTTGAACTGAAGTAATCTTCAACATGTCAATCGAAATACCCCGTGACCTGCACGCTGTTACCAAACCGGCCTCAAATTATCCGTGATATAACGGTACCTCGATGACAAGTTTTCCCGCTATTCTACCGAAACTCGGGAAAATATTATTATCAACAATGGTTGGATTTAGCTAAACAAAATAAAAACCTATGCGTAAAAATAATGTCATTCATGATGTCAAGTCACATCAAGAAGATTTAAAATTTATTTCACATTTAGGCGGTTACCTGGTCAAACTGGGGCGCGGTGGCGTTGGGGTAACCGGTTCTCGTCAGATCACCGAGGTTAAGCAACGTCGGGCCCGGTTAGTCCTTCGATGGGTGACCTTCTAAGCGATCGATTCGGACTCCCGCGTTGTGTCCTTGGGCAAGGCACTTAACCCCGATTGTCCACATGGGGGCACAATGACGCCGTGTGCTAAGACGTACTGCACGTCGATGGTGCACATGTCTTCAACCAATTTGATCCTGCCTATGCTGCAGTGCGGAGTTACGATGTTGGGGAGCTGGCAGCTGCTCGTCGTTGCTCGGTGGTTCTCTTCGGGTACCTCGGCTTCCTCCTCTCGTAAAACTGTCGCCGACACGATATGACCTTGGCTGTTAAAGTGTCGTTAAACCTTCACATATAAATAAATGACCTGTTCAAATCAATATTTTTCTCGGTCAGTACTTCTGACGGCATATATATGGCTATTTACCACCCAAGGACCAGAATAATGAATTCTGAAATGGCAAAAAGCGTTTATTCTCTTATGAAAACAAACAATATTTCAGAATGTACAGAGTGCAGTGATTTTCTAATATGAGAATCTGTCTTCTAAGTAACCAAATAAATCATCAGGGTCGCTGTTTTGGATCGAATAAACTGTTTGCTTTTTGGCCTTCAAATGACTACGAAAAGACTTAGCTGACAACTTATTATTTTATATGCCAAACTGCGTTAAGTTTGGTCTTTGTGATTTGCGAATCTGTTCACGTTTACTTGTTCCTTTAATGCTTACACTGCCGAAAGCGACTACTGTCACCTCTTTTATGATGATTATCAAACCTACCATTTGATTAATTGTTGGAAAGGGCTCTCTGAGCCCTTTCCAACAATTAATCAGATGATAGAGTTTCAGGTATGTCATAAATCTTATTAAACTTCCTCGCATACAGGCGTACATAGAGGTCCTCCATATATGGCTAAAGTGGGCGTGGCTGTGAAAGGGTTAAACATAAAGCGCGCATAACTCTATTTTAGACGGAATCGTCAGTCTCTTCATTACAATTTTAAAGCGGAATTGATCCCTCTTGACCACATGGAACGTCCCTTACTTTTTATCTGCGGTGTCAGGTAGAGGTGCAGGCTGCAAGCCGAGAGGTCCTCGGTTCGAATCCCACCTGTGGCAACCGCGTTGTGTCCTTGGGCAAGACACTTCACCCCCATTGCCCATGTGGGGGCACGATGACGCCATGTACTAAGGCGTACTGCACGTCGATGGTACGCATGTCTTCAACCAATCTAACCCTGCCTGTGCTGCAGTGCGGAGTTACGATGTTGGGGAGCTGGCAGCTGCTCGTCGTTGCTCGGTGGTTCTCTCCGGGTACTCCGGCTTCCTCCACCCGTAAAACTGTCACGGTCATGCTTAGCCATTGTGCATAAAGGTGTGACCTTAAACATCAATAAATAAATAAATAAATAAATAAATATCTGCGGTGTCAAAATCTCAAACACAGCTGCAGGTACCTTGGAAAGGTGTCCAACCACAATTCGCGAATTTTGAATTTTTTATGCAGTAATGCACACTGTGGGTAAATCTTTTTATAAAGATGCACAGCAGTTTCTTGTCTCACGAAATATACTATTCAAAAAAGGAGGGGATATCCAAACTGATGTTGATATTTTCGGAAAATGGTATTGGATACGCGTGATTGGACACATCAGAATGTTACCAAGTTTAGTGCGGATCATGAATGTAACCGGCCCACGAAAACTTCGTGCAGGTTTTTCGCACAAGCGCCTCGTTAATATCTGTTGAGTACGTTTTGGAATTTTCATTTGTACTGGACGGGCCTTTCCGGAGGTCTCATCGTTCTTTTCTTGGTATAAACTCGTTCATCAATAGTTTCTGGTCGAAGACTGACATGTGACGAACGTTTACGTGCCGTTGGCATGTTGGAAGCTGGCAACAGACAGACTGCAGTGGCTCAAATTCTCAACGTTACTCAATCGGTGATTAGCAGGTTGTGGTCCCACTCCCGTCAGACAGGCAATGTTGATGACAGATGTCGGTCAGATCGTCCAAGGGCGACAACTGCTAACAAGGATCGTTTCATCCGAACCACAACATTACGTAACCGCCATCAAAGTGCCTCAGAAATTGGACAGCAGCTGCACCGAGCAACAGATGTGCGAGTCAGTGGTCAGACTATCCAAAATCGCATACACACCTGGAATTTGTACGCTCGACGACCTCGAATAATTCCACGTTTGACTGAACGTCACATCGCAGCAAGGCGTAATTGGTGTGGAGCACGACAGAGCTGAGACAATCGTCGGTGGAGCAACGTCATGTTTTCCGGTGAATTGAGGTTTACTCTCGACTTCCACGACAGGCGAAACAGGGTGTGGTGGCGGATGAACGAACGATACCATGACGTAACCGTTGGGCAGCACGATCGTTTTGGTGATGGATCGGATATGGTGTGGGGAAGCATAACCATGACAAGCAGAACAGCATTACATGTCATCTAAAGGGGCGTCACAGGGCAGTACTATCGTGACAACATGTTAGCAGCTCATGTAGTGCCATTTGCGCGACGTCACGTCACGACCGTCGATTCATTTTCCAAGATGACAATGCAGGAGCACACAGGGCCCGTGTCACTACAGAGTTCGTCCAGGAGCAGAACATCACTACACTGCCCTGGCTAGCATTACGTCCAGCCCTTTCACGTCTGGGATATGCTTGGCAGACGCCAACGACAACGCCAACAGCCCCCCCCCCCCCCGCCCCCCACCAATGTCCAGGAACTCGCCGCTGCACTGCAGGAAGAATGGAATAACATCAAGCTGATATTGGACGTTTGGTGAGGAGTATGCCACGTCGGATCCTCGCTATGCTCGCGAACTGTGGAGGATTTACAAGGTATTGAGGTCTTTGACTGAATGTGGTAAATTCTCTGACTGACCGTCCATATCTTCTACAGCACGCACAGTGCGTGGAATGTGTGCTTGTCAGACACCCAACTATCGCTGAAACCATTCATCAGATATCACAGTTCAATGCCTCAACTGTCTTTTGGATGAAAATATAAATATATTTCTTCATATATCTCACTTTTATCAAAATTTCCCCTACTTTTTTGAATAGTATATATGGCGATGCGGGAGCACGGGGGCGCAGTGGTTAGAGCGTCGGTTCCATTCTGACCTGTGGTAATTGCATTGTGGCCTTGGGCAAGGCACTTAATCCCCATTGCCCACGTGGGGGCAAGATTGCCCTGTGTACTAAGGCGCAGTCGATGGTGCGCTTGCTTTCAACCAATGCTAGCCTGCTTGTGCAGAGCTAATACGTTGGGGAGTCTCACAGTTGTTCGACACCATTCTGTGGGTTCTCCTCGGATACTCTGGCTTCTCCCACCCGTAAAACTTTCCGACACAATGTGACCCTGGATGTCAAAAGTGTCGTGAAAGCCCAATAAATAAACAGGTATAGTGATTTAAAGCGACTTAGCAGGATTCGCATGGAAAGAGCACATGTCACCCACCTACTACTGAGCCATGTAAACGAGAATAAAACAAAGGATGTTGGGAAAACCAACTTCCCCTTCTGGCTACCGGATCTTAAGTGGGTTTAGATTGGAGCTCGGCGGCTCGTTGGTTGGTTGGTTGAAGTGTTGGTCTTTGAACCAAAAAGGTCGGCATCAGTATAGTATGTAGTTCTGGCCCACACCGTCTGCGCAGTGCCACTTAATCCCGACTGGCCACGTGGGATCACGGCGGCGCTGTGTACAACGGCGTACTGCACGTCGATGATGCACTTTCCGTCAACCGCTGCGAACTCTGATTGAACCGGGTTAGTAAGTTGAAGAGGCTGACAGTTGTGCGCCGTTACTCGGCGGTTCTCTCCGGTTCCAATAAACTGACAAGTAGGTTTAGACACATGGCTGGGACAAGCGGGATTTTCAATTCTTTTGCTTCTTCTTGAGAACATCATCTTTATTGTCAAACAATTAGCGACGGTTTTCTACCGGCTGGGGGAAAGCGACCAAATAGATGATATGCCATTGGCAGAGCCTCTATCAAATCTCTCACTCACAGCCAGCCACCTACGCGTTTTATGGCACCCAGAAATTTTGGGATTGGATCCCTGACAAGTGGCTTCAAGTTGTTCAAGTAAAACAATACATCCTTCTGACAATAAAAGAAGAAATTTAATTGAAAGTACAGGGAAAAGTTTACAAACGTTGCTACAATTGCAACCCCAACCAAACCCCATATGGTGATTCGTAGATGAGAATACTTCTTGTTCACGTATAATATTGCACTGAAAGGTAATACCCAAAAATCCACGTAGCCTCACTATTTTACATTCGTAAATTCAATTTCGGTGGAAATAAAATAAATCTGTTTAATTCAATAATGACTGCACAAATATAGACAGAACAGCATACGCGTTCGAACTATCAGTTTCATTGCACGAGATCGATTTGGGCGGAGGGTTAATATTGAACGAGAAGCCGAAGCCTTCGAGTTAAATATTATCCCTCCGCCCAAATCGACCGAGTGCTGTTAAAAATGACAGTTCGAACGTGTATGCTGTTCTGTATTTATTGCACGACAACAGATTACTAAAAAAATATTAATCGATTTTGGCGAAGGGATAATATTGAACTCGAAGCCTTCGGCTTCTTGTTCAATATTATTCCTCCGCCAAAATCGATCTCGTGCGGTAAAAAATGACAGTTCGAACGCGTATGCTGTTCTGTATTTATTGCACGCCTACAGTTTACTAAAAAAAATATTAAAAAACAAATAATTGCCAAAAGTAACCAAAATGTAAAAAAAAGAAGAAATAATTAAATAGTCCGCGCACGTGATCCGTATTGTTCGAGGACAATAAAAAACATTTATTGTTCGCTTCGGTTTTTGCAGAAAAAGCGTGTATTTTATAAAAATAAAAGTATAGGCGTGCAATATAAACTGAAACAGTTTTTCGGTAAATATACACGTGCTGGTAGACTTTATGACCACGATAGTTGTAGTCTAACACGACCCCTTGCTCTCAAATAAACTCATACAGTTGGTTATGGATGGACTCCTCCTTCCGACTTCACAACATTACAACAGACGTTGCTAAAACATAATTTTGGGCCTCGAAATAAGCGTGTTCGGTTAGTTATAAGTTGACTCCTCGATCAGATGTTGTAACATTGCAAAAGACAGGGTTAAAACATAATTCTTGTCGTTTACGTAAACGTGTTTTGTCAGTTAAAGTGAGACTCTCCGATCAGCCTTTGTACCGTTGCGAAAGTCGCGGTAAACGAGGCAGTGTTTTCTTCCCCACGTTAAGTCCGTGTATTTGATTAAACATTTTTCAGTCAAGTTCACCGTAACTCTTCCAATACCGGAACTATTGCCAAATACTTATGGTCAAGTATTTACTCCGACGGATTCATTCCGGACAAACGAAACATTCTTGTCGCTAACTCCACACTATCTAACAATCTCTAAAACAATTGCAGATCTCAAGTAATTTCGCGGGTTTTAGTATTTATATGATTCAGTGGGGATAAAGATTTGTACGGAAGCCCGGGAGGGACATTTTTGTTATTAGTTATTACTTACTTGTTATTACAAATAACAAATAAGTAATAGCAAAAAAGTAATAACAAATAAGTAATAACAAGTAAGTAATAACAAATAAGTAATAAAAATTGCAGTCTGCCCATAGTAGGGAGGGTGATCGGGCACTTACTCCTTCTTTGTGATTACAAATAACAAATAACAAATAACAAATAAGTAATAACAAATAAGTAATAGCAAAAAAGTAATAACAAATAAGTAATAACAAGTAAGTAATAACAAATAAGTAATAAAAATTGCAGTCTGCCCATAGTGGGGAGGGTGATCAGGTACTTATTCCTTCTTTGTTATTACAAATAACAAATAACAAATAACAAATAAGTAATAACAAATAAGTAATAGCAAAAAAGTAATAACAAATAAGTAATAACAAGTAAGTAATAACAAGTAAGTAATAACAAATAAGTAATAACAAGTAAGTAATAACAAATAAGTAATAACAAATAAGTATTAACAAGTAAGTAATAACAAATAAGTAATAACAAGTAAGTAATAACAAATAAGTATTAACAAGTAAGTAATAACAAATAAGTAATAACAAATAAGTAATAACAATTAAGTAATAACAAGTAAGTAATAACAAATAAGTAATAACAAGTAAGTAATAACAAATAAGTAATAAAAATTGCAGTCTGCCCATAGTGGGGAGGGTGATCAGGTACTTATTCCTTCTTTGTTATTACAAATAACAAATAACAAATAACAAATAAGTAATAACAAATAAGTAATAACAAATAAGTAATAACAAATAAGTAATAACAAGTAAGTAATAACAAGTAAGTAATAACAAGTAAGTAATAACAAATAAGTAATAACAAATAAGTAATAACAAGTAAGTAATAACAAGTAAGTAATAACAAATAAGTAATAACAAGTAAGTAATAACAAATAAGTAATAACAAATAAGTAATAACAAGTAAGTAATAACAAATAAGTAATAACAAATAAGTAATAACAAGTAAGTAATAACAAATAAGTAATAACAAATAAGTAATAACAAGTAAGTAATAACAAATAAGTAATAACAAATAAGTAATAACAAATAACTATTAACAAGTAATTAATAACAAAAAATGTCTATCCATGGCTTCCGTACAATATAATCCAGCGATGTACTGCGCTAGAATATCTTTTCGGGTCGACCAGTGCTTTAAATGAATAATTAAGCGACAATAATATATGAATGGTATATTAATGTAAATTCTAAATCTCCATATTGCTTTACATTTATTAACATTCGATTAAGGGGATAATAACGCATTAAGCTGTGAAAAAATATTTACTCTCATATTTTGCTTGTATGTGAAAGAGTGTGTAAAAACCATTTGCATACAAAGTGTAATTATTGAAATTACTTAAATATGTACTTAAAAAGCTTTAAGGCAGATGAAATTTCAGAAAACACCACATTGCGAAGATAGATATAAACGTTACCCGAATGTTATCGGAGGTAAACAAATTCGGGAGATCTCCGTAACACCATTTCTGAATAAACGTGCCTTTTAATTTTAACTGATGCTTTTGAATAAATTACTGTCGCGAACAACAACTGTGCATTCTTTTAGGACTACTTACTCATAATTAGATAAAAAAAACCTAATTGTATTATTATAAATATATTGCAGTTGTGTAGTCAATAAAACACACAGCATGTTTATCGACAAATGCAATATAAAAAGTTTGTATTATTTCAAATAATATATATCGAATAAAATCCACAGTTTGTTTATCGACAATGTCTATTTGAAAGAAATTTCATTGACATGTAGAATACTGAAAAAGCAGGAACTCAAATTGTTTTCCTGCGTTATCATACCTAATTGACTTTTCAGTTGGTACGTCAGTCGTTTACAAATATTAGATGCCGTGGCGTACCTATGAGGGTACCACCCAGGGGTGCTTGAGCATCACTAGAACCTGTCTAAGGACCCTCTAGAGTTTGAAATATATGTCATATGTTTTCATAACTTTCTCCAAGTGTACTGCTCTAGGCTTACCAAGTGGTAGAAATCAAGATTACACCTTATGTAATTTGCAATAAAACACAGAACCCTGCTTATGACCTAAAGACCACATCGCCATGGAACCCACACAGAGCATCAACTTTGTGGATAACACCAACTGTGATGGAGCTTGATGTCTCAGAGTGAATTGCCATACATTGTTTGTATGTCAATTAACAGACTACCAGAATGGAAGCGTTCCTAAAATTGAAGTGTATCAGATATAATGATACGTCAACAAGACTGTGGTGTGCAGGGGGTTAATCAAAGAATGAGAAGCACCCCAGATTTTGGTGGATACCATCCATAAATAATTTAACTGATTAGACGTGTCATTCGTTAATAAAGGTTTTCAAACATTTTTCAGTCAAAAGACATCATCAACATTCCCCATGATGAGTCATGTGAGAGTGGATGCACCCCACATTTGTTTCCAAAACAATAAACGCGTGTGGAGCGAAATAAGGGGCCAGCAATGGCGGTCACCGACAATCGCTTCATACGTTACTAATTTACTTACTTGTAACTCAACTATGCAAACTTCTGTGGCATATTGTATTGGCAATACTTTATTTAACCCTTAACCCAACATAACGACAATAATCGGCCAGCATATTTTCAAAAATCGCCAGTTCATTATTTTTTTTAATTTTGTATCTCAAAAACATAGGTTATGACCCCTCGTTGGAACGAGCTCGTCGAGCTCGTTCCAATGAGGGGTCATAACCTATGTTTTTGAGACAAAAACGAAACAAATTAGTTATTCAAGAATTTTTTTTGCAAGTGCCGTCTGCTTTTCATGTTAGTCAAAGGGCTAAATCAACGCATATCGAATGTTGAACTTTCGCAGTGGTTGCTGAATGTCGCTTTGCTCTGCAACGAAGGTACGCAACACGATGTAGACTGTACGCAGTCACATTTCAATGTGTTCTTAACTTAAAGTTTCGTTTTCAACTCAAAACAATCTCATTATTAATAATATTACAATTGATAATTACTACAAAAGTTAATTTAACACAAATGGTCAAGCGCGTAATATACCAATATCAATTTATTTGACGTTGAGTGGAGCTCACGTCCGCCATTTTCTGACCAGGTTTGTGCATGGCTGTTAAATGTTCTTCGTGTAATTTGTTTTGAAACAAAGATGATGTATGCCACACACACGCGTGCCTTAATATGGATGGGGGTGTGCTGATCTCCTCTATTGTCAAGTGACATAAGTGATATTGGAATCTTCGATTAACAAAGTTTTTTTTACGTCGATTGCACTTCGTGTCAAAAATGAAACTGCCCCGTGATATTTATTGCTTTTTATGTAATATAATTATTAAAGAACGCACGGGCGTTTCATCATCAGCATTAAGTTGGTTTCCCTTCCACGTTCCCTTTATTCCTAGCGCCAAAGAGCATTCTTTACCAACGTGAATGGCAGGGATCTAGCGACGGGTGGTGGTGTGGTGTGTGTGTGGGGTGTCTCGCCCCCCCCCCCCCCCCCAATCAGGGGTTTAAATGTGAATAGTTAGAGATTTGATGGTCACATAATTGTACGGTTAGAAAATGAGTCAACCTGCACTACAGGTACATGTCTGAACTGAATACTCGATGATTTCTCCAACTGATACACGGCTTTAAATCAAATAATCCTGCTCCGACTAATAACCAGTTAAAACCTGAGTGGACTCATTGTTTTAGTACAGTCCTGTGTAGATGTGGAATTGTAATAAGGTTAAACTATTTTCCAAAAGTTAAAACACATTTGTGCTAGCCTTTACTTTCATTTGTAATACAGTACGTGGAGAGCGTATTATCACTAAATCACCCGCGGAGTGGAGATTCCACCCGAGCAATAATTGCAAATTTGTTGCAAAGCATAACCAGCACAAGCAAAGTTTCAGCCAATGGACCTCCGGGTTAAACCCGGAGGTCCATTGGCTGAAACATTGCTTGTGTTTTCTGTCGATATGTACAAAATTTGAAAGTTATAACATGGGTGATAACTCCACTCCGCGGGTGATTTAGTTACAATCCACTCTCCACGTACTATAGGCCTACAAAGGCAAGGCATTTCAGTCTGTGGGAGTCATCGACGTTCCAGTTCGTCATATATTTCTTACTCACTCTCCTTTTCGTCAGACGATACAAACTTTTGATTAATCGCACTTCACAATGAGCGGTTTAGACCGTGCATGCAATGAGCTGTGTCGTACGTGAACTAATTCAACGGTCAGTAGAAAGTGTACAGAAATGTGCCTTTTTAATGTCTATTTTTGAAGATTTCCCAGCCTTCAGACGGGGTAACCCAGTCCCGAACCCACTCCCTCTAAGTGCTTTGTGCTCCAGCAACGCCCTATGCGCGTTGAAAAAAGGTCCCTTTATGTTACTTCAGGGCATTGCCTGACATTTATTTTTGTCGCATTTTATACCTTCTCCGTAAACCCGACCCCCCCCCCCCCTTAGAAATTCAACCATCTTTTCACCCCCACTGAACTCTCTCTAGCCACATCCCTGGCGAAGGTGAGGGTTCAATGTCACAAGTCCTAATAGAGGTAATTGGCTCAAAGCATCGCGATCAGTGGACGCACATCATAGGGGATACCCGTGAGAAACAACCTGTACAACTATAACCATGAATCGAAATTTATAAACCCCAAAATGCAGACATCCCTCATTTAATCAAAACACTGGCGCCTCAGTCTATTCGAGTGAATAAGTTGTACACAACTGCTGAGTCAAGAAATCGGCAAGAAAACGTATGGTTCGGCCTGACTGGCCAGGTCGCATCAAACGCGGTATTTAATTACAACCCAACAAACTTTTATGGATTGGTGAAATTCGGGTGCAAAGACATATTACACAGGTCAACCATGTGTCGGTCCAGTGGATAGAAAAGACGGCGGACATTTTCGTCTTATTGACAGTATGTTTGTGGTACTTCTCTTTTTACAGTATCCTTGTTACTCCAGAAGGTTAACCCTTTACATAAAATGAAAAGCAGACGACACTTGCAAACAAAATTATTGAATAACTATTTTTTTTATTTTTTTGCGAGCTCGTTCAATGAGGGGTCATAAGCTATGTTTCTGAGGCAAAACATGAAAAAATAATGAAAACAGAATGGCAATTTTTCATTATTTTTGTGAATAACGATGGCCTGTTTTTGCCGTTACTTTGGATAAAGGGTTAATTGTTTTCGTGTGGGACCTCTGTTGCGAAGAGAGCACAATCTGATCGAAAACTAACAGAGGCTCTAATGATAATAATTGATTTTTCTAGAATGTAAAACCACAAATAGTGCTCTAAAACGCTTGACGGGGGCGCGGTGGTGTTGTGGTAACCGTTTCTCGTTAGATCACCGAAGTTAAGCAACGTCGAGCCCGGTTAATCATTGGATGGGTGACCGTCTGAGCGATCAATTTGGACTCCCGCGTTGTGTCCTTGGGCAAGGCACTTAACCCCGATTGTCCACATGGGGGGGGGGGGGGGGGCGATGACGCCGTGTACTAAGGCGTACTGCACGTCTATGGTAGGCATGTCTTCAAACAATCTAACCCTGCATGTGCTGCAGTGCGGTGTTACGATGTTGGGGGAGCTGGTAGCTGCTCGTCGTTGCTCGGTGGTTTACTCCGGCTTCCTCCACCCGTAAAACTGTCACGGTCATGATTAGCCATTGTGCATAAGTATTAGGGCTGTCACGATTTTTCAATTTAGGAATCGATTAATCGTCGCGAATAATCGATTAATCGTACCCAGATGACCCCCCAACCCCCTCTCCCTCTCTCTGAAGTCGATAAAAATGAAGTTAAAGTCAGCTGACCTACCTCAAGCAAACAACGAAGACGATCAACTTTTAGGGACATTCAAAGCTTTGATGTTCTGAACTTTTGAACCGTCAGTGTAATAATCAAGACCGGTCGGCAGTTGCGAACTTCGCAACTGCCGACCGGTCTTGATTATTACACTGACGGTTCAAAAATTCAGAACATCAAAGCTTTGATGAATGTACATGGAAGACAAATGCTTCCAACGGCTTCTTGGGGTTTAACATCGATGTTCTTAACTCTTTACCTTTAGAAACAATAGTTTTTTCATCAAATTTTCTTTTAATTATTAAACATCGAAAATGGGATACAATTTACCGATTATTCGACAACGAAAAATACTGATCGATTTCGCCGTGACCGATCAACAATCGATTAATCGTGACAGCCCTAATAAGTATATGACCTTAAACACCAAAAAATAAAACGCTTGCCAGAAATAAATACACTTTTCTGAAATAAAGAGTCACATCAAGATATCGAGAGCTTCTGAATTTCTGACACTAATTGGCAGGGAATTCCACAATCTGGGACCCACGATGGAGAACACACGATCATTAGCCAGATTAGATCTGCTAAAAGGTACAACTAGTTGAATTAGTTTTTTAGATCTGAGACTGCGTGATGGTGTATATACAGTGAGCGGCTCTTGCAGGAAAACTGGAGCCAGTTTATGGATACATTTGAATATTAAGATCAATATTTTGAAATCAATTCTCATTTTAACTGGAAGCCAATGTAGTTGTCTTAAAACAAGTGTTATGTGTTCAGAGCGTTTGGTACCAGTAATTATCCTAGCAGCAGTATTCTGATCTTTTTGAAGCTTCTGAATCAGGTACTGGGACAGCCCCACTAACACTGAATTACAATAGTCTAGTTGTGAGGTGATGAAGGAGTGCACAAGTTTTTCAAGTGCTGACTGGTTAAGATAAGGTCGCAGTCTTCCAACATTACGAAGCTGCCAGTAGCATTTTTGACATATTTTATTGATATGGATGTCTAGTTTTAAATTTGAGTCCATAATCAGTCCAATATTCCTGGTCGATTCACTTTTCATTGTGATGTTGTTTCCAATCAGAATTGATGTAACAGAGGGTGTAAGCATGCGAACCCCGGATATCACTAAGAATTCAGTTTTAAAGTCATTCATTTTCAGTTTAAAATCTATCATCCATTCCCGCACCAGATTTATGCAAGTTTCCATGTTACTGACTGCTGCGAATGAGTCACTTGAAACAGACGGGTTGAATCTGATGTACAGGAGGGTGTCGTCTGTGTACAGATGATATGATATAGCATGGTTCTTAAGAAGACGACCAAGAGAAGAAGTGTACAGAGTAAACAAGAGTGGCCCAAGAACTGAGCCCTGGGGAACACCACACTTTAACATCCTGCTTTCTGAACCGATCTTATTGATATATATTTGTTGACTGAGACCTTCTAAATATGATGCAAACCACGACAAGACAGTTCCAAATATGCCATGCTGTGTCAATGTCTGCATGAGAATATCATGGTCGACTGTGTCGAATGCTGCTGACAAAGCCAAGAGAACAAGCAGTACAGCCTTTCCCCCGGACACTGATTTAACAATGTCATTGCTGACTCGCAGTAAGGCTGTCTCTGTACAGCGGTTGGCTTTGTATGCAGACTGGAAAGGCTCTAAAAGAACATTTTCTTGCAGATGACTTTTGAGTTGTAAAGCAATAACCCTATCCAACAATTTTCACAGGAAAGAGAGGTTCGATACTGGTCGATAATTTTTCAGGTTGTCAGGATCAAGTGATGGTTTCTTGATGAGTGGAGTAACAAGTGCTTTTTTCAATGGGTTTGGAACAAACCTCTCATGTAGGGATGCAGATATAATAGATGTTATAACTGACAGAAGATAATCAATTGTCTCTTTCAAAAGGAAATTTGATCTAGATCATTGGATTTATTGATGATGATGAAATCATTTTTCGAATATCTTCTTCTGAGACAGAGTGAAAATTAGAAAAATCTCTTTTTATGTCAAGATAATCAAACTCTGGTGGTTCACATGATGATATACTAGCTGTCCAGGATTACCTGAATTTTAGTCATGAAATAATCGCTGATTTTTTCCAGAATTTCTTCAGAATTTAGATGATCTAGGAGAATTACTTTTTGTTCTTTACCAAGGAGACTATTGGTTACCGAGAACAACACCCTTGTTGTATTAGATGACCCCTCTATCAGAGAATTGTAGTACCCCCTCTTCGCTTTTTTGATGATCGTATTGGTTGTATTTCTTTGGTGGTAGAACATCTACCGGTGAAACTCAAGCTTCGTTTTATTGTAAAGACGCTGAAGTCTGCGACGCTGTTGTTTTGAAGCTCTAACGTCTTCTTTAAACCACTTCACTTTTTCCCAATGAGTTATAATTTTTGACTTGGGTGGTGCATGTTCAGCCATGATGCCCTTAAGAGTTTCTTCAAATAAAGATAGAAATTGCTCAAATGATTCATGACTGCTACAAAAATAATTCGAACACAAAATTAATGAACTGATATCCATTTTCAAGGCATCAATATTTATGGATTTGTATTTTAAGTAATTTTATTGGGAGGAATTTTTGAAGTTGCTAGTGTCCATTCGGCCAAGACCACATCAGAATTAGATCCAAGGTGTGTCCTCTCTTGTGTGTAGGTTTTGAGACCAGTTGTGAATAGCCAAATGATTCAAACAAATTTGTGAATAGCTTGGCAAAAGTGTCATTTAAATTGTCAACATGGATGTTAAGATCACCGGCAATAGCTATATCACATCCATACAAGGCATAGAAGGACAGACATTCCGAAAATTCATTTAGAAACTGTGCTGATGAAAGTTTGTTCCTTTTTGATGGTGGCGGTCGGTAAACTACGAGTAATCGAAGTGAACGGTTGCTCGACATGAGGCAGTCTATCATTTCATAAGATGACGGAGATTTATACATATCAGGATGCTGTTTTACGTTTAAGGCATCACTGTGGATAACTGCTACACCACCATCTCGACTCCCCCATGAGTTGTGTAAAATGGAGAAACCCAGTGGTAATAGTTGTCCAGTGAAAAATTGTAACTATCATTTTCTTTCAACTACGTTTTAGTTAAAGCAAAAACACTGAGATTTGTTATCTTTTCCTCTTTATTGACCTGGGTTTCCGAGATGGTGTATTGAAGTCGAGGGCACATATCGACGAGTCCGTTAATAGGCGCTAAAGTTTATAGCAATGTTTCAGCTGTGTGTTTCTTTGTTTTATTTTTCAGATTTAACGGATGGTAGGCCTATATGAAAAATATCACCATGGATAAAATTATCTAGTCCAATTTATTTCGTTAAGTTGGGAATTTTTTTATCATTTAATTACTGTTATCAAAAACAATGGCCGCGAGTTTCAGTTTTCGATGAGTGCAGGTAAAAAGACGTTCTCTTTCTGATTCGAATGATCGCACGTGCGGTTGCTACCCTCAATACAGTTTGTCTTTTAGACGTTTTCACTTGTATTGGTGGATAAGATAAATAAATATATGAACTTTTCCACAATATTCAAATCTTGTGCGCAAGGAATCAATAATTGATATTTAGTTTAACCCTTTACCTAACCTGAAAAGCAGACGACACTTGCAAAAATAATTCTTGAATAACTAATTTTTTTTTCATTTTTTGTCTCAAAAACATAGGTTATGACCCCTCGTTGGAACGAGCTCGTTCCAACGAGGGGTCACAACCTATGTTTTTGAGACAAAAAAATGAAAAAAATAATGAAAACTAATTGGCGATTTTTGAGAATAGCGCTGGCCGGTTTTGGCCGTTACGTTGGGTAAAGGGTTAAACAACAACAATAGTTTAGTTGTGTACGGCTATTTTGCAGTGACAATAAAAGTAGGAATCAACGTTTGATAATTATTTATACCTCTGTTGCCCAATCTAGACAACTCGCAGGTAGGAGGGGGTGGGGGGTGGGGTGGGATTACAGTCTTGCTGACTTGTAGCTAAAAACTTGGTAGCTAACCCTAATCATGTCTCAACCTTTGCCCTCGACAAAGGCTTTCGTTTCATTCATCTAAACTCGTATTATAAGCTACAGGACGTTTACTTGACAGGTATGGCGTCGTGTGAGGCGAAGTGAAGTGACACTAATATTGATCGCGCCGAGCCTCGCATGGCGCCATACCTGATAAGTAAACGTCCTGTAACGTATTTATCATGCTACCAAACGAATTAACTAATAAATTAAAAGACGACGACTAAGTTACGTGTGTCGAAAATGTTGACACAATGAACTGTCTTTTATTTGCATGAAAATAGTTGAAAACTTGAGGTAGGAAAATTAATTCTGAAGCAAAATGGCGCCCAGCACGGTCACTGGCAGTGTATGGACCGGTTCCCAATTGAATAACCTAATATCGCATAGTCCACCGATGCTATTAGAGAACGTTGATTGGTCAAATTAAACAGGTGGCATGATAATGGTCTATATAGTGAGCGCATGTCAGGGTACCTTACATAAAAAAGACTGCCTGTTGCTTGTATCGAGATGTGCTTCAGGGGCGGATCCAGGATTTTATAAGGGGGGGGGGGGTGCTATTGTTGGTGGGCAAGCGCCGAAGGCGCGCAGCGTGACAGCGCTGTGCGCCGTCCTTGCGAGCGCCGAAGTCGCGAAGCAATTAGCGGGGGGTCTGGGGGGTCCTCCCCCAGAAAAAAATTTGAATTAGGAACCCATCAGATGCTATCTGAGACGTATCCTGGTCATATATTTGTCTTTTCTCTTAAACCTATTTTCTGCCGATTTGGCTTGAAATTTGGTAAAAACAATTATGGTACTGACACTGCCCAATGAAAAACAAAATAATCATTCGAAATTGTTACCTACCTAGAAGCAAATATAATCACCCCTGGATTTTGCATCGAATTGACTGAAATGCAGGGATTGCCTGGAAGAAACATAATACTTTTCACCATGACATATCTGTTGTACGCAGGGGCGACAGAAGTTCCAAGAAGTATGAGTGTGTGTAGGTGGGTGAATGTGTGGATGGGTGGGTGCCACTGGGTGAGTGGCCGAGGGGGGAGGGGGTCACATTTTTTCTGGTCAACTTTGAGATGCATATACTATTTAAATGTTAAACACCCCAAAGGCAGATTTAGACGGGGGCGCACATGGCGTGCGCCCCTCTATTTTCTCAGAAATCATTTCTGAGAAAATAGAGGGGCGCACGCCGCGTGCGTCCCCGTCTATTAATCAGATATAAAAAGTATATGTCGTTGAAAATTATTTTGTTAGAATTGACTGGAGCGTGCCAAAGGCAAAGGCACGCCCCAGTCAATTCTAATAAAATAATTAAAGCCAGTGCTTACTATAAATTAATAGCATGTGCACACTTGCATCACAACAGTTTGTGACCATATAAAAATAGAGGGCGACGTCCCTCTATTTCAAAATCCTGGATCCGCTTCTGAAACACCCAAGTCCTGTCTCAGTTTGCGCGCTTCTACCGTGCTATGTGAACGCACAAACTTGTACACTGCGTAAATACATTGTCCCATCAACTGATCTTAACTGGTAAGTAGCTTAATTATTTTATTCATGTTATCGAAGAAATAAGTCTGGATACAAGATGTCCTGTTGCTCTGTAACATTAAATTGTTTCAGTTTACTAGAGAATGCCTGTAGGCATTTTATCCAGCAAGTTCAACTGCTCTGTAACATTAAATTGTTTCAGTTTACTAGAGAATGCCTGTAGGCATTATCCAGCAAGTTCAACTGTTGCGACAATTTAATATTTAACAAAGAGCATTTAACATTGGTGAATCATTCACCAATGTTAAATGCTCTTTGTTAAATATTAAATTGTCCCATTCAATCATCTGTCATAGTGTAAAACTACTGCTGAAGGCGAACGTCACTATAGCATCACTGATTCAGCTGAACAAAGATATATTTACGAACAGAGCTGATATACGTGGAAACTTTGTCCATAAGACCGTAAATATGTGGATGACATTGGAATCAGCTCGTCAACTGATTCAAATGCCATCCATATTTGTATGGATATTGGCATATTTTAAATTTTTTTTTAAGAAATTCACAATTTTGGGAAAAGCTGTGATTGGTAACTGGTTAAATTCCAGGCACGTTCTTATAACAATTACATTTTTTTGAAATTAAATCTTCAAGATTATTGGAGGCTGGATCGGAAATACAGTAATCGCGTATGCTTATTACAGTAACACTTGTGATTGGGATGAAGTTCTCACTCTTTCAGAATGTCTGCAAATTCAAGTTTTCTTGGATGACTGTGAGTAGTGAGTAGGCGCGTGTGTGTGGGGGGGGGGGGGGGGGGGGTGCTCGAGCACCCAGAGCACCCCCCCCGGATCCGCCCCTGTGCTTATATGCTCGAACACATTGTGTAAGAATGTGTACACATTGCACGTAACACGTGGACACATTCTCGATGTGCTGATATGTGCTTATGTGAAAATGCATAATATGCTTCAAAAACATACGACTATCTCGGATATCTCGGATATCTCGGATAAAAAGGGTTTTTAATGACAGAACATTGAAGGGATTCAACAGAACGTCGGGTTGGTGTCTGGTGGAATGTGCTTGTGTGCAAGTACACAATGTGTACACATCACATGCAGCACATGGGTACATTCTGGATGTGCCTATATGCGAAAGTGCACAAAGTACGCACAATACATGTAAGAACGTACAATAAAAAGAGGATTCTAAAGGCGTGGACAGACTGTAGAAAGGATTTCGTAAGTGGGTTCCACGGAACGCTGTCGTTCAGTCCTTAGATAAGGATATGAAAACCATGGGGTTATACCTCAATAAGGTATTTCTCATAGCCCTCATGCTTTCATGCGGTAAAAAAGGGATTCTACAGGCATACACATATTTAAAAAAGGATTCCATATGTGGAATTACTAGCCGATTCCTTGAAATATTTTTTTCTCATTTGATATAAATCCTCTTATGTTTCTGTTAAGAAACTGGGGAGAACCAATTGGAAAAGTTTCTCAGGCGAGAGAACTTTCACGGTATTTTGGGTCATCTAGGGAAACGTTATATTCTCAAATTCTATTTCAAGAATGTGCGTTCCTGTGTGACTGAATGTATACTGCACAACGCTCGGTGATAAACTCTCATTCAATCGAACATACCCTCCGAATAAACCCTCGCTCTAAAAGAAGCCTTCCAGTTCATAGCAACCACGTGCAATATTTACACAGAGCGATACCCTGAATTTGAGCCTTACCTTTAAAGAAACACACTCACATATTACACCCAGTCCAGTGTGCTACTTGAAACATAAAATCTCTGACTATAATTTTGACGTATCGATTCAGTGACTGATTGCATGTTTTATTTTTAGACATCTGGCACAGTTAAAACTCTGGTTGCCTTTGTTTGACGGCGAGGCTCAAATTAGAATGAGCACATCATGTCGATATGCAATACTGAGACGGACATGACAACCGTTACTTATTCTCAGTTCCTTGTTCGACATTCGTTATCAACCGATTTTATCGGTTGATAACGAATGTCGTATAAGGAACTGGGAATAAGTAACGGCTGTCACGCCCGTAATACTGAGCTGAAAATCATTAAATATTACTTTATCACATCGCGCACATCACTTGCATCGCGTCCAGTGTGTAACAACCTTTACGCACAAGCGTCATGTACATGTATGCCGTTGATAAACTTGTGCTCCTTGGTATTTGCGTTGAAGAGGTTTTCTTTTTAAATTTTCACTATGACCCTCAAGAATTATTAACAGCTTGAGGTTGATCGATTGATAATACGGACTCCATAACTCTCAACACGACACCGTATACAAAATGAAAGCAGCTCTATAAACTAATACAAACATTTAATACAGTGAAAAGATTAGTTACTCTTGCTTGATAAAAAATCTCTTTAAAATACCTCTCTATTTGTAATTGCAGGGGTCAACATTGAATCATGTTTCCCCATATTGAGTCAAGATTTAATTATACGGGTATGATATATCACCAGCTTACACAACAACCAGTAATAATGTAAAACAAGTCAACCACGCAGTCTATTTCCCAACACGACGGGAAACTTGAAATAATGATACATCCCGGTGTTAAGCGTCGGGTTGAACATTCAACACTTTCGGTCCGTGTTCATAAATTTCTTTTGGTGGCTGATTAAATTTGCTTTGTTCAAATGGGTCCTTAATTAACTCATTAATTAATTTCCTCTCCAGACCTGCAGTGCCAATTGACAGGTTAACAATCTAAACAGAACCATCGCTTTGTTAGCTTTTTCGCTGGTAGAGTGCTAGACGCCCATATTTGAGCGTTCCATTACTTAAAAGTTTCATATTTCATGGTATTCCAGGTACCACAACTTAAACGTTTCATATTGCACAGTATTCCAGGTACCATAACATAAACGTTTCATATTTCATAGTATTCCAGGTACCACAACTTTAAAGTTTCACGTTCCACGATATTCCAGATTAAAAGTTCCATATTTAGTGGTATTCTAGGTATCATAACTTACAAGTTTCATATTTCCGGTATTCCAGGTTCCTTAACTTAAAAGTTTCATATTTCATGGTATTCCAGGTACCATAACTTAAAAGTTTCAATTTCCGTGGTATTCAAGGCATCCTTCCACCAATGTATGCGTTGATGCTGTGGATTGAATCTTTCATCAGTCGGGACTTGCACCATCTGCGGGACAAATCCAGTGTAACGGGAGTAATGCCCCCATATAGGTGTAAAATCGCGTTGTACAGAAACTTCTCTGCCCTTTCTCTATATATTAGAGCTGTAGGTTAACCGAAACCGAACCGAGGTTTTTAGTTTTTTAAAAAAACCGAAACCGTCGACATCCCGTAATCTAAGGTTTTTCGTTTTTTATTAAATACTCTCTTGCCAGCTCTTGCCGCAGAAATTCACAGAATGTAGCCTTCCCAGAGTAGTGAGAGTACCCAGACACTGCCATTCACAGAATCTAGCCTTCCCAGAGTAGTGAGAGTACCCAGACACTGCCAATGGCAGTGTCTGGGTACTCTCACTACTCTGGGATGGCTACATTCTATGAATTTCCGACATTTCAGTTTAGTTGTGTTTGCAGCTTTCCTCAAGTTGCGTGTAGGTGTCAGACCTCGAAAAATGGCCAAGCACAATAAAAATTCTGTATATTTAGGCAATTATTATATTGGCCTTCCTGATTCTTCACGTATTATAGCTTATTTCGGGCATTCGTTGAGTTTCACCCAATTTCACTACCATTCAGTTATGACTCTGGACATAAGAATGAGTTTTATTGAATTTTACTTGGCCTCATGAACAAACCGAAAACCGAACCGAACCGAGGTTTTTCGCCGCCTGAAAAACCAAAACCGAAACCGAACAAGAAATTTAAAAACCTACAGCTCTACTATATATAGTGTTTTAACTCTTTACCTAACACGACTAGAAAACGACACTCCCCAAACGTTTCTGTATTAACGTACCCCGCGATCCCCCATTAGAAGGAGTTAGCCGAGCTCGTTCCAGTGAGGATGAACAAACTATGTTGTGAATGCAAAAATTGATAACATGATAAAGTTGCAACTGCGATTTTTAAGAATAGCACAGGATGCGCATGGCCATTGTACTAGGTTAAGGGTTACGTGCTTTAGGGACCGTAAGCTGTTCCCGAACAGACTAAACGCTTCGCGTGTCTTTGCTTGTGTGGATGAGATGCCGTAACCAGGGGCATAGTACGGCTTGTATAGTGGTACTGTGATTTGAGGGATTATGACGAACGCAACACATAGGTATGCAGCGTGAAATTGGAGGAGTTGATTTAGAAGTTGTGGTCCTCTTTGCTATACTGGAAAAAAATTAGAATTTACTCCACAAGTAGCATATTCTAATACATTCTGCGGTAGGATACTATTTTTCAGTTCCTTAACTGGTAGAGTGCTGGAAGCCCATATTTGGGCTTTACTCTGATGTACAGGGACTGTAATATAAGGCCCTCATACTCCGTGGATATGCTTCATATTATCTTCGAAGTGAAATTATTTAGTCTGTGTAGATTTGCCTTGTTACAATTTATGGGGGAGTACCTACAGGCACTCTCCCATAAATTGTAACAAGACAAAGACATATGAACAAATTTTGATGGTCAAAAATAATTTAGCACTCTACCAGTTAAAACTCTCTGAACGCTCATTATATCGACCGCCCATTGCAAAAATGGAAACCGTTATAAAAAATTATAATTGGAAGAGTGAAAACAGAAATTGATGCTCTGAACAAAAATGGATCATAAATAAATTCTTGTTATAAAAGAATGTCATCTACATGGACTTCTGTACATCCATATTTCTGACTGAACATTTTTCATTGTTCAAAACTAACAAGAGAATTACGCGTCTCACTGCACGACATGTCAGGAACGGCGAGTTATTCATCATCCCTAGACCGTATACGCGCTAAAACCGATACCAAGATATCAATTTTAAACTTTCAATTTGTAAACTTTATTACCCGCTGTAAATGAGGAAAGTAGATACGTAGTAGATAAAAAATGTATTGTGAAGTGAATTGTTGTTTGTTAAGATTATCTCTCCGATATATTTCGCAAAATAACAATGGGGGATTCCCTATCTCCCCTTACCCCGAATACTGTATAATAGAAGTGACGGATCTAAAAAATTAAGAAGTGGGAGGCTCTAAGAACTCAAAGAAATTTTTACGAAGGAAATTAACAGCCAAGCGACGAAATGAATGAAAACTGACAGGTCAGGACGAGATGGTACGATTAACGCCAAAGGCACTAAAGTGCTGACTATCCCGGGAATTTTGAGAGCGCGGTGGCTCAGTGGTAGACTGTTGGACTTTTATGCTGGAGGTCCCGAGTTCGATCCCCGTCCGGGACGACCCGCGTTTGTGTCCTTGGGCAAGGCACTTTAACCCCGTTGCCTACATGGGGTCACGATGACACCGTGTACTGAGGCGTACTGCACGCCGATGGTGCACATGTCTTCAACCGCTGTAACCCTGCTTGAGAGGAGCTTGAACAGAGTTAGAATGTTGAGGAGCTGGCAGTTGCTCGCCGGTACTCGGTGGTTCTCTCCGAGTACTCCGGCTTTCCCCACCTGTAAAACTGTCACGGCCACGATTAGCCATTATGCATAGGCATGTGTCCTTAAACACCAATAAATAATAATAAATAAATAATCCCTAGAATTTTAAGGTATATCACACAACTCGTTGAAAAACGACTGTTCGAAACAACTCGTGGAAACAACTCATCGAGCAGGGCTTATATTTCGTCTAAATTTGTGAGAATCCATTTGGATTCTCGTGAAAATGGTTGCGAGAATCCATACCTACTATGAGAGTCCCAGGATCCCATGGCGCCACCATGGTTGAACCACTGTTGTATACTGATAACACATGTTAACATTTTACCCAAAACACCTTTTTAATTTTTAAAACTAAATTTGATAATTTTTAAACGATAAATAATAAATAAATGATAAAATAATTAAATGAACAATATTTACCAATAAAATCTTACAAATATGGCTGTCGTTGGAACCGGCTCATTGAGCCGGTTCCAACGACAGCCATATTTGTAAGATTTTATTGATATAGTGTCGGGATATTTCAGGTCAAAATTAGCCTTCTGCTGGTTAATTTGTTGCCGCTGTGTTAAATAAAGGGTTAAATTGACTCAGTTTTTTCACGCGAATCCTAGCAGAGGTGCCGCGAGAATCTACATGGATTCTAGCAGGTTTTATTGCGCGAATCTTTGTGCGAATCGATTCTCGGATTCTCGTCGAAATTTTAGCCCTGTCGAGAATTGATTCTTCACTCGACGAAAATTCGAAAAGGGACTATTTTGATGGAATGAAGCAATACGTCGAAACTTCAGAAAGATGTGATCTTGCTCAAATAGACCTACTGTAAAGGAAAGTGATTACTTTTGATGTTTCGTCCGGATGCTGGTTCTCGTGCAGATACAGCTGATTATATTGTTTTATTCCTATGTACTCTGATGTCAAAACATCAAAATTTCAAATAGCCATTTTTACATTTATGCAACCAGGAATTTAACCAATTCAATCTTGTTTGACAGAGCTCAACGAGCTCTGTTAAACAATACTGAATCGGTTAAATTTCTTGAGGCATTACGAGAAAAATGTGAAGTCTGAAATTTAAATATTTGTTTACACAGGGTTCACACTGCACTTATTCAAAGTATAAAGTATGAATGAATGAATCTTTATTTAGCAGTTTTCAACAAAAAAACAGAACATTATACATGCATCATTTTTTAACAAAAATATACATACATAATTATACAACAAAACTACTCTAATAAACCTGTATACCGCAGGGAGACGGCATAGTCTGATTGGCTGTCTAACTGTCGTCTCCCGGGGACTATATAAATAATCTAATAAACCTGTATACCGCAGGGAGACGGCATAGCCTGATTGGCTGTCTATCTGTCATCTCCCGGTGATGATATCGTGCAACATTGAAAACTGTCCAACAACCGTTCATCTGTACTTTGTCTTGGTCGCGGGTGGCTAGTGTAACACAATTTAGTTAAGTACGAATTAACAATACACAATCGGGGAGCACAACTGCCTCCAGCTCCAGATATTTCGACCTCAGTGCATAGAGGGTAAAATGCTGTTTACAAGGTTCACGAGATGGGATCGGAGTATAGTTCACGTTTTCTTTCTTTTCAAACGGTTCTTCCCTTTGATTTTTCCTCTATAGGTTCGACCTTCGCATCTTTAATATTTCGTCGATTCTGTCTTTTTGTCCCAGGCGTATGAAAACACGGCCTATTCTAGCCTGTTGGGACTTCTATTGGACAGTACTTTCGTCACAATAACTAATAAATAGTTATAAAACGAGTTGTTAGCTGCACTATGCCTGTATTTCTGTTGTACACCTTCTGGTGATATTGTTCTTCATTTTTTCATGTTTTTCTTTTCTCAGAATCGAAAAGTTTGGGGGCGCGGTGGCTCAGTTGGTAGAGGTGCAGGCTGCAAGCCGAGGGGTTCTCGGTTCGAATCCCACCTGCGGCAACCGCGTTGTGTCCTTGGGCAAGACACTTCACCCCCATTGCCCACGTGGGGGCACGGTGACGCTGTGTACTAAGGCGTACTGCACGTCGATGGTGCACATGTCTTCAACCAATGCTAACCCTGCTTGTGTGGAGTTGGTATGTTGGGGAGCTGACAGTTGCTCGCCGTTGCTTGGTGGTCCTCCCCGGGTACTCCGGCTTCCTCCACTCGTAAAACTGTCACGGTCATGGTTAGCTAAATATAAATATCGAAAAGTTTGAAATAAGATCACAGATAGTGGAGAATTGCCGCTTCAACATTGCCATTTTCTTTTTTCCTCACAAACCACCAAAACAAGCATTTTCGAATTTTGGACGAGCTGTCTTGTCGATCACAATAATCACGTTTCGAAATTTCGACGAGTGTGATGTTTCGACGAGCTGTCATGCAGACCAGGTTATATCGATTGTTGTAACAGTAATGAGGTCTGGGTTGTCGCGTTGTGTCTCGTTAATTGGCAGTACGTTTCCGTGGTCAATCTGGATTAATCGAGATTAACTACGCATGCGCAGTATGGTCAGATTGATGCTTATTGAAACAAGCTATAATCTAGTTTATTAATCCGTCCAATCCTTCTCGAAAGGTGAATTGGCTTTCAATCCTGACATGCGCAGTCAGTAAATCTATATTTGTTGACACGAAAATACAGAAATGAATGGTAGGGGATTCTAAAGATATTAAAACATTAGTAACTTGCGACAGTGCAATCCTACCAATGAATTTTGAGTTATTAAAAATTATATGCACATTTTAATTATACTGCATTCTACAAAAGCCTTAATTTTTATTATTATGCGACTTATTGAAATTAAAATTTAAAATTTTGTTGGACTTTCATTTAAATTTTGTGAAAATATTAAATACAATGTAGTTGAAATTGAACGGATTTTACGGTATACCAGGGGGGTGGGGGTGGGGGTCGAAGAAAAATTCTGAAAACCGATTGCAATGCGTGTAGGTCGTATCCGTGAAGAAGTTAATCGAAATCTGGATTATCAATCTCGATTAATCCAGATTTGCGACGGAAACGCACCCCTGGTTTGTCGCGTTGTGTCTAGTTAATTGGGTCAGATGGCCGGATCAGACAGACCACCAAAAGCACCGAGATTAATCCTGTCATCTGCCCTCGTTAAAATCAGACCACAGCACGGCGAAGGCAAACCAGAAAATAAGCAGACTGTCATCGGCAAAATGAGGTGCCCAGAGGGTGAATTTAGTGATGCTACCCTGCTGTGCAGGGTAGCATCACTAAATTTACCCTCTGTGAACCTCAGTCTGAATCAAGGTCTCAACACTAAACAGAAAGAGGTACCTAGGGGATAAATTGGCCAACTATATGGGATAGCATCATCAAATTCACTTCTGGGACCTCATTTTGCAAATGTCAGACTGCTTATTTTCAGGCATGGGTGAAGGTATATAAAAAAATCACCACGGCAGTCTGTCGTGCAGATGGGTAAAAATATGTTAAGGTCCCCATGTGATACTGAACAAAAACCAGTTGAATTTTATTTTAATCAACAGAAGGGCATGGTGCCACAGATTCACTCACACGGTTGGAATTTCAAAATATTTCCTGGGGGGGGGGGGGGGGGGGTCTTCCCATCCCCGCCAAAAAGAGGGGAACATGCTTCTCATGCCCCATACCTCGCCTTGGACAGTGACAGTCGCCGATGAACTTTGGTTATCGCAGGTTCATAAAACCTAATTATTGCCCACCCTGACACATCCTGACTACACCTTGCACTACAAGTACACAATTTGATTGCCGACTGCTCAGAGTTGAACAACTTTATATTGCAATATGATCGCAAATAGGGGCGCGGTGGCGTCGCGGTAACCGGTTCTCGTCAGATCACCGAAGTTAAGCAACGTCGAGCTCGGTTAGTAGTTGGATGGGTGACCATTTCAGCGACTGATTCGTGCTCCCGCGTTGTGTCCTTGGGCAAGGCACTTAACCCCGATTGCCTACATGGGGGTACGATGACGCTGAGTACTAAGGCGTACTGCACGTCGATGGTGTGCATGTCTTCAGCCAATCTAACCCTGCCTGTGCCGCGGTGCAGAGTTCAGAGTTACGATGTTGGAGAGCTGACAGCTGCTCGGTGGTTCTCTCCGGGTACTCCGGCTTCCTCCACCCGTAAAACTGTCACCGACATGATATGACCCTGGCTGTTAATGTGTCGTTAAACCCAAATAAAAAAAAAAAAAAAAAAAAAATTATCGCAAATGTGTCGACCAATCAGAACACAGATTGGTCGCGACATTCACATCAGTGGATTGAGGTTTCAGAAATAAATTTGGCGAAATCAAGACTGAATTAGCCACATTTCCAAGGCTAGGATTATGATACGTCATGCTTCCATTAACCCTTTACCCAACGCAGACGATATCAAAATTTATTATTTTAAATATCAATTTTTTAAATTTTTCAAAAAAATTCAACAAAACCATATCATGTGACCCCTCGTTGGAACGAGCTCGACGAGCTCGTTCTAACGAGGGGTCATATGATATGGTTTTGTTGAAATTTTTTGAAAAATAATATTTTTTCAACTGTTGAATTTGCATATTACGCGGGCGGATGCGGGCGATTCGTTGGGTAAAGGGTTAAAGTAGGATGGGTGCTTAGTGCATGTGTGGGGTAGGCCAATCAATGTTTCCAACGAGCAGCCCCAAGGCGGCACGTTGAAAATATTAATTGGTCTACCACCAAATAATGAATATGGAGTCTTCCAATTGCTGACATTGGGGGCGCGGTGGCGTTGCGGTAACCGGTTCTCGTCAGATCACCGAAGTTAAGCGACGTCGAGCCCGGTGAATCACTGGATGGGTGCCCGTCTGAGCGATCAATTCGAACTCCCGCGTTGTGTCCTTGGACAAAGCACTTAACCCCGATTGTCCACATGGGGGCACGATGACGCCGTGTACTAAGGCGTACTGCACCTCGATGGTACGCACGTCTTCAACCAATCTAACCCTGCCTGTGCTGCAGTGTGGAGTTACGATGTCGGGGAGCTGGCAGCTGCTCGTCGTTGCTCGGTGGTTCTCTCCTGGTACTCCGGCTTCCTCCACCCGTAAAACTGTCGCGGTCATGATTAGCCATTGTGCATAAGTATATGACCTTAAAACACCAATAAGTATAAATAATTGCTGACATTGAACTGATATGGAAGATCCTACCAGGGTTCAAAAAGTTGAGATGAGCCAGCAAAAAATCAAGCTGAGATGCCGTGTTTTAACATTTCGCTGTCGACAAGTGGGATTCTCCGCTGTTGTAAGCAGGAATGCGGACAAAGTATATCGGCTAGATCGCGACCCAGTCACGATCCTGTCGAAAATCTCTGCCCTCTTTTTTGATGACATTTCTGGACAATTGCTATTCTATGTTCCATTTGTAAGTTCAGAAGGAATTTATAGGTTATTTTTTAGAATGAAACATACATTTGATTTTGGCATACGAAGCACACACACAAAATTTTATGGGTGTTTAAATCAACAATATACGGTAAAATCCTTCTCTGTAAATTAAAGAAGACTTCCTCTTCTCACTGTGCTGAAGGAGCCAAGATATTTTGAAGGTATTTATTAAATTTTACTTGGTCCAGAACTAGCGTTCTACCTAAATCGCGAAGATCTGAACTGTTCAGTTGACAATTTGTTGCTGTTCGATTGAGGTCTGTTCAGCGACAGATAAATTGAGCTAATTGTCCAAATTAGTAAAAATATGAAAAAAACAAGCTGAAATTAGCTTGTTGAAAACCGAAAAGTAAACTCAATCTTATTTTTCCTTCACTTGAATCTCAACAGAAAATCGTAGTTAAGCCTTTACCCAAAGTAACTGCAAAAACCGGCCAGCGCTATTCACAAAAAATGCCATTCAGTTTTCATTATTTTTTCATTTTTTGCCCCAAAACATAACTTATGACACCTCATTGGAACGAGCTCGTTCCAATGAGGGGTCATAAACTATGTTTCTGACGCAAAAAAGGAAACATTAGCTATTCAATATGCCAAGGTAATAGCTTGAACTTGCGATTTTCTTGTTTAAAAGTGTGTATATTTTTGATAATCTTTCTCACTCGGGCTAAATATAAAGCATAAATAGACAATAAACATATAGTGTGTTTTTATATCTGTGTTATACAACGAGTTGAAATATGGTTTATTTTTTCGAGGCTTCCCCGAGAAAAAATAAACCATATTTCAACGAGTTGTATAACACAGATATAAAAACACACTATATGTTTATTGTTTTTATCTGATAACAAACAGACACCCGTCTTGTGCGTCTACCCGACTTGTATATGCTTCCCACGGGCCTCCAAAGAAAACCAGTCTACGAGACAAAAGAAATAGGACAAGACGCATAGAGTTGTGTCCCTTACATTACAAAATCGATGACGGCGATTGTAAAGTGCGATTGCACTTCTTGCATCATGTAACTGCGCTGGAACAAAATAAATTTCAACTATTTTATTAACAGTAACAAAACGGTGTTTCAGTAGAGTTATTCTTTTTTTGACATAGTTCCAGTTTTCTTCCGTGTTTTATGCTGTAGTCCCAATATAACAAATAATTTTGCGTTTGTTTACAATTTTTACGAAGTGTTTTTTTTTCAGGTAGAGCAGACGAACTTTTAATTAGCGCAGTTCCGCGAGTACTTTTGATCGAGGCCGTGACTATAAACAGTTCGCAGTCGCCGCATACTAATTACTATTAACATTCAAGTAATTTCTACAATGTTTTGAAGCAAAATTTTAGGTTGCCTTTATTGAAGCAAAATAAATAAGAAATGACACCATCAGAGGATTTTGACAAAGTGCAATAAGCGTACAATTAAAACCTGCCCTGTGATATAACGATGTTTCATGAATGAATGAATGAAAATGGAATTGAAAGAGGTTAGAGGTCGTTCGCATAAATTATAATTATATACAACACCCGTTGTATATACTTCAAGTATATACAACGGTTGTTATACTCTATGGTTATCAGATAAAGATAGGTATATGACGGACCGATTAGTCACATATTATTTATTTATTTATTGGTGTTTAAGGTCACATATTTCTGCACAATGGCTAACCATGATTTGTCACTTAAACAGACCAACAATAGTTCATGCGCTGCTAAATAAGCGTGGAATTTTATGTCCATTATCGCGGGTCTGGTGAACCCATTTAGGAGCTATCTGATAACTGATTAAAGAAGTAAGAGGACCAGTGTTCTCCTGCAGTCATTATCTGTGTAATTATGGTCAGTTAATAGGTAATTGTTGTAAAAACAGTACATCGCACATGTTCTGGACACACACCCAAATTACGCATCTAGCCTATATTAAATTAAGATACATCTAAGCGGCCAAGTTCAAGAGAAGTGATTAAACTCAGAATTGATGTTCTGGCTATCGAAATAAAAGTCGGGGGGTTTCTCGAAAAATTCATTCCAGTCTGAAGGCGAGTAAGGCTGTGGGTCGTAGGAGCTGGAGATGTCCCATGCTATAGGTAAGAAGTGGTGCCGTATCGGTGCGAGAGTAAAGGCACGTTGTCGTGTAGGGGAACCACAGAGCTCATATTTAGAACAGGGGCAGTCGCGGGCCAAGTCGGTAGCCATATATGAGAATAGGATCAGAAACACGAAGTACGAGCTGAGGGAGCTATCTGAATTGAGGTAAACGGCATTACCTGTTGTAGAAGGCAAGCCGTACTTAGGCAGAGTAGGCTTTGCCTGTATGAACATTATTCTGAGATAAATGGAGGGGAGTGTTTAACCCCATCGGTGGCGACTGTTTGAGTGAAAAGCGTCCAGTAAAGTGACAATAAGATAATAGCCGTGCGACGGCAGTATTAGAGTGACATTCCGTCATTTGTTAGAGGGAAGTCAAGTAACAATACATTAGGGGTCATGTGACGGCAGTGGTAGCGTGACATTCCGTCACTTGTTAGAGCAAAGGCGTCCGGTAAAGTGACAATACGTTAGTGGCCGTGCGACGGCAGTGAAGGAGTGAAGTGAAAAGGCGACCAAAGTCCAAAACCAGTGAGAAGGAAGGAAAACCAGCGACAACAGAGAATGCGGGCACGTAAGTGACTCAAATAATGTGTGGGTGGAAGGTGATTGACATTTTGTTTTTCTTATTCACTTGGATTTCATGCAAATCACAAAGTACCATATTTATTTTTATATATATGTATTAAAATTGTTGTTTTCAGTGAACCCCTGTTGATTTATGCTTTTCGAGGAAAAGTGATTGACCCCCTTCAGGATAAGAACGACCCCAACAAAAACGAAACGAGCGGGTTCGTCACGGTGAGGCATACGTTCACGCACGGATTTAGGCGGCACTCCTTGAGTTTGGCTGAATACGCGGCGTGGATCTATTTCCCCAGCAGCGAAAAAGCCCGGTTTCCGACACAATAATTTTGTTTGCAAGTGTCGTCTGCTTTTCAAGTTAGGCAAAGCGTTAAGCTGTACTGTGCAACTTCTCTTGTGTTGCGTTCCGTTTGTAGCATAGAAATATCTCACCATTATGCATAATCCGTATTGATTTACATTTTTCTTTACAAGAATGCACCAAAATCACAAGGCATTTAGTGGATAATCGCGGATAACGGGGCAATTATCTCTTTAACATATTTTTATACACCGATTTGTCCTCAGAAATTTAAGAACTTTCAAAGTGAACATCAGAGTTGAGTATTTCCAGGTATAAGACTAACACCAAACATACAATACCTATTATTGGTCTAAAGTTATGGTTGAGTACCCAGTATCTTTATTCAAGGCCGTGGTGAGGATGATCGATTGTGACCGGTAAGGGGGTGGGGGGAATGGGGAGGGGGTAAACCTGATTTGATTTATACAAAATTTTATTTCCGAATTAGCAAATACAAAAAAACAAAACAAAACAAAAGTGCATATAAAGTATAATATAACAAAGCAAACATTGGAAAGTGGTTCCGACAACAAGCTATAGCTTTGTCTTTTGCGTGAATTGTGGCAATAAAAGGAATTGGGAATGAATAGTTTGTTCCAGTTTGAATACGCAGTAAACTGTGCCAATTGGCCATTATATCTAGGCTGAATGGGTATTCCACAGTCTCATGGTGGACAGTATGAATGCCTTCAGATGAGATTCTGTACGACAATATGGAACGAGTAAATCGGAGTTATTTCGGAGTGTTTAATCATGGAGTAAAGATTATGGGTGGAATTAAAGCTGGTAAATATGGAGGGATTGAATGATGATACATTTTATAAAGTAAATAGTTATTTTAGGATTTTCCGGTCGTTTTTTCGGGGTATCCCACCCTGTCTCCGCATTCAGAAAGGCTCGACTGGCACTCCTGGGACCAATACTATACACGCTAAAAACTAAAGTGTTAAAAACTACAGTTGAAGTGCTGTATTTAACACTTACTAAGTGCTGAACTAGCACTTTGTTCAAGTGTAGATATCCCAGAACTTTCAAATAATAATACCACTTGACAAGTGTAATGTCGCGACACTTAAAAGGAAACAACGCAGATGACGCGGATCAGGCTCGAGAATTCGAGCCTGATCCGCGTCATCTGCGTTGTGTCCTTTTAATTATGTACCCGCCAAGCGCAAATCAAATTATGGACGATTCTGGAAGAACCACCAATGCTAGACACATGGGAAGTGCCATCCATTCAAGTTTCAGATGTCTGACGATTGTAATGTCTAAGTGCTTAAAGCATTGCACTTTGAGTGTTAAAATCAAACCCTAAGAGTTAGAGTGGGTTTAACACCTTGATAGTGTCAGTTTTAACACTTTAGTTTTTAGTGTGTAAAACGTTTACAATTGTATTCTTCTTAATTGTATACTTCTATCCATCAGTATAAATCCATGAAATAAATCATTAGAGTTCCAAAATACGTGGCAATTTACCTTTCGGTAAATTGCCACGTAGTTTGAAACGCTAATTAATACATTTCAGTCAGTTATTTCCATAAACAGAAAATACAATTCACGAAAATACATTTGTAAAAGTTTATAGTATTAGCCCCTGGTCGCTCCGATACTAATCCTAGCAGCTTCGATTTGAACTGATTTTTTCTATGCTTCTCCGATAAGTGAAAACTTATATTTCCTTATTAATGATATTCGCATCCACGCCTTTGAAATAATATCAAGAATGTGGTTTGATCACGTACCTCGATCATTGAAGGCTAGCTCCAAATGTTAGTGATAAGTAACATTATTCATACCTGCAGCTGACATTTGAAGATAAGGATGTGCACGTCTGACAGTTTCCCGGGTGATTATCATGGGCTCTTTTTGATGGATTTAAATTGCCACTTCATTGCTCAGCCCATTCTTCAATTGTTTTTCTATCATTTTATATCATTTCGCTCCTTCTAACTGGATTTTCGATTGAGAGATAAAATAAAGTATCATCCGGGGGAGGGGGTGGGGGTGGGGGTGGGGGATGGGGGGCACTAAAAATCTGCAATACATGACGTCCTGTTTTTCATTCGGTTTCTTTTTACAACCACCCACCCACCCGCTACGTGCAAATTTTCTGCTACCGTTCTCAGACACCCACCCCCCCACTCTCCCATTAAAATCCAAAATAAACTTACCCCAATTGCCCACGTGGGGGCATGATGACGCTGTGTGCTGAGACGTACTGCACGCCGATGTGCACATGTCTTCAGCCAATCTAACCCTGTCTGTGCTGTGTAGTACGCAGTACCGATGTGCAGTGTGTAGTACAGTCGTGGGTTATGATGTTGAAGAGCTGACAGCTGCTCGTCGTTGCTCGGTGGTTCTCTCCGGGTACTCTGGCTTCCTCCACTCGTAAACCTGTCACCGACACGATATGACCCTGGTTGTTAAAGTGTCGTTAAACACCAATAAATAAATAAATAAATAAATGAATAAATAAATAAATAAATAAATAAATAAATAAATAAATAAATAAATAACTTAGGTTGAATTTAGTGCATCAGAGAGAATTTTCCCAAAATATTGTCTGCACATTTTCTACATTTCGAACAAGACACCCACCCCCTACTAATGTGTGACATTTTCCCAAATTAAGCCCAATATTCTCACATATAAAGCCTCCTGGTGTTGTATTTATGTTAAGAGTGTGATGTACAACATCATCTTTAATGTTTGAAACACAAATGGTGGTATATATTAGCTGATTTTTTGATATATTTTAAAAAAATTCAAAAAATTTCACAAGTTGGAAATGCACATTTCTGGCGCACTCAAGAGACCCACCCACCCCCACGTCACGTCTTGCAAATTTTTGGTGCCCCCCCCCCCCCCCCCCCTGTATCATCGGTAGAAAATCAGCCGACCAGCACTGCAAATTCACAGACGTAACAACCGTTACTTATTCCCAGTTCCCTATTCGACATTCGTTATCAACCGATTTTATCGGTTGCTAACGAATGTCGAACAGGGAACTGAGAATAAGTAATGGTTGTCACGTCCCCTTCAAATTCAACTCTGAACAATCGTCCGAAATAGTATTAATAACTGAGTAATTGAATTCTTGTCAAAATATTCCAACTGATACACGAATTTTAATTAAATTTTCTACTCCAACTAATAATCAGTTAAAACCCGAGTGGAGTCTTTGCTTTAATATAGCCTATCAGGGACCGATCAGGACTATTTAAAATACGCTCTAGCCTCGGAGCCTATTTTTTTCAATTCATGCGCCAGATTTCAATTAACGGAGTCACATTGCTGTTTGTAACACACACTGCAAGTATGTAATAGCTCTCATCATTTTCATTCAGTACACTATAACAAACATTAATCTTCACTGTGGTTTCTGATCAAGTCTTGGCTGCCTATTTAGGCAGCCAAGACTTGATCAGAAACCACAGTGAAGATTAATGCTTGGTAATTAAGACATGAAGTATTAACTTACGCACTCTACAACAATGATAAATGATAATCATATATATAATACATGTAAGAGTGTCTCTCTCGATTATCCATCGAAAGAATATCAAAATATGATCTGAGAAGTTACGCGCCAACTGAGAAGCCTATTTCTGAGATTTAAGAGCCAGGTCCTGATGTTTCAGAACCAAATACGCACTGGCGCATGCCCAGATCGGTCCGTGGCCTATACTAAAACAAAGACTGATCACTCTAATTTTAACTGGTTCTTAGTCGTGATAAGCCGCAAACAAGGGATGTAACCCAATGAACTATTACTAGTCGGAAACAGCTGGGAGATGGATACTACCCTTCCCTAACAGTGTATGAAATGGATGTGTAGAGTTCCAAAATGTGCTGTGAAGTAGAATTCTGTTTCTCAGGCCAATTTTTTGTAAATTTTTATTTTTTTATTTTTGTAATTATTTCTTTTCCACCAAAAGTTCATGTTCTTGGTCTCTCTTGTGTTCTAGGCCTAATAATCTACAGAATAGCATGGGTGGTGGGTGTATTTCGTCCCTTGAGTGCAAGAAGGCTTTGCAGTGCTGAAACACTGCAGAGACTTGTTGCACTCAAGAGACAAATTTATCATTTTTATTAAATTGGGTAAAATATCAGCAATAAACCATTTAATTATTATTTTTTTTAAGTTTACATTGGTTATAAAAGAGAATGTGGCAGCCAAAAGGACCCTGTGGGAGGGCCTGCAACAGATTTTTAACTTTTTAAAGGCTTAATCATGCTCATTTTGTGCAGTTATAGAATTGTTCTTAATTAAAGTTACAACATGTCCCAAAAGTAAAAATTTGTATTTGTTATGTGTGCTAGTCGTTACTGTCGTTTGTAATACACCGTGTAGGTTAGGGGGCGCCTCTGGTAGTTCAGACTCTTGGGACCCAATAACGTTCCTGTTCTTCCTTTATTTCTGACTCACTGCAATTTTCTTCAGAAGATTACGGACATTGAATGAACCAGACTTCTATTGTGGACAATTTGGACCTCTTGCTGAATCAGGTGTACATAAATCAATCCAACGGTGATTCTAAAGTGCACTAAATGTGCTATGTTTATGTCTATTTAAAACAAATCTCCAAGCCTTCGCTGAGGAACACCTTTCAAACCCACGAATTCTCGATGTTCCACATCTCGGCAAGGCGCTACATACGTGAAAGAAAGCCTTATTTATTCCAATTCCGCTGGTCGCCTGGCAGTGTCAGTTTTCTTCTTATTTTATACCACAGGTGGTCTGGCCATACGGACCCCTGGGGAATTTCCCGATGAGCTACAGTCTTTTGGGGACCCTGGCGACCCCAAGGCAACCCCCATTGAAATACTCCTGTTATAACACTCTACACTGCTGGGTGTGTCGACAAATGTCTCCTGTACGAGGATTTTGCTTCTTTTCGGTCCTGAAAATCCAAATTATCCTCCCGGGTTCAATCCATGATAAGAATCGGAAGTCCGACACTATTGAAATTTTATCGGTTGATAACGAATGTCGAATAAGGAACTAGGAATAAGGAAAGGTTGCCACGTGCCTGAAAATTAGAATTTCTTCCCACGACACCGGTACAATTCTTTCATCATCACACACAACCTGGGGCATCGACATATTCTTCAGTTGCGAGTATTTTGAATCGCTTCGTGTCCGGAAAATGAAAAAAAATGTCATTTTTCTTAAATTAAAATATATGGAAAACCCAGGAATACCCACTGTTTTTGAGTAGAAATTATAATTATCTCATAGATGACTGCAAGGGAAAATGCGTTTACGCGGGGTTGTCTCGAAATGCCGGCAGCCAACAGTCAATTAACAGTCAGCAGTGAGTAAACACTGAGTAAAAGTCTTTGTCAATATTGGTCACAGTTTCTCTGAACACTCATCAGCTGCAAGAACAGGATTTGGACATTTTAAGTAACACGTGTTCTGCGAAATCAGAAGCCCTTGGTTTTCTGCTCTTGAGATATGGGATTAAGCTCTTGTGCATAAAGATCGTCCAGAGAATCCACATGCAACCAAATTTACAGTGCGGCCCAGAACAACTAATTACGCTTAAGCAAGAAATCCGAAAGGTTGGATAGGCAAGGAATCAAGCCAAATCGGAAAGGCAACCTTGACAGTGTCAGATTTAGAATGCTCCGATTGGATGCACGTAGTACCAAAGGCACCGTTCAACGAACCAGTGTCTCACTACATGTCCATTCATCGATTTTTTTATATCAACAATTCAAAGTAGTGCGTGTAAAGTTGACACCATGAGGGTCGAACAAGCACTCCTTTGAACTGTAACAGGAGGAGAGATAAGTGCGGGAGTCGGGGTTCGAACCCCGACTCCCGCACTTATCTCTCCTCCTGTTATATTTGGGGGCTCGTCCAATCCTCAGCAGTAGGTGGCACTGCGGGTGTTTCGACCGCTCTGAGGGAGGAACCTGGGTGAGATTCACACGTGGTGAATCTCAAAAGAAGGGGAGAGTAGTGTAGCGGTCGAGGTATAAAGGCCATTTACCAACCAGCCTGGTTGGTCCGGATCTCTTAGTCTCGTGGTAAATCGGGATCGCCTTGTGTGCTAGAGGTCGACGGTTTGAACCCCGGCACCCACACTTATCTCTCCTCCTGTTACAGAACGTTGCAAAAGTAGGAAATTAGGCCTAAAAATTAAAAATATGTTTCTCAGGCCCCCAGAATGATCCCTTTGGCTGTCGCATGCTCTCTTTTTATAACCAATGCAAACGTAAAACAAAAATAATAAGATATTTATTGTCTTAGTATCAACAGAGATAGATAACAAGAACATTGATAACATGTAATGTATTATAGGAACAAATCAAATGGACGCATACGATTACAAACAGGTATTAACGACTTATTAACGGCTTAGATCAAGCAATGTGATACACTCTTGGATATATATGTACATATAGTGCGTGACGCACATACGCACACACGCAAGCCCTCAAACCCATACGCACACGCGAACACACGCACACTCGACCCCCCTCCCCCCACACACACAAACACGCGCGCGCGCCTTAATAAGGATTTATGGCAACTTGCTTTTAATGATTCATGTCTGATCTTTCACCCAAGTTAATAAAATTGATAAATTTGTCCCTTGATTGCAAGAAGGCTTTTCAATGCTTTAGCATTGTAAAGCATCCTTGCATTCAAGGGACGAAGTACACCACCACCCATGCTATTCTATAAATTATGAGGCTTAAAACATAAAACAAACCAAGAACATGAACTTTTGATGGCAACGAAATAATTACAAAAATAAAAAATAAAATAAAAACCCACTCACCTGCAAGCAATTTTACAAAAATGGCCTGAGAAACAGAAGATCTACTTTGTGGGGCCTTAAAAGCGATCTATACTGACTTCTAAATTTTTTTCTGTAAACCTGAATACCTACCTCTGTTGTATCATATTGCATCTCTTGTTACAGCCATTTAAGGAATGATCGTTTCTTTTTGTCTATTTCTTGAGTTATGAACCCCAAAAACAAAGTCCAAACTGTGTAAATGGGCTACGCCCATTTACACAGTTTGGACTTTGTTTTTGGGGTTCATAACTCAAAAAATAATCAAAAAGAAACGATCATTCCTTATAATTAAAAGTTCGCGACCCAAATAAATAAATAGTGTTAGTCTTCCTCTACTTCAGCGAACAAACACTTAAAAACTAAAACTGGTAGACGTATTATTTTTCTGGCATAAAAGAGGGCGCATATTATTGAAATGCAGGTAGCAGTTGACACACTTTCCAAGTCAAATGCACTTATGTCATTAAATTTTTTATTGACCAATGAATTATGTAATGCAAAGAAAACGTCATAAGCCACGCCTCCCTCAAATTTCATTCAACTGTTGTTCACTTCACGTAAAAGTTACGTTCCGTGGTAGGTGGAAGTAGTCCATCAGTATTACATTGTATTTTGGTTTTGACCGTTTCCCGAGAACTGAAAAAACACAGTTTGTAAAAGTGGAGTTAGATATAAGGCCAGATGACATGAAATTAGTTGAATTCAATGTCAAAATTGCCGTATTCGTCGTGACCAGCCATTGTTTACAATCATTGGGTAAAACGATGAACGCAGACGATCACCCAGTGTGCGTAAAAATTGAAATGTCAAATAAATACAGTTGTGAAGAAAAAGAAAAATTGACCCACCACGGTCATTTAAATATTTTATAAATAATTTCATGGTGATAAATTAGTAATATAAATTTATTTTTCTTTTTCACATTTAGAACGTGCCAGTGTTCTAACTTCTACTGATTTGACACCATGTTGCAACTCCGAAGACTGGTATTTTAGGGGCGTGGCTGGGTCGGAACTAATTGTGTTTTTTTCGGTTCATTGAGTTATGAAAAGTAAAAAACAGAATCGTGAGACCAACTCGTTTTATCTGAAAACGCATGAACAGAAAAAAAGTTTAATTATTGTAATTTCACCGGTCGATAACGCATTCAGTCATTTAAATGCCCGTTTCAAGAGGGAAAGTTCGACCTAATGGAGTATTTGAACTCTGTTGTAAAATGTTCTGGTTATTCAGAAAAAAATGGCAAGTAAGCTCGAAGATTGCCTGTAGATCTTCTAAATGATTCGCGAATGACTGATTGTGAAACATATTGTATGCGTATAAAATATTGTTAAAAATAAACTTTTGAAATTAGTGCAAAAGTAAGAAATATGCAACGATACCGTTTTAATTTCCTCCAAGTCCGAAAAATAAGATACGGACAAGCGGCAATCCGTTGATCATACAGATTATTCACACCTACTGACCCCACCATATAAACAATAGCTTCCAGCATATCGAGACTACCCCACCAACAGGGACGCCGAAAGCACGAGGAGAGAGGGGGCAGCTGCCCTCCTGATCACGTGGGCGAGAGGGGGCAGACTATTATAATCCCTGATGGGTGCGGGTGTGGGATGGGAAAATCTCACCCGAGGGCAAGATATTTGGGCCAGACACGAGGCTTGCCGAGTGTCTGGACCAAATATCTTGTCCCGAGGGTGAGATTTTCCCATCTCACACCCGTACCCAACAGGGATTATTTTACTTCCCCCACCATACAGCGGTTACGTTAGCCAGAGGTAATCGGCGGTCACATGCTGATATAATCAACTCATTTGGTATTCGTTGTTTTGAAAAACTAATGACACCATCGGAAAGAGCATGCAACAGTTGTGTATATACCAAAAGTATATACCACGAAGTCAGTTGGAAACGGTGGCATCTTGGGGTTTAAAGAGTTTTAGAGCATCAAACTTTGATCACACGGCATTCTGATGACGTCAATATGAGTAGGTAATAAATGCCGATTCAAACACAGATGACGATGTACATGTACATGTACACGTACATCGATGTACACCTCCATAGGATTTAGTGTTAAAATCGTGTACAGGTACTCGATTTTAACGTTTTTTAGGGTGTTTTAGAATCGGCTTTGCCGATTCAAAATCACTGGATTGTATCCAAGAGTGAAAAAAAACGCATGAAATTTTACGTATGTGTTCATGTAGCGTTTTGTGTTTGAATCGGCAAATGAGTTTCCCCATAGGATTCAGTGTTAAATTGCGAGCAAAAAACGTTTTGTCGTTTCTAAATCATCATCTTGTCGATTCTAAATCATCCGCGTCCGTACACGATTTTAACACTGAAACCCTATGGAGGCGTACACGGAAATCCATTTGCGGATTTTACGTCGGAAATCGAATCGTGTACGGTACACGGAAAAGAGGTGTTTCTGAACCGGCAAACCCACTGTCACGTTTCCTGAAGTAAAACTAACACATGTTATTGTTGTGACTGAATGAGGTTTTCGTTCAAAAGAGGAGACTATAAAATATGAGCGTTAGTTTTAAAAAGGAGTTGCATGAATGAAAGGCATTCGTTCAAAAGAGTCAACTATAAAATATGATCTGTAAAAATAGACATTCGTGTTTTGTTTTGATGTAACGAAAGGAAATTGAGTTTAGGCATTCGTTCAAAAGAGCCAACTATAAAATATGATCTGTAAAATAGACATTCGTGTTTTGTTTCGATGTAATGAAAGGAAATTGAGTTTAGAGACAATCAGAGAAAAGAATCAGTGGTAAAAAATTTGTTTGTTCGCGTTTGTCACTATTAATTCTTGTGAAGTAATCTTAATAAACACTTAATGGAATGTTTGAATGAAAACATGTTGCTTTATGTTTTTGTTGTGGCGTGAATGAAGTTTTTTTTCGTTTTAATGGATCGTTTTAATAATGTTATAATAAAACGCATTTTCCACTCAATTAGGTTTGAGTTGTAAATTTTTAATATATTCATGATAACGATCAGAGAGATTTGAAATGAATGAATGAATGAATGATTTCCTTTAACGTTAAGTTAGAAAAAACAGTTTCTTTTATGTGCTGGAATGTTTTAACTGTCATCAAAAGGTTCTCTCTTAATTCGATACTCAGTGAATGGTTTTTTGATATGTGAATGGAATTCCTTTTAACAAACGTAAATTACTCTCAAATGCGTTAAATCAGAAACCGGTTTGTCATGTACTGCTTAAAAACGTTTTTTTAAACTTTCCCAATTCAATCAATACTGAGTTGAGATGTGAATTTTTAGTTTATTATATTAAAGACAGAAAGATTTTTATTAACTTAAAACATAAAAAATATAATTATACATTTAATTTTGAAAATAATAAAATAACTCGCATTAGCATACTGAAAGGAACATTAACAATTAAAAAAAAACGAAAAATGTTTTTACAGATGGATTCTAGACGCCGAAATCAAATTTTAGACGAGTATGAACGTGCTAAGAAGGGCATTCAGTCGGCTGACAGAAGCAGACGTCTTGGTGAGATTGAACTCAAACGCGAAGCCACAAAAATATTTAAACCCGTGACGGAGGGTCAAGAGCGAAGCAGGAAGGAGATAGTCGAAGAATTGAGACCCATAAAAGAGAGTTCTTTGAGAATGGGTTCATTGCCTGGTAGTTTTGGAAATCGACATTCCGTTCAATCTACACTGGATTACGTTCCCACGGGAATTCAAACAGAGAGCGAGACCGACACCGATACAGCTTCGACTATCACCACTGATAGCGTCGCATCGTCTGATGATGGCGGTAAGAGAGATCTGCAAAGGGGTGAATACACTTTTCTTCCGAGCGATTCTGACACTCTGTCTCAGAGATTGAGTTTGTTGATGGCGAGCCGATGGGCTGGTAACACAGGATTAGATAATGAGATAGTTACTATATGTGACGAATTGTTTAGACAGAAGGTTTTGAATAAAAATCATTATAAAAGGCTGATGAACGAATTGAAGGATTGATGTGTATATAATAAGTAGAGAGAAACAAACAAACAAAAATATATAAAATAAAAAACAGTAAATTTTTACACTAGAATAATAAAAAGTATTTAAACAACAAAACGATTTACCAGTGAAAAAACAAAATATATTATAAAAATAAAATATGTTGGTGATAAAGAACAGGGGATACGTCAGAACTTACGTTCAAGGCGATTCTGGCATCGTCGATTCTATAATGCGAGCGTTCACGAGCAATGCGGGTAGAAAACTCGCATCGACTGCATTTGAGGTCGGTAAGAAGACGGCTTTGGATGCTGGTAAGAAAGCCGCTTCCAAAGCCAGTGGTAGGATAGCTTCTGTGGCTGGCAAGAGGGCAGCCGATGCGTTGATCGACAAGTTGATCAGTCCGCCGCCGAAGCGAGCTGCGTTAGACTGAATGCCGAAAAGTTGGAAAGATTTTAAGGATGCTGTGGTACCCATACAAGATTTAGCCAAAATGACGAGTGGATCAGGATTGAAGAGAACTCGCGATGGTGTGATATAAATAAATAATAATATTAAAACAACTGAGTTTGAAATACATATAAAAATTGTGTTTGAAAAGAATCTAAAATAACAAAAAAAAAAGAAATAAAACAAAGATGAACATTAAAGATATGTCTTGGAACGACGCAGCAACCAAGAGGTCGAATAACGAGTTCTTTCCTAAAAGCATAAGAGGCTTGATAGTAGGAAAATCGAATTGTGGAAAGACCAATCTGTTGATGAATCTGTTGTCCCGACCCGACTGGTTGGATTACAACAGATTGTTCGTGTTTGGCAAGAGCTTGTTTCAACCCAAATACAGATTGCTTCGAGAATGCATGGATCGTAGATTGCCCAAGGATGTCATAGCCAGAATCTTTAACAGTAGGGAGGAATTCAACAAGAGTGAAGCTCCACTTTCGACCATTTTGGACGGTGCGGCGATGGAGCTGATGAAGAGAAATGCAACTTCGAACGTTGAGTGTCGATTTTATGAGAACGCTATCGACGTTCCGGATCCTAGAGAATTGAAATCGGAAGATAAGAATCTCACGATTTTCGATGATCTGCTTTTGGAGAGACAGAACCGATGTGAATCGTATTACGTTAGGGGTCGACACAGCAATGTGGACTGTTTCTACCTGTCGCAGAATTATTTTTGATTGCTCAGACAGACGATAAGGGAGAACGCTAATTTTCTATGTCTCTTTCGCCAAGATCTCAAGAATCTCAATCACATCTACGGCGACCACGTCGCAAACGACATGAGCGTGGCGGAATTCAGGAGATTCTGCAAGAGGGTTTGGGATGGAGGATTTTACAATTTCGTCATGATCGATTTGACAAGCGAATTTAATCGCGGAAAATATCGGTGCGGATTCGACAAGTTTTATGTTTCTGATGATAATAAGATAGAGCGTGAAAATAAAAAAAAAAATTTAGAAAATAATAAATCTTCAAATAATTAGTTTTGAAAAAAATAAAAAAAAAATAAAATTAAAATATAATGTTGGAACAAGGAGAATTGTTAGAACGGATAGCCGAGAATACGTCTGCAAAACAATCCATTCAAATCGTGGTGAGTGGCGATTCGACTCGATTCGGTACGAAATTCGAACCTTCCATCGAATTGAATAGAGAGAAAAGATACGAGATGGCGTTGGTGAATCTGGAGACTTATTATTCCTTTCCCAACGTCACCGAAAAGAATAACTCGTTCAAGTATTCCGACGGAGTGGAATGGTTGGAGATTCGAATTCCCAAAGGGAGTTACGTCATAGACGATTTGAACAATTACATTCAGATGCGAATGAAGACGGATGGAAAGGGAAGCAACAAGATCAGACTCGCTCCCAATCCTAATACCTTACAGACGATGTTGGATTTGGAAGATAATTTCCGAGTGGATTTCAACACGGACGATTCTATAGGCAAGATGTTGGGATTCGATCGAAAGATGTATCGAGACCATGTGGCATCTGAAAATACGGTCGACATTCTTGCAGTCAATAGCATTCTGGTGAACGTGGACGTGATTGCTGGAAGCTACGTGAATGGTAGCGCTCAACTGACAATCTATTCCTTCTTTCCAAACGTGTCGCCGGGTTATAAGATCGTGGAGCGACCTCGAAAGTTAGTTTATCTACCAGTGATTTTAGACACGTTGTATAGTCTCAAAACCACGTTGATGGATAAAAATGGTGAACTGTTAGATCTTTGCAGAGAGAGGGTGACGATATGATTTCACATAAGAGAAATATAAAAGCAAAAAAAAAAAAATATTGTGTATATATATAGATAACAAAAATAAAATAAACGCAATATTAATTTTACAAAATTATTTTAATATAAATAATTATTATTAAACAAGAAAACAATTGAAGTAAATATATTTAAAAAAAAAGAATTATGACAGAATACGTGATTAAAAACATGAACATATCTGCAGGACAGAGGAAGAAACTTAAGAGAGTGTTAACAACTCGAGGCGAGGCGGTGAGATTCAAATTCACTCACGAAGATCTGACGAGAGGTGGTCAGGATTCGATCGCCTGGACCAGAAGTCAAATCAAAAGGATGGAGAAAGCGATTCGCGATGGAAGAGGGTTGACGGTGAGATTGAGTCCCGCTCAACTGAGATACAATTTGAGAATGAAAGGTGGTTTCCTACCGCTATTGGCAGGAATCGTCGCAAAAGCATTACCCTTCGCCGCAAAGGCACTACCCTTTCTCGGAAAGACTCTCTGCGTGGGAGCTCTCACGGGACTCGCGAGTTCGGCAGTTGAGAAATTAATGGGTGGCAGTGGATTGTTTTTGAAGAAGGGAGGAGCCGTGTGTCGCGTCCACATAGACGACTGCGGTAAAGGATTGTATCTAGAACCCGTTAGAGGTGGCAACTCTTTGAGTGGAAATGGTCTCTATCTGAAGAGTGGACAGAACGTTGAGTGACTCAGTAAGGGTTTGTTGCTCGGTGAGAATTCGCTGTTTAAGAATATACCGATTTTGAATATGTTATTATAATATAAAATTATATAATTTATATAAAATATAAATCATAGAAAGTATAAAATAATATATAAAATGGATAAAAAGGTGGAGAAACAATTAGATGATAATGATGAATATCGCGAGACAGAGTGCGAAAAAAAAGATGTGGAAAAATGGTTAGACGCTAATGATGGATATCTAAGGAAAGAACTGATGAAAGAGTTAGATAAACAGTGGGATAGACGGTTGAACATGAAAAGAATGAGATGCTTTCCACCGTCACCACTACCTTCTGAAGAGAATGGTAATGATGCGAGTGTTACCAAGAGATGCACAACATTCGTTCATAATTATGATTCGGATAAACAAATGTGTTGTTATAAAAACGTATCATATTACAAAAAAAAGAAAAAAAGAAAAGAAGAATCGACGCTGAAATTTAAGAAAAAAGGAAACGTTATTATAATATATGGTAATAGTGAAGAAGGAAAACAAAAAAAAAAAAAAATAATGAGATCTAAAGATGATCTCATTACTTTTTTTTTTTCCTTTTTCTTCACTAAAAAAATCAATCTCTCTATTGTTTATATTTCCAAGCCCATTATTAGCATGTTGACACTCGTGTTTTCAAGATGATCTCATTACGTTTCTTTTCCTTCTTCTTCGCTAAAAAAAAAATCAATCTCTCTATTGTTTATATTTCCAAGTCCGTTATTAGCATGTTGACACTCGTGTTTTCTCCTTTTTCGCAAATGTGTTGAATGTTTATCTTTACTCTTTTGAGTTGTGTTACTTCGGTCAACTCGCTCTCACCACCCAATTTCTTCACGAGTTCGAATGAGATGTTTGGAAATATGTAACTTCCATAGGGCAACGACAAATCGTCCTTGTCGAATTCTCTATCTTCAGCGATGACGATGTTCTGCAGATCGCTTTCGTACTCGTAAAACAAATCGAGCGTGGCTTCATCCAATTTCAAAGGCATGCGATATTTGTCATATTTGTTCTCTAAGCCCTTCGTCTCGACCTCGTTCAATTCGATGGGATCGTGTCGAGGTAATCTATAGATTTTAAAACCTAATTTCTTACACGTTTTGACTAATTTCAATTTCAATTCACTTCTTTTAGGTGTTGTTGTCGTCATGATCGATTATTTGGGTTTTTTTTGTTTTATGAATTCTTGCAAATAATGTATATTTTAAATTTTGTATTTAAATAATAATTTGTTAAAAAAGTTTGTTTATTTTTTTTTGCTCTTTATATATATATAAAAAAAGTTGTTTTTTTTTTAATTTTTAATTTTCTTTAATGTAAAATTTTTTAGTAAAAGTTTGTTTTTCTCTTTATATATATATAAATAAAAAGTTAAATTTTAACATTTCAATCTCTCTATTGTTTATATTTCCAAGTCTGTTATTTGCATGTTGACACTCGTGTTTTCTCCTTTTTCGAAAATGTGTTGAATGTTTATCTTTACTCTTTTGAGTTTTTTTACATTGTTGAATGCACTCTCACCACTCGATTTGTCCACGAGTTTGCGTGAGATTTTTGGATATATGTAACTTCCATAGAACAATGTCAAATCGTCCTTGTCAAATTCTTCATCTTTAGCGATGACGATTTTCTGCAGATCGCTTTGGTACTCGTAAAACAAATTGAGCATGGCTTCATCCAATTTCAAAGTCATCTTATATCTGTCGTATTTATGCTCTAAGTCCTTCATCTCGACCTCGTTCAATTCGATGGGATCGTGTTGTTGTAATCTATAGATTTTATGACCGAATTTCTTATACGTTTCGACTCGTTTCAATTCAATTCGCATCTTTTAGGTGTTGCTGTCATGATCGATTATTTAGGGTTTTTTTTTGTTTTATGAATTCTTGCAATAATGTATATTTTAAATTTTGTATTTTAATAATTTGTTTAAAAAGTTTTGTTTTTTTTTTTGCTCTTTATATATATATAAAAAAAGTTTTTTTAATTTTAATTTCTTTAATGTGAAATTTTTTTAGAACAATTGTACAATACATTGAATCACGCAAAACAAGACGTTATCTCAATTTTTGACTTTAGAAGATTTGATTCGATTCATGAAAGAAGCAGACGAGTTTTTAGAACGTGTAAGACTTCGAACATTTAAAAATTGTCCTTTGCATCTTGCAGTTATCATCATCTATTGAGAAGGAATCGGGTGACATGAACATGTGTCTGCTTCACGGAAATTTGTTTTGAACCTCGTGCGAGACTTCGCGTAAAAGTTGTAAGAGTTCTATTTGTCTTGAACCTTCTTCTTCTTTTTTAATAGTTCGAACGACATTGTTGATTAATTTTTGATCGCTAATAGTATTATGATTCGATTTTCTATCGCAAATCGTATCATTTTCTTTCAAAACGCGTAAATATAAATTACGAATTTTTTCTTCTTGGTTTTTTGGAGAATAACGATTTATTAAACAACATCGACGTTTATGTCAAGATTCCACTGTGGATGTTGTCATCATGATCGATTATTTGTTTTTTTTTTTGTTTTACGAATTCTTGCAAATAATGTATATTTTAAATTTTGTATTTAAATAATTTGTTTAAAAAGTTTTGTTTTTTCTCTTTATATATATATATAAATAAAAAGTTAAATTTTTAACATCCTTTTTTTTCTCGTATTAATTCAATTTTTTTCACGTTAAGGAACATAAAAATTGATTAATTCATCAAAAATATTTTTCACATTAAAGAAAAAAAAACAAAACTTTTTTAACAAATTATTTAAATACAAATTCGAAAAAAAAAATATTCTTACAAATGAAGCAAACAGATAAAAAAATTGGAAAATTTAAATGAGAAAACCGTATCTCAGTTAAACGAGATTTGTAAACTATTAAAAATTTCACATTTCAGAAATCATAGAACTAAATCAAAAAAAATTGAAGTCATACAGAAATATTTGCGAAACGATAGAAAGGCAAACAAAATTCCGATAGCAATGACGCCAAAAAATGCATTGGTTGTGAAAAATGAGAAGAAGAAGAAAAAGATAGTAAAAGGAATCGAAATGCGGACGTCGAAAAAACCCAAAAACGTTTCGATTGTAAAAAATAAGAAGATGACTAAACGAAAAGCCATTGAAGAAGAACTTCAAGTTTCCAAAGAAAAGAAAAGAAAAACTAAAATGAAAACGAGTGATGCACTTCAGATTCTAGGCAAACGAGATATATCGAGCGAAATTCGACAAGCAATAAATGAAGGGAAAGGAAAAGAATATCTAGCACGACTTACCATGGAACTATTTCAATCGAAGAAAATCGATTCGAAATTGTTCATGGAATGGGTGAAGAAAAAAGTATTGGATTTGTTTCGCAAATACATGAACATGGGACTAAAAATTAAGGTGATACTCCATTGTGTGATGAATAAAATCGACATGAAGTCCAGTGAGAGCATCGTGAAAAATGCATATTTCAGATCTAATGTCGAACCCGTATTTCGAGGTTCAGATTTATCGGACGTTTTCGAAAAGATGAAATACAAGATGTTGACGTCTTTCGCAAATTATCAACATGAAGGTAGTAATTGGACATTCGATGAGGTGTTGAAACTCAAAATTCACATAACTGAAAACGATTTGTTGAAAGGATCTTCCTACGTGGAATTACCGTATTTCCTAGCTAAAAAACATGCCGTGGTCAATGTGAGAAATAAAGATGATCAGTGTTTTAAATGGGCAGTCACCTCCGCTTTGTACCCTGTCAAAATGAACCCCGATAGAGTTTCTCATTACGAGGAGACTTCTAAAAATCTCGATTGGACCGGAGTGACTTTTCCAACAGAGTTAAAACACATCGACCGTTTCTAAGTTCAAAATCCCACCGTAGCAGTGAATGTCTTGGGATATGACGATGAAAAACGAACAATCTATCCTCTCAGACAGACTTCGTATCTTGAAAGAGAAAAGATGATTATTTTATTATTGATTTCGAATGGTGACAATCGTCATTATTGTTGGGTTAAACATCCGAGCCGATTACTGTCGAGACAAAATAATAAACATGAACATAAGGTATGTTTATGTTGCAACTGCATGAACGCGTTTCACAACGAAAAATCGTTAGCAAAACATCAGGAATATTGCAACGAAAATCAAAGTGTCGCCGTTGACATGCCTAAACCTAACACCATAGTGAAGTTTGAAAATCACAATAGAAGGTTAAAAGTACCATTCATTGTGTACGCCGATTTTGAATTCCTGTCAACCCAACGCTCTTCAAAGTTACGTCGAAAGATATCAAAAACACATACCTTCGGGCTATTGCATTTACGTGAAATGCGCTTTCGACTCGCAACACGACATGGGTCCCTTCACCTACACGAAACAGTATGAAGACGACGACGTGGCTCAAAGGTTTGTGGAAGAGTTAGAATCGAAAATTCAAATGTTATACGACAAATTCAAAACTCTGCCGAAAATGATCGTCACGCGAGAGCAGCAGGACGAAAATAACAGAGCCACTAAATGTCACATATGCAGACAATCGTTCGACAAGAATTCGCAGGAAAATAAGAAGGTTAGAGACCACGATCATTACACGGGTCTGTATCACGGTCCGGCTCACAGCAAGTGTAATTTAAAATATCGAGATGCCGGTTTCTATCCGGTGATGTTTCACAATCTCTTGGGTTACGACAGTCATCTGTTCATGAAAAATCTCGGCACCTCACACGAAGAATTAAATTGCATCACGAACAGCGCAGAAAGATACATTTCCTTCACAAAATGGAAGCTCATGGAGAAGAAAAGAGTAATCGATGGAAATACATTGGAAGAAAAAACGAAATCCATTCATGGAGGCATACGTTTCATCGACAGTTTTAAATTCATGTCAACCGCTCTGGAAAAATTAGTCGATAACATGAGCAAGGATAAATTTAAAATCACGAGCGAACATTTCGGAGAACGAGTAGACGTCATGTTGAGGAAAGGAGTCTATCCTTACGATTACATGAACGATCTAAAGAGATTCGAAGACACTGCACTACCTTCGAAAGAAGATTTTTATTCGAAATTATACGAATCCGACATTTCCGTCAAGAATAACGAACATGCCAAAAACGTGTGGAAATCATTTGATATGAAAACCATGAGAGATTATCATGATCTCTATCTGAAGACCGATGTTCTGCTCTTGGCAGACGTGTTCGAAAATTTTCGAGACGTCTGTTGTCAAAATTACGATCTGGATCCTGCTTGGTATTTCACCACACCCGGTCTGGCGTGGGACTCTCTGTTGAAGACCACCGAAGTCCAATTGGAATTATTATCCGACGTGAACATGTTGCTCATGTTCGAAAGGGCTGCGAGAGGTGGCGTCTTGATGATCTCTCACAGATATTCTGAAGCTAACAATCCCTACATGAAAGAAGGTTTCGATTTGAAACGGTCGATTAAATACATACAGCTAATAATCTGTATGGTTGGGCTATGAGTCATCCTTTACCGATTGGAAATTTCGAATGGGTGACGGAACCGGAAGAGATGCAAAAATGGAGAGACTATCCTTGCATTTTAGAAGTCGATTTGAACTATCCGGAAGAATTATACATTTCACACAACGATTATCCGCTGGCTCCCGAACGAATGGAACTGAACGAAGGAGACGAGGAAAAACTCATTCCCAATTTATTTAACAAATGTAACTACGTCATCTACAGCGAGAATTTGAAACAGTACGTCGATTACGGGATGGAATTAGTCGACATACATCGCATCATTCGATTCGACGAAGAGCCTTGGATGAAAAAATACATCGATCTCAACACGAATCTCAGAATTCGAGCCGAGAACGATTTCGAAAAAGGTTTCTTCAAACTCATGAACAACTGCGTGTATGGTAAATCGATGGAAAACATCAGGAAGAGAACTGACGTTCGACTCATCATGTCTGAGAAAAGAGCTAAAAAATTAGTGGCGAAACCCAATTACAAACACCGAACCATATTCGACAAAAATCTAGTGGCTGTTCACATGCAAAAGATGCACCTGAAGTTCAACAAACCGTATTATTTCAGACCGATCATCTTAGATATCAGCAAGCGATTGATGTACGAGTTTCACTACGTCAAACCAAAATTTAATGATAAAGCCAAACTACTGTTCACCGACACGGACAGTTTAGTTTACGAGATAGAGACGGAAGACGTCTACCGAGATATATCTCCAGACGTGGCCGCGTGGTTCGACACGAGCAATTATCCCATCGATCACCCGTCCAACATTCAATCGAATGACAACAAGAAGGTGTTGGGGAAATTTAAGGACGAGAGGGGTGGTAAACAAATCATCGAATTCGTGGACTTGAGACCCAAACTGTATGCTTATCGTCTAGAAGATGAAGAGATCAAGAAGTGCAAAGGGGTTAAAGCATGCGTGGTGAAGAAAAACATCTCTTTCCAAGAGTATAAAGATTGTCTGTTAGGAAGTGGTCCGGTGTATAAGACTATGAAATTGATTTGAAGCGAAAATCACGACTTGTATACCGAAATAGTCAACAAGATTTTGCTGACGGCTGACAATGATAAGAGATTCATGTTAGACAATAAAATAAGCACTTTGGCACTCGGACATTGGACTTTGGATCTAATTAGAGACGATATGATTGTGGATGATTGGATTCCAGATATGATTGTGAATGATAGGATTCAAGAAAATCAAGAGGAATTAGATGGATTCGAAATTATAGAAATCGATAGAGATGGATTCGAAATTATAGAAATCGATAGAGACATCGAGAGAGTTAGTTTAAAAAGAAAAAGAAAAAAAAACAAAAAAACGTCATTTTAGTGAATTATAATATAATAAATAAATAAAAAAATATATATGCATTTATGAATAAGAAAATAAAGATATCCGTAGAAGGTGTCGTCTTACCTAACGAACCCCTATCCAACATCGATCTGTTGAATGTGGCAAAAGATTTGAAAATCAAAGATTTTCTAGGCATGTTTTCCAGAGATGCCTTGCCGAAGAGAAGACCTCGACAATCGGAATGCGGATTTTTAAATCTAGACGATTCATCAGGTGAAGGCACTCACTGGGTGGCATGGATCAAGAACGAGAAGAAAAAAAATTATTATTTCGACAGCTACAGAATCTCGCTGCCAAAAGAAATAAAGAACTATTTCAACAAATCGATAGTTTGTTACAACACAGAACAAGTGCAATCACCAGATCAAGTGTTTTGTAGTCATCTGTGTCTCTACATTCTCAAGAGATGGTCTGAAGGAGATCGGATTCAAGACATTCTCAATGATTTACATTGGAGAGAGACTTTTTTTATAGTATATATAAAGATAATAAATTATTTTAAAAAATTTTAATCGAATAAAAACGAAAAATAAAAATAAAATAGTTCATTTTTGATAAACTGCATTTTGAATATATTTTTTCTAAAAAACAAAAAATCCCACAACAACATGCCAGTCGATAAATTTGGTAGAAGTGACGACGAAAAAGTCAACCTAAGAAAGAAGAGGAAGATGTTCAAAGTCGACGATGGTTACGACGTTGCCAACTTGGACGAACATTACGTTTGGAGATACGAACCTCGAGAAGAACCTTTGAACATGAACGATAAGAAGCTCTACAATCTTCCCGAGCCGATAGATCTCGCAGATGCTGCGACTAAAAAATACGTCGACAGGGGGAACGCCGATTTTGAACGAATCATGCTAGATAATTACGTGGATAAAACCATGACCGATGATCTCAATCTGAAATCCAAACGTTTGGTGAATGTCGCGAATCCCATAGATCCCACCGATGCCACGACCAAGAAATACGTGGACGACTCTCACGCGAGATTCAGTGAACACCTGAGAAATAGATATGTTCACAAAACAATGCACTCGGAATTGAACGCCAATTCTAACAAGATAACGAACGTGGCCACTCCCACGAATCCCAAGGACGTGGCGACCAAACACTACGTAGATCTGGAACAGAAAAAGTCTGACAGACGAGAAATGAAATCGGATCTGAATGCGGGATTCAACAAGATATTGAATCTGTCGAAGGTCGACGACATGGATGCGGACTCAACCATGGTCAACAAGGGCTACGTGGATTCTGCCATGATACGATCACAAGAATACCTAGAATTGCAAGTGGACGATCTCTACCTGAACAAACAATCTGGCGGAACCATGGAGGGTGGTATCGACATGAACGGTAAGAATTTATTCGGACTCAGTCACGATCCCGAATTCGATTCCAGCGTGGTCAGCAGAAAGTACGTGGACGACAACTCAGTCTGGAGAAAGGGTGACATCATGGAAGGTAAACTAGACATGGGTGGACACGTGCTCACGAATCTACCGGATCCCGTGAACATGATGGATGCCTGCACCCTGATTTCGGTGGTGGAGAAAGTCAAATATGCTAGACAATTGATCACTGTGTGGGCCGAGGAGGCCGGCACCTTAGATGAAGGAAAAGCTGAGTGGTCTTTCGGAAATAGAGGTAGTGGATCAAAACATGGTCAGGTGGGATATCCCATGCCGCTGGAAGGTGAAATCCTTCGAATGAGTCTGGCTTCCTCGGATTTGAATAACAGAGCGGTCGTCAATCTCATGGTGAATGGAGTAGAGAGCGATAAGAGATACAGCATCGAAAAGACTGAGAATCAACATGCGAATGTTAGCACGTTCGGCGCGCCTCTCAAAGTAAACGCCGGAGACAGGATTAATTTCGTTACGAAAACCAATAATCCCGAAGCCGCCACTTCCGTGGTGAGTCTACTGATCGAATTAGTTCCTTTGAACAAACAGTGAACGCGTGGAAAATAAGGAATTAAAAAAAAAAAAAATAATGTGTGATTTATTAAAAACAAAAAAAAAAAGTAATGATATTTAGAAAGATGTTCAATCTCTCTAGATCACATTACTTTATTTATTTATTTTTTTTTTTTTTTGAGGTTTTGTTTTAATACGTTATTTCTCATAATGTTTCATCTCGTGAAATTGGATCACCTATCTCGAAACACGCATCGACATCTATTTTAGCATTTCGAAGAGCTTTTATAAATTCTCGAAAAGCAGTCGGTCCTCTATACATCAACGTGTCTAAAAGTTTTCTGGTCTTATCTTCTATCAAGATTTTACTTTCGATTTCACGTCTCATATAATCAGTCAATATCAAAGGTTCTGTTTCGACTAAAGTGTCTAGAATTATTGCTAACGAATCTTGCGAAATATTTTTAATCAAAACATGTCTGTTTCTTCTTAAGTATTCTCTTTCTTTATCATTCATTTTTATAATAATTTTTTAATTTTATTTATATATATATTTTTTTTTTTCACACCCGTCTCTCATCGAATGATCGACATCTTATTTCCATCCGATTCGAATTGTAATTCTCTATCCAACAGGACCAGGGCAAAGGCTTCGTTTTTTCTCGGCACGTTCCTATCGAATTGCATCTTGATCTGAATGTCTAAGACGCTACTCTTGAGTCATTCACTCTGTTTACTGACGTCAAATACGAACATGGGATACATCGACTTGTATTCGCCGGGATATATGTTAGGGTTGCTCATCAATTCGTCTAGACCATGATACTTCTTTCTAAAATCAGCGGCGTCACCGTACAGTCTGCAGAAATCGTTCTTGTCGAATGACGCATTGTAATCGATTGCTGGATATCTCGTGGCATTCAGAAACACTTGCATGTTTCTCAAATGGCAGTGATCAAACAGCGACGCATTCTTTTCCTGAGACCCGTCCCTATCGCTCTGAAACGCAACCACGATGAAACGTGGTCTCTGGGAAGTGGATTTCACCGTCAATCTCCAATCGGAGTGATTCTTGGAGGGTGGAATGCGAGCCGTGTCGCACTGTCTCATTCTAAATCCCACGGGTAATTTACTCTTGGATTCTATGATCTTGTAGAGACGCACTTTTTCCACAATCGAAGGCTCCACGTGCGGAACGAACCATGATATCTTGTGTAGAGTTACCTTACCCACATTGGTCGCAGTGAGTCTCACTATTGCATCGTCGTCTCCTTTTTGAATCAACGTCAGATTGTGTTTGAATCCGTACATGATCTTGTTGTAATCGTCCGCAAATCCGAAGATGTGTTTCAAAGGTATCCTGAATGAAAACGTTCCTTTAGGTCTGGACGTCTTGATGACGTAGTCGAATATCAAGGCGGCGCCGGCGCTAGCAGGGCCGACGGTGTCTTTCACCCACAACTGATTAAGTCCTCTGGATTTCGAAAAATCATCAGGATATGTCAAGAGTCCGAACATCGTGGTGGCCTGACCGGGATGAAACACAGATTCTACCTCTTGTCCGGATAGCATGTATTTTATATTACTGAATAGATGCATGATGCCATTATTGGCTAGAGTAACTGTGTCGTCGTCGGCGTAGTCGCTCCCATCTTCCTTGGTGAGACGTCCCTGCACCACTATGTAACTCTCGCTAGGATGTATGAATAGATCTTGAGTTTCAACGTTAATTCTTATCTCTCCCGCATTGTTCAAACTCGTTCCGGTTACCGGTTCGTATTCGTGAACCTCATATTCTTGAATACTTTCATCTTTCACTATGCTTTGTGCTATATCTAGTATATTTGTCATTTTAAAGGATTTTTAGTTTTTTTTTGTTTATTAATTAACTTGCTTTCTTTATCTAAAAATAGTTTTTAATTATTTTTTATTATTATTTTTCTCTCTTATATATATATGTGTAAACAAGAAAATATTAAAGAAAGTAAATAAAAGAAATTTGTTTTCTTTATCAAAACTTTGTCTTCTGTAATTGTTGTTCGTAAAACTTTCTGATGATCTCTTCTCCATCCAAAGCTTCGATTTCGTAAGTCACCGGATCGGTGTGAAATATTTTGATTATCACGAAGATTTCCGAGGTCCATCGAGGAGTATAACCCTTTTCGAAGTGCTTCTTATAAGCGTAGATTCTCACTCAATCACCGACCGCAAATTTCGGCGTTCTAGACTTCTTCCTGATCTTAGATCTTTCAGGATATAGATTCACGTAGACCCGTTTTTCATTTCGAGGATCGCTAGCTTCCACGGGAGTCATCTTGATCGATCTGTGTCGCGTGTTGTTGTAATCTTTGACCAGACCATTCAGAGCGTATATGTATTTCTTGGTCGAATTCGCCATGAAGTATCTGTGCATCTTTTCCTTCATCGTTCGATTCCAACGTTCCACCACGCTGGCTTTCTCTTCGCTTTCGATCGAGTAGAGGTCTACCAACTGATAAACGTGCTTGTTGTAGAATTCCTTTCCCTTATCCACCCACAATTTACTCGGTTTTCGAGAAGACGAGTCGAACACGCTCTTCAGAGCCTCAGAATCGCAAGGTCCTGATTTATTCTTCAAAGCTATGATCCAACCGTATTTGGAAAACACGTCGATGACTGTCAATAGATATTTGACGCCCTCGTTCCACCTCGTAAACGATCTCATGTTGACCAAGTCGGCAGACCAAATATCATCCAAACCCTTCACGAACACCCTTCTCTTTCGAAATTTACGCACTATGGGTTTGTGTAACTCCTCGGCCAATTCGCTCGTCAATAATTGTTTCTTCTTCTTTTCAGATGCGCTTTTTTTTTGAATGCCCTATCCGAATCGACGTTTTGCAATGATCAACTTGCCGACCAGCGAACGTTCTATCTTCTCTCCCCTGGTCGGATTCGATATGCCTCTCAATTTCCCCAACATGTTTTTATCGCAGACGTAGTTGCGAGTCTTGGTGTTGGGATGTCCAGCGTAGCACAGATCGTGATCATACGCGGTCGCGTCCACCCTATTCACAGGTTTGCTCCAAGATTTGGGTGTCAGATCGGCGTTGAGTCTCTTGTTCAATTTCGTTCCGGGTCCCGTGAAACTGTGACTGGGCAGATGCATTTCGAAAGGTAGATTATTGATCATTTTATTCACGATGCCTTTACCTTTGCTCGCGTTCTTTTTTTTGACGAATCGAGTCTTGACAGAACCACACACGTCGCAAATTCCGCGAAGCATCTGTCTGTCGTTTTTAGTTCGTACTTCTCGAGAATTACTCGTCTCGGTAACTCTCTTACACTTTACGCAATACACTTTTTTGTAAGAGTTATTTAAATTAATTTCGTTTTTATTTTATATGTAAATTTAATAATTAATTAATTCTGTTCTTATTATATATATATATTTTTTTTTTTCAATCACTGCTCTTGAGTACTATCATCTTACTGAATTCCTCCCTGGCCTCTTTCCTCCCCTTTTCCACGAGAGAATCCTTCATCTCTTCCTTGATGATCTGATGAGTCTTGATTCTCACGGCTTCTTTCATGGCATCGTATTTCGTTTTCTCGCTCAATATCACGAAGTATTCTCCGTCCGATATCCTACCGTCTTTCAACGCCATAGAGATCATTTCGGATATCGTGTCGATCTTGGAGTCGGCCAAGACGCGAATCTTGTCGTGTTTCCTCGCCTTCAGATATAATTTCCTATTCAAAAAGTTTCCGAGCGTGCTAAACAATCCGGCGGCGAGAGCCACTCCTTCTACGGTCAACACGATCGGAATGCCAACCGCGGTCGACAACAATCCGATGCTGGCCGCGTGTAAACCCATGGAAATCGTGATGAGTGTCGTGTCGATCGCGTTGACGAATTTCACGAAACGCGAATACTTCTTCTTGAGAGAATGACGAGAATCTCTCTCTCGAGTTAGATACTCTTGGATTCTACTGATTTGATCGATGTGTTACCTCTCTCCTCTTTCTTTTTCTTCTAGCGACGGTGCCATTGGCAAAACGCTGATCGGCTTCTCATCCTCGTCGTCCACTAACGTCGGATACAATTTATTTCTGGTTCTCATTTTTGTGGGTTTTTTTCCTTTCTAATATTAAAAATTTATGTGTGTATTTATTTTTATTTTCTATTCTCCCTTATTTTATATCAACGAGAAACTTAGACTTCTGCTTCATTGAACAATAATTCCATGATGCATCCCTTATCTTGTAAAGTCAGACTTTTACGCGCCAATTTCTGTTCTTCCGAAACTGTGGGCTTGCTTTGATCCTTACAGAAGAGTAATCTCTTCCAAAACGCGATCACTTCATCGATTTGAACGCGTTCGAACGCCGGTTCGAAATACTTGACGACTATATCTTCCCTTTCCATCCACAGACACGAATTATTCTCGTGAAAGAAGTCTAGATGATCCCGACATCCGACGTATCGTTCTAACAAGAGACGACCTAGTTGTTCGTTCACGCAGAATGCGTAGGCTCTCATCAGCATTTTTAAAAGAAACCTTACTCTAATAGTCTGAGAATCGCTCATGATTTACGTATTTATTTTTTTATTATCTATTCGATTTGATATATTATTTTTTTTAAATAACTATTTATTTATATATATTTTTTTCTCTCCTATATATATCAATCACTTTTTTTTATTTCTTCAGGAAACGTGACAGTGGGTTTACCGGTTCAGAAACACCTCTTTTCCGTGTACCGTACACGATTCGATTTCCGACGTAAAATCCGCAAATGGATTTCCGTGTACGCCTCCATAGGTTTTCAGTGTTAAAATCGTGTAGGGACGCGGATGATTTAGAATCGACAAGATGATGATTTAGAAACGACAAAACGTTTTTTGCTCGCAATTTAACACTGAATCCTATGGGGAAACTCATTTGCCGATTCAAACACAAAACGCTACATGAACACATACGTAAAATTTCATGCGTTTTTTTTCACTCTTGGATACAATCCAGTGATTTTGAATCGGCATAGCCGATTCTAAAACACCCTAAAAAACGTTAAAATCGTGTACCTGTACACGATTTTAACACTAAATCCTATGGAGGTGTACATCGATGTACGTGTACACGTACATCGTCATCTGTGTTTGAATCGGCATTTATCACCTACTAATATGAATTGGTTGGTAGCAAGAAACTGATACGATATGCATAACATCATAATAACGTTGTAAATGTATAACGTGGCGTGTGTGGGGTGGGATTATTATAATCCCTGATGGGTACGGGTGTGGGATGGGAAAATCTCACTCGAGGGCAAGATATTTGGGCCAGACACGAGGCTTGCCGAGTGTCTGGACCCAATATCTTGTCCCGAGGGTGAGATTTTCCCATCCCACACCCGTACCCATCAGGGATTATTTTTCTCCCCCACCATACAGCAGTTACGTTAGCCAGAGGTAATCGGCGGTCACGTGCTGAAGACGTCTGATGACGTCAATATGAATTAGTTGGTAGCAATAAACTGATACGATACGCATAACGTCATAATAACGTTATAAATGTATAACGTCACGTGGGTGGGGTGGGATAAATCTGTCTCTCTCTGCTATCTCACCCTGGACAGACGTATGTTACACGTGCAGTGGGGGGGGGGGGGGAGAAACATCTGTCTCTCCCTGCTATCTCACCCTAGACAGACGTATGTTACACATGCAGTGGGGGGAGAAAATGCTCTTCCCAGGTTCGTAATGATTTATTCTCGAAGTAAAGCTAAAATACCCCCCAAATCCTTTCTGGGAGCTTTCAAAATTCAATGGGGGAAATTGGGGGAGTTTGGGAGGAGATGCCCCTTCCGATGGGAGGAGGGCCCCTCCTCTCAAACTCCCCCTCTCGGACATTCGGCCTTCGAGACATGCATGCTTCGGCATGTCATGGCGGTGCTGCTCGTGCAACTAAATACCCATTTCCCGGGGTCTGACACCCCCTGCCCTGGAGTGCTCCTGGCGTCCCTGCCCACCATCCTGTTTATACGAACGACTGAACTACAAAACGACTGGGTATTCGCTGCGATGTATTAATTGAAAATAAAACACCCAAACGAAGACACACAGTAATATTAATTTAAACTTATTGTGTAGTGTGCGTAACTGTCGGGGAGATATTCTCTTTTCTTTCTGTCGTGACGTTAGATACCGAAAAATATTTATTGGGTATTTTCTTATACAGTATCACGAAAACCCTTTTTTGTTGTCAGTTGAATTGCTGAGTGTCCTTCTAATAATTGCTTTTATAGATGTGAAGACGTGTAATAAACATAGAACGACACACGCATGTGAATGGGTTAATCGATATGGCCTGCGGCCTCTCTTTTCATCCTTCCGCGCTGGTACTTGTGCCATATCGACTAACCCATTCACATGCGTGTGTCGTTTTGTGTATTGGGTGTTTTATTCTGATACTGAAATGCATTTTCGATTCAACAATTGTTTCCCAGTTACATCAAAGTTAACGGTTACCAGCACAAAAGTGTTTTTTTTTTCGCCCGTTTCCCGTTTTGAATCAGTGTTTCTTTTCGCAGTTACAATGCTTGCTTGCTGTTATTAACTAAATGTGCATGTAATTGCTCCAAGTTGGTAGTCAACCAGAAGTGGATTTCTCGACAGAACCAAGAGGTGGGATGCATCGACGCGTGCCACTTGTGACACACGTCGATGCTGTTCATAGCTTATTTCCGTGGGAGAACTTATGGTCTAATCCATCACCAGAAGAAAACTACCAAGTCCATTGGCAGTAGTAACAATATTTGTGTGTGTTGGAATTTCATGGGATTATGCTGCGAAATAACTTAAATCAGAACTTACATCATCATACAGATAATTTATATCAAATGACAACAACATTTATTCAGCGCCTTGTGAAATAAGATCTATGCCAGCTTTCGTACAAACCCATACATCAAACTGTCCGATGCTAAAGTTGCGTTCTGAACTCTAAATTGCTAAAGTTGCGTTCTGAACTCTAAATTGAGAAAAAATGTGCACAGAGAAAGATTCAGTCGTGACCGAATTCTTTCTATCCTAATCACTTGGAGAGTGGAAGATGGTGTAAACGGGCAGTTCTCTGTGCCGAAAGAGGCAAGACGATTGCTGATCAAAGATCCATACGTAGAGTTAGAATTCGGAGGCTGTGAGCACAGTGTTACTAGTAGAAAGTCATTCCAGATTTCAGACAACAACGATGTGCCATATGTTTGTCTTGGAGACACCTGTTTTGAGTTCTTTCACTTATGGATCGCAAGTTGCTTTTCACATATACTATATGGGTGATCTATGGTATTTATTTATTGTGGTTTAACCCTTTACCCAACGTAACGGCCAAAACCGGCCAGCGCTATTCTCAAAAATCGCCAGTTAATTTTCATTACTTTTTCATTTTTTTTGTCTCAAAAACATAGGTTATGACCCCTCGTTGGAACGAGCTCGTCGAGCTCGTTCCAATGAGGGGTCATAACCTATGTTTTTGAGACATATAATGAAAAAAGTTAGTTATTCAAGAATTTTTTTTGCAAGTGTCGTCTGCTTTTTATGTTAGGTAAAGGGTTAACAACAATTTCAACAACCAATGCTATATCATGTCGGACAGTTTTACGCATCTAGGAAGCCAGAGTACATGGAGAGACCACCGAGCAGAGGCGAGTAACTGGCGGACTTTCCAGCTAACTATTGCTTGGAGAAATGCTTAACACACTGCACCACTGTGCCCCAACATGGACAGCTGGAATTAAGTTTCTTGCCCAAGCATAACGCAAGACGACGCGGGTGGGGATTGAACCTTCGACCTTTCAGCCTGAAGTTTAGTGCTATAGCCAATAAGCCAACGTGCTCCTGGTGCAGTGATATGTGACTGACTGATTTTTGGATGCATCAATGCGGGTACATCTTATTCCTTCTGTGAACACTGCCATTGTTATCTATTATAGACAGGGTTTAACCCTTTACCTAACATGAAAAGCAGACGACACTTGCAAAAAAAATTCTTGAATAACTAATTTTTTTCATTTTTTGTCTCAAAACCATAGGTTATGACCCCTCGTTGGAACGAGCTCGACGAGCTCGTTCCAACGAGGGGTCATAACCTATGTTTTTGAGACAAAAAATGAAAAAAATAATGAAAATTAATTGGGGATTTTTGAGAATAGCGCTGGCCGGTTTTGGCCGTTACGTTAGGTGAAGGGTTTAATCAAGGAAACTGGAATTCCCGGGTTTCCTGTTCTGAAAACCGGTCACGATACCCGGAAAATCTACAGCACGGAACCAGGAATCACGCATGGCACTGCTTGTGTTGAATTGAGGTTTTCTAAGTTGAAAAACTGCATCAACGTACCTTTGTAAGATTTCATCAGCCCTTCCACGCTTGCACTTTTTTACAATTCTGCTTCCTGAAGAACCATTTTCTCAAATCACTGTAGCTCTCATTCAGTTGCGGAGGACTGCTGTCTTTTAACAGCAAGATGTTTACTCGTTTCAAAGTTCAAACTCGTCTTATTTTCAGAATCACTAGTATCACTAACTATTCGCTACATCCTTCAGCATCAACTCATTTTTCACTGCCGTCACAAGTCTTCTCTGCTTCGAGCAGAGGAGAGTGGTGACGGCAGTGAAGAGAAAGTTGAATCCAGGAGGGTGTGGTGATAAAACTAGCGATTCTGAAAATGAAGACGAGTTGGAGGCGGGTTGGGGTTTTCACACTTCTCTTTGGAAAATAACTTTTCGCGTGGAGATGGGGGCGCGGTGGCTCAGTTGGTAGAGGTGCAGGCTGCAAGCCGCGAGATCCTCGGTTCGAATCCCACCTGCGGCAACCGCGTTGTGTCCTTGGGCAAGACACTTCACACCCATTGCCAACGTGGGGGCACGGTGACGTTGTGTACTAAGGCGTACTGCACGTCGATGGTGCACCTGTCTTCAACCAATGCTAACCCTGCTTGTGGGGAGTTAGTATGTTGGGGAGCTGACAGTTGCTCGCCGTTCCGCGGTGGTTCTCTCCGAGTACTCCAGCTTCCTCCACCCGTAAAACTGTCGTGGTCAAGATTAGCCATTGTGCAAAAATATGTGACCTTAAACACCAATAAATAAATAAATAATTCCGCATGGAGATGGCAGATTGCCAATAAAATATGCTCACGAAAATACATGCGTCTTGTTACTCTCGTAAATTTACTTGATATTATCCGGGACATTTCCCGGTTACCGGTTAGGAGTGTAATGTCATTCCCGTTCCCGTTACTAGAGAAAACCGGGAATATATTCTAGTTATAGGAGAAGCTTCACAAATTCCTAATCACATTGAAAAAAGAAAAGATTTCTCAACTCCAGTAACCCTTTGTGTACCCAGCATGCCGACAATAACCGGACAATGCTTTTAACAAAGATATCGCCATTCAGATTAACTAATTTTTCAATGATTGCCTCCAAAACATTGCTTTTTACCTTTCATTGGAATGAGCTGGTCTAACTCGTCCCAATAGGGTGACATAAACTATGAATTAAATTTGTTTTGGTTATTCAAAATGTTTGAAAGTGCCCCCCCCCCCCCCCAATCGTGTTATGTAAAGGATTAATTTTACAGTATATAACACAACGTTTTCCTTTATGTGGGAATTTCGTTTCCACACGCTCCCGGCCAAAGGCGCTGAAAGCAGGGAGGAAGCAGAAGCTGCCCCCTTTCCGTGACATTAGGAGGCATGGGGGCAGCGCGTGCCCTTTTCTCCACAAGTGCACTAGTATTTATTTATTGTTGGGGTTTAACGACACTTTCGATAGGCAGGGTCGCCTCGTGCCGGACAGTTTTACGGATGCTGGCAGCCGGAGCACGCGGAGAGAACCACCGAGCAACGGCGAGCAGCTGTCAGACTCCCGAACGTACTAACTTCACACAAGCAGGGTTACCATTGGTTAAGGACAAGTGCACCCATCGACGTGCAGTACGCCTTAGCATACAACTGCACCGTGACCCCTCGTGGGCAATTGGGATTACGTGTCTTGCCCAAGCACACAATGCGGTTGCCGCAGATGGGATTCGAAACGAGACCTCTCGGTTTGTAGCCTGCATCACTACCCTTTGAGCCACCACTCTCCAAAAAAGGTGCACTAGTGGAAAAGACTTCCGAGAACTGTAATGCGAATCCCTCGAGTATTTTGAGCTTTCAAGCGTGTGTAGAGCGTAATGGGAGAGGGGGATGTAAGGTATGTTCAGGGAGACTGGTCTATAATCAAGAGACAAAGAAACCAAACACTGCGTGAGTGACTGGTAAAGCTTTATATCGTCTCATGAGTGCAACAAGGCACCTCTGCAATGCAAAAGCATTGCAGACACCGCCTTGTTGCGCCCGTGGGGCGCTATCGAGTGTCACGTTACAATTTATGATACGCTGTAAACTCCCAGTCAATTCATCTCTCAGTCGAGTGTCCCTTTTTGATACTCCTGCCACCACCCTCCCCCTCCCACTACTTTTGAAGAGTCTTGGATACGAATTTTTAAAATGTTCACGAAGGTGGACCCCTTATTACGAGAGGGGAACACCCACTCCCGTTCTCCCTCAACAATGTGTCCCGCACCGACCATCGCTGCGCGTTGAACGTCCACCCGGTGCGGGCGCTCAACGCGTAACTGTGGCCAATGTGCGACGCGGGCTGTTAATTCTTAATTCCTTACTGGGAAATATAGTTTTTCTTGACTGCACCAAAACGGTTCGGTAGGAATGGAGAGGATGCGCACACTCACCATTTTTTTCCAAACCCAACCCACATTGAGCGTTCTACGCTTAAAAATTGTCAGTATTATGATATCGTATAACCCTTTACCCAACGTAACGGCCAAAACCGGCCAGCGCTATTCTCAAAAATCGCCCATTAATTTTCATTATTTTTCATTTTTTTTGTCTCAAAAACATAGGTTATAACCACTCGTTGGAACGAGCTCGTTCCAACGAGGGGTCATAACCTATGTTTTTGAGACAAAAAAATGAAACAAATTAGTTATTCAAGAATTTTTTTGGAAGTGTCGTCTGCTTTTCATGTTAGGTAATGGGTTAATGGTGTCTATCCATTCATAACCATGTCTCGACGTAATGAGTCGGTAGTTGGTAGTATAAAGGTTTAAATTCATCCGGTCTGAGGTCACTTCTAAGAACAATATCCCAAGGTCGTGCAATGTTTCGAAATGTCTAGCTTCAAGATTTGGGTCACTCAAATGGGTCCATTTCGTTTTATATTTATTGGGTGACAATGTTTCAAGGGTTAAGTTTTATGTCTGACTGTACTATTTTCTGTGTTGTGTAGATTAATATTTTCCTCTCAGCGGGCAAAAACTGCGTACGACACGTGTTTCTTTAAAAATAGGAAAATTAACACAAGATGGAATGTTTTCGTAACGGTTTATCTGAGATTAAAGTTTTAGAAGAGATGCCAAAATACACTAATTTGTATAGCATTTGTGTATTCATTTAATTTTACTTTCCTTCTCGATCTTTTTTAATTTTTGTTCTTTTAAACTAAAGTTTTACCTGCTGTGTTCGTTTTCCTTTGATGTATCTCTTTCTGTGATGTTTGACAAACTCACCCGAGATCGGAGGTGCGGCAACGACGATAGATTGAGGGAGGGGGGTGTAAATCGGATTTGTCCCGACTCTGATGGCTTAAGTATGCTGGCTGATAAAATATTCCAACTATATCAATGAGGCATGCCTTCATCGAAGGCATGCATTGATAATGTAGTCAGAATATTAATTAATTGGGGATGATAGTTCAAATCTCAATATTTCTTAGACGTTTATTTGCGGATAAATGAAATGCACACGCAGTAGCGGTAACTCTTTTTACCTGCGTCGCCAGCGGCAGAGCAGGTCTAGTAACCGCTCGACTCCGTCCGTCCGTCCGTCAGTCCGTCCGTCCGTCCGTCTGTCCGTCAGTCCGTCAGTCCGTCCGAAACACTTCTTCCGTCAAAGTTTTCTTGGCTTCGATGAAAGGGAATGATTTTATATTTGGTCTGCTGCTTCATTATGATGAGTTGTATCGTGTAAGCAATTTTCAGATCTGCTGTGCAGCCACTTCCTGTTTGCCGATACTTTGAAATTTTACTGTACCCACTGAACATTGAAATTTTCCGTCAAGGTTTTCTCGGCTTCTATGCAAGGGATTGATTTTATATTTGGTCTGCTGCTTCATAATGATGAGTTGTATCGTGTAAGCAATTTTCAGATCTGCCGTGCAGCCACTTCCTGTTTGCCGATACTTTGAAATTTTACTGTACCCACTGAAAATTGAAATGTTTCATCTGGAGCCTGATAATGATCAGTTGTATCGTGTATGCAATTTTCAGATCTGCTCTGCAGCCACTTCCTGTTTGCCGATTCAATTGCATGCAGCGACGCAGGTCCAGACCCGTTATTGGTCTTGGTTTGTTCAAGTTGAGTTTCACCTTACTGACATATTGCCATTGTGGTTACTGTGACATTTGCAGGGTATTTTTCTCAATTTTAACCCTTTGAAACAAATGTGATACTTTTTTTTTACTTTTATGTGCAGGTTTTGAGGTTTGTCTTTCTTTTCTTCCATGTGGCGACTTACCTTGTAGCATATTGCCATGATTCCTATCTTATGTTAGGATGCTTCTTCGAGCTAGTATTATATTATTTAACCCTTTAGCTGCTTATTTACCTAAATTTTGGACTTTTGTGTGCAGGTTTTTGACTTTTGTGTACAGGTTTTGATATTTTTTTTAAGTGGACTTTTACCTCACTGGCATATTGCCATGGTGGTTACTGTAACATTTTCAGGGTATTGGTCTTGGCTTCTTTAATTAACTCTTTACCTAACATGAAAATCAGACGACACTTGCAAACAAAATTCCTGAATAACTAATTTTTTTCATTTTTTGTCTCAAAAACACAGGTTATAACCCCTCTTTGGAACGAGCTCGTAGAGCTCGTTCCAAAGAGGGGTCATAACCTATGTTTTTGAGACAAAAAATGAAAAAAATAATGAAAATTAATTGGCAATTTTTTTGAGTAGCACTGGCCGGTTTTGACCGTTACGTTGGGTAACGTAACATACTCCGAAGCGGACATCGAGCGGGTCATCGAGTGTGCGGATTTGGTACCACAGCCACCCACCCAGTTGTATGATCGACTGTGTGTGATACACGTCCAAGTATAAACTCTAGTCTCGGCAGAATGTTCCGACTATTGCGATTATTTTGGTGAGGAGGGGGTGTCACACCTCCTCTGAACCCTCTTCGCTTAGCCTCTGCTCAAAATATTACTGAAACTCATGGAAGCTGGAAAGAGTTAATATCCCCACTCACTCCCATGATATTTCTAAAAGACTGATTCAAAGTTGGCCAAGTGTGTCAAATTTGCGCTGCAAAACCGAAACTGAGAACATCTCGAGCTGGGCTCTCTCACTCAATCGTACTAACTTTTCAACAGGAAGGGCGGCGTGATTTATCATTGTGCGATGATTACGACTTTCAACACGCAGAACAGACTAAATGGGTAGATAAATTGGGAACATATCAGTGTGCCACCTCCTATTGTTCAGGTTAGTTGAGTGTTTTTACAGGGACACAATAGGGATTAGGTTATAGTCTGTATTAATTACAGGTGTGATTGGGAAACTGAAATCTAAGTGTGCCATCCCAACGAAGTTTCTTATCGGCTGTAAGCCCATACACCAGAGGAACCATTTTATTTTGCACAAATGCATGAATTGTATACAACTGATAAAATAAATCAGGACTTTTGTCAAAAGTTCCTTCACAACAATATGTCTCCGCATCTGAGAGTAGGGAGAGGTTATCTACTGTTGAAAAGATAAGCATTGTATTGTCATTCCGAAGAAGGAAGTCTTGTCCTGAAGATGTTTTTCTGAATGCAGGCGGTAGTGCAGAATCACGTCTTTCTTTCGGTAGCTGTGGAATAGACTTTGCCCTGGATCTGTATAGACTTGCATGAATACTGTAATATGTTGGTACCTGTTTGATGTCGTCTTCCGGCTCATTCGCCCGCAAAGCTGCTAATTCTTCTTGGACTAAATTTTGGCTACCTTGGTTGTTATTTAAAACAGGCTATAACAAGCAATTAAGCCTTATGTTTATACAAGGTAATTTCAGTTGGATGGCACACTGAGATTAAACCGATAAATTGAGGACGTTTCCCAAGGCTAATTGGGAACTGTGGGAATATTGGTTCGCACATTGGACTTCAGGTCAGAAGGTCATGGAATCGATCATGACCTGTGTAATCTGCGCCATATTATGCTCATGGGCAGGACATTTAATTCCAATTGACCAAGTGGAAGCGCGGTGGTAAAGTGTGCTAAGGCGAACTGCGCTTCGATGGCACACATTTTTTTCAACCAATTAATGCTAACCTTGTTTGTGCCGGATTAGCATTTTGAAGAGTACGATAGTTACTAGCCACCGCTTGGTGGTTCTCTATGGGTACTGTGGCTTCCTCGCCCCCGCAACCTGTCCGATACGATATTACCATGGCTATTGATGGTGCCGTTAAATCCTAACCCCCCCCCCCCCCAAAAAAAAACAAATAAATAAATTGTGAACAGTTTTGGTCTTAATATATTCAATGCGCTATATAAATTTTATGACCTAATTAATAACAAATATTTAATGAGGATTAGCTATATTTTAATCCTACAGCCTGTTAGAGAATAGATTCGTCCAATTCCATTGGATAGCTTTGTATGTTGGACGGAACCTTTCAAGAACAGAGGCCCGAGAGGGTAAATTCTAACTCATGCAGAAGGTCACATTTCTTTTCGGATGCAGTCGGTCGTAGGAGACCCCCCCCACCCCCCGCACCTCCCAACCACTCCAGATACACAGGCATCTAAACACGTATAGCCTAGTGGACAGCTACGGGGGAATTTTACAGGGCGAATTTTAATTCCCAATTCGCCCCCGAATAGTATTGCCAACATAACAACCTTACCCGTAACAATGGGGTGAGGGCTAGGATAAACTATATGTAAGTACTTCCATAGAAGAGACAGCAAGTGCAAAGAAAATTACTTTATGCTGTCCGATATTCGTTTGTCTGAAAGTTTTTGTACTGAAACGGTCGATCTTATTAACTCCTAGGACTCGGATAGTATTTCAGAATTTTCTTCATTAACTCCATATTGCCCATGCTGCAGGAAAAATTTAACAAATTATATCTTGTTTGACAGAGCTCACTGAGCTCTGTCAAACACGATATAATTTTTTAAATTCTCAGTTGCATTGTGGGGAAAATACACTATTGAAATTTTCCCCACAAATACACTATTGAAACGGGAGCGCGGTGGCTCAGTAGGTAGAGGTGCAGGCTGCAAGCCGAGAGGTCCTCGGTTCGAATTCCACCTGCGGCAACCGCGTTGTGTCCTTGGGCAAGACACTTCATCTCCATTACCCGCGTGGGGGCACGATGACGCCGTGTACTAAGGCGCACTGCACGTCGATAGTACGCATGTCTTCAACCAATCTAACACTGCCTGTGCTGCAGTGCGGAGTTACGATGTTGAGGAGCTGGCAGCTGCTCGTCGTTGCTCGGTGGTTCTCTCCGGGTACTCCGGCTTCCTCCACCCATAAAACTGTCACGGTCATGATTAGCCATTGTGCATAAATATGTGACCTTAGACATCAATAAATAAATAAATAAATACACTATTGAAAACCTTGATATTTTGACATCAGAGTGCAGAGAGTTAAAACTCCGAGCCTGTCATTGCACAAAACCCCGAGCTTGTCATTGCACACCCAGATTCATGACGTGATACGATAAGCACGCCGACTGTAGTCCCTTACAAATACTTTCAGTGTTTGGATGATCACAAGTCATTTGATAATAGCGGAAGTTTTGTCCAATCTTAAAACATCAAACGGGAAAAACTGTAGAGATTATGGAAATTTATTACATAAATATCAGAAATGCGCAAATTGGGTATTTCGATATACTACGAGAAATGATGCACATCCTGCCTAAAGAAATGGGAACTTACTTAAAGCTGATATTTAAATATCGATGAAATGTCATTCTTCCGTTTTTAGCTTACCAACTTTAGTTGTGTGAGCTTAATGGCATGGCTCGATCGGTCGGCGACAGCGTCCGTGTCCAGTGATGTTGAAATTTCTGTTTAGGTCACTTACTCGCCCTATTTCCATATCAGGGCCTTTATAATGCTGCTATATGACGATTATTATCATTCTACCATGATTTAACCCCTCATACCCTGCATTTTAAACATTTTTCTTGACATTTTTAGTTGCGTTTAGTTTTCTGTTCAGCTCAGAATTTCATGTTCAACTTAGTGTTTAGGTCATTTGCTGTGTTCCTTCTCTTCCTACGGCACTTATATTCCTCAAACATGTTTCTCCCTATTATTGTTCCATGATTTAACCCTTCTTCAGTGAATTTCTTCAAATTTTTCATCAAATTTTGAACGTTAAGTTTTCTGTTCAGCTCACCCTAACATATTTTCAGTGTGTTAAAGTTTTTTTTTAGTTCAGCTGTCGACACCCTTTTCATCCCATGGCCATTATATTGCTTCTATGTGGTGTTTATTATCATTCTATCATTATTTAACCCTCGTCCAGTGCATTCTAAACCTTTTTCTTACCATTTTTAGCTACGTTTACTTTTCTGTTTAGCTCAGATTTTAGGTTTAACTTTGTGTTCAGGTCAGCTGCTGTGTTCCTTCTCTTCTCATGATGCTTATATTCCTCATACATGTTCCTCATTATCATTCTAGCATCATTTAACCCTGGTCCACTGAAGTTCTTCAAATTGTTCATCACATTTTTAACGCTCACACTTACACATTTTCAGTGGGATTAAATATTTTGGTTTACATCGACTGTTGACACCCTTTTCATCCCATGGCCTTTATAATGCTTCCATATGGTGTTTATTATCATTCTACCACTATTAACCCTCACCCAGTGTGTTTTAAACGTTTCTCTTAACATTATTTAGTTACGTTTACTTTTCTGTTTAGCTCAGAATTTCATGTTTAACTTAGTGTTTAGGTCACCTGCTGTGCTCCTTCTCTTCCCATGGCACTTATATTCATCATACATGTTCCTCAGTATCATTGTTCCACGATTTAACCCTTCACCAGTGAATTTCTTTAAATTTTTCATCAAATTTCGAACGTTAACTCTTCTTTTTACCTCACACTTACACATTTTCAATGTGTTACAGTTTTTGTTTAGGTCAGCTGTCGACACTCTTTTCATCCCATGGCCTTTATATTTCTTCTATATTGTGCTTATTATCATTCTACCATTATTTAACCCTCGTCCAGTATGTTTTAAACCTTATTCTTACCATTTTTAGTTACGTTTATTTTTCTGTTTACCCCAGAATTTCATGTTTAAGTTTGTGTTTAGGTCAGCTGCTGTTTTCCTTCTTTTCCCATGGTGCTTATATTCCATCATACATGTTTCTCATTATCATTCTAGCATCATTTAACCCGTGTCCAGTGAATTTCTTCAAATTTTCATCCCATTTCTAATTTTTGTTTTATTTGGGTTTAATGACACATTAACAGCCAGGGTCATATCATGTCGGCGACAGTTTTACGGGTGGAGGAAGCCGGAGTACCCGGAGAGAGCCACCGAGCAACGACGAGCAGCTGTCGGCTCTCCAACATCGTAACTCTGAACTCTGCACCGCGGCACAGGCAGGGTTAGATTGGTTGAAGACATGCGCACCATCGACGTGCAGTACGCCTTAGTACACAGCGTCATCGTGCCCCCATGTAGGCAATCAGGGTTAAGTGCCTTGCCCAAGCGCGAATCAGTCGCTGAAATGGTCACCCATCCAACTACTAACCGCGCTCGACGTTTCGTAACCTCGGTGATCTGACGAGAACCTGTTACCACGACGTCACCGCGCCCCTCCCATTTTTAATGTTAAGTTTCCTGTTTACCTCACACTTAGACATTTTCAGTGTGTTAAAAGTTTTTGTTTAGGTCAGCTGCCGACACCCTTTTCATCCCATGGCCTTTATATTGCTTCCATATGGTGCTTATTATCATTCTACCATTATTTCATTCTCACCCAGTGCATTTTAAACCTTTTTCTTAACATTTTTTAGTCACGTTTACTTTTCTGTTTAGCTCAGAATTTCATGTTTAACTTAGTGTTTAGGTCACCTGCTGTGTTCCTTCTCTCCCCATTGTGCTTATATTCCTCATATATGTTCTTCATTATCATTGTACCATGGTTTCACCCTTGTCCACTGAATTTCAATACAAATTTCTCTTCAACTTTTGAACGTTGAGTTTTCTGTTTACCTCACACTTGGACATTTTCAATGTGTTAACGTTTCTATTCAGGGCAGCTGCTGACACCCTTTTCATCCCATGGCCTTTATATTGCTTCTATATGGTGCTTATTATCATTCTACCACTATTTAACCCTCACTCTATGTGTTTTAAACCATTCTCTTAACTTTTTTATTTATTTACTTACGTTTAGTTTTCTGTTTAGCTCAGAATTTCATGTTTAACTTCGTGTTTATGTCAGTTTCTGTGTTCCTTCTCTTCCCATGGCCTTTATATAAATCATACATGTTCTTCATTATCATTCTACCATGATTTAACCCTCATCCAGTCAATATTTTTGCAAATTTATTTCCTCATTTTTAACGTTAAGTCTCTGTTTAGCTCACACCTAGACATTTTCAGTGTGCTAATGTGTTTCTGTTAGGGTCTGGCAACACCATTTGCAAAACATCATTTCCGAGGTTCCTCATATGATCAACAATTAACTGGTAGAGTGCTGGAAGCCCTATTTTGGGCTTTACTAAAAGTGACAGGCAATAACTGTCTGTAGCTACATTCTGCCCGAGGAAGCCTTTATTGTCCCAGATATGAATCCGATTTGTTTATACAATACATTGCTCTCTGACATTTAATTGGATAGTGCCTATAAGGCACTATCCAATTAAATGTAATAGAGCAGTATATGATGAGCTTTGATTTGTTGTCAGAAAAAACTCAGCACTTTACCAGTTAATAATCTAATTGTGCCTTGTGGATTTTCTTCACCAGTATAATTACAAATGATAGTGCATGGAAAAGGCAGTTTCCATCACCACATATTTTTTTTTTTAAAACAGAGGGTTCTTCCATTTCTCTGTGTAGTGTACTATCAGGTATCTGATAAGTCACAGCTTTTTGAAAGTTTAAATCAAACATAGTACGCTGAAGCATCTGCCAGTGAAGACTGGTTGGTTCGAAGTACAGTACTTGGAGAGTGTATTATCACTAAATCACCCGCAGAGTGGAGATTCCACCCAAGCAATAATTGCAAATGTGTTGCAAAGCATAACCAGTACAAGCAAAGTTTCAGCCAATGGACCTCCGGGTTAAACCCGGAGGTCCATTGGCTGAAACATTGCTTGTGTTTTTTGTCGATATGTACACAATTTGAAAGTTATAGCTTGGGTGATATCTCCACTCTGCGAGTGATTTAGTTACAATCCACTCTCCACGTACTGTAATACTTCTCACTTAATATTGTGGACATTAACCCTTCTGCTGTTAAAATTATTATTTTTTCAGTTTTACTTTTAAGAGGTGTTTTGGTCAGTTTTGTCGCATGTTATGAGCCTGTTTGATACAGTTCTTGTGTTTGCCAAAGTTACTATCAAAGAGGAACGTCGGTGAGCTATAGGGCGTTGGCGTCTTTCTTGTTTAACTTTAGTGTCGTCGTCTTCAGTCTAATAACAAAAATGAATTCAATCTTATAATCTTAACCCTTTACCCAACGTAACGGCCAAAACCATCCAACACTTCACGAAAATCACCATTCAATTTTCTTTTTTTTTGCCTCCAAAACATAGCTTATGACCCTTCCTTGGAACGAGCTCGTTCAGCTCGTTCAAAGGAGTGGCCATAAGCAATGTTTTTGACGCAAAAAATGAAAAAAAATATTTAAGAATTTTGTTTGCAGGTGTCGTCTGCCTTTCGTGTTAAGTAACTGATTGAATATAACAAATCTTTCAGCGTCCATCCGAAATCCATCGTTTTAAAAAAGTATAATATTATACTCGAAAATAATTTTAAGCGAACCTGAGCGAACATGAAGTTTGTAAGAGGATTTTTTCATGGTCCACTGGCACAGTGTTTTTTTTTTGTTTCAGGTGGACAGCCTGGTTGGTAGAGGAAGATAGAGACCCGGAGAGAACCGTCACATGGGAGTTAGCAACTGTCAAACTTTTCAACGCACCAATCTAATCTGAAGAGGAGAACCCAGTGTCCGTGTCTCACTGATTAAAGCCACATTGCGCGACCGCATTCCCTCTTTGGAAGCGAGTTTGCGTTTCTTGTGCAACGGCACAACACAAGTGAAGTGAATCAGATCTCCGCTCACGATTGTGCGACCGTGTTCCCACTAAAGCAAGCGAGTTTGCGTATCTTGTGCAAGGGAACAATACAAGTGACGAGAGTCAGATCTTCGCTCACGATCCCTCGATCACAACTCGGATTCGATCTCTAATGAAAAACCGTGACCCTTATGTGTTTTTGTCTAATGCGAGGTTCTCACTTTCACGGTTCGGGGTGCCGGAAGCCCACGGTTTTAATCCGTGATTATCCCTGGTAAATTCGTTCCGGGTCCGTAGACATGACCGTGGTGTTCCTGGATAAACCCTCGCGCTTCCACCGCCTTGTTTTTTACTTGGCTCGATTTTCAAAATGTTTGAAAATTTCATTTTTTGGGCCACCGACCGTAAGTGTCCGTAGAGAACCTTAGGCACCGGGACACAACCGTAGCGCATCTGCAGCCAATCCGACATTAACCGTGATCGGAAATGGGTCCCGGTTGACTACGAAAAGCGCCGGATAGACTACCTACATGCTACGGTTGCGTCCCAGTGAGAAAGCGTGATCTGATGGGCCAAATTTAGAGTTTGGGCCGCCCAACCCGTGGGAGAACGTGACACAACCGTAGAGACCGGAGGAGAACCGTTGCAGAACCGTAGCATATCCGTAACACCGTATCATGAGAGTGACTAACTGGGATAAACCGTAGGTCTACCGTGGCTTGTCCGTATATAGCGCTTCCGATGGTGCCGTACCATAACCGTATAGGAAAACCGTCTCATAACCGCAATAATCCTTGGCGAATCCTTGGGACTTCCTTAGTACAACCTTAGTACATCCGTAGTGCTTCCTTACATCTTCCGTGGGCGCCGTAGCCACACTCTAGTGCCACCGTAGAAACTGTCTACTGTGGGCAAAACACGCCGGTTTACCATGGTTAAAAACCGTAGCAATCCGGGGCCCAAACCGTGAAAGTGAGAACTCCGCATAACATAATGATCCTAACCAGCCAGCAATTCGCATGCAGAAATCGCCAATCAAACTGTAAGATATTTTTTCAATTTTGCCTAAAAACATAGTTTATGACCCCGCATTGGAACGACTGCGTTCCAATGAAGGGTCATGAGCTATATTTTTGGAGCATTTGCATTGTGTCCTTGAGCCAGATACTTAACCCTCGGTTGCTTAAATGGGAGCCCTGCGGTACAATATGCCTTTAACCATTGTAATCTACTTGAACCAGTTTAGTTCGTTCGAAATGTTGATAGCAGAGCGGCAGTTCTCTTCGAGTACTCCGACTTTGTGCAGCAGCTGTCCACTCGAAAATCGCCCCCCCCCCCAAAAAAAAGAAAAAAAAAGAAAAACACAAAGAGAGAGGGCGGGGCTAGCTCAACGGCTTTTCCCGTGGTGGTACAACCCGTACAAAGTCCCCTTCTCGTGGAAGGCCAAAAGTGTTCTACTCCCTCTTTCCGGAAAGTTTCAATCTGACTGAGACTTAAAACTGAAGCTATATATGGTCACTTCTTTGAATTCATGTCCAACTGTTTTTTGTTTTTTAAATTTTTGGTGCGATTAACCCTCCCAACACTGAATGCATTATATTGGGGGGTTAAAAATCTCGGCAGTCAATCGGCATTTATTTATTTATTTATTTATTTATTTATTTATTTATTTATTTATTTATTTATTTATTTATTTATTGGTGTTTTACGACACTTTCCACAGCCAGGGTCACCTCGTGTCGGATACTTTTAAGGGTGCAGAAAGTCGGAGTACCTGGACAGAACCACCGAGCAGTCACACTCCCCAGCGTATTAACTCCACACAAGCAGGGTTAGCATTGGTCGAAGACAAGTGTACCATCGACGTGCAGTACGCCTTAGTACAGAGTACCCCGTGCCCCTTTGTGGGCAATCGGGATTAAGCGGCTTGCCCAAGGACACAACGCAGTTACCTCTGGCGGGAATCGAACGTGGACCTTTCGTTTTGAAGTCCATGCAGTACTGTGTAACAACTGAGTAAATATGAGCAAAACATAGTTAAGATTGATTAGTAATAATTTAATCTTACAACCCTGCGGGGGAGGGGCTATAGGATAAAACTATTACTGAACCTCAGTACAAAGACAAAGGGTACACTCGCACATTTGGTGTAAGCAGTGTCACATCTGACGGTCTCATTCGAAGCCTCCCGTTTGAAAGGATTCTACTAGGATTAATAGGTAATAGATCTATGAGGGGTCGGTGGCGTCGGTTGTACAAACCTGATTTGTTCCGATAGCGATGTCTCAAATCCCAATTGATAACATATTCTGACTTCATCAAGGCATACCTTCGTTGAAAGTCGGGACTTAAGCCATCATTGTAAGGCATGCCTTGGTAATATAGCTGGAATATCAGTCCGCTGGGATTATAGTTCAAAACTTTGAGCTTTTGAAAACCAGCACGTGCCGTACTCCAAATTAGTCATGTTGAGCCCCCGAATGCATTTGTGACATATCCAAGTATTAAATCTAATTTGGGGCCAATACTATAAAACTTTTACAATTGTATTTTCTTGAATTGTATTTTCTAGTTATGACTGTCAACGGGTTAAAATGAACCATTAGCATTTTCAAAGATCTGGCAATTTGCCAGTTGGCAAATTGCCATATCTTTTAAAATGCTAATGATTCATTTTAGTCAGTTATATTTATAGGTAGAAAATACAATTGCAGAAAATACAATTGTAAAAGTTTTATAGTATTACCTCCACTGGTAAGAAAGTACTTAATTAATAGCAAGAGCGAACCGATATCTAAGACTCTAATTTAAACGAAAATAATTAAACTTTTTTTCGGTTCATGCGTTTTCAGATAAAACGATTGGCTCACACGATTTTGTTTATTCTTTTCATAACCCAATGAACCGAAAAAAACACAATTAGGTCCGCCCCCCCCCCCCTGCCACGCCCCTAAAATACCAGTCTTCGGAGTTGCAACATGGTGTCAAATCAAAAGAAGTTAGAAGACTGGCACGTTCTAAATCTGAAAAAGAAAAAGAAATTTATATTACTAATTTATCACAATGAAATTATTTATAAAATATTTAAATGACCGTGGTGGGGCAATTTTTCTTTTTCTTCACAACTGTATTTATTTGACATTTCAATTTTTACGCACACTGGGTGATCGTCTGCGTTCATCGTTTTACCCAAATCGATTGTAAACAATGACTGGTCACGACGAATACGGCAATTTTGACATTGCTAATTCAACTAATTTCATGTCATTTGGCTTTATATCTAACTCCACTTTTACAAACTGTGTTTTTCAGTTCTCGGGAAACGGTCAAAACCAAAATACAATGTAATACTGATGGCCTACTTCCACCTACCACGGAACGTAACTTTTACGTGAAGTGAACAGTTGAATGAAATTTGAGGGAAGCGTGGCTTATGACGTTTTCTTTGCATTACGTAATTCATTGGTCAACAAAAAATTTAATGACATAAGTGCATTTGACTTGGAAAGTGTGTCAGTTTCTACCTGCATTTTAATAATATGCGCCCTCTTTTATGCCAGAAAAATAATATGTCTACAAGTTTTAGTTTTTAAGTGTTTGTTCGCTGAGTAGAGGACGACTAACACTATTTATTTATTTGGGTCGCGAACGTTTAATTATAAGGAATGATCGTTTCTTTTTGCCTATTTCTTGAGTTATGAACCTCCCAAAACAAAGTCCAAACATCGCGTACGCCCATTTACACAGTTTGGACTTTGTGTTTTGGGGTTCCTAACTCAAGAAATAGACAAAAAGAAACGATCATTCCTTAAATATACCGACTGGAAAATTTATTGAGGGTGTCACACACCCCGTAGCCCCAACAACCCCTTTATATACGTCTCCGCGTGCGGGAGTTTGGATGTTTGTTTTTCTTTTAGCATTGGTCTGTTGGTTGTTGACTCTACCCTTATTCGGAGATAATTTTTATAAGAAAGTTGTTTTTTTAACACTTCAGAGGGCTATTCTATGCCCACCCCTTACTCTACTCGCATACACATAACACATTCATTCCATCGATGTTATGGATCGAGTTTGGGCAGTTTAAATGACTATATTTAGATAAAATATCAAACTTATCGAAACGAACATACGGGTGGTATCTTGAAACATCAATACAGTTTTTCCTCATCGACACAGGTAAGAGAGAGAGAGAGAGAGAGAGAGAGAGAGAGAGAGAGAGAGAGAGAGAGAGAGAGAGAGAGAGACAGACAGACAGACAGAGAGACAGACAGACAGAGAGACAGAGAGAGAAAGAGAGAGAAAAGAGAGAGAGAGAGAGATACTTTTCCTTTTCACTTTGATGATTTTTAGAAAATGAATTTATGACTCCTGCAAATTCAATTATTTATTTATTCATTTATTTATTGGGGTTTAAGGTCATATACATAGTACAATGGCTAATCGTGACCGTGACTATGGGTAGAGAAAGTTGGAGTACCCGGAGAGAATCACCGAGCATCGACGAGCAACTGTAAGCTCCTCAACATTCTAACTCCGCTCAAGCAGGGTTACAGCGGTTGAAGACATATGCACCATCGACGTGCAGTACGCCTTAGTACACGGCGTCATCGTGCCCCCATCTAGGCAACCGGGATGAAGTGCCTTGCCCAAGGACACAACGCGGGTCGCCCCGGACGGGGATCGAGCTTGGGACCTCTAGCATAGAAGTCCTACAGTTTACTACTGAGCCACCGTGCTCCCCTGCAAATCCAAAAGACCAATGCTAGAAAACTGACATTGCTTTCAATATGTTTAAACACGGACAAATATCCACAGATGTGTTCAAGTTGATTTGAGTACATTTACAAAAACACATGTTATATCTCATGGCAGACAATTGTCGTCATTCAAAGAGAGTTGCAAGAAAGTTAGCTCCCCTAAAGCTGTTGGGAAATATAACCCAAAGGGTATGTGGATTTCATATAAAAACTTTAATTTCGAAATGTTAAGGAATTTGTATCATCTCTGTACGCATCATTCCACAAACATCAGGCATTCACCTGTAGAGTAGTATAAAGATACAAAAGCTGGCCTTTTACAATTCTTTTCCAATCAGTGTGAACGTTCAACTATTATTCTCTGTTGTGCCCATCGTGGCATATAATACATATAATATAATCCTTTTCATTAATATAAAAGTCGGGGGGGGAGGGGGAGGGGGATTTGTCAATTCTTTCCTGGGAAGAATAAAAACTTGCAAATTACTGGAAAAACATAGTCGCTAAACAAAGAGCTCAAGTGGACACTTAGTGTTGGTAGATGTGATACTGATATATAGCAAACGCTTTCTGTTGTAACTTTTAATAAATGAAAACCACAGACAGCTCCGAGAGCTGTCTGTTGTTTTCGTTTATTAAAAGTAACATTAAGAAACTTTCTTTATTTTCTACAGATCATAGGTGTTTTCTCAACAATTACTTGCTTTTTAATTGGACCTTCCTCGCTTTCAAGGGACATTTATCGAAAGTCGAGTTTCATGACGATATAAATTAGGAATGTGCCGTCAGATAAAAAGGTTCAAAGGCCACTTGAAAGTGATATATTATCATAAATCAACACCATTCTTCATAATTAGGAAATGTTTCATTTTTCTTCCACATATTTTGCTACTGTCCGGTAGCAGAGGTTGCGCCAGGGGTTTCTCGACAGGGGGGCTGACCTCTCCAACAGGGGTGCTATAACATTTGATCTCCCAAACGAAGGAAAATGAGTGAAAATTGGTAAATTGGAGAACCAAAATAGAAGCAAACTGAGTATGTTTGTTGATTATTTAACCCTTTACCTAACCTGAAAAGCAGACGACACTTGCAAAAATAATTCTTGAATAACTAATTTTTTTCATTTTTTTGTTTTAAAAACATAGGTTATGACCTCTCGGTAGAGTGAGCTCGACGAGCTCGTTCCAACGAGGGGTCATAACCTATGTTTTTGAGACAAAAAATGAAAAAAATAATGAAAATTAATTGGCGATTTTTTAAAATAGCGCTGGCCGGTTTTGTCCGTTACGTTAGGTAAAGGGTTAACCTGAACCAAACCATCAATTTATTCTCGCCTGAAGTTTGGTCATTCCGAAGTTTCACCATCAAAACTAAAAAGTGCTCCTCATCTCTGCAAAATCGTGTGTACATCCCCGCGGAAGGGTGAAAGGGTATAATAAACAGGTCGATGATAAATAATTATATTTTCTCGTGGTGTCAAGTTTCACGTAATGGGGAGGGAATACAAACCTGTTTTTGAATTTCAAGACACCCCGTTGAGAAAACACAATCAGGCAATATTGGAGGTTCAACATCTGACAAAAGAGGGAACGCATTTCTCAACTCGACATTCATTCTTTACTTCCAACCACGTGACACATCTTTGGGATGATTCGCACCAATGCGTTTTCCGATACAAAAAGATTCTCCACAATAATAAAATTGTCAATGAAGGATGAGTTTATTGCTAATATAATAACGTCAAATCCAGTATAAATGTTAGAGATTTAGTTGTGCTTTTACAGAAAAAATATGGAAATACACAGCATTGGAAGATTCTTGATAATTCTCCTGGTTATATGCACTCGAGGTATGACATTTATTTAGTAAAACATTTAATTAGTTTGAGGAAGCTTTTCTCCTGGCTCGTACAGGTAAACATACACGGGAGATACTTCTGTCTATTTTACATGACACCTGTTGTAGTGTCTTGTTGAATTAGACGTAGGTAAATAAATTTTAAAGGTGAAGCTCCCTGACTGATGAAGTTATTCTATATTCATAAGAATGAATGAAATATCCGTGTGAATTTTATGTACGCGATGAAAAAATTTTCCATGCATTTTTCTGTCGAACTCTCTCGCTCGCTCTCACGTTCCGTGTGACTTATATTTTACTGAGTATAATGTGTAATGGGTTTTTAAAACAGATGCGGAGCCGTGAGGGTAGGGAATGGAACCTCCCAAATAATCCCCACGCCACCTAAAAATCCTGAATTATACAATTTGCATGGGACGTCAGCTTATGAAATCAGTTAAACTTCTGATACCACGCCTGGTGAAAAGTGACGTTCTTCGAGCGTCATGGGCTTTCCTGGAGAACGTTTTGAAAAATATAACCCCCGGCCCCACTAATGCAAGAAGGACACCACACCGTTCTTTTCCCTAACTCAAAATTTCGATCTTCGTGATATGCCGGCGGTATAAAAATGCCTCTGCTCCCCCTCCCCAATATTGACACCTGGCTATGCACCGGTTCTAAAAATAAATGTTTTGGTCAAAGGCAGACACGTACTCAAGTTTCCATCTGTGTGTGTGCGTATACATGTGTGTGTGTGTGTTTGTTCGTGAGTGGGGGATGTATGTGTGTGAGTTGGAGGAGGTACTACTCTTGTATTAAAGACAGCTGTCTATGTGCTGGGGTGGCTGGGGATTTGGAGGGAATTCCCTCCTCAAAATGAGAAAATGCTTTCAAAGAACGCTGGAATGCCGCCAGAGTTTCCATTGACTTGTCCAGTGGAACGGAATTCCAGCCCTAATTGAAATGTTTAATTATAGTTTTGTGTATATAACTGAACTGAACCCTTTAACCAATGCAGACGATATTAAAATTTATTAATTTAATTTATGTTTTTTCAAATATTTAAAAACAATTTCAACAAAATTATATCATGTCACACCTCATTGGAACGAGCTCGTTCCGATGAGGGATCACATGCTATGTTTTTGTTGAAATATTTTGAATTTTTTTTTTTAACTGCTTAATTTGTAGATTACGCGGGCGGATGTAGCCGATTCGTTAGGAGAAGGGTTAATATTAGATTTGGGCGCATGATGCGAAAAAATCTAAACAAGACTCTTTTCAAAACAAAATTCTTAACAATTACCTTACATAACGGCGAGATTTCTTCACAAAAGTCGTCCGTCAAACTTTATTTTTCAATTTTGCACCCAACGCATAGATTTGAGCCTTAACCCTTTCCCTAACACGAAAAGCAGACGACACTTGCAAACAAAATTCTTGAATAATTAGTTGTTTTCATTTTTTGTTTCAAAAACATAGGTTATGATCCCTCATTGGAACGAGCTCGACGAGCTCGTTCCAAAGAGGGGTCATTACCTATGTTTTTGAGACAAAAAATGAAAAAAATAATGAAAATTAACTGGCGATTTTTGTGAATAGCGCTGGCCGGGTTTGGCCGTTACGTTAGGTAAAGGGTTAATTGGAACGTGCGCACCGAGCTTGTTCCAATGAATGACCATAACTTATGTTTTTTTTGAAATAATAAACATTGTAGTGATTCAAGAATTATTTTGCGAATGTTTTCTAATCTTGTTAAGTACAGAGTGAATGTGATTAACATTTTGGGCAGAGATATTCAACATTCTGGGCGTTTCTCTTTTTTAAAATTTGGGAGGTAGGCGACAGGGTGTATATAAAATATAAGAACACTTCTGTATGAAGTTTATTGACAGTACTGGAAGGCTAATCTTAAAACTTCACTTAAACAAATAACAAAAATGTACTCAATAGGTCTGAACTGAAATGGTCTAAACGGCTGTTTTTAAAAAAATTCTTGAATAACTGAAAATTTTCATTTTTCTTTTCTTTCTTTTTTACAAACAACCATAGCTTATGACTTCTCAGTGGAAGGAACACGACGAAAAAAACAAATAAACAGCGATTTTCATAATAACACTGTCCCGATATAGTCACTGCAGTAAGGACGCCGTCACTTTCCACGGGTGGGCAATAAATATTTCCACGGACGCATTAATATTAGATTCCAGACACTAATTACAGGAATAATCATCAAACTTTTAATTAAGGAAGCACCGGATACAACCCGGTGCTGCATTAATTAAAATTTTGGTAATTGCGATTTTTATTACCTGGTAAACGCATGCGTGGATATCACTGCCCACGCGTGGATTATGACCAGTCCACAGCGCCTCTACTGTATGTTGATCGTGATCCCTTTTTGACTGGCTCGACGGCTCCAATTGAGTCCTGTGAGCTATTACAGGTAGTTTCTTGGCCGCAGCTTTGTCGACTTTTCCCTCTACCTAACGAATTTAAACGCACGGGTGAGAACTCGCAATGATGACAAAAGTTGGAAAATTCAACCACCGCAACCACAAATTCTCTTCATTTTTACATACAACAGGTCCAATCAAGTTTTAAACAGTTGGATGTCAGTGAAAAAAGCTGGAAACAGTTGAAACGCTAAAATTTTCCATTCCTGTCATCACCATAAAAGCAGCCTGTCAGTATTTGTTTGTTTCAAAATCATAGCTTATGGTCCTTCATTGGAAGGTGCTCGATGAGCTTGGTCTAATTGGAGGGTCACGAATCATGATTTAGAAGTGAAAAATGTCAGTTGTTAAGAAAAATATTGCTTCCATCGTCTGCTAATCATGTGAGAGAAAGGGTGTAATATTTAACTGGTTGAAGGCTAGATTAATTTTGGTGGTCTCAATTTGTTCATCAAAATTTATTTTATTACAAATTATTGGAGAGTGCCCATTGGCACTCTCCAACATTTTGTAATAAAACAAATTTATATGAATAAAATATTACTTGCATTTGGCTGAATATGAAACATGAGCAAGGAAAATGTTGGCTTTTGTTCTGGTACCCTCACTTTTTTGAAAGCCCCGATAGTGGCTTCTAGCACTCAGCCAGTTAATAAATATTTTTTATAACAGTGCCAGAGCGGCCACTTACATATATACGACTCCGGAGCTTAGTTCAGCATAAGTTTTCTCTGATGGTAAAGAGCGAGGTTGTCTTTTACAGTTGATGTGGAGGTTGTGGACAGTGGAATGGTGCATTGGTAATAATATCAGATTATTGCTGAACCGTCAACATATATTTGCAGGACGAAAATCACAGCTGGTTGAATAAATTAACGGGTAGCTCTGGCTCAGAATTTCAGCTTCCTACCGACTAGGAGGCTCTTAACGGTGGCTTCGGCATCCGCTGAGTTATGCCGTGGGAAGAAATAGGACCCTACAATCATTTATAGAATTATTGTTGTTCTTGTTCTCTAATGGCTGCCACGTGCATGGTGAAAATTTTAAAGCATATAATACATATCTCTGAAACATATATAGTATCACCACGGGTCTAGATATAGTCTTTTATCTTATAATCAACATGTATTTTGTCTGTATTAACTCCGCAACTGCCGTGTATCCGACCCCCGATACAGATGTTTGCATCAGGGGGTCGGATACAAGCACGTTCCTTTCGCGTGAGTTCCATTTTTTTTTTGTTCATCCGTACGAATAAATAGTTCGTCATATATTCGTCTTCATTCTTGACTTATCCCCAATATATTGTAAGATAAAATGATTGTTACCATTATGTGGATGTACAAAATATGTATCCGAGTCTCGCTCCGGGTTCTAAGGGTAGATCACGACTCGTCTTCGACTCGTCGTGATCTGCCCTTTGAACCCGGAGCTCGACTCGGATACATATCTTGTACATCCACATAATGGTAATAATCTCTATAGAAACTCGAGCGAGACTCTGATACAACATTTTATACAAATATAATGGTGATGATAGATTTTTCTCGCCCAACTTCCTATGCAAGATATGCGTGTCTCATGTGAGAAGGCCATATGAGATAGATATTTATCTCACATGACCAACGTGACCGGCTAATTAGCATATTTAATGAGCACATGTATTATTTAATCATCACACGTTGTTAATAACATGGCGTCAGGTTTCGCAAATATTAGCAGACGAAGAAAATAGAAATAAAAACACAGACCGCAAAACCAAAGGACACTTGACTCGTTTATATGAATTTTTGAGTGAACGTCATTACGAGTGGAGAGAGTTCATTTCAATGTTCATTTCGCTAAAATCTTTAACCCCTAACTTGCCGGCGCTGGAATTTAATTTCGTGGTATATACCTGTGGTACATGCAGAACATTTGTACGCCTTTTCCGATAAGCAAATCAGTTATTTTTTCCGAAATAGACAACAAAATTTTTCGATATAGCTGCACGTGTCCCTGGATTACTTTTGATGACGTCAGAGTGTTTTGGTGGGGGTAGAAAAATGATTACTTTGGGGGTGGGTGTCAGATGGGGAAATCTCACCCTCGTGACAAGATATTTGATACAGACACTCGGCAAGCCTCTTGTCTGGCCCAAATATCTTGCCCTCGGGTGAGATTTCCCCACCTCACACCCTCACCCATCAGAAATAATCTTACAATTCTGAACTGTAATAACTTGATTATCACTTTACCTAACGAATCGACCGCATCCTCCCACGTAATTTATATTTTGGGAACTTGAAAAAACATTATTTTTCCAAAAACATTCATCAAAACCATATGTGACCTCTCTGCAGGATTTTTTCACATATGCGGGTTGTACAGACCCCCTCATTGGGACGAGCTTGTTCCAATGATGTTGGAATTTTGTTCACAAAATATAATTGAAAGGCTAAATTGTTATATGGTGTGCGTTGAATGAAGGGGTTTTAGACTCATAAACATGCTTGTTGTTTCTGTTAACCCTTTACCCAACGCAGACGATTTCAAAATTTATTTTTTTGAATATCATTTTTTAAATTTTTTCAAAAAATTTCAACAAAACCATATCATGTGACCCCTCTTTGGAACGAGCTCGACGAGCTCGTTCCAAAGAGGGGTCACATGATATGGTTTTGTTGAAATTTTTCGAAATATAATATTTTTTTCAGCTACAGAATTTGCATATTACGCAGGCGGATGCGGGCGATTCGTTGGGTAAAGGGTTAAAACTGTATGCGGCTACAGTACGGCCGCCGTGGACTGGTCACTTTCCACGGATGGGTAATATTTCCACGGACGCAATAATATTAGACTCCGAACACTAATTATAGGAATAATTATTAAAAATTTAATTAATGAAGCACCGGATACAACCCGGTGCTTCATTAATTAAAATTTTGCTGCTGATGATTTTTATTTCCTGGTAAATGCATGTGTGGACATCACTGTCCACGTATGGATTACGACCAATCCACAGAGACTGTACTGTACGTGAACTTTTGCGATCCTCGAATAAACTTATTGAGCGTGTAAACGTTCAACATTCCGAAAATGATGCGTAACAGTATAAATGCTCCCAATGATTCAGACACAAAAGTCTAAAAGCAATGTGGTTCCAAAATTTAATAATGACACTTTTGTGAAGAGGTGTTTTTATCTTCTATATGTGGCTCACTGCTTACGGCATTGAACTTCAAACTGAGAGGTCCACGGTTCGATCCCCGCCAGGGGTAACTGCGTTGTGTCCTTGGGCAAGGCGCTAAATTCCGATTGCCCACGTCGGGGAGGGGGGGGGGGGGGTGGAGCACGGTGGCGCTGTGTATTAAGGCAAGCTGCACGTCGATGGTGCACCTATCTTCAACCAATTCTAACCCTGCTTGTGTGAAGTTAGTACGTTGAGGATCTGACAGTTACTCGACGGTTCTCTCCGGGTACTCCAGCTTCCTCCACCCGTATAGCTGCCCGACACGAGGTGACCCTGGCTGTCGAAAGTGTCGTTAAACTCCAATAAATAATAAATAAATAAATAAATAAATATATGTATATATATAAATAAATAAATAATAAATAAATAAATAAATAAATAAATAAATCTTCGTATACAGAAACATGTTCCGAAATCGTGTAATGTTCTTTAAATAGTAACATAAACACATCGTAACCAAGTTCACGTCTGTATTTTGTAGTTGCAAGATACAGATATTATATCAGAAGTCCCTGATACACGTCGTTTAGGATAATTACGAATTCAATACATATTTATTGTTCGATAAAATATAAGTCATACCTAAATCACAGATTTATTATCATATAATTGGTAAAATGTACAATTTTAATGGGAAATCGTTTTTAATACTTTCACAGAGAACTTCATGATAAACGCAGGGATGAGAACTCTCAATGATGATAAAATTTTGCTTCCATCGTCTGCTAATTGTGGGAGAAGTTATCCCTTGGAACTCTGGTTGCATCTGCCTTGTTAGTTCAATGGCAGCAGTTGGAAGAGTCCATATCCATTATTTGAGGGTAGACCCATCAATATTTTTAACGTGCAGCCTTTAGGCTGTGCGTTTAAAATATTGATTGGTTTACCATACACAATCACTTTGCAACCACTCATATTATGACTACAGGTCGGATAACAATACTCAACTGGAAAAGTGGGATTTTGGGTTTAAATGGTTAAGGTACCCTTGAAATAACCAAACAGCGAACAGTAACAACCCTGTTCTGGGGCTATTCCCAGATATATGCCGGATTTAAAACCCCGGTATATTAGTGTAATAGTGTGATCACAAAACCGGTGTCTTTATTGGTCAGATCGCGATCTTGGCGACATTCTCTGTCCTCTTTTGAAATCACAAAACTGTAGAAGACAACTGTACTACCAATGGACCAACCGCCCCAGTTGACGAACACATTTTATTTGCGGGATTCAAATAAAGGTGAAGATTAAAATTTCACTTTAAAATGTTCTTGTAAAGGCTTATGATGACAAAACAAGACACAGCATATTCACTGAGTAGTTTGCATGTTTACAGACAGATCTCAGCGTGGGGAGAAGAATGTAAGGTTCCCGTTTTTGTACGAATGGAGTCACAATAAATGATTGTTTATGTTTACGGAAAGAATGTCACAGAATGTCAGTGGTGTATATTTGTAAACGTTTACGTGCATGTACCCACATAACAGTGCGCATGTTTTCTACACCCACATCAGCCGAAGAAAGAAGCAGTACTGTCTCAGGAAAATCTACGGAGACGTGTCAGTCGTTACTTATTCCCAGTTCCTCACCAGTTGATTGATATATTACAGTACGTGGAGAGTGTATTACCACTAAATCACTCGCAGAGTGGAGATTCCACCCAAGTAATAATCGCGAATTTGTTGCAAAGCATAACAATCACAAGCAAAGTTCCAGCCAATGGACCTCCGGGTTAAACCCGGAGGTTCATTGGCTGAAACATTGCTAGCATTTTTTGCTCATATGTACAGAATTTGAAAGTGATACTTTGGGTGATAGCTCCACCCCGCGGGTGATTTTATTACAATCCACTCTCCACGTACTGTAGTTTTACCAGTTGATTGATATATTAGTTTTACCCTAGAAACAAATTCAAACAAAGAGCCTTTCAATAATAGCTGCCCGACTCTGGTATTAATTAAAGGAAGAAAAAAAGAAGATTTTTTTCTGTTTTCAGAACGTATTTTCAACTTATAGTATCTCTAATCAGATTTTCCAACACAGACAAACAAACCCACAGAGCAGAAACAGACAAACCCACACAATGGACTAACAATCTATCTCTGATCAGGTTTTCCGACACAGATAGACAAACCCATCCGCAAAAAACATATCAGATAACTCACGAATGCAATAAATTGTTTGTATATCCTTTTTCAGGGTGCGTGGTGGCTCAGTGGTTACGGCAATGGATTTCAAACCGAAAGGTCCACGGTTCGATCACTACACGGGGTACCTGCGTTGTATCATTGGGCACGGCACTTAATCCCGATTGCCCACACGGTGGCGCTGTGCACTAAGGCGTACTGTTCGTCGAAGGTGCACTTGTCTTCAACCAATGCTAACCCTGCTTGTTTGTAGTTAGTACGTTGGGGAGTCTGGCAGTTGCTCGCCGCTGCTCGGTGCTTCTCTCGGGGGTACTCCGGCTTCCTCCGTCCGTGAAACTGCCAGACACGAGGTGACCTGTCGAAAGTGTCGTTAAAACCAAATAAATAACTAAAAAATTGGTACATCCTTTTTGAGAAGTGGCGATGTTATGGATAAAGTACATTTCCTTAGAAGTTCACTTCTTTCCGGACGACTTGCATGATTTAAAAATCCCCTATAGATCCTTTAACGCCGAAGGGTGTCACTCGCACACACTGAGAACCTGGCAAAAATAGTGCTCAAAGAGAACCCTTTTTGTTCTTTAATCAAAATGCATAATCGAGCTAATAACAGATCATCGAGGCATTATTTCATCGGACAAAAATCGTTTTGCATGGGTAAGCGCCCCTTCAACCAAGAATAAAAATGACCTCTAGTTCCGTTAGTGGTCGCTTAGGATGATGAAAACTTCGTTGGTAACTTGCCCCTGCTCTATGGTACGCTTCTGATTCTCTGGCCGTCTCCACCAATAAAACTGTGTAACGCAGTGACGAGCTGGCTCACTTTAAAATCCGAGTTCTTCGTTTCACTTGAGGCTCAACTCCTGTTTCAGATGGGTGGATGTTGTATTAAATAAATTATTTATAAACAAGCATTAATGTCCTTTACAAGGACATTAATGCTTGTTTATAAATGATTATGTACATTATTCTACGTCCAACAAAGCTAAATCGGTAATATAATATATGTGTTAGGGTAGAAATTATGGGGAAAAGGTCAGAGAAACTAAACGACTTTCATTGAATATATATCATCTAGTGTCCAACCGATTACCAAAAATGGTCGCTGGCCGATTACCGGTTATTTGAGCCCACAATCGGCCGATTTTGATACCGATTCCGATTGTAATACCGTGCACTACAAGACAAGTTGAGACTCGAAAGAACTACATTAAACTGAACATTTTTCAAAGTGTTAAACTTCGTTGACTGGGGTCCCAGTAAAATTACCAGTCGCGCACACTTGGGCGGTAAACGTGGCTCTCAGAGCCACGTTTACCGCCCAAGTGCGCGCGACTGGTAATTTTACTGCGACCTGAGTCAATGGAGTGCGTCCTTCACTTTCCCAGTATGAATTGGCGATTGCTGCAAGTGTGCTCAGTTGTAAGCTTTACATTCGTTTAACACGTATATCCCGTAAAGGGGCTTGTAGAGAGATTAGGAATACACATTGTGGTTGTTTCTCAACTTTATCGAATGGTATCATAGACATCATTTTTCATTAACAATTGAACATTTGCAGAAGATAATAAAATGCGATTCAGAAAAATCACAAATTGCTTGGCAACAATCGGTTGAACCGATGTTCCAGGAGCCGTTGTCGTTGTCATCAGATTGCCCATAATCGGCCGATTGTGGTGGCCGGTTCCGATCATCGGTTGAACACTAATATCATCTGATGGTTAAGCCATGTCTTATGATAATCGACCATACAGCCAATCAATCAGGGCATCAACATCTGGGTGTAGGATGGTGAAATAGAGTGGTCCGCATAGATAAAAAATACTGGTGAGTTCATGCCCCAACTAACACACACAATTTGTCCATACATTTTTTCGCGATGGGTTTTAGTATATAAAAAAGCATGTAGATGTGCCAATATAAGGCATTCCAGTACTATTTTTTTCACCCATCACGTGCCCATTGTGACACGCGTGTCTCCGCTGAGATAGCTGGGTAAGACAGATCTACCTTACCCACAACACGTCACCTTTCTCATTTGAATATTTGACGATCACCGGAATATTTCACCACCGTCCGCATTTTGTAAACAGACGTTTCGTTTCGCTTGGTTTCCATTTCCGAAACTACCCATCCTACCACCCCACACCACCCGAGGATAATCTTTTATCCCACCACACATTAATAACGTCATCAAAATCCATAATTTAAAAGTTACGTTACCAGAATGTCGGGTGTTTCGACTTGCTTCTATATGTTAAATGACCCCTCTTGTGCGCTAGCCCTCGTTTTCGTAGTATATTACCTTTGATTTGGTACTTGCCAATGCTCATTCCGGATGTGCAATTCATTTTTCTCTATGATTAATCGGTATAACAGTAAATTTTCATCGCACGAACAAAGGTTTGATTTTGATTACATACTGTGGGGTATGGTGGGAGAAAAATTACCCTCGAATGGAGTGGGGTGGGATGGGATGGAAAATATCACCCTCGGATACAGATATTTCACCCAGACACGCATGCCTCGTGTCTGGGTCAAGTATACACCCCCCCCCCCTCACCGGCTGAGATTTTCCCATCCCACCCCACAATACAGTACAGTGGTCACTTTCAATGGGTGGGCAATATTTCCACGGACGCAATAATGTAGACTCCGAACACTAAGAATAGGAATAATCATCAATTTTTTTTTTATTAATGAACAATCCGGTACTTCATTAATTAAAATTTTGCTGCTGATGATTTTTATTAAATACATGCGTGGACATCACTGCCCAAGTGTTGATTACGACCAATCGACGGCGACTGTACTGTACTCGAGGGTAATACTAATCTCAAAATGTAAACATTAGGGCCCTGCCAAGCTTCGAGATTCGTTTCAGTCTTAACCCTTTACGTAACGGCCAAAACCGGCCAGCGCTATTCACAAAAATCGCCAATTAGTTTTCATTATTTTTTCATTTTTTTGTCTCAAAAACATAGGTTATGACCCCTCTTTGGAACGAGCTCGTTGAGCTCGTTCCAATGAGGGGTCATAACTTATGTTTTTGAGACGAAAAATAAAAAAAATTAGTTATTCAAGAATTTTTTTTAGCAAGTGCCGTCTGCTTTTCATCTAAGGTAAATGGTTAAGCTGGTATTCGATTCCATTGAAAATTAGAGTCCAGATTGGTTTCCTTTCGAATCTTTTCCCATAATTACAGCTTGGTGTCAGTCATCTTCGTCGTCTCACAAAACGGATAGTTCAGATGGAAAATGTACATAAATAATGCTAAAAAGAAGAGTGAGTGTAATTTCCGCTGTATTTACATAGATAGAATCTACACTAACATAGATAGAATCTGCACCCATCCCACCACCCGGACTAATTCTAGTCTCCTTAGTCACAACTACTATTAAGTGCAAATTTAAAGTTTCCAAAATCGACCATGAGATGTTGCTAGCGGTTATCCCCGTGCATTGCTGCAGCGTATCTAGTACCACTGATACTAGGACCCGTTCCTTTTGGTGTTCGTCGAAGTAGAGTGAGTTTGTTGATGTAATTAACTCTCAGATCACATTCCAGTCCGGTGCTTGGAGATCTGACTCTTAAATTGATTTTGCCAAAGATCTATGTCGCATTCTCATCTGCAAGCGGCAATTCGTTCTTTGGAAGAAATGTGGAATAAACTCGGGTTGAAGGATGGTTGAAGTCAAAGAAATCACGCTTGCCAGGCATTCGATATATTTAGAGTGGGTGGTGTGGGTGTGTGTGTGGGTGGGGGGGGGGCTGGGGTTGGGGAGAGGGGCACATGAATACATGTCAGTCTCTCCCATCTGCAAGAAAATGACTTCCTTTTATGAATGGAATTATCTGCGACAAACAAAATTACTTGACAAAATGACAAGAATTGCCACATCGTGTCTTTGAAGACATTGTTAAAGAAATTATTCTCTTCGAACGGTTATTGTTTTGAACAAATCGGACTTTACTCTGTACGTTCAGGCCAACTAACTGTGTTTGAAAGTCACGTCAATCTCAAGCAGTACAAAAATGACGTAAATAGGGTACCACAGAAAGTGGAGAAACCACTCGTGGATGGTGAATTTCCACCAAGATAGCCAGTAGCATGGTATGCAACAAATCATAAGAAGCACAAAATTTAAAGTTTCAATCGATGGACCTCCCAGTTTTCGTTTCTATCAGGGACGGAGGGAGGCACGTTCCTCGACTTTTTTTTAGAGAGAGAGAGAGAGAGAGAGAGAGAGAGAGCGAGAGAGAAGAGAGAGAGAGAGAGATTAAAGGCTAATATTACCCGCCATTGCAATCTTATTGGGGATCAGCAGTGAGGGTGAACGCACAGGATCTTTACGTTTGAGATGTAACCAGAGATTCCTTTGTTTAATGTGTCTCCACTAAGGCCTTTAACCCTTTACCTAACCCGAAAAGCAGACGACACTTGCAAAAATAATTCTTGAATAACTAATTTTTTTCATTTTTTGTCTCAAAAACATAGGTTATGACCCCTCGTTGGAACGAGCTCGTTCCAACGAGGGGTCATAACCTATGTTTTTGAGACAAAAAATGAAAAAAATAATGAAAATTAATTGGCGATTTTTGAGAATAGCGCTGGCCGTTTTTGGCCGTTACGTTAGGTAAAGGGTTAAAGTCAAGAAAAATAAAATATTTTTGCTCCATATTTAACAAATTTCCCCATCGGGCCGTAACGTTGTTTATTAAATACGGAACAAAAAAAAAATGTAAAATGTACATTTGCCTCAATGTATAGGTATGTAAGTCCCAAACATAGCTCTGTGTATTGTGTTCATCCAATGTTACTAAAGCACATGGGTCACCTGGACCCAGTACTATAAAACTTTTACAATTGTATTTCCTAGACTTGCATTTTCCAGTTACGACTTTAAATGGTTGAAATGAGTCATCAGCATTTTCAAAGATGGCCAGCTGGCAAATTGCCATAACTTTTAAAATGCTAATGATTCCATTCAGTCAGTACTATTAACCCTTTACCCAACAAATCGCCCGCATCCGCCCGCGTAATAAGCAAATTCAGCCGTTGAAAAAATATTATTTTTCAATGTGACCCCTCGTTGGAACGAGCTCGTCGAGCTCGTTCCAACGAGGGGTCACATGATATGGTTTTGTTGAAATTTTTTGAAAAATCTAAAAAAATGACATTTCAAATAATAAATTTTGATATCGTCTGCGTTGGGTAAAGGGTTAACAAGTAGAAAATACAATTCTGGAAAATACAGTTGTAAGGGTTTTATAGCATTGGTGCCTGGTCACCACAGATATATTTGAGTGTGTTGGCGCCCGTGTATAAACGTGCCTCTCTTAGTTCGAAATGCTTCTTACGTGCTTTCTTTCTATGAACGTGAGTGCCGGACAATTTGCAGCAAATTTGAGATCGGCAAGTTGTGAATCGAGTTTAAAAATTTTCCTTACTATCCACGAGTCACATATTTTTGAAACATGCCGTATTTTAGATAAGTTTATGTACACCACGTAGAGCAAAACAAAAACGAATTGATAAAATACAACACGCTTGGGGCATTGCGTTGGGACGTACATTCCTTCACAGCACAGTGCACTTGGTAAAAAAACTACCGAAATTGAATTTTAAAGAAAAACAAGGAGTAACTAAGACGCAAAAAAATCTATAACTTGAAAAGCGTGGAAAGGGAACGCTGAAATCCAATTAGGCTAATTAAAAGATTCACCTCGAAAACATTCCGTGGATGATTTTTAGCGTTTTTACGAGAAGATTAAGTTGAGCAGACACATGAATGAAATGAAAGCTAACCGTGACTTGAATACAAAATGAAGCAAAGGCGACAGTTATATTTTCAGAAGAATGAGTTAATTGCCCGTCATGAACTCATTTGCGATTGGCCGGTGATATTTGAATATTTGCATTTATTTATTGGAGGTTTAACGACACATTTGATAGCAAGGGTCACCTCGTGTCGGGCGGTTTTATTGGTGGAGGAAGCCCGAGTATCCAGAGAGAACCACCGAGCAGCGGCGAGAAACTGTCAGACTCCCCAAACGTTCTAACTTCGCATCTATAGGTGTAGATTTAAACTCTCTGCCACGAAGGCCCGCATTTTTGGCCGAAGTTCACGAAACATCCTAATTTAGTACAGTAAATAACTGCTTAGTGAATTTGAGTGCAGTGGCGCGTCAGAGGATGGCGGGATACCTCCTCAATAATTATTCCCAGTCGGGTCTTTGTCGTCTGGACTGGAGTACCTGATACCGATTCCCTCTTGCCACAATGAGAAGAGCGAAACGATATCGGAGACTTCAGTCCAGAAGTTATCCCGACTGGAAATATCGGTGGGGGCGTCACTCTCAAAATCCCCCTATAGTTGCGCTCCTGGATACATTAGTATCTTAATACATGTACAACCATTAACAACCATGACAAGAAATGCAGATTAATGGCTGGGAACGAGACGGGAGAGAAATTCTGATTCCGTTTAATATGTGACAATGAACTGAGTTCAGTCGGGTAAAACCCTTAATGGTTGCCCAGATCCAAACTCATCTCTTTAGCATATATGATGAATTGTTACTTTGTCTCACTTCGTGAATTTGCGTTTAAAGCACAATTTTATGAGTTTCTTTACGAGGCATTTAGAAAGTTGGTGAGAATGATAAAAGAGACGTCTCGTCTCGCCACCTGAGCTGATCAAGGCGCATAACATGACATAAATTTAATGTCAATGTAAACAGACATATGTCTTCTGTCACAGGTTTTGAGGTATGCAATAATGGTTGTACTCACGTTGCACGAACGCTTATCCGGCAGTCAACACACATAACTTTCCAACGCTCTTCGGCACGCTTGTAAATTAATAACACATTATTTAATATGAGCATATCTATTCGTCAACATATAGGTAAATCAAATGACTTCGAAAATCTGGATTCAAACAGCGAAATTAGGGCTCGAACGAAAACAACTGAGAATGAAAGCATTTCACTTTTTACCTCAAGTTTAACGTCACGATTGATCCTGCAGAAACGGTCGTAAGTACGTTAACGTCTGCTCCTAAGTAATTCAATAGTCAATATTAGCCTCTTAAATACACTTTTTTTATTTATGGACGATAAAACAATCTTCCAACCTGAATGGCTAAATTTCTTGATGATACGAAGCCATCTTGGTCTGCGTTGAGAGAACTAACTATACTACAATACCTTGTATGTATATGGCCATTTTTCTGTGCTGCGTGCAAAACTCATTCTCAGTTGTTGATTACACTGCGAAAACCTAGCTTCGAAAGCCTCTTTTTATTTTCGCCAGGTGATATCCACGATGTTCCCGATGGAGGATCCAAATGGAATTGAATAAAACTAAAAGTGTTTCGGAATCGTTCTTGACGAAGAAACGCCGAAACCGCAGCTGAAAGCATTTACCAAACGTAACGAATATAACTGGTTGGTGCTATTTCATAAAACTCGCCATTAATTTTTTCTCTCCAGTGTTTGCCTCAAAAGCATAGCTTATGACCCCCATTGGAACGAGCTCATTGAGCTCAGGTGTCGTCTGCTAATCAAGGCAAATGGTTAATTGCAAACCTATAAGTAACTGTGGGAACACGAGGGCTCAGTGCTTACGGTAATCGACTTTGATCCCCACCAGAGGTATCTGCCTTGTGTCCCTGGGCAAGGCGCTTAATCTTGACTGTCCACGTGGGGGCACGATGGTACTTTGCACTAAGGCCTTCTGCGCGCCGTCGGTGCGCTTGTCTTCAACCAATGCTAACCCTACTTGTATGGAGTAAGTACGTTATGGAGTCTGTCAGTTACTCGCCGCTTCTCAGTGGTTCTCTCTCGGTTCTCCGACTTCCTTCGCCCATACAACTGTCAAACACGAGGTGACCCCGGCTGTCGAAATTGTCGTTAAATCACAATAACAATTAGTACCTGTAAGCAAATCAGAAAACTGTCTGGACTCTAGGCTAATATTAAAAAGGAATAGGCAACGGCGATATGGGTTTTTGAGAATATTTTCTGAGAAGCTCTACAACCACCCATCAAAGATGTATTTCTCTTTGCAGAGAGTTGAATGTGAACTATACAAAACATCCTTGGTAGAACACTTTCCTGAAAGATCAGTTCAGGGTTCAATAGAGAATATCGTCATCCCATGTCATGCTCCTAACTATCTTCAAATATTGGGGGCGGTGAGCTAGTTTGCCCGACCATAACCTGAAGTTGTCCACTTTTGGGGTACATGCCCGTGCGTTTGGGCGATATATTCAGAAAGGATACTACACAATCTCGAAAATCAGCGCCATGTACGGTAATGCCATGGTAAGGGCCGTGCCGATACGAAGGCCTTTTATGACAACTCAAAGTGCAATGCTTATTATTACCGTTATCTACGAACATGCATTCTCATTTTGGGACGTGACAACTGTTACTTATTCACAGTTCCTTATTCGACATTCGTTATCAACCGATAAAATCGGTTGATAACGAATGTTGAATAAGGAACTCGGAATAAGTAACGGTTGTCACGTCAGCTTCTCACTTTGTGTCTCTCTGCAACTGTTCCAATACAATTGGGTTTATATTCACTCAACCAAGCTGGTTTAGGTTGTTTTTGAACCAACTGTTTTTGTGTGTGCCCAATACGTACTCAATACTTACCCAGCGTTACCCAACACTTCTAAATACCACCCGATTAAATATAACTCAATACGTTCTCGAAATTGTCCCCAAAACAGCCCGGTACCTACTAGATATTACTCGAAACTGCCTAATGACGAAAATACTTTATTAACTTCTTATCATTGCTTAACGATAGAACGAGGGAGGGAAGAGAGACAGTAGAGTGGAAGAGAAGGGGTAGGTATGGGTGCAATGGAGGGGGGTACAAAGAGGAGAGAGAGAGAGAGAGAGGGAGAGAGAGAGAGAGGGAGAGAGAGAGAGAAGGTTCTGAAAGTTTGTGGGAGGGATAGGTGATTCGAAACTATGGAGATTTTTACTGTTCGGTTAGACCATAAATAGAAAATTATTTAACCCTTTACCCAACGTAAGGACCAAAACCGGCCAGCGCTATTCTCAAAAATCGACAATTAATTTTCATTATTTTTTAATTTTTTGTCTCAAAAACATAGGTTATGACCCCTCGTTGGAACGAGCTCGTCGAGCTGGTTCCAACGAGGGGTCATATTTTTCTCTTGAGTTTCAATTTTTCTCTTGAGTGCAATGACCCTACCTTGGATTGTTTTTTTTCTAAAAGCTCTGATTTCTTTCCAATTGTTAGAAGTTCGAGCATTTTTCGATATTTCCAGACCTTTTCTTTCTTAAACAGCGATAATTCGCCGCTCTAACTGACATTTTTACAAGTTTTTGTTTCGACTTCGGGCGCCAGCGAAGTGGCCAAGGTTTACGGAATGCCAACCAGAAGGATAATTGGCAACTAGCCCAATGTCTATGACTCACTTTCCGATAGACGCTATTGCCAAACTCAACAACGAAAATATGCGCCTGGTTTCTGTTATATTCTTATTTATTGGTTCAACGATATTTAATGTGCCCATGAACTTGCAAAAGGGATTGAGACCCCTCTCCCCTGATTCCAGACACATATATCTAAGATAATACATGGTAGGAAATCATTTAAACTGGTGTTCAACCGATTACCAAAAATGGCCGCTGACCGATTATTGTCCATTTGAGCTCACAATCGGCCGATTCCAATTGCAATTCCGTGCACTACTCGACAAGTCGAGGCTCGCAAAGAACTACATTAAACTGAACATATTTACTAGTTGCGCGCACTTGGGCGGTAAACGTGGCTCTCAGACCCACATTTACCACCCAAGTGCGCGCAACTGGTAATTTTAATTGCGACCTGACTCAGTGGAGTGCAACCTTCAATTTTCCGGTATGAACTGGCGATTTCCGCAAGTACGCTCAATTGTGAGCCTTACATGTGGTTTATCTTGTACATCCCGTAAAGGGGCGTCTATAGAGAGATTAAGAATATACATTGTGGTTGTTTCTCAACTTTATTGAATGGTATCATTGACATCATTTTACATTAACAATTGAACAATTGCAGAAGATAATAAAATGCAATTTATGAATCATCAGAAAATGCCTGGAAACAATCGGTTGAACCGATGTTCCAGGAGCCGTTACCGTTGTCATCCGATTGCCTTCAATCGGCCAAAAGTGTTGGCCGGTTCCGAACATCGGTTGAACACTAATTTAAACATGATAATGATGGTCACTTTATAACTGAAGATAGAGCTGAGGAAAAAAAATGAAATGGTTCTGGTTTCCCGACCGATCCTTATTTTCATGCACAACCGTAATTATTTTATTGGCTCTTCGCAAAGCAAAAAAAAACGTTATATCTATTTAACCCTTTACCTAACATGGAAATCAGACGATACTTGCAAAAAAAATTCTTGAATAACTAATATTTTTCAATTTTTGTCTCAAAAACATAGGTTATGACCCCTCGTTGGAACGAGCTCAACGAGCTCGTTCCAACGAGGGGTCATAACCTATGTTTTTGAGACAAAAAATGAAAAAAATAATGAAAATAAATTGGCGATTTTTGAGAATATCGCTGGCCGGTTTTGGCCGTTACGTTGGGTAAAGGGTTAAAATGATATCTGAAGATACTAATGGACCTGACGTCACATGCATGTACACTGTGAATTTTGGCAATACATCCTAACCCCTCGACAAGTCCTAAAAGCAGATGACACTTGATAAAAAACTTCTTACGTTAGTATAATTTTTCATTTCTGCCTCAAATCAAACATAGCTTTTACCCCTTATTTCTAGAACGAGCACAACGAGCTCATTCCATCGAGAGGCCATAAACCATGTTTTGAGAGAAAAATGAAAACTAATGATGTGAATAGCACTGGCCGTCTTTGGTAGTTACATTGGTTAAAGGATAATGGGTTAAGTGACCATATTAGAAAATAAAATATTAAAATAAATATAAAAATCCCAACCGAACGTCCCAATTTTTTTATTGAGTGTAACCTGAACCAAACCACTTATTTTGTTTTTCGTATAGAAATGATACAGAGGAAAAAAACTGGGAAAAGCTTCAAAACAACGTGGGCAACGAAATTTATTTATTTAATGGGGTTTAACGACACTTTCAGCAGCTCGGGTCACCTCGTGTCGGGTAGTTTTACGGGTGGAGGAACCACCGAGCAACGGCGAGCAACTACCGATTCCCAAACATACTAACTCCACACAAGCGGGGTTAGCATTGGTTGAAGAAAAGTGCGCCCTCGACGTGCATTACGCTTTAGTACACAGCGCCTCCGTGCCCCCACGTGTGCAATCGGGATGAAGTGCCTTGCCAATGGACATAACGCAGTTACCCCTGGTGGGGTTCGAACCGTGGACCTTTTGGTTTGAAGTCCAATTGTCAACGAATTGAATTGAATGGTTTCACGCGCCGAAGGCGCGCAGGGACGGTTTGGGGAACAAGCCCCTTTCGACCCTCTTTAGCTGTAGGATAGGTCTTTGATGGTTTGTCCAGGCATGTCAAAGGAGGAAGGTGTTCGGGTTTAATGACGTTTGCTACGTTTGTGCTTTTTCTTCTTGGAAGGAGGTGGCTGAGATGGCGAAGGCTTGGCAGTTGCTGTTTCTCAGTTTTTGCATTGTAGCCATCTGTGGAAGAACGGATCTCGGAACCTGGCTGCTTCCAAGTGACCTGGTTTGTTGATGAGGACGTTGCATGTTTCCTTAGCCCATTCCATCTGGGTTGATTTAAGGTATTCCAAATAATCATCCCCAGTTCCGTCAAACATCAGTTCCGCCTTCATCAGAGGGCTCATGCTCGGACTCCGAGGTTGAAATGGATTTGAGGCCCGATTGGTTGAGGTTGATAGGAGAGTCAGGTACGGATTGGGCGACCTCCATCTCCTCTGTCTCCTTTTCCTGCTTCGCCTCTCCCTCCGACCTCTTTGGTGGAGAGGTATGCCTTGGGATTGGTGATACAGGTTTTGGAGGTGAGTTGACAGTGATTACCTTTTCCATCTCCTGATTCCCGGTCTCAGTCTTCTTCTTTTTGATCAACGCCTCCATTCGCCTGGCATCCATGCGTTTAGTGGCTGGTGACTTCTTCTTCGTCTTTGTCTTCTTCTTGTTTTCCACGGGTGTCTCGGTGGTAGGCTGTTTTCCCTTCCTCTGGGGTGGACCAGTGCGGGTTGGCCCGCGGAGGGTACTACCACTCCCAGGGGTGGGTTTTGTCTTGTATTCAACGGTAAACTGGTCGCAGTCACTCTCAACCTGGACATTCCAGTTGAGAAGTGAGCTGGCATCCAGCACCAGTAAAGTGTTCTTGATTTTTTCAGGCAGGTAGTCCATGTTTAATTGCTCTTCGCACTCTGAAGTCAGAGGTGTGAATGTGATCTGTGTCAACGAAATTACAATGGAATGAATTTTATATGTACGGTATATGAAATGAATGAAGAGCATGCATGTCTCCAACTAGTCCTTGACAGGAGGTGTATTCTCACTTTGCCAGCAGGCTGGAGTGAGAGATTTTCACACCTCTGCTATTGTGTGTTTTAGTATTAGTGACAGATATTCGCAGTCGTTGGCCCTTTGTTTGTTAGCAGTGTTTACCTTGCGGTAACCGGTTCTCGTCAGATCAACGAAGTTAAGCAACGTCGAGCCCGGTTTGTCCTTGGATGGGTGACCGTCTGAGCGATCGATTCGGTCTCCCACGTTGTGTCCTTGTGCAAGGCACTTCACCTCCATTGTCCACATGGGGGCACGATGACGCCGTGTACTAAGGCGTACTGCACGTCGATGGTGCGTACGTCTTCAGCCAATCTAACCCTGCCTGTGCTGCAGTGCGGAGTTACGATGTTGGAGAGCTGGCAGCTGCTCGTCGTTGCTCGGTGCTTCTCCCAGGGTACTGCGGCTTCTTCCACCCGTAAAACTGCCACCGACACGATATGACATTGTCTGTTAAAGTTTCGTTAAACCCTAATAAATAAATAAATAGCAGTGTTTACCACGAATCGGTGATAATTGGTAATGAGCTGGCAATTCCAAATGTGATAACTTACTTAGCAGTCATCAACTTCCAAGCACAAATCAGAACAATAATTTCAAAGATCTGTTTACATGAGGGCTAAAATATTTAAATTTCAGCAGAGCAAAATCTTGCTCCGTCGGTCAAAAATGAAATACATTGGTTTTCGTTATGAAAAGAAGTTTAAAATTTTCAATTCAACAATATATCGTCCATTGAGTACAACAAGGCGCTATCTACAATGCCTTAGCATTGCAGATGGTGCCTTGTTGCACTGAAGGGACGACATTTATAAATAAATAAATAAATAAATAAATAAATAAATAAATAAATAAATAAATAAATTGGTATTTCATGTTTGTTAGCGTAAAAGGTGTACAGGAGTATAGTACAGACTATACTTCAAATCTCTATTGTCTGAGTTATTAACACCTTTTTATGAGAACAATACCTGGTGACAAAGTGAGACCCCCCCCCCCCATAATATATATATTTATCATATGACTCGTCCGTTTTGTTCACTTTAAAACATTTGATATTTTGTTTTCATATTAATCAGTGATAAATAAAGCCTTCCGTCAATTTCATTGGTCAATTTCAAAACTAGACAATTTGATTGGCTGAACAAAATACAACTGGGTCATATTTGCATAATTTCAGTAGGGAGAATTTACGTTATCTATCCTATTTAGGGTGGGTTATATTGTATTAATCTTTTACCTACAAGAAAAGCGCCATTCATTTTTTTTTAAATTTTCACTTTTTGCTTTCAAAACATAGGTTATGACCCCTCATTGGAACGAGCTCGTTCCAATGAGGGGTCATAACCTATGTTTTGGAAGCAAAAAAATGAAAATTTTTAGTTATACGAGGATGTTTTTTTCCAAGTGCCGTCTGCAACTCAAGTTAGGTGATAGGTTAAATACTACTAGGTCATACTAAGTGGATAATTTGTGCGTGTGTGTGTCATATGATAAATAGAAAATGAAATGAGTGTTTTTCTCATATAATATTTATGAAACTCGTCCGAATTTTCCGTTTGGGCTCGCCAGAAAGTATCGTTAAATCCCAATAAATAAATAAGTAGACATGTTCTATCCAGTCACGTAAAAAAATAATTGAAGCCGGAAGATTATGATGAGACATCAAGATTGTTTGTTGTCTCCAGTTAAATGAAAAGAGTTTCCCACCTGTTTCTCTTTTGGTCGAACGTTATCTTTCTTTATGTCTGTGTTTACACTCTAGAAATTTCTTCAACAATTAAAATTAATAAAAAGGCGTTACACTTCGTGTTTAACATTCTTATTACTATCACATTCCCTTTGAGGTTCTGATTTGATGCGTATAGATTAGCCCGGGGTAACAATACGATATATTTGCTCAGTGCGTAAGTCCTCAATACAGCTTACCATCCATCTGCTTATCCGACACGGGTTTTAAAATTTAGAAACAGTGACGTTGTTATATACGGACCCCGATGCGACCGATGCAATAAAACTATAACTGGCAAAACTCTTGTTCATAGTTTCCAATTAAACACAGTTGATGTCTCGAAATTGAGCATTGCTGTCAAACAAAGACAGCATAGGGAATCAATTATCTGAGTTTATTGTTCAACGTGAGACACAAAACTATTGGTTATAATTTTGAACGAACAATTCGTTGTGTCAAAATTGTGATTAATCATTTTATGCTCCATTTTGTGAGGATGTGACAACCGTTAATTATTCCCAGTTCCTTATTCGACATTCGTTATCAACCGATAGAATCGGTTGATAACGAATGTCGAATAAGGAACTAGGAATAAGTAAGAATTGTCACATCCGTCCTCTTTGTTCCGTTTTGACAAACTACGATAAAAAGTTAACCCCCCAAAAAGCTGGGTTCTAGTTTACTATACGTTTATATAAAAAGCAGACATCCAGGCACTGACGCGGCCCAGATTACAGTGATGAACAAGGAGGTGCGTAAAATCTGAGTAGTTATTTATAGTCAAGTGTCGTCTGCCTTTTCAGGCAGACGAGACTTCTGTTACTCCTGCTAGGCTATAAGCCCTGGGCGATAAGTGATGTTTAACATATTCACTCTCTTTTGAGTCGCATTCCGCGTGTAACAGTGTTTACACGATGGTCTGTCGACGCTGAGACAATTCACAGTTGTTGGTAACAGTAAATGAAACTGCGGATTATCAAGAGGAGGTAGCACACTCTTAATATAGTGGGGTGTGGTTCAAGAATGAACATTTTTCAACAGAAATTAGCTACGCAACAGATCACCACGTCCACGGGGTACGAGACAACGTTTTGCGTCCCAAGTTCCATTGGGCCTTCTGCCCTCTTGATCTGCATCACAAAAGCTATAAGTTTGTACCAAAATCTCTTCTGGTATGATTTTTAATGCATTTCTCCAGCCAAAACGTAAATATAGGTTACCATGATTCTTCTTTGGAAATATTTTGCTAAGATCATTCCAGTGACCGATTATTCTTGTTTTCAACATAGAAACGCAAGGCAAAAGATTATTGGAATTGTCTTTATAAAACTATGTGTGGTCTGCCAGTTGTAAACATAAGTGGTTGGTTTCTAGGTCTCGTACACGAAATGGTTGATTATACGCAAAACACGTACATAAAATGCGTACCTCCTATTTCCTATAAATGATTATGGTTGGTCGAATACAGTTCGGTTGAATTAAAGTGGTTTTGTTTGAATTTTACGAACTGGTTTTAAGACAGACCCAGCAATAAGCTAATTGCAAAACTGTCACATTCGATGTTAATGAAAATAATATAAATTTCCGATGTACCCCCTATTGGGTTTCCTTTCCTGGTCCCCGAAATTTAGACAGCCCAATACCTGTTGGTACGTGAAATTACGTGAAAATGACCAAAAGGCGAAATACATCTGATTGCATTGACTGTCGGTATATCGATATATCGAAATGTTCTCTCTGTGGACTGCCACTGGAAGTCCACATAGAGGACATTTCGATATACCAGCAGTCTAATCAGCCACTGATCGCTCAGATGAAATGAAACAGCGTTCCTTCAATACCTAAAATCAAAACTGTCTCCGATTGGACCGAACTATGGACTTCCCGGTGGCATCCATCCCCGGGTGAAACCGTTTTTGTCGAATGATCGATGTAGATGATACTAAAATGCCTTCGAAATGTCCTCTAAAAATGTGGACTGCCATTGATCGCTCAGATGCAAGGAAGCCGCGTTTGTTCAGTTCGCAAAATCAAAATGTTCTTCGGGTCTGGGTCCCCCTTGGTGCATTCCCCGGTTACTTTTCTTGACCTAGTCCACCCCTGTGTGAACTCTCTGATTACCGACACATACAGATAATCTCAAGTAGGGCAAACTCTGTCGCCCGTAACCGCGCATCGTGAACTAACCCCAAAACATGTTATGATCAGTAGAACTTGTTGCAATACTATTTATTGTCATTAACATTCATTACACTACTCAAACAAGATCTCTCTATCCCTCAACTATTGTAACGGCCATTACCGGCCAATCGCTATTCACTAAAATCGCCATTCGGTATTTTATTTCATTTTTTGTGTACAGAAATATAGCTGATGGCCACTGGTTGGAACAAGTTCGTTCCAATGAGGGTTATATTTTTGAGACAAAAATGAGTTTCTACTTATTCAATAATGTCGTCTGCTATTCGTTCTGGGTAAAGAGTTACTTTTAAATTTGCCACTGTCTCAGTACAAAGCAGTATAAAGAACAACTAGCTTGCTGATTGATGTGCGTTTTAAGACTTCCCGAAACGGACTTCAGTTAATTTTTGATGTTCGTGGTTGTACATCTTTAACTGTTATAGGATCATTAAAGGGCTGACATAAAAAAAAACTTGTCAAATTTGAGAACTCGGAAGTCGCTTACCAGATAAAAACGTATGTCCTTAATGATTCATTTCATCCCACTTAAGGTTATGACTGGAAGATACAGTTCCGGAGGGTACAGTTGTAGAGGTTCTATTGTATTGGGCCCTGGCGTTTCCGTACACCAATTCAAGTTAAGCACCAGAAATGAGCGTTCACCTACACTTTCATCACTTTCATTTTCCGTTTTATTGACCTTTTTTTCTTTTCTTTTTCCCTCTTTCCCAATCTAACATTTACATAATGTAAGATACATACTTTGTCGTTTGTTTGTATTGTCTATTTCTGCCTTGTGTTTGTCATGTAATATATCAACTCTTCGAATCGGAGGAAATAAAGGAATATATATAATTCATCTTTCAAAGTTTTCGTAAGTTTCGATTCTAGCAATACCGCACTGACGTTTAGTGAATTCCTTAGCAGAGATATCAGACTCAATTCGTTAGTCTCAAAGAATGAAGAATGTTCACTCCTTACCCGTCAATCCTGCCTACCAGCAAAGGTAGTATGGAATCAAAATTTTCTTGTGGAGTAACCCACAACTTATTTAATTTGTACATATTTCCCTGTAAAACTATGAAAATAATTTATTGAGGTGGCTTCAGAAATGAAAAAAAGTATATTACAAATAGCTAAATTCGACGAATAAATAAATTAATTTTGTTTGTGCAGAACTCTAACAAGTTTTCAAATGTCGGGTATTTTCAATTAATTTATAGCTGAAATGTAGTATTTTTTTCAATCTTGATAGTGCACAAATGTTTTTAGGAGTCAGTTTATTGTTAATGACATACCAGAAATCTAATGTTGCACTAGAACAAACTATATACAGTTTCAAAATACTTTTATTAGCGATTTACATTATAGTGGAAACTGTCAACAAGTACTACCTAATGCTTTTTCATATATAAAACCAAATTACACCGGATTTTGTACAATGACTAATGGGACTTCTAAATTACATACTCCAGATTCTCTGGGCTGCCATTTAATGTCATAACCCATACCCACAAATTAATCTACATGACATCCCGAACCATTTTTGTAAGGTGCAATGACAGGTGGGGGTGACAAATCTCACTGGACATCAGTAAATATAAGTCTGTTAATGCAATCAATTCACTTCATTCACAGTTCATTTACAGCCATAATTCTATTATGCTGTAAAACGAATGGATATATAGTTCTCTTTAACTTTCTTAACCCTTTAACCAACGTAACGGCAAAACCGGCCAGCGCTATTCTCAAAAATCGCCAATTAATTTTCATTATTTTTTTCAGTTTTTGTCTCAAAAACATAGGTTATGACCCCTCATTGGAACGAGCTCGTTGAGCTCGTTCCAATGAGTGGTCATAACCTGTTTTTTTAGACAGAAAATGAAAAAAAAAATAGTTATTAAAAATTTTTTTTTTTGCAAGTGTCGTCTGCTTTTCATGTTTGGTAAAAGGTTAAAGGGACAATAAACCGCGAATTTGAAAAAAATACGTTGACCATTTGACAAAACCACAATTTTCGTTATGGAGAAGTATCCACACGTTTCTATATCATTCGTGAAAAAGCGTTTATGTCGATTAAATAAACGAACTTTTTGAAAGTGTGAATTTATTATTAATCTCAAAAAAGGCGGGCGGCGTTTTTTCTTTTCGATCCAGTTAGCCGATCACTCACGGAAACTTCCGCGCAATGTCAGTTTTCCATATTCTCCGAAATTAACTTTGTTAGAAGGACAAAGGGGGCGTTTGTGTACGCGTTGTTCCATTCATAGTGTACGCGCCATACAATCTCTTTCGGATTGCCGTTATCGATACACATAGGGTATGTTTCAGTGAACTATTCCGGTTTACTTAGTTTACTATTCCATGTAAACCTAAACTAGGTTTAGAAATCACAACAGAACGATATGTTCAAGCTAATACTATTCCACATAAACCCCTGTTTGATGTTGCTGGGAAACGCTACGCGTGAAAGTATTGTTAGGAGGGGGACATCCAAAGCGTGGGAAACATATCCCTGCTTTCATTTTTAAACAATCTCAGAAACGCATCGTTATAAAGGCCCTCATCAGAAACTTTCCAGTGATGGTGTAAAAAATAGCGTGACTGTTATCGTGGAAATAAAATAGCCAAAAAGGATCTTCTGAAAGTTCTAACATTTTTTTCTGAGAGAAAAACACTATTTCAGATGAGAATCGAATATTTTTGAAAGGCCGCTTTTATGGGCTAAATAAATGTTATTAACTTTTTTTTATAGTTTCTCTCTCTTGAGTTAACATTTTTCATGAACCTTGCACTGTTCATTTCTTTTTTGGCACTCGAAATTGAATGTTTTTTTATTGTCGTTGTGCGAGACGTAGAACTTTTATGTGCGTTCCACTGCGCATGTCAAGAATAGAATAATAAACCAGATAACCCTGCTCTCAAGGAGGTTTAGTTGGTTTAATCCAGAATGGTAAACCAGAATATAAACTGCTCAATGAACCAAGTAAATCGGAATAGCTCACTGAAACATACCCATGGTGCGAGTTTTTTTGGAAGCATGCCTGCGCCTTGTTTAAAATAGTACACAATTATTAATCTAATAATTCTCAAAATATTGATAAAATAAAGCACAGTTGTTGTTCGTGAAGGTAATTGGTGACGTGACAATCGTTAATTATTTCCAGTTCCTTATTCGACATTCGTTATCAACCGATGAAATCGGTTGATAACGAATGTCGAATAAGGAACTGGGAATAAGAAACGATTGTCACGCCCGTAAAGTAATTCACTCTGGCAGCAGTGAATAGGTATCGCAGAACTAAATATTGAAATTAGAGTGAACCACCTTAAAATGTTGCACTCGGAAATGACGCAATCTCTAAAAATAAACAGCCTTGGGAAAATTTGTTTCAATAAAAGTTTGAAACATTCTATTGACATTTTGCATTATTGTTGAATATTCCTGATAAAAAAGAGGGTGATTTGATGACTTTTGGACCTAAAAAATACAATTTACTTTTTGTGTGTTTTTGTAGGGAATTCCCTGAAAAATATGTGCACGTGACCGGTACTTCCCTTTGTGCCAGTTTTTCTCTCTTATTTGTTGCATGACCCCCTGTTTTCAAATCAGAAAAAGTTGTCTGAAGGGCTATACTTGACAGAGATATTTGAATGCCAAAATTAAAGTGATGCGATCATATTTTTTTCCACCTGAACGTTATAATGGTCGCCTATGGGAAAATATTTAGTTCTGTGATACCTGAAGCTAAAATTAGAAACTACGTGTATTCAGAAATTATGTCATGCTGTTGTGCCTTTTCCCCATCACTTCAGGCAATTTAATTTTTATCTTCGCAATGTCATGTCTTCTGAGAATTCGGCTGCATTAAAGTTTTTTAATTACAGATTTCAGTTAAGTGATTTCGCGTTGCTTCTGATGTCATACACTTTAGGCTTAATAAAATTAAAAATCCGTTTCTCAGGCCCTCCCGCATGGTCCTTTTGGCTGCCGCATGCTCTCTTTTTATGACCAATGCAAACTTGAAAAATAAAAATTAAATGGTTTATGTCTGATATTTTACGCAAGTTACTAAAATTGATAAATTTGTCTCTTGAGTGCAACAAGACTTTGCAATGCTTTAGCATTGCAAAGCCTTGTTGCACCCAAGGGACGAAATACACCACCACCCTTGCTATTCTGTAGATTATGAGGCCTAAAACATAAAACAAACCAAGAATATGAACTTCTGATGGCAAAGAAATAATTACAAAAATAAAATATAAAATAAAAAACCGCCCGCCCGCATGCAATTTTACAAAACATGGCCTGAGAAACAGAACATCTACTTTCTGTGGCCTTACATACAGAATTTTTTTTACCTGTTCTTTCATTTTAAAATTAGCGGTTCATTGTCCCTTTTACCTACGACACAACGCCTGGCATTGATTATTGAACTCGCACAAGAAACTTTTCAAATGTCAATGTCATTTGTGGGCATCGTTAATAAAGAATAATAAAAAAGCTCAGCCTCGTACATTTTTAGGTGCGACCGAAATGCGAGCTCTCTGGGAAATACTAATAGGCACCATGGAGCTGGGAGAGGTGGTGGTCTGAGGGAGCTGTACCGTAAACACACTTTTTTCCAGAAGGTTTAATTTTTTTATTGACATGTAATACAATCAAACTGCAACTGTCAGACTCTCCGTGTTACTAACTGTCAAGGTGATAGCAAAAAGTTACGATTTTGTTGTATAAAAGTGTAAATATTTTCGATAATATTTCTGCCTGGGTTAAATGTAAAGCAAGATAGATATGTGACGGACCCCGAAAACAGGTTTGACAAACTGACGTTAATTCAAGAGATTCTAAATGAGGCATGAAATTTAATGTCCATTATGGGGCACGTGTTCAACGCCACATGGGCTATCTGATAACAGATCAATAGTAAGAGAGACAATATTCTCTTCTGTAATAATTATCTGGGTAATTAAAACCAGTTAAAACCTAATTGCAGAATACAGTGCATTACATATGTTCTGGACACACACCCATATTACGTATCTATCCTGTCTCCGAAATGTCAAAAGATACCAAAATGCGAGTCTTTCAAAGGAACTTTAAAGCGAGTGTTAAATTAAGATAGATCTAAGCGGCCAAGTTCAAGAGAAGCGATTAACTGAGAATAAACGTTCTGGCTATCTAAATAAAAATCGGGGGATTTCTCGAAAAATTCATTCCAGCCAATTCCAGTCGGGAGGTGTGTAAGGCTGTGGGTCGTTGCGAGGTAGTTGGCCCGAGGGCACTCAGAGAAGGTCCAAATTTAGCCTTGGCCGTCGAGGGTCATAGGCACCGAGATTGAAAGTCCGCGTATTGTCGTAACCCTGTGAGGGTTGCAAGGAACCGATAGTAGTTTGTTAACGGTTGCGAACCGTAGTGGCATAGTAGCCAAAGAAGTTAAAACTGTAACGTTGTGGTCAAGAGACCGTATTAAGAGCTTGAGTGAGCGCTGGAATAGCCCGCGAGATAAGATAGTTTTAGGCGGTGCGAGAACTGGTGATGTTGAGAACACTTTACAGAATATTTTTATGTAAGCTTTGTTAAGTATATGGCTGAAGGCGAAGAATAACTTAACCCCGTGAGAGCAGACAAAGCGCAAAGTGATCGTGAACTGTGGTAGACGACGATTGAATTGCGGTTGAATTGTGAGAACGCTGACAGATTCGCACAAGCAGAACATTATACGTGTTAAGCCCGACTGACGGTGAAGTTAACCCTGCGAGGAGGAAGCAACGAGAAGTGAACAGACACTTTGTATTCATCATAAACCGTGAGAAGATGAAGATGATGTGAGATCGAAACAGCGGACACAGCTAGCTGTGGGAGACGTCGGGGGCTCTAAAGAATAAACTTTTATCCGCGTAATTAGTGTTTTCTTATGGATAATTTTGTGAGTAATTTATTTGATATTATATTTCTTCGTACATGTAAATAAATAATCTTTTCAGTGAATTATCGTTGATCACCCTTTGGCGTTGTAAGCCACAGGCACCTTCAGGAATCCTAAGAGTCCCAAGCGGATAGGGCATTGATAAGGGGGCAAGGTTTACGTTCGAACTGGGGTTCAGACGACAGTCACTGGCTGTCGACTGAGCACTGATAAGAACATAAATTTTCCTCCATCACTTAACCCCTGTAATCCTGCGACACTAACTACGCACGAGCAGAGAAGCAGCGGTTGAGCGCAGGTGCGCCATCGGCGTGCAGTATGCCTTACCACACAGCACCACCATGCCCTCCCATCGAGATTAAGTGCCTTACCTAAGGACACAATTCAGTTATCGCTGGTCGGGATCGAACCATGGACCTTTCAGGTTTTAGTCCAATGCTCTAACCATTGAGCCACTGCGCTATCGATTTGGTATATAACTTCTTACCGGACACGGCTAGCAGGCGACACTTGCAAAACGTTTTCTTGGACAACAAATACTTTTCATTTTTTGTCTCCGAACATAGTTTAGGAAAACACATTGGAACGGGCTCCATGTGTTCGTTCCAACGTTAGGTTATAAACTATATTTTGGGAGCAAACATTTGAAAAATAATAAAAATTCATTTGCGATTTTTGTAAACAGCACTGGGTGGATGTAGCCGTTGTGTTGTGGTTAACGTGGACAATGAACACTTCCTGCACTTGAGAGGTATCACAATATAAAACCTGGCTTGAAAGAGTAGAGCCATACCCATATATAAAAACAAACAGATAAAAAATCAGAAAACAACAATCTCCCTTCTTACAAAAAATGTGTCTCAGTAGGTAGAGGTGCAGGCTGCAAGCCGAGAGGTCCTCGGTTCGAACCCCATCTGCGGCAACCACGTTGTGTCCTTGGGCAAGGCACTTCACCCCCATTGCCCACGTGGGGGCACGGCGACGTTGTGCACTAAGGCGTAGTGCACGTCGATGGTGCACTGTCTTTAACCAATGCTAACCCTGCTTGTGTGGAGTTAGTATGTTGGGGAGCTGACAGTTGCTCGCCGTTGCTCGGTGGGTCTCTCCGGGTACTCCGGCTTCCTCCACCCGTAAAACTGTCGAGGTCATGATTAGCCATTGTGCAGAAATATGTTACCTTAAACACCAATAAATAAATAAATAAATAAATATATCTTACAATAAGTCTTGGTGATCAACATAACTATTGTTCATGTCGGACGATTGTTCTATATCAGTTGGGGCAGTGTGATATTTGTAGTTCCATCAAGCGGAACTTATGTTGGACTCTTCCTTTCCTGGTATCTAAACAGAAAGTGCTGAGACGGCTATGGGTATAGGGGGAATTGTCTACTCACACTGAAAACATTTTCAATATTTTTTACAAATGCAAGTGACAGCCTTGTCACAAGGCTATCACTTGCATTTGTAAAAAATATTGAAATGATAACATTTCTTCTTCCCGCCAAAAATAGAAATTAAAAACAAAACCAAAACCCCAAAAATCAAACAAAAAAGAAGAAAAGACAAAGAAACAAAAAAAAACAAAAAACAACCCCCCCCCCCCCACAAAAAAACCAACAAAACAAACAAGAGAAAAACAGTGTATTTCATTTTTTTTGTTTTTTTTTTGCTAAATGTGTGATATTCACTAACTTGAAGTATACATTATATTAGAATTGGCTGGTTAGCTAACATTCGATTGATCGAAGTAATCCCATCCCAACGACGGCGACCTTTGGTTGTCCTTGCGCAGCGGTTTAAAACTGGGTGTAAAATAGAGCTTTGAGTAGCATCTATAGCATTGTCTTTATTATTTAGTGTCACATCTCTCCGCAAAAGGAAACTCGGGGCGTTTATTTGAACGGACGACCCCCCCCCCCCCCCCCCCCACACACACACTCTCTCGCTTACGGGCTTGGTTTAATTATATCATTGATGATTATTATTATGTGTTTTGTCTTTGTTGATGTTGCCGTTCAAAGAAACGGCAGTAATAACACCACCATGTGTATTGGGGTAAAAAACTCTGTCAGGGTAAACAAAATTGAACGTCATTGCACACTTATCATTTGTTCTTTTATTTATTTCAACACATCTGATGAGAGGCGTATGCTGTATTTATTGCCACTCTATATTTACTAAGTGTTGTATTATCCGTTTGAGGGCTATTAATACTGCTTTGATGGACAATCACTTCGATTAATTTGATGACAGTTTACATACTTGCGAGATAAAATTTCAGATTAGATTTAAATGCCCCATCTTCTACAGAGAAACCTTTAATTTGCCGAAACTAACATGGAAGTTAACCCTTTACCCGACGCAGACGATATCAAAATTTATTACTTTAAATATCAATTTTTAAAATTTTTCAAAAAATTTCAACAAAACCATATCATGTGACCCCTCGTTGGAACGAGCTCGTCGAGCTCGTTCCAACGAGGGATCACATGATATGGTTTTGTTGAAATTTTTTGAAAAATATTTTTTTTCAACTGCTGAATTTGCATATTACGCGGGCGGATGCGGGCGATTCGTTAGGTAAAGGGTTAACACTTGCAAATTGTGTCATTTTCAGGAGATGAATAACTTTATCCCACGTCAGAAATCATTTCATTTCACTAGTTATACCCCTTCCTGGAAGAGGGTATAAAGTAGAGAGCTGACCACGTTCGTACGTTTGTTCGTTCTGAACGTGATGTGTCTATCCAGCATTGGGGAGGGAATCGATCACTTTCGGGATCTAAATCTATTTCGGTGCAATTTCAGCCCTCTCCCCCTCCCCCAAGAAACACACACACCCACACACACACGATTCATGAAAAAGCCAATTTTTAGGGCTGTTTTCAAAAAACAAATGCGCGAAAAAAAAGAAGAAGATTATTTCTGACTTTCTGTGTGTTTGGGCGGGGGGGGGGGGGGGGTCCTCCTGGTCCGTACGCCTATTCTATGGGTAGCCATACTTAAGTAAAAAAAAACCTTTTGGAAAGAGAAGAGACCTATAGGCCTACTGTCCAGCGCATCGATTTTTAAGGTGACAAAGAGAGTAAAAATAGGCCACATTCCCAATCTAAAGTAAATCTGGTTCAGCATCTTGTTCTATCGCAACTGAAATGATCACAAAGTAAATTTTTTGGAGGGTTCAAGGCCTCTAGCCTTTCCGGAACGTGTTACAAACATATATAAAATATTTACCTACCTTCCAGCCTACCCAATTTTTAAACATAGGGTAGGGAATGAGCGCCCACATATTTTAACACCAGCATGAGATTGACAAACACTAAAAAATCGCCGCAGGGTTACAGGAAAGCATAGGCCTACGTGTACACGCAGACATATACAAATAGACAAGCAACTGTGCCTTATATTCTGAACCCAGGCCAACACACCCACGTCCACACCCTCAAATATACGTAAACACCGAGTGCACACTCCATGCTACGCTTGGAGCACACAGGGCAACGAGGATCACTGATCCGTTTTGCCCGATCCGCTTTGCCCGAAATGCTCATCTCGTAGAACGGTAGGGGTGTCATGAAACGTTAGCATTTCCATTTAATCATAAATTGTGCAATTGAAGCAAAGTCCCTACTTGTATTATTCGATAGGTATTCAAATGTCGCAAACACAAGAAAGTAAATAATGAATACATAGGTTTTCAAAAATTAGAATTTCCTTTCAAAAAAATACTTTTTGACGTTAATGGCGTCGATGTTTCTTTTCATACCGCTTGGTGAAAAAATAGCATGCGCGTGACGTCTGCTATGAATGTGACGTAAAAACGTTTAACCAATCGCTGTTCTTGAAAAGATATGCCGATGATCCGCTTTGCCCTGGCGATCCGCTTTGCCCGGGTCTCCCCTATCTATATTTTACTGCTGTATCTTTCCCAATGTTTGTTGGAAAGAAAATAATTTTTGGCTTTTACCTTATCGCGGTTGAACAAATCCTATAACAGATGAAATGTCCACACTTGAATATTTAGATACAGAATCTCTAATGAATCTCGATTTCAATTAAAACCCTTATAAAAAAGTACCATGGTAAATCATGGTAAATCCCAAAATACCCTGGTAATGCCATGGTATTACCAGGGTATTTTGGGATTTACCATGGTTTACCATGGTACTTTTTTATAAGGGAATTTCTGTACCGAATTCATTAAAACCTCGGCTCATATCGATTTTAGTGAACGAGGATTATTATTATCGCAGGTGGGTGAGGGTGTGATATGGGGAAATCTCTGGGCCAGACACGAGGCTTGCCGAGTGTTTGGGCCAAATATCTTGTCTTAAAACAAGAACGCATTTCCCCCAATACAAGTAAAAACGTCTAGACAAAATTCAAATCTGTACTGAGTGTAGCATTAACTCGCGCGATCATTCACTTCAGAAAAAGAACGTTTTTTGCCTACACTCAACTGGCATCGAGTTATTACACATGCGAGGCCACCGTTTTTGATAACAGTAATTAAATGATAAATGAATCATTAGCACATCGAAATAAATTAGACTAGATCATTTTTTTGTCATGATGATACTTTTATATCGGCATACCATGCGTTAAACATGAAATATATAACAAAGAACACTCAGCAGAAACACCAGCGGTTATAGTACAAATAAAGCAATGAATAGAGATTACGTCATGCACAGCGCAAGAACGCAATACCGTAACGTCATGATGATATTCATTCATAAAAAAATCATTTCACACGCGCTGAATGATTGTCAAAACAGACTCCGTCAAAAACTGTATCCAGTTCCTTCGTTATGCGAGCGGGGGTGGGGGTTGGGGGTTGGGGGGGGGGGGTGGTTTAATAAGATAAATTGGTTATTACCATCGCATGGGATTCCGAGATGGTTTAGTGAAGTCTCTACCTCGCCTCTGGGCCATATATCGACTCGTCCAGATGGACTCGCAGATATGTGCCCAGAAACGAGGTCTCGACTCTAATACACTATCACGGAAACCCACATGGTAGCATACATGTGCCAAGTCATACATTGACGATAGTTTATTTGTCAAGATTGGAATGCAACTGTAGTATTTGCAATAACATTGCCAATGTGACTGGCATGATTAACCCTTTGCCGGATGTAGAGGTCTAAACCTGCCAGCGCTATTCACAAAATCACTAATTTCTTCTCTTTTTTAATCTCAAAATATAGCTTTAGTTTCCTCATTGGAGCGAGCTCGTTCAGCTCGTTCCAATGAGGAATCATGAGCTGTGTGTTTGGCACAGAGGATAGAAAAGGGATAGTTATTCAGGAGGTTTAGTTGCAAATTTCCTCTGCCTTTCTTGGTGGGCAAGGTGTTAACTTCGATTGGAGGAACTTGACTTACGTGTTTATGAAATAGCTACACATGTTGAAACTGATCATATATATTAGTGTCACGTATATACTATTGTCACGTGAGAACCATAGGGTTCTATCTTCCAGTGGAAGAGAGAGCATTGTGGTTGTCAGATGACGATATATCGTTAGACGTAGCTTACCTACTTTATATATGAAGAAAAAACACTGCATGAACCTTGCAGTGATGGAGCTCTTCTGGAGCGTTGCGGCCTGGTGAGTTGGCTGGAGACAGTTTGATAGGTACCTCAACTTCTGTGTGTCATCTTTGTGTCCTTGCCCTGTTATAATTTATTGGAGGGTGTCTTTTTGCACTTTCCAAAACATTATAACAAGGCAATGACATGTGAACACATTTTGGCAACCAAGAAATAAAAAATATGGCACTCCACCAGTTGATAAAGAAATATGAAATTGTCTTCAGTTATATTAATGCGCCTTTTTATGGAAAGATAAATAACACCCACATATTAATATTCGAGTTATTTTCTGCAGAACAGAGCAAAAATATTTACAACGCAAATATAAGAACCTGACCCTTCCGAGGACGGTTAGTCCCGTCCGCACGGAGGACGTGACAACCGTTACTTATTCCCAGTTTCTTATTCGACATTCATTATCAACTGATAAATCGAATAAGAAACTGGGTACAAGTAGCGGTTGTCACGACCGCGCCCGCTCGACGAAAACTTTCATGTTGCATTGCATATCAAAGGATATAATCAAAGCTTGAATTTCTAACTGAACTGAGTGACTGAATAAAATACTTGGACCCCCGTTTATATAACATATATATTTATTGGTGTTTAAGGTCATATAATGGCTAACCAGGACCGTGACAGTTTTACGGGTGGAGGAAGCCAGAGTACACGGAGAGAACCACCGAGCAACGGCGAACAGCTGTCAGCTCCCCAACATACTAACTCCCCTCAAGCAGGGTTAGCATTGGTTGAAGACAAGTGCATCATCGATGTGCAGTCCGCCTTAGTACACAACGCCACCTTGCCCCCACGTTGGTAATGGAGGTAAAGTGTCTTGCCCAAGGACACAACGCGGTTGCCTCAGGAGTGATTCAAACACAGGACCTCTCGTCCTGCAGCCTGCACCTAACCAAATGAGCCACCCTCCCCCCCCCCCCCCTATATAACAGATAGACACTGTATTTTAACCATTCAGTGTGAACTATTGCAAATAAATATACATCAATCAAAAAAGGTAAAAATTTAATTTTCACGATTTTATTCTAACTGGAAGACATCGCAATCCAACACAACCGTTCATCGTAGGGGTTCATTTTCAATGAGGGATCTCCGGAGGTCCAGAACGTTTTACTTGGCTTTTAATATTAAGAGAGGACGACTTTACATTCAATGGTTCATCTTGAGAAGTACTAGATAATCAACAGTTAGCACAAATTTCCTGACTGGAAACTAGTGTTGCTGCTGGTTTCTTCTTAACTCAGTCAGTACCAGGCATGTCAACCGGTACCTGTACCGGTAGCGGTACCGCCGGTTCCCTCATGCTCCAACCGGTACTGAAGCTTTTGTCCCGCCGGTACCGGAACAAAATTATTTTACGGGGAAATTCCTAATTGAAGGAGGGTAAACAGGCTGATAATAGTGTATGGCACACTTGCACGACACACTTTTAACTTATTTGTGAATGAACGTACCAAAACACTCTACAGGTGCATGTTCTATCTGCACCGCAATTCGATAAGGCCGACCATTTTGACTTTGCATACGTAGCATCAAAGACAATGGAAGCGCTGCCATCGGCTACTTCAAAGTAATTACTTTGATGTCACCGCAGAATAATTGGACGATGCTATATTTGTCTTGCGAACTTGGCGACGGGCGCGGTATAAATTCGAATTTCTGCCATCTGATTGCGATATGTCATCCAATTGCTCATTTGTTCCGGTGTAACCGGAATGGAAGACCGTAGGAAAATTAGTCCCTCTGGAGTATTATTCAGCGGAATTATAGTCCTAGGTCTGACATTTCTAGGAATAGTAGTCCGCCGGACTACTATTCCTAGAAATGTTAGTCCTAGGACTATAATTCCGCGGAATAATAGTCCAGAGGGACTAACGTTCCTACGGACTTCCATTCCTTTTACACCGGTACCGGTTTCGGCGAGACAGACTTTGTCCCGTCCCGGTACCAGTTATGTTGGTACCTTCGGTACTTTGCCATGCCTGGTCAGTACATACCTTGTGGGTATTAGACTAAAGCAATCATTAAAAGTTGTAAAATATCGCTTCTTCCTTCCTAAAGCGCCGTCGCATACCGCAGGAAGAGTATGTGGTGATGGTCTGCGCCAATTCGTCGCTGAAAACACAAAGGTGCCATCTTTCATTCTCTTTAAAACAAAAGGGTTCCAACGGCAATGATGCCAAAAATATAAAGATACGATCTTTTATGCAGTCAGGAGAGACGACAAATTTATTTCGGAAATGATTTGGTCTTCGAATCCCCGCCCCCTCCATTAAAAGTGATGGGCATCTGTTTTGAAAAAAAATGGACGTCAAAAGGTGCGCACTATTCTGAATTCAAATTTTAAAAAATCAACAAAACCATATCACGTGGCCCCTTCATTGGAACGAGCTCGTTTCAATTTGGGGGTCACATGACATGGTTTTGTTGAAAATATTTTTGAAAAATATTTTTTTCAATTACTCAATTTGTGAATTACGTGGACGAATGTGGCTGATTTCTTAGGTGAAGGGTTATGATTGGCGTCAACGGGCCATTGTGTAGGCAAAACATCATTCAGAACCTGTTATATCCTTGCTAGAGGCCATCCCTTCTCGTCCCCCCTCTACGTCACTGGCACACGTAAACATGGCAACATGAGAAATGTTAGCATCCAAAATTAACCAAACATCGCAAATGTCCAGGATTAGGACAACACGCTATTGAAAAGTACAAAAACCAGTTAATATTCATTTCCAATATCCAGCACACTTTTGCTTGGCGCCACACCACGTCCAACAATGCAAATATTGCAAGAAAGAAATCTAATTAATTAAGGTTGAAAACATTTCGACAGATGGGGCAATCACAATTGATCCGAGAGAAGAAGAATTTAATCTGTATATCTGCATTTTATTTGTACCAACTGATGTTAAGTTGTCGACAGAAGTTGAGGCTCAACCCTTGTACCGCCAGGGTATATTTTCGAAAATAAGCTGTGGAAAAAACTCCAAGTGCTGATGGTTTTGTCATGTTCTTATTTTAGCAGCAACAATAGAGACAGTTCCCATTGGTAGAGGCGTCGGTCGTGGCTTGGCACACTTGGTAGGTTCCGGACCAATCAAAGTCATGAATCGAAGTGTGTGTGGGAGGGGTCTTATGCCAGAGGCGGCGGAAGGTCGATAATTTTCAAGACTACCATGGTTCAGCCCAATGGGAGGAAAAGTTTCAATCGTATATCGGTAAATGTACCGTGACACACTATAGTGTCTCGTTTAGAAGGGCCTGCCGCGGTTTGGTCACTGTCCCGTCTAATTCTTCTACTTCAATCATCTTCCAACCCGAAGGCAAGCCTTGGAGGTAGACTATGGTCGAAGTAGAAGAAACGGACCGAAGTGACCGAAGGTGGGATTCATTGGCCAAATGTTGTTTTGATTTGCAAATAATATATTACAATATTATATCTCACGTGACTTCCTTGCATTCTGACTCGCTGAAAGATGATGCCCTATTTCGTGTAGTTTGCATCCACAGAACTGACCAGGCACTACACCCAGGCACTACACGTTTTCTATTTTTAGCACACTACTATATCAGTTTTCTTTTCATACTGGGCGAATAAAACTGATCAGGCTAAATTTAAAAATCGATTCACAGAGGCACAACATCCACAAAACGACCCGGAAAGAAATCTTTGTGGAAAAATGTATCGCCTTTCCATTGTTGAAGTCACAATTTTCGAGGCGTTCATTTTATTCCTTGAGAAGGTGATCCATATCTCGTTTCGAAGAGAATGATCCATACCTGGGTCCAACTTTCCTGAGAACGCGTCCGGATATGAAAAATCGTTTGGTTCGCTGCTCATATTATTTCGCTATTTAATTGTATGTTTTGGGCAGTAAACGAATAAATAATGGAATTCAGTTGAATCTTTGGAGTTTGTATCCCGTGCTGACCCATTCGGTAATGTATATGTGTGACAAATGTGTGGAAATTATCAAACTGCGTTGTCAAATTTCGAAAATTTTAGCTTTCATTCGCGAGTTGCGCGATTCTAGAATACACAGTTCCGTTTGGGGGAAATGTCTTGTTTACCTTTGCCGACCGATTCAAAATTTGTCTTCTGCTCATATCAATAAGCCGTGTTTTGGAAGAAGAAAATGTTTTTTGAAAACTACATGGTATTTTTTTCGATATAACGCTGGTTGGTAGGGCTGCTACCTTGATAATAGATTAACAAATCGGACAGATGTTTTTCTTGATGGGTGTTCGATATAATATAAGGATTAGTGCATGTCTTGTCGTTGACTACGCTTCGCGGCGGGAACTACACCACCTCACTGGGCACTATATGGGCGTAGTCAACTCCAAGCCATGCACTATTCCTTAAGTAATAGGCCTACCTGTACATTGGCAGGTTTGCATGCGCCCATTTTAACTCACTGTGTAACCACGTAACATGTCTGCGGAAAAAAGTGGAGGGGCATGTGTCCCCTGTGCTCCCTTGGTTCCGCCGCTTCTGTCTTAAGCTCCCTAATTTTTTGTCTCTTCGGGCCATTGTTGTGCCGAGTACTTTTTCTCAATATTCGACATGTCCAGAAACCTCCGTATATGTGTTACACTGCCACAGGGGTCTGCTTGTCTGGTGATATGGGATTCAAAGTATCCATAGATTTTATCCAAGACAATCGACAGTGCCGTGGTAAAAGGTGTGGCAGTTTGCCATGACTTTTATGATGACATTGCTGATTCTCGAAGCTAATCTCGAGAATATGTGTTCAAAGAACGATGGGGCCCATTCTTGCCAAGGTGGGGAAATTTGGTCCCTTCGATATTTGAAGATGTTATGTTGTCTCTCGTGACTTTCCCTTCCTCCGATTGGCTGATACGCATTATACTGTTTCCGATAGTTTTTAACTATGAAGGGTTCTAAAAATAATCGTTCTCTATTCCCATGCATTATATACTTTATAAAAATAGTCGTGGAATATTACCTATCTAGGATTGTAAAATAGTCGTGGAATATTACCTATCTGGGGTTGTAAAATCGTCGAGGAATATTTTCTATTGCGGGTTGTAAAATAGTCGTGGAATATTACCTGTCGAGGGTTGTAAAATAATCGTGGAATACTACCTATCCAAGATTGTAAAATAGCCGTGGAATATTACTTATCGGGGGTTGTAAAACAGTCGTGGAATATTACTTATCGAGGGTTGTAAAATAGTCGTGTAATATTACCTATCGAGGGTTTTAAAATAGTTGTGGAATATTACCTATCGAGGGTTGTAAAATAGTCGTGGAAAATTACCTATCGAAGGTTGTAAAATAGCCGTGGAATATTATCTATCGGGGGTTGTAAAATAGTCGTGGAATATTACCTATCGGGGATTGTAAAATAGCCGTGGAATATTATCTATCGGGGGTTGTAAAATAGTTGTGGAATATTACCTATCGAGGGTTGTAAAATAGCCGTGGAATATTACCTTTCGAGGGTTGTAAAATAGGCGTGGAATATCACCTATCGGGAGTTGTAAAATAGCCGTGGAATATTACCTATCGAGGGTTGTAAAATAGTCGTGCAGTATTCCCGTGCCCTATACACCTTTATTTTATTTTCATTCATTTTTCTTTCCCCAAACAAATCGTATTCCCACTCCCACTCGCCAAAAGTGGTATTCCACTCTCAGCAATGGCGGACTATTTTTTTTTACATGTTTTGAAACTAACAACGGAAACAACTATAAAGGGTTATTTTTGGAAAACAAATAAGGCGAAAACAAAACAAATACAGGTATTCACTGCTCGGATTCGAGTCCGATTTTTATCCTCGAGTGGGGTGCGCTTCGTGAAATAATCCGCGCGGCCCATGAACAGTGAACTATTGACTATTTATCTAAAAATAGGCGAGTAATATTTTAGAACATTCGACTGCCGCAACACAACGCGTCGTTTTAAAACATATTTTCCGGAATTCTGTTCTGTTATTTTTAAGCCAAATAATGAAAAAGCTTTTCTTGGCAAAGGTTTTTGGCAATAAAACAATGCACTTAGGATATTGATTCCTGAAGGGTAGTATGATTCTTCTTCGGTCAGTTCGATATAATTTAATAATTATTGCAGGACATATCGTTGACTATGCCAAAAGAGTGGCCATCGAGGGAGAATAGTCCTCGGGGTCACTATTTTGACCCAGTCAACCCCATGTAGGCTAATATTCATAATTTAGTTACTATTCTCAAACCAGTGTTCTTGAAATGTATATTTACGAGCTGGCGTTTGTTCGTTTTCCCTGTTCTGTTGCAGGGCGGCTGCAGAACGAAATGAGAAAAAGTTTTACGTGCAGAACAGGTAGAATAATTTGCAGAGAAAAAAAACACAACATTAACCCTTTCAGCCCATAGTGCATTAAATATTTGCGTAACCCTTTACCTAACATGAAAAGCAGACGACACTTGCAAAAAAAAAAGTATGGAATAACTAATTTTTTTCATTTTTTTTTCTCAAAAACATAGGTTATGACCCCTCGCTGGAACGAGCTCGTTCCAACGAGGGGTCTTAACCTATGTTTTTGAGACAAAAAATGAAAAAATAATGAAAATTAATTGGCGATTTTTGAGAATAGCGCTTTCCGGTTTTGGCCGTTACGTTGGGTAAAGGGTTAAAAGATAGACCATCCATGTACAATCAACCTAATCAATACCAACTCATGAAGGAGGGTGAGTAATAATTTAATCCTACAACTCTTTAGAATTAAATTATTACTGAACCTCCCAACAAATACAACCCCAACAATGCTTAACTCAATACCATCCCACCGAAGTTAAGCAACGTCGAACCCGGTAAGTCCTCGTATGGGTGACCGTCTGAGCGATCGATTCGGACTCCCACGTTGTGTCCTTGGGCAAGGCACTTAACCCCGTTGTCCACGTGGGGGTACGATGACGCCGTGTACTAAGGCGTGCTGCATGTCGATAGTGCGCATGTCATCAACCAATCTAACCCTGCCTGTGCTGCAGTGAGGAGTTACGATGTTGGGAGCTGGCAGCTGCTCGTCGTTGCTCGGTGGTTCTCTCCGGGTACTCCAGTTTCCTCCACCCGTAAAACTGTCACGGTCATGATTAGCCATTGTGCACAATTATGTGACCTTAAACTCCAATACATAAATAAATATATAATACCATCCAGGGTGTAATTGTTGAACGGGTTAAAGTTACTGTTGAGAATCGGCAACCCCTTGGGTTATGATAATGAATGTTTCTATGCATTATGATAATGACTATTTCTAATTCAGGTTTTATCACATGAAAACTTTAAGAGGAGTCTTCAAATACAGTGAAGAAAAGTTGGTTTTTCACAACGATCGCAATTAACCCCTTGCTTTGCAAAATGGCATCCATCATTTAAAAAAGTACAGTGTGGCCACCGTGGACTGGGCAATATTTCCACTGACGCAATAATATTAGGTTCCAAACACTAACTATTTCTAATTCGGGTTTTTATCACATGAAAACTTTAAGAGGAGTCTTCAAATATAGTGAAGAAAAGTTGGTTTTTCACAACGATCGCAATTAACCCCTTGCTTTGCAAAATGGCATCGTCCATTTAAAAAAGTACACTGTGGCCACCGTGGACTGGGCAATATTTCCACTGACGCAATAATATTAGGTTCCAAACACTAATTATAGGAATAAGCATCAAAACTTTAATTAACGAACTCGGTGCTTCATTAATTAAAATTTAGCTGATGATTTTTGTATTACCTGGTGAACGCATGCGTAGACATCCACGGCGACTGTACTGTACCTTGTTTTAGAAGAATCGATTTTTTAAGGTAGACTAATTATTATCTTTAACCTGCAGCCATATACGGAAGCCGGTTAGTGCCACCTGTAAATCATTTTTTTTATGTCGTAATTACGACATAGTATGTCGTAATTACGACATACTATGTCGTAATTACGACATACAATATCTCGTAATTACGACATACTATGTCGTAATTACGACATACTATGTCGTAATTATGACTTAGTATGTCGTAATTACGACATAGCTGTCTCGTAATTACGACATACTAAGTCGTAATTACGACATAGCTAACTCGTAATTACGACATACTATCTCGTAATTACGACATACTATGTCGTAATTACAACTTATTATGTCGTAATTACGACATAGCTATCTCATAATTACGACATACTAAGTCGTAATTACGACATAGCTAACTCGTAATTTCGACATAGTAAGTCGTAATTACGACATAGCTAATAATTACGAGATATTGTATGTCGTAATTACGACATAGTATGTCGCAATTACGAGATAGCTAACTCGTAATTACGACATACTAAGTCGTAATTACGACATAGCTAATAATTACGAGATATTGTATGTCGTAATTACGACATAGTATGTCGCAATTACGAGATAGCTATGTCGTAATTACGGCATACTAAGTCGTAATTACGACATAGTATGTCGTAATTACGACATAGTATGTCGTAATTACGAGATATTGTATGTCGTAATTACGACATAGTATGTCGTAATTACGACATAAAAAATTGATTTACAGGTGGCACTAACCGGCTTCCGTAGCCATACCACTGAAGGTTAAAGATATTATTAATTCGTATAATCTGTATGACAAAAGAACAGCCTACTCATATAATGAAGAGAAACTGAATATCAGTTGGGTTTTGCCCCAAGATCGAACAAAATATAGGTCGACGTTGTCAAATGTAGTTTAATACGAAATTTTCACGATAATATTTCACATTAGAAGTACCGACAGTTGGTTGTCAGTACTTTTAGAGTATTTTAACGGTAGGTTTTTACATTGTGGAGTTTTCACCCAGATAAGGAAAAAAAAGCATTTGGAACCACAAGCAAACGTCCAGCAAACGGATCTTCGGATTAAGCCATGAAAACCACCAGTGGGACCAATACTATAAACCTTTAACCCTTTACCTACAATGAAAAGCAGACGACACTTGCAAAACAAATTCTTGAATAACTCATTTTTTTTTTCATTTTTTGTTTCCGGGCAAAAACAAATGTTATGACCCCTCATTGGAACGAGCTCGACGAACTAGTTCCAACGAGGGGTCGTAACCTATGTTTTTGAGACAAAAAATGAAAAAATAATGTAAATTAATTGGAGATTTTTGAGAATAGCGCTGGCCGGTTTTGACCGTTACTTTGGGTAAAGGGTTAACAATTATGAATCGTGAATCCGTACATCCGCAGTTTTATGATTACGCGGCGTAGTTCCATTAATTGTATTACCATCTTGATGCCTGAGAGCGCGGTGGCTCAGTGGTTACGGCATTGAACATCAAACCGAGAGGTCCATGGTTCTATCCGCGCCAGGGGAGCACGGTGGCGTTGTGTACTAAGCCGTAATGCTCGTCGATGGTGCACCTGTCTTCTACCAATGCTAATCCTGCTTGTGTGGAGTTAGTACGTTGGGGAGTCTGACAGTTTCTCTCCGTTGATCGGTGGTTCTCTCCTGGTATTCTGGCATCCTTCAACCGTAAAACTCTCCGATACGAGGTGTCCCTGGTTGTCGAAAGTGTCGTTAAAACGCCACAAAATAACAATAAATCTTGATGCCTTCGAGGTAAAATATATACTATTTGATTGGAATACTTATAACTGGAACACTAAAGAATACCTCTATATCTTTGTGAGTAAAAACACATCGATTTTCATCAACGGTAGTCTGCGCGAAAACTCCACGGGAAGTGGGTAAACAAGCAACTAATAACATCGTCGGATTACAGAATTAGACTGGTTGTCTGAGAACTTGGCCCTTACGAGGAGTTCTTACATCAACAGCAGTAATATTTGTAATCCGTCAAAATGAAACGTACTCATTCTACATTTACAATAGTTTGACTCTCGGCGCCCACACAACACAGTGGAATCACACTTTCTCAAAAGCCTTTCAATTAATCCAATCATCTGATGCGGCGGTCTATATTCCAATGACAATAAAATTGGCGCTTGCAGTGCTTTTAGCTGTTACCAATGCCTATGTACTGATCACCTGATATCATACCCTGTAGAAATGGTACTTCAGTATCAGCAAATACATCTCCCATTTCACCGATATAATTTCATATTCATTCATTATTTATTGTTTGGGATGGTAATATTTTCAAACTGTAAGATTACAAAATATATGACCTTTTAACTATTACCCCGCTAATTTTTTTTCTTGAATTTCACATAAAATCACGTCATGGCTTTTACTTGAAAACGTGTATATAGAATGTGGCATCAATAATTTATAGTTAACCCTTTGAACCCTGGTGGTATCTTCCATGTTAGTTCAATTGCAGCCGTTGGAAGAGTCCATATTCATTATATGGGATAGACCAAATAATATATTCAACGTGCAGCCTTGGGGCGGCACGATGAAAATATTGAACTGTCTACAACACACATTCCCATAACAACCATCATAGTTAACCCTTTACCCAACGCAGACGATATCAAAATTTATTATTTTAAATATTATTTTTTTAAATTTTAAACAAATTTCAACAAAACCATATCATGTGACCCCTCGTTGGAACGAGCTCGACGAGCTCGTTCCAACGAGGGGTCACATGATATGGTTTTGTTGAAATTTTTTTAAATATAATATTTTTTCAACTGCTGAATTTGCATATTACGCGGGCGGATGCGGGCGATTCGTTGGGTAAAGGGTTAATAAAATTATGACGTATCATGTTCCTGAGCAGAAAAGCGTCCTCTCGGCTGCAAAGGGGTAAGAAGCCGAATTTTTTAAAAAGTATATTAGGTTACAAAATCGAATCGAAATTATCCCTATGATTTGATGCGATTCAATTCGAGTCGCACTGATTCGGAATGTTCTCAAAATCACATCCCCCCCCCCCCCCCACCCAAGACTCCTCCTCACTACCTGATGACAGAAGAATAGTCCAGGGAGATTCCTCTTCCGAAACTACTTTGATTCTGTTTCTGGAATATTCGGCTTTTATTATTGATTCACCCAAACGAACGAGTTGTCGTTGAAATCAGCGGAGATTGTCAATATTTATGGGTGTAAGAAGGTGCAATATCTATATGACGAAATGTTCTCAAAATCCTCGCAAGAGTCTCCTTCTCTTGAATACTTCTTTTATCACCGGGTCTCCTGTACACGATATCTGATTACAGAAAAAGAGTTCAAAGAGATACCGCTTCCGAAACGACCTCGATTCCATTACTGGAATACTCGGCTTTAAATGATTGCCCATAACGGGCAAGTTGTCGTTGAATACAGTGGGGCTGGTAATATTAACGGGTTTACGAAGGCGCTGTATCTATAATGGCGAGATATCCTCAAAACCCCCCCAGAAGAGTCTCCTTCTCTTGTACTCTTCTTCGATCAGCCGGTCTCTTGTAGATGATATCTTGAAGAATGGTAAGATTGGAAGTCCTCTGCATAATTCCCAGGGCCCCAAATAGACGGTAACATGTCACTACTTTGTAGCCAAGTAGTGTTATCAGGCAGGAAAATCCACCCTCAGCAGGAAGAGTATTATTATACGCCAGGTCAAAGAATAAGACCAGCATATGTCGTAATGTACACATCAAAAGTGACAAATTCATTTTTTGGTTTGATGAAGATTCAGTAATATTCCAATCCAACTGCCCTAGAGGGATGTATGGTTATTGTTTTTAATGATACTTCATGTCGACATGCTGCCCACTGCGTTTCCGACACGAGGCGACCCTGGCTGTCGAAAGTGTCGTCAAACTCCAATAAATAAATTATTCCCTACGTCGTGTTTTGAGTACCAAATCTTTCAACACGACAAATGTTAAGCATACCGGATTGAATGAAGTGTTTAGACCTCGTAAAAAATGTTGACATGCATGTCTTCAGTTTGAGCCCAGTGTGAAAAACCCAAGAAAACACAATGACACATATATAGTACAGTGGCCGTGGAATGACCAAAATCCACGCGTGAGCAATGTTGCCCACGGAAAGCTTTTCTCAATAATCAGTACCGGTAGTTTTAAGCAAATATTCAAGGAAAGAAGCTCCGAGTCGTAGCCGGTGCTTCATTCATTGAAAATGTGATGGCGATTCCGTCTTTTTATGTCGAAGATTTACATTTAACGCAAGTGTGGAAATAGTGCTCAAGCGTGGATTTTGACTTTTCCACGATGACCGTACGGTATATTTGTTATTGAACGTTTTGTACATTCGTATCCAAGCAACCGTAGTTCGTAACAGGTGTACTTAATATTTGTCGATGCAGGTGCTGTACTTCTGTAAATTGTGATCAACAGCTCCGTAACGGTTTTCCAGTTTGGTTTCAATTGCTTGTCCCAAACGGATGGCCAATTCGTGTGTGCATCATTTCCAATGCACCATATTTCCAAACACGATCTACCAATCGATTCAAACAAGATACTGTGTTTCTTAAAGCTTCAGATTTTGTTTCAAAGATAATTACGATCTTATATACATGTACACAGCTGCACTTATCCTGGCTCTGTGTTTTTCATTGTTGGCTGCCTACACGCTTTGCGTCTCGGATGAATACAAGCTCCGAGCCGCAAACCTCAGACTATGTTACCGTCAGTTCAGTTGTATTATGGATCGTTTGGATGTCGATTATAAATTCCACTCAAAATTTCTGATCCCGTTTTAATTCTCAATTAACCCTTTCCGACTACGGTTATCAGGTTTTGTCGTCGTCAAACGCTATCGTTAGCACTTTGAACCTGGTGGTATATTCCATATCAGTTCAATGGCAGCAACAGGGAGAGTCCATATTCATTATTTGTGAGTAGACCAATTAATATTTGCAACATGCAGCCTTATGGCTGCACGTTGAAAATATTGATTGGTCTACCATGCACATGCATTTAGCATCCATCCTATTTAATGAAATGATGAAGTGTCATGTTCCTGGACGAAAAAGTGTCCGTTCGGGTTCTAAGTCGGAGTACGCAATATTATTACACATTAATTCAACTTTAAACCCTTGTATTTAACGGAATAGCCGCCATGGCATAAATGATTCTGTAATCAAAGGGTGATGTACAAGCCGTAACTTTTTTCCCAGCACTGTTCATACTGGTTCCTTTCCCATCGAGTCATTAGTTACGCTTCGAAAAGTTTCCAAATTTCGTTATACAATGTACAATTATCGAGAGTCTGTCGCAAAGTGTGAAAATGAAAACGTCCAGAGCAAAATAAAGTCGGTTCACAAAAAATTAGTCAACCAAAAATGAGATAATATTTAAAAAAAACCCCAATCATTTCCAACCAGAACATTAATCCAGTCCCGTGGCCGTCTCGTCTTGTGGACCCGTTATATCTACATTGGTCAACTTTATTTCGGTAAATCTTCCAGTACAGCTTCAGTCAAAACAAACAGACTCTTCACCAATGGGTTTAAACATTGGAATTAAAATTTGTTTATTTAAAGGAATTTTAATACATGGGTTGTGTAATAAACACAGAACGCGACGTGTGTTTGAATCGGTGGGTGTTTTACATAACGAGTTGGAATGGCGTAGTCATATTTCGCGAGAGCCGTACGTACCGCAGTCGCAACGCACGGCAATTTTCGTACGTAATATCGTCGCAAAGAGTTAATGTTGATTATTCTGCTGAATATCTACTGTTGTCGTCTAATCTTCTTCCCCGATTAACTGACCTTTTCACTATAATACGACGGGAAATTGTTCTTTTTGATGAGGTTTGTCTAGAGTTTTGTCACGACACCGGACTGGAAGTTTACAGACGGCTCTTCCTTTGTATATATGGATCAACAAGTTTCTTTTCATGTATGTAGATGGTAGATCCTGGAATAATACTATTCACTTCATTAACCCTTTACCCAACGTAACGGCTAAAAACCGGCCAGCGCTATTCTCAAAAATCGCCAATTAATTTTCAAAATATTTTCATTTTTTGTCTCAAAAACATAGGTTATGACCCCTCGTTGGAACGAGCTCGTCGAGCTCGTTCCAACGAGGGGTCATAACCTATGTTTTTGAGACAAAAAATGAAAAAATTTAGTTATTCAAAAATTTTTTTTGCAAGTGTCGTCTGCTTTTCATGTTAGGTAAAGGGTTAACCCTTTACACACTGCTGTCACAATACCAACATTTCAATCGGCAGATTTTTCTCATAATGCAACCAGGAATTTAACCAATTCAATCATTTTTGACAAAGCTCACTGAGATCTGTAAAACCTGATTAAATTCGTTAATTTCCAGTTGCATTATGGGAAAAACCGCTTCTTGAAATTTCCTTATGTTGACATCAGTGTGTAAGGAGTTAACCACTCACCAAGACTGGGGTTAAATGTTATCACATATTCTTTCATAATCTCAGTTAATCTGATATTGTTTTTATACCATGGTTACCTATTCTATTATACACTATATACGAAAAGCGTATGACAGAAATTATAGCTTTATACCCCAACTCTGGTGAACAAGCCAGCAGTGGGATTTCAGTAGTTGAAATTTACACCTACAGTGGTGGAACTACATCCAAGTTGATCTTTGGTGACGTCGACCTGAATGCGAACTTGTCTAAATTTATCGCACGTCGCCTTGCGAAGAGTGAAATGAAAGTTGCAATTATTTATTACGTTTTTAAATGGGTTTACCTCATAAGATGCAAAAAATTAACAAACATGTATTGTCTCATGTTAATAAAAAATCCATAACTCGAAATAGTATGTTATCATTATTCCATTTCGTCTCGGCGATAAAATTGACAGCGGAAGTGCAGCCCACCGATGCTCATGTAAACAAAAATAAATTCGCACTTATGTACGGCTGCTGCTCAGTAAAAACGAGAAAAAATAATAGCAACTCTTAATAATGTGACGATCATGGTATAAATAAAATATACCCATAGTAGCTTGGTGTACCAAATGTTCACCGCGAGTGGTGAAGTGGTGTTAACCGCGTGCCGAAGGTTCGCGGTTAACACCACTTCACCACTCGCGGTGAACATTTGATACACCAAGCTACTATGCGTATATTCTATATTTCTAGAATACTAGGGGTTGGAGTGGGTGTGTCTCTAATTTCGTTATAGTTCAACATAATAGGATAAAGATAATGAGTGACAACAGCAGATTCTGGACGAACTGGATCGTAAATTTCATTAAGGTACAGTGCGCAACGTGGGTGATCTACAATACCCCTAGGGAAAATCATCATCTGCATATACCAAATTAGTATAAAAATAAAATTGAACGCATTACACTGGGCAACTGAGGCATGTGTAACGGCCCCGCTTTTCCTTTACTTAACAATTTACCCAACGAATCGGCAGCACCCTCTCGGGTAATTTACAATTTCAGCAGAAAAAAAAAAAACTTAAAAAAACTTCAACAAAACCATATTATTTGACCCCTCAGTGGAACGTGCGCGTTCCAAAGAGTTCCAAATTTTTAAAAATTGAAAAAAAACCCAATATTTAATATAACAAATTTTGATATCGTCTGCGTTGGGTAAAGATTTAAACGCGCGTGTTCTTCACTATAAACATGAAATACGGAGGGGTTCGATAGATGCCATATATACACAGAACGGCACACGCGTGTGAATGGGTTAACCCTTTACCCAACGTAACGGCCAAAACCGGCCAGCGCTATTCTCAAATATCGTCAATTAATTTTCATTAGTTTTTCATTTTTTGTCTCAAAAACATTGGTTATGACCCCTCGTTGGAACGAGCTCGTCGAGCCCGTTCCAACGAGGGGTCATAACCTATGTTTTTGAGACAAAAAATGAAAAAAATTAGTTATTCAAGAAATGTTTTTGCAAGTGTCGTCTGCTTTTCATGTTAGGTAAAGGGTTAATCGTCATGGCACGAATGCCAGCGCGGAAGGATAAATCGAGAGGCAACAGGCCTCGAGTTTTATCCTTCCGCGATGGCACAAGTGCCATATAGATTAACCCATTTACACGCGTGTGTCGTTCTGTGTTTATTACACGCCTTCTTGTTTATAAAAAAACAACACTCAGGACACTCAGCAATTCATTTGACAACTCGTTCCCTGAGTTCCAATGTGTTCAATGTTCCAATGTCCTACTCCAATAGGCACATAGAACACATTGGATCTCAGTAGACGGACTATCAACACACTTTATCGCCAACCAAATTTGCGAGAGGAAGCTGTGTTACTATTTTTAGCTATCTCTTGCGATTCAAATTGTAAGTGCAGTGAACGATTTGTAGAAAATTCCAGTGAAATTTCGCTTCTATTTAAAAATAGTCCGTCAACGATTTCCGTTCCGAACATATGTGAGGAACGGATGTTCATTTTCCGCATGGTTTAGTGTTACTGTAGTAGAGCTGTAGGTTTTTAAATTTCTTGTTCGGTTTCGGTTTTGGTTTTTCAGGTGGAGAAAAACCTCGGTTCGGTTCGGTTTTCGGTTTGTTCATGAGGCCAAGTAAAATTCAATAAAACTCATTCTTATGTCCAGAGTCATAACTGAATGGTAGTGAAATTGAGTGAAACTCAATGAATGCCCGAAATAAGCTATAATACATGAAGAATCAGGAAGGCCAATATAATAATTGCCTAAATATACAGAACTTTTATTGTGCTTGGCCATTTTTCGAGGTCTGACACCTACACGCAACTTGAGGAAAGCTGCAAACACAACTAAACTGAAATGTCGGAAATTCACAGAATGTAGCCATCCCAGAGTAGTGAGAGTACCCAGACACTGCCAATGGCAGTGTCTGGGTACTCTCACTACTCTGGGAAGGCTACATTCTGTGAATTTCTGCAGCAAGAGCTGGCAAGAGAGTATTTAATAAAAAACGAAAAACCTTAGATTACGGGATGTCGACGGTTTCGGTTTTTTAAAAAACTAAAAACCTCGGTTCGGTTTCGGTTAACCTACAACTCTATACTGTAGATGGGGGTTTCATAGAACAGGCGTGTAATATAACATCAGGCAGTGGAGGGAGCCTATGTGAAATTCCCGAATACCAAGTAGAATATCGTGCACTCTTCTCTCAACTCTATTAGCTGAGCCCTTCCCAGACCGAGGGGAGTAACATCATTCCATAACTTTTTAGTAGAAGGAGACATCGCGGTAGACATCATGGGCTACTAATAAACAGTGTGTGCCACATACCAAATTCACGACTGGCCGACCCACCATGGTCATGGTCACTGATAGAGATCAACACATGGAACCAACATGCACAACAACTTTTTGTGTCCACCCCCAAACCTTTCAGTGGAAGGCGGTATAGCGAAGGAAGTTATACAAACTATGTACCACCGCTAGGTGGTGTGCCGCTTACAGAATTTTCCGAACAAATATGCGACTTAGGAGCATGGAACGAAATACTGAGAGTTTGGGGTGGCCATCTTCGACGCCATCTTGAATGTCAATTTCGCTAGATCGGCCCAACTAATCTGCAAATGGATGCGGAGTTTTCTCACATCACCTTGGCCAAAGTTTTTCAATCAGCACTGGGATAGTCTGCCCTGACCCAACCGTTCAGCCACTACTACAAATAACTAGGCCTAAAAATGTTGACCCTCTGTCCCATGAACATGTCTGCACTTACTGTTTTCAAAAATATCAAATTTACACGTGAAATCGCAATTGGATCAAAGCAAAAATGTGTTGTCTCTTGAAAATATAAAGGTACCAACTGCAATTCTTTAGCATAGCAGTTAGTGCCTGTATAGTTTTAAGAGACGATATGTTAGGAATTAGGGGATGCGGTGGTTTAGTAGATAGAATTGCAGGCTGCAAGCCGAGAGGTCCTCGGTTCGATTCCCACCTACGGTTGTGTCCTTGGGAAAGACACTTCACCCCCTGCCCACTCGGGGGCACGGTGGCTTTGTGTACTTAGGCGTACTGCACGTCCATTGTGTACTTGTCTTCAACCAGTGCTAACTCTGCTTGTGTGGAGTTAGTATGTTGGGGAGTCCGACAGTTGCTCGCCGTTGTTCGGTGGTTCTCTCCGGGTACTCCGGCTTCGTCCACCCGTACAAATGTCCGACACGAGGAGACCCTGGCTGTCGAAAGTGTCGTTAAACCCCAGTAAATAAATAAATAAATGTTAGGAATTCGACAACTGCATGTCTCAAAACTGAGAAAGAGTATTCGGGCCAGAAGAGCAAAAACAAATTCAAATACACAACTCGATATAACTACGTGTAAACCCGTTATAACGACTTTCAACACATTATAACGACTTCTAAGCTCGGTAGAACGACTTCCATATCTCATTATAACGAGTTGTCTAGTCCTTGTAACGAGTTGTATAGTCGGTATAACGAGTTGACAAGTTGTTATAACAAAACAAGTTGACAAGTCGTTATTACGAGTTGACGAGTCCCCCGTTTATTTATTTATTTATTTATTTATTTATTTATTTATTTATTTATTTATTTATTTATTGGCGTTTAACGACACTTTCGACAGCCAGGGTCACCTCGTGTCTAACAGTTTTACGGGTGGCGGAAGCCGGAGTACCCGGAGAGAACAGCCGGGCAACGGCGAGAAACTATCAGGCTCCCCAACATACTAACTCCACACAAGCAGGGTTAGCATTGGTTGAAGACAAGTGCACCATTGACGTGCAGTACGCATTAGTACACAACGTCATCGTGCCCAAGGACACAACGCGGTTGCCGCAGGTGGGATTCGAACAGAGGACCTCTCGGCTTACAGCCTACACCTCCACCTGCTGGGCCACCTCGCCCCAGTCCCCTGTTTGTGTGGAGCTTTTCTGGAGAACGTGGAAATTGTTTCTTTGAATGTAACTTAAATAGGACAATCCAGGAGCGCGGTGGCTCAGTGATTACGGCATTGGACTTCAAACCGAAAGGTCCGCGGTTTGATCGCCACCAGGAGTATCTGCATTGTGTTCTTGGGTAAGGCACTTTATTCTCATTATCACTACTGACAGACTAGGCCAAGAAAGTTACTGGGGATTGCACCAGCCAGACCCAAAGAAAAAAAATGATTTTGCGAACTCAACGAAGGCGGCCTCCATCCATCCGAGCGATCAATGGCAGTTCACATACAGGACATTTCGATGGCATTTTTGTATCATCTTCATCAATCATTCGACAAAAATGATTCTACCTGGGGGTTGGGGGCCATCGGTAAGACCATAGTTCGGCCCATTCGGAGAAACTTCTGATTTTTTAAATTGAAGGAATGCTGTTTCCTTTCATCTGAGCGATCAGTGGAAGACTTGTCTGCTGGTATATCGAAAAGTTTTCTATGTGGATCAGGGATGTGGCTAGAGGTTTCCGATTGGGGGCGGGGGGGGGGGTGTATGGTAGTGAATTTCCAACTAGTGGGAGGGACCGGGAGGGGGCCCCCCTCAGGTCCCTCCCCCTAGTTGGAAATTCACTACCGAGAAACGTTTGAAAATGAAGTCATAAAAGGGGAGATAAAATTGATTCTCGTAACTGAAATGCCAACACATTTATGATAGAATTATCAGGTTATTATTATTTGGTATTATTCTGGGAATTGAATATGTGCTAAACAAATGCTCAAGCTCAACCATGATGTGATTTTCTTGAAGTGCATTTCAAGGATTTTTTTTTATTAAGATAAGTAAACGTACTATAAAAATCTAATACCGATTGACATCATGCATACTTATGAAGCTCGATATTGCGAACACTGTCGTTGTAAATAGTAACACTAGGAATTTTTGCCGATGTGAAACCCAGTTGGAATTTTGGGAAGCAAGGGAGACATCAGCATCACCAAAGAAGCTCTAAAATCGAGATAGATGGAATTTCCAACTACTGATGACTTGCCCTCCGAATTTCCAACTATAGGAAATTTTGGCCAGGATTGGGACCCCGCTAACCCCCCCCCCCCCCCCCCCCAGTCCCCCCGTCGCCACGTCCCTGATGTGGATTGCCAATGACAGTCCACATAGAGAGTATTTCGTATATCAGCAGTCTGTGCAATCAGATCCACTTCGCCTTTTGGTCATTTTCACGAAATTTGACATACCAACATGTAATGGGGTGCATCAGTTTTGAGGGCCCAGGGGAGGAGAACTCGATGGGGGGGGGGGGGGGGTGAATTTTTCAGGTGGACCATACGACCAATCTGCCTCTGATAACCTCTACCTGAAAAAAGAAAACTATCAACCTCATTATACAGTTTATTTGTTTTCTTCCATTTTTTGATCGCATTTCCGTTAAGCCTAAAGTCATACATAATACTTGGATTTTATGTTTTAAATATTATTAAAGTCAGTATTTATGTGTCACTTTGAGAAAACACGTCACGGAGCTCATGGCAGTGATCATTTCTGGCACGATACTCTCTCTGTAGTTTTCGCGATGAGAGTATTAAATATTTGGTGGCTGATGGAATTTATTGCCATCCTCTGTGTAACATACATCCGCATCGTCACGTAACACCTCGTTGAAAACGGGGATGCGTGCAGGAATAAAGGGTGGATTTGCTCATAGCAGCAGAGAGAGAATTCACATCAGGAAAAACAGAATAAGTTGTAGCAGTATCATTCTACCACAATGCTATATACGACACTGTCAATGCGCTCAACAGTGGCATTCTTTTACGACCACAAATCATATCAACAGTACTTTTGTGACTTGTTCTAAACGCACCTTAATATTTAAAGACCTATTTCAGGATTTGCGATCTCAAAGCGTGTGCCCTAACCACGCCATCCTTAGGAGGTCCTGCTGACAATAAACAAAACACATGGGCAGTGATTTTTTGTCAAGTCTTGGCTGTCTGTTATTAACAGACAGCCAAGACTTGACAAGAAATCACTGCCAAACAATTGCACATGTACAGGTTGTAGTCTATAGTGAGAATTCAGAACAGATGTCCAGTGCATTATACGCTGCAAAAAATATAGGTTCTCTTTAGAACCAAAACTGGTTCTAATCTTGTCCCTGAGATGGAACCAGTTCTGTTTAAACAGTATTTATTTCAAATCAAATAAAGTGGGACTGTCTGTGTGACAGCAATGTCCGATTTGGATGTAGCATAGTTCCTTATCGCTTCTGCCAGTGGTGGCTTATCCGGCTGACGCAATATGTTCTTTGCTTCAAACAAAGATGGCGGGTAGGGAGAGAGTTCATAGTTCATAACTTCCTCTAACCGGAGATCACCTGTCTGTGACACAACTAGAAATTTCTGAAGCAACAATGCCGGTTTGACAGGAATGATAGTCCGTAGGAAAATTAATCCCTCTGGACTATTATTCCGCGGAATTATAGTCCTAGGTCTAACATTTCTAGGAATAGTAGTCCGGCGGACTACTATTCCTAGAAATGTTAGACCTAGGACTATAATTCCGCGGAATAATAGTCCAGAGGGACTAACGTTCCTACGGACTTCCATTCCTTTTACACCGGATCTATGGTACGGTTCTCGGCAACTTTGACAGCCATGTTGGAAGCTAGCGTCTTGACCTTCAAACTCCTTTTGTGTGAATAAGTGAAAACAGACTGTCCGTCCATCTTCTTACATACTTGGCAGGTTGATTACATTCGTCGGGAGGACCCCACATACGAAATGTCAGAGGATTCGGTAGGGTAGTTTTCATTTTACGACAGCTCGAAATTTACTATAGAAAGCAATGGGAAACGCGTTTTTTCGTGCGCATTCACGAGTGCGTGAACCAACTCGAAAGGTTAAGGGTGGTAAACCATCGCGGGGACAAACTACATTTACACGCGAAATTTCAGCCCGATCGGCCTCGTAGTTTGGGAGTCTATTACACCTCATTCTCGTCTCTAACTTCAATGTTAATACTCTACCAGTACAACGCTAAATCCGAGTGCTTCGACCAATCGGGACGACACTTGGCAGGTTGATTACATTCATCGGGAGGACCGATCGGGCTCGTAGTTTGGGAGTCTATTACACCCCATTCTCGTCTCTAACTTAAATATTAATATCTAATGTCCAATATGGCGGCCATCTTGGATTTTTCATTTCTCGAGACTTTCCCATGGATCAATTTTGTCCAACTTTTGATATGTTGTTCTCCACATCCAATAGTATAGAAAACCATCAAAAACAATTCTTTTGCAATTTTTTTGATGTAGTGTTACTTTGGCGCTATATTGACCCGTTCAGTTGGAATATCGAACCAGTTTGGGTTCTATACAGAACCAAAACTGGTTCGATATACCAACTGTTCATATCTCCTTTGTTTCAAAATATTTGGCGACTGCGTTGAATTAGCTCCAAGTTTACTGCTGAACCTACTTCAGTTCATGTAATATTCTGTTAAAATTGAATGCTAATCTTGGTACATTTATTTGATTTGAAATAAATACTGTTTAAACAGAACTGGTTCCATCTCCGGGACAAGATTAGAACCAGTTTTGGTTCTAAAGAGAACCTATATTTTTTGCAGTGCAATCCATATTTTGCACGGAATCCATATTTTACGGAGTCGGCTAGGAATCTCAATTACGGAATGCTTTATATGTATACAGGGAAAATCTAATTGAACATTTTGAAGGCTTGAGCGAAGGTATACCTAGGAAGTAATTGATGGTAGTTTAGTCAATCGTACTGGGCCTGTTCACATAAGCACATATGACAAAAAAGGGATTCTTCAGAAGGTATCCTCGATAGGTATCCTCAAATAATACAATACCAGGCCATAGGTATCCTCAAATACCCGTATGTGCCTATGTGCTATGGCACAATGTGACACATTGTGCCTTTTCAATAAGCACATGTGACAAAAATGAATTGTCCAGTAGGTATCCTCGATGGGTGTCCTCAAATAATACAATACCAGGCCAAAGGTATCCTCAAATACCCGCATGTGCCTATGTGCTAGGACACATTGTGTCACATTGTGCCGTTTCACATAAGCACATGTGACAAAAAGGGATTCTACAGTAGGTATCCTCGATAGGTCCCCATCAAATAATACAATATCAGGCCAAAGGTATCCTCAAATACCCGTATGCGCCTATGTGCTAGGTCACATTGTGTCACATTGTGCCTTTTTCACATAAGCACATATTGGCACATAAAGCATGTGCCTATGTGCTAGGGCACATTGTGTCACATTGTGCCTTTTCACATAAGCACGTATGACAAAAAGGGGTGCCGAAGGTCATATGTTTTTCAAAAAAGGGGTGCCGAAATTGGGGTGCCCGGGATATTGCCATTGGATACAGAGGTGATGAGAATCGGATAGGACTTCATTGTAATAAGGGGAGATAACTCTGAATACACATTATGGGAAATCAAGCAATCTGATTGGTTATAAATGATCTAGATAAATGAAACAACAAGAGTACTTGGAATAGGGTGAGAACTGACAAGAATAGACCAGAATAGTTAAATATAGTAACAATAAGCAAAGCTGTTCCAATTGATAGGCTCTTCTACGCTACTGGAGTATACTCTAGAACAAAGGAACATGCATAGGTAGACGAAAACTATTGCATATATAGATAGGAGCAGAGAATTCTGAGAGAATTCGAAATAATACAACTTGGTGGGATGTTTGTGGTAATTCTACGAATCGGGAAAATACTCCTATTCAATCGAACATACCCACCGAACATACCCCTGTCCTATAAGACGCCTTTGGGTAAGATAGCAATCATGTGCAACCATAGAAACCAATATGGCGGCCTCCAGTATACAAAATGGACGACGGAGACACGTATCACCTTAACAACACGCGCTGCGCATGCGCACTAACAACACGTATCACTATGGAGATGGCGTCACAACATGGCCGTCACTTCCGGGGTCTGGGACCGGGATCCGGCAAACTACCCTCGAAATGTGCATGACATACTACTATTATTTTATAGCTTTCGAATACGATAACCATGGAAAAAGGATATTACTGGTAAAAGAGGAAAGTTTTCAAATTTGCCAAAACGTTGACAGAGCGAACTGGTATGGATTCAATATCGAGTATGAGACCCGTTACTGTTAATTACAGCTTGACAACGCCTTCTCATGCTCCCAATCAGGTTCCGGGTGGTTCCATGTGGGATGTTGTTCCATTCTTGGACCAGCATGGAACCAAGCTCCTGGGCACTTCGTGGCTGGACTGGACGGGCTGAAATTGCAAGCTGCAACTCATTCCAGACATGTTCGATTGGATTGAGGTCATGGGATCTTGCTGGCCAGTCCATACGCTCAATCCCCTCCCTCTGTCGGTACTCCCTGACAGCATGGGCAACATGAGGACGGGAATTATCGTCCATCAGAATGAATCTATCAAACACTGCACCTTACAATCTGACGTGGGCATCCAAGATCTCCTCAATATACCGCTGTGCAGTCAATCTATACGGCCAACGACATGGAGCTCTGTACGTCCATCCCAGCTGATGCCGCTCCAGGCCATTATTGACCTTCCACCATTACGGTGATGCTCAGCAATGTTGACTGTATGGAATCGCTCTCCTGGTCTTCTCCATACCATTGAACACACATCTGTGTTGTCTAGGCAGTACCTTGACTCATCTGTAAAAAGGACAGGTCGCCAATCTTCTCTGGTCCATCCAACATGGTCCATTCATATCGTGCCTGGTGGTGGTTCTGGGACAGCGGAATAGATGGTGTTCTCGATCGGAGACCACCTTCGTGCAACATTGCCCGGATAGTCAGCGTCGAAACATTTACCCCAGATGCATTCTGAAGGTCACTGCGAAGCTGGATTGCTGTGGCAAAGCGGTTCCTACGGGCCTAAATGATCAAAAACCGGTCTTCAACTGCACATGTTGCCCTGTCTCTGCCACCACCATGCTATATTACTGATATCTTGCTCAGGCTCTGGTGATCACCATATGGTGCACACCAAGGGCTTCACCAACCCGACGATGGATAGCCCCTTTCTCCACCATCCCTACAGCCCGCCACATTTCTGCTTCAGACAAATGTCTTCTTACATTTGCATTCGCCATATTCAATCATTAAATCACAAGGGTTTATGTTGAAATGAAGATTGAATACCCTACACATGTCATGTACATGTAGACAGTACACGATATCACCATGAACATCAAGGGGTACATGCCTTCTATGACTGTCACGAAACGTCTGCCTGTCGAGAGAGCTAATGCAAACACTGCGGACCATCTCAATACATCCCTCAATCATATCCACCAAAAATATCGCAAATATGTCACAAGTAAATTTCACAATGATGTGTCAAATATTTGGTGCTTAGCAAACTTTGAGTAGTATATATAACTAATAACCCACCCAAGATAGCGGATTATGATTTGTATTAAATGGAAAGCTTTAATATTTACAAACAAGGCAACAACCTTCTACACTCTTTAGAAACAGTTCTCAGATTCCTGCCCCAAACACCACACTCAGTTACAAGCAAAATTACAAGAACGTTTAAAATTGTCAAATTTGAGTTCCATATCTTCGGAAATTCCGAAAGGCCAAACATAGACAGACATAAAGCTTCTTATTACACGCCTGTTCTATCAAATCCCCCATCTACGGCAACACTAAACCATGCGGAAAAGGAAAATCTGTTCCGCATATATGTGCGGAACGGAAATAGTTAACGGACTATTTTTAAATGGAAGCGAAATTTCACTGGAATTTTCTACAAATCGTGCAACGCAATTATAATTTGAATCGCTAGCGATAGCCGAAAATCGTCCCCTGACTTCCAATGTGTTCTGTGTGCCAGTAGGCAAAAATAACACATTGGAACTCAGGGGACGAAACAGAAACACGGGTTTAACAAATATGGTTGGCGATAAAATGTGTTGTTTCTGTTGTTAGTTGTGAAATGAATTGCTGAGTGTCCTTCTGTAATAATTGGTTTTATAGACGTGAAGGCGTGTAATAAACAGAACGACACACGCGTGTGAATGGGTTAATCGATATGACACTTGTGCCATCGCCGAAGGATAAAACTCGAGGCCTGCGGCCTCTCGTTTTATCCCCCCGCGCTGGCACTCGTGCCATATCGATTAATCCATTCACATACGCGTGTCGTTCGGTGTATTTATCTATAGGTGTAGATGTAACCCTTTTAATCTCGAAAGACCGCATTGACGGTCCAGGTTCACGAAATGTTCTAATTTCGTCAAGTAAATGGCATGTCATGGCGGGGCTGCTAGTACGAGTAAATGTCCCATTCCAGGGGTCTGACCCCCAGCGCCGAAGTGCTTCCGGTGCACTTGAATGTTTGTGCCTCACGGATAATTCACCGATACGGTCAGATTATGAATTGAATATATTTTGTACCATGATTACCTATTCCACTATATATGAAAAGTCTATAACATAAATTTTAGCTTTACACACCAACCATGGTGAGACGTGTGTCTGTGGTGAGCACACCAGCAATGGGATTTCAAAGTTAAAATTTACACCTACAGTTGGACTACATCCAAGTTGACCTTTGGAGACCTCAACCTGAATGCAAACTTGTCTAAATTTATCGCTGGTCGCCTCGCGAAGAGTGAAATGAAAGCGGCAATTATGTATTACGTTTTTAAATGAGTTTACCCCATAAAATACCAAAATCATAAGAGACATATAAGAGACATGCGTTGTCTCATGTTAATAAAGCATACATAACTCGAAATAGTATGTTATTATATTATTAAAATAAAAAAAGGCCCCGTGATTTGCGCGTTTCTTTTTCCTTTTCGATTCGGCGATAAAATTGACAGCGGAAGTACCGCCCACCGGCGCTGATGTAAACAAAAACAGATTCGCACATGTGTACGTCTGCTGCTCAGTAAAATCGAGAAAAAATAATAGCGACTCTTAATAATCTGACGATCATGGTATAAATAAAATATACCCAAAGTAGCTTTGTGTATCAAATGTTCACCGCTCGTGGTGAAATGGTGTTAACCGCGCGCCGAAGGCTCGCGGTTAACATCACTTCACCACTCGTGGGTATATTCTATATATATCAAACATATTGTATTGTTTAACATTTAAACATTTAACATTTAAACTCTTAATAATCTGACGATCATGGTATAAATAATAAAAACCCAAGGTAGTTTGGTGTACCAAATATACACCACTTGTGTTGAAGTTGTGTTACACCCTTTCACCACTCATGATGAACATTTGGTAAACCAAGCTACTATGGGTATATTTTATATTTATTATATGCTACATTATGGGATAGAGGGGAAAGTCCAGCAAATATTTTTCGATATATATATATTGTTACGATAGATATAAGAGAATGTTTCTCCTGAGGTGACGCGTATTACGCAATAAGTTTTGATCAATATCACTGCGCGTTTTCGGTATTTAGTGTATTGTATATTGTAATTGGAAGTAGAACACCGCAATACAAAGAATAAAAAGAATATCAACTGTTTTTGAGTAGGTACCTGAATTACACTACGTTTTGGCGTCCCCTAAAGATCGGTGTTGGGTCCCCTACTGTACACTGGCTATGTCTTACCTCTCGGTGACATTATCCGAAGCCATGGCCTTGAATTTCATTTTTACGCAGATGACACACAGCTGTATATTAGCTTTACTCACGCCTTTGAGCCTGAAACATGCAGTAAGATTGAACTTTGTATTTCAGGCATCAAGGCATGGATGACTAAAAACGTTCTTAAAATTGAACGATGACAAGACAGAAGTAATATATATAGGTCTACCTCATCAACTTTCAAAAATATCCAAACTGTCCCTCAATATTGGAGGTTCTGCGATAAAACCCAGTAGCTGTGTTCGAAACTTAGGCTATTTCATGGATGAAAATTTGGCAGCTGATGAACATATGAATCATGTCTCTCGCAGTGCATTTTTTCATCTTAGAAATATTAGCAAAATTCGACCCTTCATTGATACACAGACGACGCCAACAGCTTGTCCACGCCTTTGTTACCAGTCGCCTCGACTACTGCAACCCTCTTCTGATTGGCTCTAAAACATCTATTCTTGAAAACCTACAACACATCCAAAATTGTGCTGCGCGGGTCATAACCAGAACTCAAAAGTACTACCATATAACACCAGTACTCTCTGAGTTACACTGGCTACCCGTTAAGCAAAGAATTCAATTTACAATTGTCCTTTTGGTGTTTAAGTGTATCTCGGGATCTGCACCATCCTACCTGTCCGATCTGCTTACCATCCACAAGCCACCGAGATCTCTTAGGTCATCAGGTCAACTCAATCTGGTTCAGACCGTATCTAAATTTACTAGTGCTGATGATAGGGCCTTTGCGGTTGCTCGCCAAAGACTTTGGAATTCTCTTCCAATCTACATAAAAAATAGTAAATCACTTGAATCATTCAAGTCTGGTACTAAAACCTACCTTTTTCGAAAGGCATTTCCTTCAGTGGTCTTAAAATTTTGGTCATAAACTGACATTACCAGGTGCATGAGTGTGACTGAGTCAGTGAGGATTGCCTCGTTACTCGTCAAGTCACACTCACATACTTGCTTTGGAAAGTTGTAGTTTGTTTTTATTTTGTTTTAATTCAATACCCTTTTTCTGTTAGGTGTGTCGCTTATCGCCACGATATAGCCTTGGTTGCTGATGTGGCGTTGGGCACCAATAAATAATATTAGTAATCCATGTAACTGTGAGAGAATGTACGTGTATGTGTGTATATGTATGTATGCAATTATTGTACAGCCATTGAGCACCGTGTGTGGATTCTAGGCTTTAAAATTATTATTATTCCTATTATTATTATTATTATTATTATTATTATTATTATTATTATTATTATTATCCCATTCGTGATTGCAAGGAAATCAGGGATGTGACAACCTTTACTTATTCCCAGTTCCTTATTCGACATTCGTTATCAACCGATAAAATCGGTTGATAACGAATGCCGAATAATGAACTGGGAATGAGTAACAGTTGTCATGTTCGCAAGGAAATATAAGTTTTTACTCGCAGCTTTCAGCAAGCATCCTCGAAATATTTTCTTTGACAGACCTGAGGTAGATCTGTCAAACATTATTTACTGGATTAATTACCTAATAAAGATTTAGTCAACTATTTTTTTAATTTTGAAGCTAAATGTTTTTGCTAAACAAATTCCCGGTCGACACAAAATGTTGACATGGATTTCACCTTTAAATTACTCTCAACTAACTGGTGGTGAACTGGTGACAAACGCATTTTATAAAAATAAGTTCTGCTGAACAGCTGCCATTCCAGGGGCATGACCCTTCCGACCCATGGTCTGCTGGACCAGACATTAGTCATTTTGATACGAATAATAACCATCATTACACGCTTATTCCTTTTCCTCCAGTTTCATATTTACAAATCCATATGGAACACGTGTTCTATACGGATTTCCATTGGCGGACTATTTTTTCACATGACGTCACGGATTCATCGAAAAGAACTAAACTCCACCCATTTTCATAATCGGTCAATCGAAGCATCGCATTCTGACCCAAATCAATTCGGAAGCTGCGATGACAGACGATAAATCGAACGTCAATTGGCAAATGTATTTGTTCAAATCCACCAAAATTAAAGAAAGTAAACTTATTCTATAAAACGGGGAGTGACTTTATAACACCCATGTTTTGACACTGAAGCAAATATCTCCCAGATAATGGCAGCTAATTTTTTTTAAAATACGAACAAATAACCTATTTGACACGATTTTCATTTATATTTTTTCTGTTCACGTATCTAAATATCACACTGTTTGCCAGACACGCCTGAGTTTTTTTTTATTTCAAGTACACGCTAAAAACAAAGTGTTAAAAACTACACTTGAAGTGCTGTATTTAACACTTACTAAGTGTGAACTAGCACTTTGTTCAAGTGTAGATATCCCAGAACTTCACAGGTGTTAGAATAATACCACTTGACAAGTGTAATGTCGCGACACTTAAAAGGAAACAACGCAGATGACGCGGATCAGGCTCGAACTCTCGAGCCTGATCCGCGTCATCTGCGTTGTGTCCTTTTAATTATGTACCCACTAAGCGCAAAAATCAAATTATGGACGATTCTTGAAGAACCACCAATGCTAGACGCATGGTAAGTGCCATCCATTCAAGGGTAAGATGTCTGACGATTGTAATGTCTAAGTGCTTAAAGCATTGCACTTCGAGTGTTAAAATCAAACCCTAAGAGTTCGAATGGGTTTAACACCTTGAAAGTGTCAGTTTTAACACTTTAGTTTTTAGTGTGTAGTCGCCAGAATTGTGTGATGTTTCGGGTTTTTGAAGTAATGGATTCTATGTAATTGAGGCGTGTAATAAACACAGACCGCCACGTTATATGGATACGTTCGTCAATACAGAACGTATGCCATCGCGGAAAGATAGAATTCGCGGCTGCGCCTCTCGTTCTATTCTTACGCACTGACGACTCTCGTGCCGAATTGACGAACGCATTCACACATCGTGACGTTCGGTGTATTTATCTCCTACACATGACACAATCAAAGAGACCAATAGTTTTCCAGGAATTTCCCAAAATGCCATGCCGTACACTCTCATCAAATGCGAATATTCTTTAACTTAGTTATCTAACACATAACATGTATAACATTTTCCAAATCCACTGAAAGCACACAACACTATCTGATAAAATAGAAATAAACAATCTGAATGTGGGTGAAATAATTTATTGTCAAATGCAAGGCTTCAGTCTGGAAAATTGCATGAAAAAATGCCAAAGCAGTGATTTTCAGCCACCCAGCAGCCCCAAAAGCAGAATTTTCCCAGTACCCCTACTTGCCAACCCCTGGAGCATATCATTTCCTGTTTCTAAAATGTAAAAAAATTATATGTTTCCGTCTCATTTTAGAAAGGAGTCAATTTTTCGACGCCACTGTTTCCCGTAATTCCTTTGGTAATTTACCCCTATGCAACAGACTCCAACTCTGTGACTAAAACTTCAAATTCTCTTGTCCAGCAAATATCGTAATGTACTCTTATAATCGATACTAAAATACATCTCCAATTATTTATTATTTATTATTTTTTAAGATCACATATTTATGCACAATGATTAATCATGACCGGGACAGTTTTACGGGTGGAGGAAGCCGGAGTACCCTGAGAGAACCACCGAGCAACGACTAGCAGCTGCCAGCTCCCCAACATCGTAACTCCGCACTGCAGCACAGGCAGGGTTAGATTGGTTGAAAAAATGCGTACCATCGACGTGCAGTACGCCTTAGTACACAGCGTCATCGTGCCCCTACGCGGGCAATGGAGATGAAGTGTCTTGCCCAAGGACACCACGCGGTAGCCGCAGGTGGGATTCGAACCGAGGACCTCTCGGCTTGCAGCCTGCACCTCTACCTACTGAGCCACCGCGCTCCCACATCTCCAGTTTACATGGCATTAGTTTCAACATATGCCCTTAGAATATAATTTACCCCTGTACAGTTTTGCGAGCTCGAGCTCGTTCCAACGGGGATGGGGAGGGGTGGGGGTGGGGGTGGGGGTGGAGGGGTGGGGGGGGGGGTGGGCACATGATATGGTTTTGTTAAAATAGTTTGAAAATCGATATTGTTTCAATTGCTGAATTTGCAGATTGGGCGGGCGTATGCCTTCTATTCGTTTGGTAAACTTTTTAACTAATTTTTTTTTATTCATTATATTGAATGCTTGTCAACCATCGAGTTTTCTTTTACGCAAAATGTATGAATACTATTTTGAAAGAGTTAACCCTTTACCTAACATGAAAAGCAGACGATACTTACAAAAAAATTCTTGAATAACTAATTTTTTTTCATTTTTTGTCTCAAAAACATAGGTTATGATCCCTCATTGGAACGAGCTCGACGAGCTCGTTCCAATGAGGGGTCATAACCTATGTTTTTGAGACAAAAAATGAAAAAAATAATGAAAATTAATTGGCGATTTTTGAGAATCGCGCTGGCCGGTTTTGGCCGTTATGTTGGGTGAAGGGTTAATCACCGAGAGGGGAGCAAATTATTTCAAAGAAAAATCTCCAGATATAGCAGTAATTTTCGTGTCAGTCAGATTAAAACTTTCAATAAATATAGAGTGACATGTTTCGAGACCCCGGAGCTCGATCCGGTACCCCCTTCGCACCCTTTTCAGTTTCGACGTCCAAATTTGCTTTAGGTGCAAATAAGAGGAGTATACAATTTTAGTAACTGTAAAAGATAGACGGTTATGAAATGGCGCCATCGGTTGCTTTTATTTATATGCGAATTAAGATTGATATGACTGAATACAGTTCAATCATTTGATAATAGTATTGATATGTTTGTAAGTGGGTGTCTATCGCCTATTGAAACTGACAAAAATAACCGCCATATGGGTAATAGCAGTCTGTCAGTAATTGCTATAGTTCGTGCACGAATAGGATTAGAATTATGCAAAGGAAACCAGCTATTATATTGCAATCAAGTAATTCATTCACCCCGCTTCGCTCACAGCCAACACGTTTCATTCAGTGGCGTATCTAAGGTATGGCGTGTACGGCACCTACCCCTGGGCACCACTTCAAAGGGGTTGGGCGCCACTAAGCATTTAAAGTCAGACAATCCATCCTCAAGTAGTGAAAAAAAATTTCTTCAGATGCATGACCTGTCTTTGATTATCATTTGTAAGAAGCACTAAGGGTGGTCGGATTGGTAAACTACTACCATGGCAGTAAGACCATTCCCCTACACAAACTAGGGAGGCTGTGTTGCACTTCCGCCTTCTTTGTTTTTACTACGCCAGTCATGCTTCTTATGAGCTCGTTCCAATGAGGGGTCACATGATATGGGCTTATTGAAACGTTTTGCAAAATGGATTTTTTTCAACTGCTAAATTTGAAAATGAAAAGAGCAGGTGTGGCCGATTCGTTATGTAAAGGGTTAAGGCTTTTCTTTCTGGAGTTCGACATCTTTATCAAGTTCCAGACAAAGCGACTAAACGTTGGTTAAATGGCTCTTTCATGTCAAATATGGCTAATTAGCCTGGCTCTTACCAAACGGTGAGCACCAAAACTAGTGCTGTAGGTTTTTAAATTTCTTGTTCGGTTTCGGTTTTGGTTTTTCAGGTGGAGAAACACCTCGGTTCGGTTTGGTTTTCGGTTTGTTCATGAGGCCAAGTAAAATTCAATAAAACTCATTCTTATGTCCAGAGTCGTAACTGAATGTTGTGAAATTGAGTGAAACTCAATGACTGCCCGGAATAAGCTATAATACATAAAGAATCAGGAAGGTCAATATAATAATTACCTAAATATACAGAACTTTTATTGTGCTTGGCCATTTTTCGAGGTCTGACACCTACACGCAACTTGAGGAAAACTGCAAACACAACTAAACTGAAATGTGGGAAATTCACAGAATGTAGCCTTCCCAGAGTAGTGAGAGTACCCAGACACTGCCAATGGCAGTGTCTGGGTACTCTCACTACTCTGGGAAGGCTACATTCTGTGAATTTCTGCAGCAAGAGCTAGCAAGAGAGTATTTAATAAAAAACGAAAAACCTAAGATTACGGGATGTCGACGGTTTCGGTTTCGGTTTTTAAAAAAAACTAAAAACCTCGGTTCGGTTTCGGTTAACCTACAGCTCTAACCAAAACTATGCCGAGGCTGAAGCAGTCGCAGAATAAACAATAGCAGCATCACCATCAAAGTCTCTCCCTCTGCCACCATTTCTTAGCGTACAACATAGACAACACCATCAACAACAAAGACTATTTAACAGTACCACACAACAGCCAGTGCTAATGCTACTGCTCGTGCTTCTCTCCTTCATATTCCTCTTGTATTATACTAACAAACGCACACATATTGTATTAACCATTTGAACAATATGTACTCCACTAACGTAGAAAAAACGGAATTATTTAACGAGTACCTTTGTTCCTTCTCTACAGTTGATGACCTTAGTGCCTCCTTGTCAGACTCCTTACCACCTGTTCCACAAACGATTAACAGTGTAACCCTGTATATATATCAGCGAAAACTGCGAAGCGATCAAGTCTATCAAAATATCCAAGGCATCATGTCCCTGATCTCTCAAGTCCACGTCTCCTAAAGGCGTACAGTCGTTCTCTGAGCGAACCACTTACGATCCTGTTCAATACCCTTCTGAATAATTCATATTTTCCTGCCATTTAGAAAAAAAGCCAACGTCTCTCTGGTTTTGAAAAAAGCCTTTCAAACATAGTTTCCAGTTATCGTGAAATTTCACTGATTAGCTGCGTTGGTAAAGTGTTTGAAGAATGCATTTTCAAACGACTTTCCAAGTATTTAATTGAGCATAACATTCTGAGCCAATTTCAATAAAGCTTCACTCCAGGCGCCTCAACGGCCCTACAACTAACGAAAATTTAGGACGAGTTCTGTCAGGCTCATGATGAAGGTAAAGAAGTTGGGGTTGTGTTCTGTACTGTCAGTAAAACATTCAACAAAGTATGTCACGTTGGTCTTATTCACTAACTCGAGAGAATGGGTATTTTAAGAGACCCTGTCCTCTTCGTGAAATCCTACCTTTCTGATTGCCACTGAGGCATCCTCGTGCATATTAACTCTGATGCTCCTTTCTGTACTGTCAGTAAAACATTCAACAAGGTATGTCACGTTGGTCTTATTCACTAACTCGAGAGAATGGGTATTTTAAGGGACCCAGTCCTCTTCGAGAAATCCTACCTTTCTTATTGCCACTGAGACATCCTCGTGGGGGCATATTAACTCTGATGTTCCTCAGGGGTCAACTCTTAGTTCGTTGTTGTTTCTTGTCAACGTTAACGAGATCATCGATGACTTACTTACCGCTACACGTCTCTTCGCAGATGACTCATCTCTATATCTTATAGTGGAGAAACCTGATCAGGCTTCGATCTTGATCAGCCGTGATTTAACCCTTTACCCAACGTAACGGCCAAAACCGGCCAGCGCTATTCTCAAAAATCGCCAATTAGTTTTCATGATTTTTTCATTTTTTGTCTCAAAAACATAGGTTATGACCCCTCATTGGAACGAGCTCGTTGAGCTCGTTCCAATGAGGGGTCATAACCTATGTTTTGGAGACAAAAAATGAAAAAAATTAGTTATTCAAGAATTCTTTTTGCAAGTGTCGTCTGCTTTTCACGTAAGGTAAAGGGTTAACAACAATTGAAGGCTAAAACATTGTTGGTTGAGTTCAGTCCTAAAAACTGAAACTATACTCGTATGATGTGAAATCAATCAATCGACCCATCCACACTTATTCCTACGGGGAAGCCAAATCGCCGAAGTTGACAATATGAAACACCTGGGAGTAATCTCGAATACTACTTGTACATGGAATAACAATATTGAACATATTTGCTCCAAAGCGTCAATTCGTATAGACATGTTAAAAGTGCATAAGTTCACTCTCGATCGCAAGATCTTAGGAAAGATATATTTTGCATTCATAAGTCCCTTCTAGAGTACGCGGACAGTGCTTGGGATAACTATTCAATAACTAAAGCCGCAAACCTCGAGAAATTTTAATTTGCTGCAGCAAGGATAATTACTGGCACCACCATCAGCTAATCCTCACTTTACACTGAAGCATGCTAGACACTCCCCAAGAAAGACACCGGAAACATAAGCTTGTCCAAATATTCAAAACGTATCACAAGTCTATACCAGAATACATTTCCAACAAGGTACCGCAAATTATATCATCCATCAGGCAAGGCCATAACGTTCGATCAAATATAAATCATCGTGTTCCGTTATGGTACCAGGCTTTTATCGTTCCAGTCGTTACCAACCGGTGGAATAGCACACTTATTCCAGGGAGAGATAACTCCCTCATTAGACATTTAAGAGTTTCCTAAACAATGGATACCAAAACAAAAGCGTCCAGCTGAAAAATACCATTGTAGATTAAGGTTGCGCTGCAGCTGTTTCAACGCCCTCTTATACAATAACCATCGCTCAACCTATCCTACTGCCAGCATGGTGAACACGAAACAACTGAACATTTTTTGTTGCATTGACCAATGTATTCTGATGCTTCCACCACTCCACTAATGCCTTTCCATTTACCACTGATCTCTCTACGCTTTCTTCGGGTCAGAAAGATTGAACCACACAGAAACCTCAGAAAAGTTTTCAGAACAGTACAAGACTACATCTTACTAAGTGGGAGCTTCCACTAAACTTCAACGGTACTGTAACCTACTTATCCCCGATTAATTTGTTTGTACTGATCATTGCTTCCCTATGGCAGTGCACCATGGTCCAGGTTTTGTCTCCATGGCCTATCAGACTAGGCAACAGGTGCGGTGGGTGCTTTTTATCTTTATTCCTTCTTCCTTTTCCCTCGTCTATATGTTAAGGTTTAAATAATGTTACTTGCAGTATATGGCCAAATCTTTCCACTACAGAAGTACTTTGTTTATTTTGGGAGACGGCTCAAAATAAGCTCTTAGCTTCCTGCCGAATCCTGTCTATATAACTGTACTTTCATTTATTCATGTGCCAATGCTGAAAGCAAACAACAACAAAACCAAATAAAATAAATAAATAAATAAATAAATAAATAAATAAATAAATAAATAAATAAATAAAATAACCTAAGGAAAGCAAAGAGAATTATAGCCAGTCGATGACTGGCGATCATCAAAGTGAATATATTCATTGCACTTTAACACAAACAAACCACGACCTCAACATCAATTTGATACCACAGAATCCAACATCGCTTGTGCACGAATGTTTCGACAGAATAGGTTCGCAGCACTGATCTCTCTACAACCAGTCTGTTGGAACGTCAACGAAAAACGTCGCCACTCAACCCTCCTCCCAACATGGCGTTAACTCCTAACATGCTGGTGGCGGATATTCCTGTCATGACAAGATTTCTTTTGCCACTGAAATGGATATAATTTGGGCATATTTAATCCAATTTCGATTCTGTAATTTAATGGATCGCCATTGATTTCTTGAGTCAAATTAAGACGAATTTTTCATCAAAGTTAGTCATGGCTGCTGTAAAGCAGCCATGACTAGATTTGATGTAAAATATTTTAAAAATACTCAACGGTTTAAGAAGCAATTCAGTCAACATGATAACCCCTCCCAATCCAATATATAGAGGATATCTAGTGTTTTTGAGTGGATACCGAAAAGTATCTCATGAGTGTAAATGCGGTTAGAACAATGGCGAGCAACTGTCAGACTCCCCAACGTACTAACTCCACACAAGCAGGGTTAGCAATGGTTGAAGACAAGTGTACCATCGACGTGCAGTACGCCGCAGCACACAGCGCCTCCGACCCCCCTCCTCCTGTGGGTAATCGGGATAGGGTTCCTTGCCCAATGACACAACGTAGTTACGTCTGGTAGGGATCGAACCGTGGACCTTTCGGTATGGAGTTCAATGCCGCAACCACTGAACCACCGCGCTCCCTGGAAGCTGGTTAAGTCCGCAAAATGATTATTGGCGGTGTAAAAGGAATGGAAGTCCGTAGGAACGTTAGTCCCCCTGGACTATTATTCCGCGGAATTATAGTCCTAGGTCTAACATTTCTAGGAATAGTAGTCCGGCGGACTACTATTCCTAGAAATGTTAGACCTAGGACTATAATTTCGTGGAATAATAGTCCAGAGGGACTAATTTTCCTACGGACTTCCATTCCTGTCACAGCGGGATTATTAGCTTTCATTTTGCGAACGTAATCAGCTTGCGGCGACAATCGGCTTGAGTCCTCTAGACATAAATGGTCCGTCATTGCCCGTGGACAACATTGGTTCACGTAGACGTAGCTTAATCAGTCCATGGACACACTCGGTCTTACGGTTTTCCATTGGCGGATGTAAGTGTACCCGACACTTTTCTGCATCTATAAAACATACTAATAAGTTGCAAAGGAGATTTTACCCGATCACATTAGCAACATGGTTTGTTCATTTAGTTTTTCTTCAAGGATTGGGCTGTTTGGGTGAAGATTTAATACTTCCTGATTGGAGTGGTCATGTCTGGTCATGACTGGAATAAAAGTCACCTAAACCCTTTACCCAACGTTGAGCTCGTTCCAGCGAGGGGTCGCAAGCTATGTTTTTGATGCAAAAAATGAAAAAAAAATGGTTATTTAACAATTTTGTTTACAAGTGTCGTCTGCCTTTCGTGTTAGGTAAAGGTTTAACCCTTTACTCACCACGAAGAGAAGACGTCACTTACAGAAAGAATTTTTAGAGAACTAAACATTTTCAGTGTTTTGCCCAAAAATGAATCTTATAACCCCTCATTAGACCGCAATCCAAAATCAGTTGGGTTAAAAATGAACCCAAATCAACTTGCTGTTGTGAATATGAACCCAGTTTTAGAATGTATGCTTTGAGGCAAAAAGTGAAAAAAATCTGAATGCTGATTTGGAGAATATCGTTGGCCCGTTAGGATCTTTATGTTATGTAACGGGGCTCATTGTAATAAAAGGTATTAACTCACATCACATGGCCGAATTTAACCTTTTACCTAACAAAATGGCCAAAACCGACCAGCACTATTCACAAACAATGCCATTCCATTTTCCTTTTTTCTTCATGTTTTGCCTCCAAAAGATAGCTTATGACTCCTCACTGGAACGACCTCCTTGAGCTCGTTCCAATGAGGGGTCATAAGCTATGTTTTTGACGCAAAAAATGAAAAAAATAGTTATTCAATAATTTTGTTTGCAAGTGTCGTCTGATTTTCATGTTAGGTAAAGTGTTAAGAACAGCTGGATTTGTTTCTGTTTCGACCAAAGAAGTCTTTCATGCCGATCCTGTCCGTATGGTTACTACCTCCGCAAAAATACAATCTTGTTTCGTCTACGTGTTAATTAAATAAGAAGATGCGTCACGACAACATTATGCATACATAAGATATCTAATGTTTGTGAGTGGATACCGAAAATTATCTTATGAGTCACCGAGACAAATGTCTATTTTTTGCAAGCGCTTGCGCGAGCTAAAACAACCATTTATCTCTATTATGAGTGAGAAAATTTTCGGTATCCACTCAAAAACACTAGATTTTCTTTTTATTATACGCTTTTTATAAGAATCTGATCATTCCTATCGATAATTCCACTTGTTTCAACCTTGAATTGATGCATGAAAGTAAACAAGTGATGCGTAATGATACGCGGAAGTGATTTGATCGATACTCGGAACAGGAAGCGTCTTGCGATCTGATTCAGTTGGCGGGGTCCATGAATCAATGCAAGGCGAATATGTGTTGAATTATTGCTGGAAATGATCGGTATCCACTCAAAAACACTAGATTTTCTTTTCAAAATACGTTTTTAGAACAAATTGATCATTTCTAGTGATAATTTGACTCGTGTTCACCTTGAAGTGATGCTTTGAAAGCCGCCATTTTGATTGATACCGTGAAAGTGAAAATTTCTCTCTTCACAGTAGGGGATACGATTTCTATCTTTCCGCATTTTTGTCGATAATCTATATAACCATATAGTAAAGTTTATTTAACTACACATACATTTCCAAGACGTTTTGACTATGCCGACTGACTAATATTCCATCTAGGCCTTCGACGAAAGCATGGCTTGGTAATGTAGTCAGAATATTCTAGCAGTCGCGACTTGAGGTATCACAGTGGGACAAATCCTTAATCTGTGAGACATCCATGGGTAAGGGGGGTTAACTATTCATTGGAGGATGCCAATATCACCCCCAAAGCACAGAAAAATGCATTTTTCTGAGCACACGGCGTACTCTTACAGTTAGTGGGTTGGAGAATGACGTGTGGAACCCATTTGGAAGATCCAGTTTTTCATTAGGACATTCAGAAGGGGATGTGACAACCGTTACTTATTCCCAGTTCCTTATTCGATATTAAAATCGGTTGATAACGAATGTCGAATAAGGAACTGGGAATGAGTAACGGCTGTCACAATCGTCAATCCGAATACTTGATTTAAACGATACGACCACGCGTGTATGATCGACCGTAAGATTAAAAAATGTAGATAAGTTAGTTTCCTCAGTTTGATCAGATATCTAAATGACTTCCTTCGGACAGCAGAACCTGACTTTAAAAAGAGAAATAAACACTTCGTTTACCAAAAAGTCACAAAAGAATGAAAAGATACTTGTTATTACGACGTATTCATATCCTGAAATCATATCGCCAGATCTCACCCATTAACAACATCCGAAACCTATGAAACACTGAATTGATACAGGGTAATTCCGGAGAGCGGGCACCAGGCTGAAACGTGCACTGAAAATCAGTTGGATTAAAAATCAACCGAAATCATTTGGGTTGAGTGAATATGAACCCAATTGGATTCATTTTCACTTAAACCAGTTGATTTGAGAAATTTTTCACCAAACTAATTTTAGAGTGTGCATGTAGATCGTACATCAGACCCATTATTGTGACGTTACCATCATGTAACACAATTTCCTCATTATAGACAATGACTGGGAGGTCTTGTCTTTTCTTCTTAAATTACCCAATACACGAATAAGAGAAGTTACACTGTTTAACACATGCATTATTTATTATGCAATTATTTTAAATGAAAACGTCCGTGAAAAGTTTTGTTGTTGATCATCGATTATTTATATAGTAACCTCCCCCTCTCCCCAAAAATGGTTGCATATGGGACACTTTTTCTGTATATGACAATGAGTATTCCAGCAATCCATTTGTATAGAGATCGGTGCTTCACAAGGCTATTGTGTCTAGAAGCTGATTTATTTATCTATTTACTGGGGTTTAACGACACTTTCGGCAGCCAGGGTACCTCGTGACGGGCAGTTTTACGGGTGGAGGAAACCGGAGTACCCGGTTAGAACAATGGAGAGCAACTGTCAGACTCACCAACGTACTAACTCCACACAAGCAGGGTTAGCATTGGTTGAAGCAGGGACCGATCAATAAATCTCTTCATGTCCCCCCCCCCCTCCCCCTGTACAATGGTGGCATCGCTGCTAAAGCGTGGTTGTGCGTGTGTGTGTTGGGGGGGGGGGGGGGGCTATAGCAACTGGTGTAAATGTGGGGCACACATAAATCCAGGCTTCAGTGGACATGGACTAAGGACGTCTCCGGTTGGTAAATTGCACCCAAAATCAATCCAGAATCAATACTCTACACCCCCCCCCCCCCACCCTCCACACACCTATGCAAGTTCGGTTATAGATCACTGTTATGCACAAAAATACTAACACCCAGTATTTGTCCTCTTCGTGAGGTCGGCCCCATTGGGGGACCCCCGGAAATGACGTCATAGTCACGTAACCCAGTGGCACCATGTTTGGTTGTCATGGTAACCCGCGTGAGCGGCCATCTAGTGACGTCATCCCCATAGTGATGCGTGGTATTAGTGCGCATGCACAACGCGTGTTGTTAGGATGAGACGTGTTTCCGTCGTCCATTTTGTATACTGGAGGCCGCCATCTTGGTTTCTATGGTAGCACGTGGTTGCCATGTGACCCAAAGGCCTATAACAAGACAGAGGATATTTGGAGGGTATGTTCGGAGGGTCTGTTCGATTGAATCGGAGTATCACGAATTACCACAAACAATCCGACAATCCCTCCAAATCACCGAAATTGACTTTATTTACTACGGATTCCCCATTTTATCGGCTTAGCACGTAGTGCTATAGTACCGAGGGGCACAGGGGCTGCGGTGAGCTCGATTGACTAGGAGTATACTCCAGTAGAGTAGAAGGGCCTATCAACTGGAACAGATTTGCTTATTGTTACTATATTTAGCAATTTCCGGTCTATTCTTGTTAGTTATGACCCTATTCCGAGTACACTTGTTGTTTCATTTATCTTGACCACCCAATCAGTTCACTTTTCTGGCGCTAACTAACCAATCAGATTGCTTGATTTACCGATATCTCTATGCAGAGTTATCCCCCCCTTATTACAACCAAGTCCTATCCGATTCTCATCACCTCTATATCCAATGGCCATATCCCATGGAATCCCATTTTTGGAAAACACCTGTGGCTATGGAATCCCCTTTTTGTCGTATGAGGCCAGAAGGCTATGTAAAAGCCCTCAACGGGGCCTCATTTACTATCCCTCTTAGTCTCATTTTCTTTTGAGGCCGTGAGGGCCATGAAAAAATCCCTCAATGAGGTCTCATTTACTATCCCTCTTAGCCTCATTTCGGTATTTGAGGGTACCTATGACCTGGTATTGTATTATTTGAGGATACCTATCGAGGATACCTTTTGAAGAATCCCTTTTTTGTCGTATGAGGCCAGGAGGGCTATGTAAAAGCCCTCAATGAGGCCTCATTTACTATCCCCCATAGCCTCATTTTCTTTTGAGGGCATGAGGGCCATGAAAAAATCCCTCAATGAGGCCTCATTTACTACCACTCTTAGTCTCATTTCAATATCTGAGGATAATTATGGCCCGGTATTGTATTATTTGAGGATACCTATCGGGGGTACTTTCTGGAGAATCCCTTTTTTGTCGTATGAGGCCATGAAGGCTATGTAAAAGCCCTCAATGAGGCTCATTTACTACCCCCATAGCCTCATTTTCTTTTGAGGGCATGAGAGCCATGAAAAAGCCCTCAATGAGTCTTCATTTACTATCCCTCATAGCCTCATTTCGGTATTTGAGGACACCTATGGCCTGGTATTGTATTATTTGAGGATACCTATCGAGGGTACCTTTTGGGGAATCCCTTATTTGTCGTATGAGGCCACGAGTAATCCCTCAATGAGGTCTAATGTTGTCTTACCAACCACTTCCATCTTTTCTCCAAAGCTCCAAGGCCACTACTTGTCTATGGACTATCTGTCCTATCATTAGCTTCTACAGCAAGCTTGATTCATTGCGGCCTTATACCAATACTATTGACTAAACTATCATCCATTAATATTGACTTGTATCACTACTTCATAGCTATACGCCTTCAAAATGTTCAATCAGATTCCCCCTGTATACATATAAACGGGCTATATAAGGCATTCCGTAACTGAGATTCCTAGCCAATTCCATAAAGTTGGATTCCGTGTTTTGACATCAGCACTCGAGGGTATGGGAAGGGATTGATAACACCCAATTCAACAACTACTACAAGAACCTGAACGGATACAACTGGCAATCAACCACCACAACAAAACAAAGAAGGTACAGAACGAAAATCCAACACAACCAAGATCGAAGTGAACGAAGATGGACTTGTTGGAAACAACTGAACAGAACCAACTCAACGAAGTTTAAATTGTTGAAGTCGAATTGAACAAAGATCGAACACAACCAAGATCGAAGTGAACAGAACAAAGTGAAGAAAATAGAACTGGCCCAATGAAGTTGTCGAGGTAAATTGACCATAACAAAGTGAACAAAGTTTTGAACTATAACCCCTAAATATATCCTAATGAATTTGGTAAACTAAACAATACTCAATGGACCCTTTGAATGAACTCTAACCCTAATGAAACTATAACAGTGTAAACCCCTTTGAACTGTTTGAATGAACAAACATTTTGAACCATAACCCTAATGAAGATATAGAAAATTAACACCCTTTGAACTTTTTTGAACTGAATGACATTTATGAACTACAACCTATTGAACTGAATTCTTCCAATAGGAAAGGGGAATACCCTCGAGTGTTGATGTCAAAACACGGAATCCAACTTTACGGAATCGGTTAGGAATCTCAGTTACGGAATGCCTTATATAGCCCGTTTATATGTATACGGGGAAAATCTGATTGAACATTTTGAAGGCGTATAGCTATGAAGTAGTGATACAAGTCTATATTAATGGATGATAGTTTAGTAAATAGTATTGGTACAAGGCCACAATGGAACAAGCTTGCTGTAGAAGCTAATGATAGGACAGATAGTCCATAGACAAGTAATGGCCTTGGAGCTTTGGAGAAAAGATGGAAGTGGTTGGTAAGACATTAGACCTCATTGAGGGATTACTCGTGGCCCCCATGGCCTCATACGACAAAAAAGGGATCCTCCAAAAGGTATTCTCGATAGGTATCCTCAAATAATACAATACCAGGCCATAGGTATCCTCAAATACCGAAATGAGGCTATGAGGGATAGTAAATGAGGCCTCACTGGGTGCTTTATCATGGCTTTCATGCCCTCAAAAGAAAATGAGGCTATGAGGGAAAGTAAATGAGGCCTCATTGAGGGCTTTTAAAAGCTCTCATGGCCTCATACGACAAAAAAGGGATTCTCCAGAAAGTATCCTCGATATGTATCCTCAAATAATACAATACCAGGCCATAGGTATCCTCAAATATTGAAATGGGGCTAAGAGTCGTAGTAAATGAGGCCTCATTGAGGGATTTTTTCATGGCCTTCAAGCCCTCAAAAGAAAATGAGGCTATGAGGGATAGTAAATGAGGCCTCATTGAGGACATTTACATAGCCCTCATGGCCTCATACGACAAAAAAGGGATTCTCCAGAAACTATCCTCGATAGGTATCCTCAAATAATACAATACCAGGCCATAGGTATCCTCAAATACCGAAATGAGGCTAAGAGGGATAGTAAATGAGGCCCCATTGAGGGCTTTTACATAGCCCTCATGGCCTCATACGACAAAAAGGGGATTCCATAGCCACAGGTGTTTTCCAGAAATGGGATTCCATGGGATATGGCCATTGGATATAGAGGTGATGAGAATCGGATAGGACTTCATTGTAATAAGGGGAGATAACTCTGCATAGAGATTACGGAAAATCAAGCAATATGATTGGTTAGTTAGCGCCAGTAAAGTGAACTGATTGGGTGATCTAGATAAATGAAACAACAAGAGTACTCGGAATAGGGTCAGAACTTACAAGAATAGACCAGAAATTGCTAAATATAGTAACAAGAAGCAAATCCGTTCCAGTTGATAGCCTCTTCTACTCTACTGGAGTATACTCCTAGTCAATCGAGCTCACCTCACCCCTTGTTCCCCTTGGTACTATAACACTACGTGGTAAGCCGATAAAATGGGGAATCAGTAGTAAATAAAGTTAATTTCGGTGATTCGGAGGGGTTGTCGGATTGTTTGTGGTAATTCGTGATACTCCGATTCAATCGAACATACCTTCCGAACATACCCCTGCCTTGTTATAGGCCTTTGGGTCACATAGCAACCACGTGCTACCATAGAAATCAAGATGGCGGCCACCAGTATACAAAATGGACGACGGAAACACGTGTCACCCCAACAACACGCGCTGCGCATGCGCACTAATACAATGTACCACTATGGGGATGACGTCACAACATGTCGCTCATGTGAGTTACCATGACAACCAAACATGGCGTCACTGGGTCACTTGACTATGACGTCACTTCCGGAGTCTCTCCCGGGGTTCCCCCAATGGGTCCGATCTCCACATCTACTACTTTCGTGTATAGTAGAGCTAGGACAATGGTAAAACAGTAGTCCCCACTTGACACCGTGCACATGTATGAGGGTGTGTGTGGAGGAGGGTCCACGCTACGAATTTATAAAGCTTCGAATGTCGAAACACTTGAATGTCTTTGACTCGTGAGTAGTAGGTTTTACCAGCGGTCCATGAGCTGTCAGTTTGCCGGCAATTCGGGGAGGGGGGGGGGGGGGGGGAGACTAACAAGCCGAACTTTGGATAGGGTTACTGGAATTGGATAGTAACCTTCCAAATGGAATTAATCATCACCAGAAGTAATTTCCTACCCCAGATCTCGCCCCGAAATGAAGAAATATTTGGATTTAGGGTACCCTCATTCAGACCAGTCGCGCCGATATGGGAGTGGAGTGGCTTCTACCCCACAAAGAATTCTGCCGCTGACTTGAAGTTATGACCTCTTCCACTTGAGTTACGGTCCGTTTACACTAAAATAATTGCCGATTGTCGAGCAGAATCGTGGAAATTACGCCTGAATAGGCATCAGTTCCTCGACAACCATCTAAGTTGGAGGTTTGATGGACACTCTGTCTAATAGAGGGTCGAGACCACAAAGAATCAACCATAAATAGGCAATATAAAACACTGCCGCGTGACGTTTGCGGCACGCGGCAATGCTTTGCTTCGCCACTTTCCATCGAAAATCCCATCGTTTCGACAGCCCATCGGGGAAATCAATCTATGCCAGCGATCCAAACAGTATTGCCTTTTAACTCTTAACCTGCTGAGAGATTTCTAGAAAATTAATAAGTGAGAGTACACCGGAAGCTGCTACCGTCGTGTGAGAATAATTATGCTATCCAATCATCTTCTTTAGACCGCGACGAGCGTTTGTTCACGAACGAACGGAAAAGCGCACTAACACAAATAATCAGTGAGCTGCTCATCCTTTCGTCTCAAAATATATGGAAAGTATCAGTACTTATAATAAGAGTATAACACTAAATCGTGCATGATTATCTGCCACTAATGCAAGAAATGAAAACAGTAAAGCAGGATAATTTTGTCGTCAATTTAAATGTTTGTTTCAATTTTAATTTTATATTTTATTTTACTTATTTTGCAGAAACAGATGGAAAAGACATTCATGTTGAAGATGAGTTCAGAAGGATTTTCACAAACTTTCTTCGTGAAAGAGGCTATAATGGTGGTGCTGTCGGGATAATGAAAGACGGAATTCTACAACTCGGAAAAGGATTTGGTGTATCAGAGGATGGGGAAGCAATACAGGGTACAACTTCCTTTCCAGTTTCAAGTATTTCCCAAACTTTCACCGCGGTTGCTATATATCAGCTGATCGAGGGAAGGTATATAGATGCAGATGCAAAAGTATTCGGAGTAGGAGGACTCCTCCATATGATAAAGCCCTATAAAAGAAAGATTGAAGACAAGAGGATTCTTGATATAACTGTAGACCACCTATTAAGGCATACCGCTGGTTGGGACAAAAGTAAACAGCCACTGTATGATCCGATGCTAAATCAATTTTATTTACACAAAGGTTTTAACGTCACCAATTTGTCAGAAGAAATGAAACTCACTGGGCCGCTCATGTCTTATGATATTATATCATACCTTCTGTCTAACAGACTAGATTTCACTCCTGGAACGAAACAAATTATATCAAATGTCGGATATAACATTCTAGGAAGAATAGTGGAAGAAGCATCCGATACCGATTATAAGGAATATATCAAATTAAATCTTTTAGAACCGTGCGGTATGTGGAACACAAAGTTGGGACCCCATAAACGCACTGATGCTGAAAACGAATCAACATTCCACAACAAAATAAAGAGGGTAGAACAACTCCCATTTCCATACGCACCGCTAGATCCGATAGTGGTTGATTCCAGTCTTGGTTGGTACTCCGATGTATATGACATCATGCGATTCATGAAATGTTTAGATAGTGGCACTCTTATTTCAAATCACAGTTTGTCCCAGATGACGCGGAAACCAGATGCTGCTCCTGTGCAGCATACACACGCTTGGATAGGTGCTGGTTGGCACGCCGATAGTTCTGGTAACGTATGGCAAAACGGATATCAGTTTGCTAACGATCTTATTTTGTATCACCATAGTTCATCTTCAAGAACCAAGCTTGCTCAGCGCATGTCGTGGGTAGTTCTCCTTGATAAAGGAACAAATGCTCGATTGAAACATGAATCAAGGGAGATAATAAACACGATAGGCCAGTGGACAGACGTTGATAGATTTTGGGGTGATCTCACTGATACATTCCTAGATTCTGAAAAGGACATAGTTGTAAAATATAACTTAGACGAACACCAACTACGCGCATACACAAAAGCTCTTAAAGATCTCAAGTTCGACGTGACGTGGATAAATGCCTTTGGAGATCAACGTACATATTTTACAATAATTGCAGAGAAAGTCAACCATATTCCGGACAGCTATCTCGAAGCAGGTTTAAGCGAAGAAAAGTTGGTAAAACACAAATTGAAAATGGAGCGACTTGGTTACAATCTCACATTTCTCCAAAACTATAAAAGTTTTTCGCATGTTAATGCTTTTCCATATGTGGTCATATTCAAAAGAAATGCTTTCCATGGACATTACCGAATGAAGTACGGAACACAACACTTCAAACGTCCCTACAAGAAACTGTTGGAACTATACTACGAGAAAGGTTACCATCCCTCGGTTCAAAGCGTTGTGCACAAAGGGAATGATGATCTAGTTTCATTCATTTTTCTGGAAGATGTCAAAGCTAACCAAAAAGTGAATTATAAATCTTATATAGACCTGAACATGAAACATTTATCGAGAGTAGTGAAACAGAATGCGCTTTCTGGAAGAAAACTGTCTTACCTGGGGGCCGTCAATAACTATGGAAAGCCACGGTTCTCTGCAGTATTCACTAAAACATTTGTTCACAGATGGCAGTTCAGAGGTGACTTGTCCAGAGAAGAAGCTGAAAATCTTATTCAGCAGGAATCAGAGCGTGGATTTACTCCGCAGATTATTGTTGGATTTGCAAACAAGAGGCGCGAAAAGAAATATGCAGTGTATTTGACTGGTCCTTAACCCTTTACCTAACATGAAAAGCAGACGACACTTCCAAAAATAATTCTTGAATAACTAATTTTTTTCATTTTTTGTCTCAAAAACATAGGTTATGACCCCTCGTTGGAACGAGCTCGACGAGCTCGTTCCAACGAGGGGTCATAACCTATGTTTTTGAGACAAAAAATGAAAAAAATAATGAAAATTAATTGGCGATTTTTGAGAATAGCGCTGGCCGGTTTTGGCCGTTACGTTAGGTAAAGGGTTAAGAGTGACAAATGTCTGACTGGAGTAGAATTTGGAACAACCACGAGTGTCGTGAAGTTCTTTTGTGCTCAAGAAATTTCCAGACTGTGTTTCTTTGGAAACTAATTGTTGTAGGCTATGTCGGTGCTTTAGAGGGTTGGAGATGGGAGGGGCATTTTTCCCCCACCAAAAATACTTTGTCCCACCCTTAACTTTACGGACATAACCAACTGGCGTTTTTCACATAAACCGACTTTCAAATTTTACTATTTAACCCTTTACCTAACGTAACGGCCAAAACCGGCCAGCGCTATTCTCAAAATTCGTCACTTAATTTTCATTATTTTTTGTCTCAAAAACATAGGTTATGACCCCTCGTTGGAACGAGCTCATTCCAACGAGGGGTCATAACCTATGTTTTTGAGCCAAAAAATGAAAAAAACTAGTTATTCAAGAATTTTTATTGCAAGTGTCGTCTGCTTTTCAAAATTTCCTCCAAAATATAGCCTGCAGACCCACTCAGTGGAACGAGCTCGTTAGGCTCGTTCCACTGAGTGGTCAAAGGTTGTGTTTTTGTTGCAAAACAGTATCGTTTTTTGTTATTCGTGAAATTCGTTTGTAAGTATGATTATTTATCCCTACTGAGTAAAGTATAGAATGAGATATAAACCTGTCTCTAATGGATAACGTTCCCCACACTTACCCTCCAGTAAACAAATATCTGGACCCGCCTCTGGTTAAACGCGAACGTCACAAAACGTTTGATGAATCACGGCATCTGTGTGAAAGATACGGCGCCTGGATATCAATAAAAATCTCATGAAACTCTCTCCACAGCAACGATCTTCTTGATACCAGTGGCCTGTTCACAGGGAAGGGTTTACGGGAGAGTCGGGGAAGCTGTACTCTCCTTTCGCTATAGCATGACATCCCACCAGCCGGACCCCTCCAAAACTCATAAATGCACACACATCTTCTCTTTCACACATGCATACATAACCACCTCGCATCCGCTTGTTGGTATATGTGGAACAACGGGACACACAAACCAATCAAAAGGTCCCTATTTTATCTGCAAAACGCCTCAAATGCGCCTCGGTTGTCACGTGTTTCATTCAATTTGAACACAAAATTCCGAGGCCTTTTTCCTCCAGCTCTTTGGTTGTTTCTCGACTGTTTGCTAACGCACGCACGCACGCACGCACGCATGCACGCACGCACGAGCTTGTGTTTGTTTTTTAATTTTATTGTCAGTGACAAACAAGTCCTCCCAAAAAGCGGGTAAACAAACCCTACTCCACTTTTTCTTCGCTAGGAAATCTTTGTGGGAACCCAAACAAGTAGTGACAACCGTTACTTATTTTCAGTTCCTTTTTTCGACATTCGTTAACAACTGATTTTATCAACCCAAACACTATTGTCTAGGTTCTAACAAAATCGAGAAGCCCTCGCCCCCATCCCCACACACATGTTTGAAACCTACCAAGGTTCAATAAATACATACTTTCAAGAAATCAATATTTCCGCAGCATATTACAAGAAAAAACGTTTCAGTAGGAATTTTCTGTGCAGGTGCGTATTTTTGTACCTTAAACTCACACATACTGAGGACACATATATTCTTTGAAGTTAAAATATTTCCTAATAAATTTAGGGCACCATCTCTTTTATAAAGAAGATAATCGCTCGGTGTGTTATAATACATTCTGATCTTATGCTTGTATACAGTGTACTGTTTGAATGGTCGGACGGTGGGCGGGGTGAGGGCGGGCGAAAATATTTAAGTCGCAGTTGATGGGGTGGGTGGTGGTCGAGGCGGCAGAAAAGCATTTTTTTCAAAGCACAAAAAGAATAATTTTCTCTCCATTTTTAACCCTTTGAATCCTCATTTCCTGGAATGGTATCGTCTTTGTGTACACTCACTGTGAGATGGATAAGTCCAATATCAATATACTGGCAGGATAAAATAACAACTGCAGTCTGCAGCCGTCTGGCTGCAGATTGCAGTTATTATTTTATCATCAATGTCCCTTGTATAGACCTCTTATAATAAGATAAAAATGGGACGAAATTATGTCTTGGACCGAAAATTCGGTCTTACGAGTTCAAAGGGTTAAAATATAGAATAAATAGGTACTAGGGACAGGAAACAGATTTAAACCACGAGTAGGATGAGGGTTTTAACCACGAGGCTTGCCGAGTGGTTAAAACCCTCATTCTACGAGTGGTTTAAATCTGTTTCCTGTCCCTAGTACCTATTTGTTTTATTTCTACCATGCTCTGATATTAAAATCACCGTACATATCGTCCATATTTAGTAAATTTCGTCTTTCTTAAAACTAATTTTAGATCGTAGCACAAGCAGACGCAGAAACACACGAGTTTTGCTTATCTTTGCGTCTGTGGGCAGTACTTCCGTCAGCACGTGATGTTTGATTGACAGCTACGCACATCGTCAATGCTTATTGAACTGAACTTGTATTTTCAGTCAAATTAATATTATCGGCCCTCAAATTATACTCTAAATGTGTAATTGTAATCAACTTTATACTTAAATAGCCATTTAATATCGTACCAGTGCCGTAAACGACACCTGATCCGACGCTGATTGTCGAAAACATCGTGAAGTGTGAATGTATTGAAGTCGGGAAATTCGATCATGTCAAAGGTCAAGTTCACTTTAGTTCCTACTATAGGTTAAAATTTTTGTTTGGGAAATCCCATTGAAAACGTTTTAAGCACAGTAGACGCTTTTAACCCTAGTGGGATTAAAAGCTGAAATTTAACATGCAGGCTTTTAACAGGTAGTGACGTAGTTGAGCATGGTAGAAAGTCTTTTTAATCTGTTTTGGGCAATCACAACGGCAAAGAATGTAATTTTCACGTCCAAACTCTCTTCAGACACTCAATAGTGATCTTTGTGTTCAAATGACTGTCATTCCTTGTCATGATCATTTGAGACTAAACCTTGTAAACTTGTTATGCACATTTGTCTTTGATCCTAAACTAAGATTTCGATTTCTTCTCGTCTGCTAGATTGAAGAATATCAGGTAAATTATACCTGAGAAAAGCAAAATAAACATTAATTTTAGACAGATCCTGAGAGAGGTTTTGAGAAAACGTCACCTTATTGAGCTGGACCCGGTGTAAAAGGAATGGAAGTCCGTAGGAACGTTAGTCCCTCTGGACTATTATTCCGCGGAATTATAGTCCTAGGTCTAACATTTCTAGGAATAGTAGTCCGCCGGACTACTATTCCTAGAAATGTTAGACCTAGGACTATAATTCCGCGGAATAATAGTCCAGAGGGACTAATTTTCCTACGGACTTCCATTTCTGTTACACCGGTGCACTGCCTGCATAAACCAATATTTAGGAAAGGATTAAATGTTATTTTAAGGAGTAATTCAGTCTGATTAAGGCAACATTTGAATGAATGGAGTGGGTTATGAATGTGTTCCAGCTCCCTTCCATTTGCCCTTCAAAGCATTTTTCCCCTGAGTGAAAGGTGTCCGGATGTACCCCAGGATGGGCTCAGAAACACCCCTTCTTCTTGCACTTTAAAGCTTCCGCCTCCTCGATTCAAACAAGCTGTTAATTTGACGGAAGTGTCAAATAACATCTTATTTCCATGTTTTGTGTCAGCAGAGTTGTCAAGTGATACAACATGGATAACTTTAAATTTGACTTCGCGAGATCTCAATCCCAACCTTCAGCACCTAATATTATGGAAGTCATGATCGTTCCCAATCTTATTTCATATCATCGAAGCTTTAGTGATATTTCTGTATGCTGCCAAGAGGATGGAAAAGGTTATAAACAGAAATCACACTTGCCATAATTCGGAGAGCAGCACAGAAATCGGCATTAACCCTTTCAACACGAGAGGCCGCTTTTACGGCGCAGGAACATGATACGTCATAATTACATCAAGTTGGATGTCTGCTAAATGAATGTGTGCGGTGCACCAATCAATATTGTCAACGTCCAGCTCCAAGGCTGCACGTTAAAAATATTAATTGGTCTACCCTCAAATAATGAATATGGACTCTTCCAACTGCTGCCATTGAACAGACATGGAAGATACTACCAGTGTTCAAGGGGTTAATTTGTTTGCATTTTAGTGACGACAAAATCACCCTAAGACAACCATGTACAGTTTGAGAAAGTTATGTTATCTTTTTTGCGCATGACCACAATGTTTTCAAACGAAACTATGTTCTCTCCGTCTGTGACTCATTTACATCTTGAAAAAGGAGCCAGCAAAGGAGCTACAGTTATATACGTGGAGTATGGTGTTATCTACGAAAACACACGGACATCCACTAACTTTGGCAGTCAGCGGCGTACATGCCTCCAACCGCTGCTAATTCTGCTTGTACAGAGTTAATAAGTTGGAGAGCATGGCAGTTGTTCACCGCTGCTCGGCGCTTCTCTCCGGGTACTCCGGTTTCGTCCGACACGGCGTGATCCTGGCTGTTGAAAATATCGTTAAATCCCAATAAAAAAACAAAAAGACCGTGCTCCCTGGTCTCGGTGCTTGTGAAAACACATTAAGTTACAAAAGGGGGTGTCAGATACGCTCCACCCCTTAAATCCGCCCATGTTTTAAAAAGAAGGTGGCAAATGGGGTTTATTGTAGCTTTATGTAAATTACGTCAAAGAAATTTTGTTTGTTATCATGCATTTGAAGTTCGGCTCTACACCGATAAACCGTAAGGTTTCGCTCTGCAGTTTCGCACTATTGCACAGAGGTGAAATTCAAAACATACGGCATATGTTGAAACTAAGGCTATGTAAAATAGAGATATATTTTTAGTATCAGATATATGATTACATAGGCTTTTTGTTGAACAAGAGAATTTGAAGTTTTGGTCCCAAAGTTGGAGTCTGATGCACAGGGGTAAATTACCAGATGAATTATGGGAAACAGTGGCTTCGAAAAAATGGCTATTTTTTAAAATGTAATTTTTACACGGATTTGTTACCAGACAGGTAACTAAAAAATGAAACGGAAACATATTTCCAGTTCTTTCGAATGTCGAATAAGGAACTGGGTATATGTAACGGCTATCACGCCAGTATTTTATTGACTGATTAAATGTTAATAAAAATATGCATCAAGTGAGAAGCCACTTTTACTGCTTCCAGGTCTTTCCGGTGTAACAGGAATGGAAGTCCGTGGGAAAATTAGTCCTACTAAGGCGGACTACTATTCCTAGAAATGTTAGACCTAGGACTATAATTCCGCGGAATAATAGTCCAGAGGGAGTAACGTTCCTACGGACTTCCATTCCTTTTACACCGGTATAAAACCCCGATAAAGGTTTCCAGTAGTGAAATAGTTAAAACCTAGCGAATTAACTTTCCTTCGATTTTATACGACAGGTGTGCTCTGACACTGACAGTTCGGATAATAGTTAGCAGGCGAATTAATAAAACCTGTTCGGGTGTTTCTAGTCAAGTGCCGTCTGTCTGAATAGACAAGGGACACTTGGCCAGACAAAACTGCTTGGCAATACTATTGGTAGATTTTGTATGAAAAGAGATCGGACTCTCATTTCCAACATATGTGTGTGTGTTGACAAAAAAAATATTCGACATCTTTAAACAGGTATTTAACGTAACTTTGGAGGCGGCGCGAAGATGACCAATTTGGAGGAAGGATAGGAGTGTAAACCTCATTTGTCCCGACTGTGATAGCTCAAGTCCCAGCTGCATCATTAATGCATGCTCCACTTGCTATAGATATATTTTATTCGCCGGTATACATAAATACAACACAATTTACATGGAATGCACATATTTACAATATACGTGTCAAATGCATAAAAGTTGATATCCAAAGTTCAATATGTGTATACGCCGACAGGGGATGGCTGTCTTCCTACCTTCTCCCGAGTAAGGAAGAAGAAAAGTAGCAAAGATACAGGTAAAAAGGCAAAGCAAAAAGATGAAGAAAAAAGGCTGGAAGAGCACAAAAATACCAATGCAACATCGTGAATTCGCTTAATCGTCCTGAAGGTAGATCATCTATTGCTCTATGGTGTTTATTGTGGTGGTCGGAGCCTGATTCCGCTGGACTATCCCAATGTGGGCTTCACCATTGCATTAAATGCTTGCCTTGGTGACGTAGTTGAAGTATTAATCAATCGGTATCAAATTCTCCAGGCCATTCGAAAATTTTCCTACTGGAAAAATTCTTGGGAGGGGGTCACCCATATATCCCTGGGATAACCCCCTACACGCCCATAGTTACCCCCTGTTTATATGTAGCTCTATGTTTTGCAGAAAAATGGAATAAGAAAAAATAAGAATTTAATATTTACTCTTTAAAACAAGTCTGACCGACTATTGGTTGATGCGAAACACTCGCCAAATCTCCACTCGCCATAAAGGACCGGGTGAGAGGTTTCCCTGACACCTACACTGGGCTGGGGGAGTTGTATTTGCCGTTGGCCAGCAGTTATGTGGGGATGTGACTAGAGCTGTAGGTTAACCGAAACCGAACCGAGGTTTTTATTTTTTTTAAAAAACCGAAACCGTCGACATCCCGTAATCTAAGGTTTTTCGTTTTTTATTAAATACTCTCTTGCTGCATAAATTCACAGAATGTAGCCATTCCAGAGTAGTGAGAGTACCCAGACACTGCCAATGGCACTACTCTGGGAAGGCTACATTCTGTGAATTTCCGACATTTCAGTTTAGTTGTGTTTGCAGCCTTCCTCAAGTAGCGTGTAGGTGTCAGACCTCGACAAATGGCCAAGCACAATAAAAGTTCTGTATATTTAGGTAATTATTATATTGGCCTTCCTGATTCTTCATGTATTATAGCTTATTTCGGGCATTCATTGAGTTCCACTCAATTTCACTGCCATTCAGTTATGACTCCGGACATAAGAATGAGTTTTATTGAATTTTACTTGGCCTCATGAACAAACCGAAAACCGAACCGAACCGAGGTTTTACTCCACCTGAAAAACCAAAACCGAAACCGAACAAGAAATTTAAAAACCTACAGCTCTAGATGTGACAGCCGTTACTTATTCCCAGTTCCTTATTCGAGATTCGGTGTCAACCGATAAAATCGGTTGACAACGAATGTCAAATAAAGACCTGGGAATAAGTAAGGGTTGTCCCGGCCGTCAATTATGTCGCACATTCCGAGAGTCTCTGATTGGAACATGTTTTGTAATAATTATTTATTCATATTTCAAATTATGTATTATGATATTGGAGTTCTTGTCGTGTATATTTTGTTAATCTTAAATGTTTATAGTAAACGTTTTATTTGTCAAATACGCTGATTTAACTTTTTTCTTTATTGTTTTTGTATGGTTTCTTTTTCTTTTCTTTTTTTTTCTTCTTCTTATTCTCCCAGTTATTTATTTATTGGCGTTATCAACTGATAAATCGAATAAGGAACTGGGTACAAGTAGCGGTTGTCACGACCGCGCCCGCTCGACGAAAACTTTCATGTTGCATTGCATATCAAAGGATATAATCAAAGCTTGAATTTCTAACTGAACTGAGTGACTGAATAAAATACTTGGACCCCCGTTTATATAACATATATATTTATTGGTGTTTAAGGTCACATAATGGCTAACCAGGACCGTGACTGTTTTACGGGTGGAGGAAGCCGGAGTACCCGGAGAGACCCACCGAGCAACGGCGAGCAACTGTCACCTCCCCAACATACCAACTCCACACAAGCAGGGTTAGCATTGGTTGAAGACAGGTGCACCATCGACGTGCAGTACGCCTTAGTACACAGCGTCACCGTGCCTCCACGTGGGCAATGGGGTGAAGTGTCTTGCCCAAGGACACAACGCGGTTGCCGCAGGTGGGATTCGAACCGAGGACCTCTCGGCTTGCAGCCTGCACCTCTACCAACTGAGCCACCGCGCCCCTTATTCTCCTAGTCTTCTGTCCTCTATGCACATTCTTGTCTGCATGATAAGTCGAATACGAATCCTCCTATCTCCTCCTTTTAGGCATACTGACAGTCACTAGTGCTCGGCCAACTTTGTTTTCCTTATGGGGCATTGGGGATGTCCCAAGGGGTGTTTTGAAAGTGGGACATGCTCATATCATGGTATGACCTATTGACCCGGGACCAACACCAAATGAGTCAACGCTCAATGGAGGTTCCAAATAAGGGTCAAGTTCTCTGAGGTCATCCATGGGTCATTAGGTGCATTTTTCAGAATTGCTGGAAATCACATTTTTGACCCCTTAATGCATTCCCGAAGTTCATGCATGCATTTTTATACTCAAAAAGTGAGCGCGGCCAAAAATATTGTAAGTGGATAACGCTCATATATCAAGCATGGCATGACGTATTGACCTGGGGCCAACACCAAATGAGTCGAAACTCAACGGAGGTTCAAAATATGAGTCGAGGTAACTTAGGACACACAGAGGTCACCCAAAGCACTGCTGAAGTTCAAACATGTATTTTTATACTGAAAAAAGTTGGGCGGGCCAAAAAATGATTCCTTTATAGAACACGTTGAATGCCGTGCACAGAAGTTCTTTCTGATTTCCTGAAAAACTTTATCTGATTCCGGTATGAAAACCTTTAAACGCTGTTTACGAAAATTCCTTTTGATTTCCTTAACCCTTTACCCAACGTAACGGCCAAAACCGGCCAGCGCTATTCACGAATATCGCCAAGTAATTTTCATTTGTTTTTCATTTTTTGTCTCAAAAACATAGGTTATGACTCCTCGTTGGAACGAGCTCGGTGAGCTCGTTCCAACGAGGGGTCATAACCTATGTGTTTGAGACAAAAAATGAACAAAACCTGTCATTTAAGAATTTTTTTTTCAAGTGTCGTCTGCTTTTCGTGTTAGGTAAAGGGTTAAAGATATTTTGCTCCCGAAAATAAGTCTCCACAAATTCACTTTCTGTATTAGGCCTATTTAGTTTTGATACTTTCACCATGTCCACACAGACACGAATGTACTGGTCTCTCCCTGTGACCCCTCATTGGAACGAGCTCGTCGGGGTCGTTTAAATGAGGAGTTACATTATATGGTTTTGTTGAAATTTTTTGAAAATTTAAAAACTAATGCATAAAATAAAAAAAATTGAAATCGTCTGCGTTGGGTAAAGGGTACGCGCGAAAATCACGATTAAAATTTGATTATTTCCGCTATCACCATTTAAATTTAATTATTGCTTCCATTTTTTTCTGAAAACGTAGCTTTTGATCCCTCGTTGAGAGTGTTCCAATGAGGGGTCTGAATCTATGTTTTTGAGGAAAAATATGAACATTTTTAGTTATTCAAGTTTTTTTTTTTTTTTTTGCAAGTGTTGTCCGCTTTTCTTATAGGGTATTGGGTTAAGACGTGAGCATAAGAAATACAAGTAGAGAGCTTTCACGTTTAGTGGAATAAACTCCTTTTTATAGAACAAAACGAGAGCGCTGTGACATGCAGATTATCACCACAGTGTGTGTCTCCGGGAATTCAGATCAAGTCGAGTTGTAGGCACAGAATAGTATTTCGACGAGCCCGTTAGGGCGAGTCGAAATGCGATTCTGTGCCTACAACGAGACTTGATCAGAATTTTTTGGAGACACACACTGTGGTGATGATAAATTTATCTCACAATATTGACCACAAAATATGTTATAAAACTATTTTAAGAGGAACTTTTTCGTTTGCCTTATCGATGGAAAGACGCAAATTGAAAAATAGAATAGCGTTCATTGATCTCCGTATTGAGGTCAGTGATGACGTTACACTTAGAGAAAATTACGTCACTGGGATTCACTTTACTGAATACTGTCTTGCGAAGTGGAGCAACTGAGTGTTTCGTCAACGTGAATTTGGTTGTTACTTTTGCAATAATTACTGGTGAAGTAACATCCCTATTGGTGTAAAGGTTTATTATATTTTAAAATATGCCGTTCATCGTTTATTGAGGTGGAGTTTTCCACATTTCATAGCGAAAGCTAATTCTTTAACTTCAAGAGAGAAGCCTCGACTCGAGCGTTCAGAAAAATCCCAATATATGAACAGGCTGCAAACCAGCCCAAGATGCCGAAAAGTGCGCATAATTTAACTGTTCGTTGAGTTAACTTCCCCAGTGACATTTTAGCCTGCCGAGCATAATAAATACGTTACATGGCGTTTAGTTGGCAGATACAGTGTCATATACGGCTCAGAGAAAACAATATTAGGTTCGGCTTCGCCTCACCTAATATTGTTTTCTCTGAAGGGAAAAACGCAAAGCGATCGAAAAATTATATTAATGCCGTTGTTTTGGCAACAGCAGAATCACGCGCTTGTATCAAGGGCCCTTGATACGGATTCGGAACAAGGGCCCAGATACAATAAACTTTAGTTGCGTAACAGTGCAAAAACGCCCCGATTGTGAGATAAACATTAGTTAACACATTAGACTAGTCCTCTTACGGTGGGCTCATCATGATGTCACAAATGATGTCTTTGACGTCGACATAACGCCGGCTGAATACTAGAATGGGGGACATAGAACATTCTAGCACTCAGTCAACGATAAGTGATGCCATCGATGTGTGCAACAGCTCGACTTGTATCGCCATTGATAATCACCGATGATGTCATCGATGATGGCATCTAGGAAGTGACGCCATATCGAAATGTATAATATTAGTGGCAAGTGGCACGCACGTGCAATGACAACAGTTGGGTTCGGGATGTGCGGGGGTGGGGGGGGGGGGGGGGGTTGTTGTGTTCCATTGAGTGCTATAGCAGCATAGTATTGAGGTTTTGTAGTCATATTGGTCTAGTTTTATCCAAGGAAACACCCGTTGGCCCACCTAATTCACCTCGAGGAATTTCCTCATTGGCAGCAAAACCTGATGTTCCAGGGACAGATGACACAACGGGAGTCAGGTTTGGTTAAGGGAGACAATCCGGTCCCAAAATATATGATGTAGATCAGTATCCGTTTTTGGGGGGTAATTTTTGTAATAGTGGGGTTGAAATACTTACCGTACGTAACGACCAAAACCGGCCAGCGCTATTCACAAAAAATCACAATTTAATTTTCATTATATTTTTCATTTTTTTTGTCTCAAAAAACATAGCTTATGACCCCTTTTTGGAACGAACCCGTTGATCTTGTTCCAATGAGTCATAACCTTTGTTTTTGACGCAAATATGGATAAACCTTGTTATTCAAGAATTTTGTTAGCAAGTGTTCTCTTCCTTTCGTGTTAGGTAAAGGGTTAAGACACTTTCGACAGTCAAGTGCACCTCGCATCGGAGTCCAGTATCAATGTTAGCTATACAAAGATCATAGGAGACTTAACAATAGTGCTGTCCTTTTATTTTAACCAAGAGGCTACGATTAACTGTTTAGTCAATAAAAGTTATGTATCTATGCGTTTTGTGATAAACACAACGTGCCGAGGTACCAAGTAATTCATCAGAACTGAACGTCGAAAGCTTTAGTACCCAACCCCCTTCCATTTTAGCAATCGAAGATTAAGTTGATAATACATGCACATTTATTTCTGGTTATTGAGTGTGATATTCATTGTGTGAGCAGGATACGCTTACTTGGCAATGTTCGAGCAGACAATACATACATATTGTCATAACAGTGTGTTGATCCGTGTTGTAGTATCACGTCGAGTTGAGGTGGCCAGATTGTCGGATCACACGAGCTACCGCAGGCATGTGTGATACTACGACACGGATCAACACACTATTATGATGATAGGTTTATTATATGACTGACACACTAACAGTAACTTAATTTGCTTACCTCGATTTACTTATTCCCTAAAGCCGAACATAAAAATAGCAGACGAAACTTTGTAAACAACGGCAACAGCCTCCCGAGTTACGAAGTCTATTTTTAACGGATAAATAGTCCGACGTTATTCATATGGAAATTCTCGGTAATTTCCGGAGGAGTGTGATATGGATTTTTGATCCGGGAAAATCTCACCTGGTGTGATCCGACAGACTGGATAAAATCGTCAAACAGTAGAGGTATTTAGGGTAAAAATATCATAGTCATATAATAAAACAAGCTATCAATCGGAAGTCTGGATCAGTAATAATTTAATCCCACAGCTCTACAGGGTTGTGGGATTAGATTATTACTAAACCTTCCTACAAATGCCTAATGGGTTCACCTATTTCTCTGTAAGGCCGTATTGTCTGAGACGATACCACCAGGGCACCAGTATTGAAAGCGTTAAACAGCCACGACGCGACACGATATTGACGTCAATATGAGTTTCGAAAAAAACATGTTAACTCTTCACTAAGGACCGTAGCCAGCCTTGATGGTCTTGATGGCAACGTGGTCCAAACCTCTATTTGGCGCAAACCTTCCCAAATCCCAATCGAAGAATTTAGTTAGTTTTGAATATAATATTACTCACAGTCTTAGCTGCCAGAGCAGAAGAAAATTCAAACTTAGAGTATATTAAAGGCTGTGGCTTTAGGGTCTGCTAAGTGCCAGAATATATATTCCATACTCTGTCCTTCGATCTCCGAGAACTAATGGTGATCCGATGCCCTGACACAAAATGAAAATAAAATAATGAGACTTACCGTGTTCCTGACTAATTTCGGGAATAAAAAAAGTAAACAGAAAATCCCAACTGTAGTTTGGCACCTATCGATGGCTGGCGCATCTGCTAACCCATTTCGATGGCCCTGTGTTTAATTTACACAAGAGTACCAATTAAACACGGAACTCGTCGCCATTACAGTTAAAACTAGAAGTCCTGTCACGAACTGTGCGCTTATCTAGGCTTAATTGCGCGTAGGAATTGTGCGCAATTGCTATATCGAATGACACCAAAAGCATGGCAGGTTCTCCTTGTTACCCATGGCAAACACAAGCAAAGTTTCAGCCAATGGACCTCCGGGTTACCCGGAGGTCCATTGGCTGAAACTGTGCTTGTGCACAGGCCGTATGTGCAAAATTTGATAGCCTTTCCATCGTCATAACGCGTATACTAACGCGCAAATCGACGTGCTATTTGTGCGCATTTCAGGACAGGACTTCTAGTTTTAACTGTAGCTGAGGTCGACAGAAAATCCAGATGGTGGAATCCATCGTCCCAAAGCAACCTGATTTATTGACATTAGCAGACAATATAGAGTACGGCTGCCTTGGACTGGTCACTTTCCAATGATGGACAATATTTCCACGGACAAAATGCCATCAGACTCCTTGCACTAATTATAGGAATGATCGTCGAAAATTTAATTAATAAAGCACAGGGTATAACCCGGTGCTTCATTAATTAAGATTATGCTGAAGATGATTTTTATTACCTGGTAAAAGCTTGCATAGACATCACTGCCCATGCGTGGATTACGACCTGTCCACGGCGACTGTACTCTACACTGCAAAAAATATAGGTTCTCTTTAGAACCAAAACTGGTTCTGATCTTGTCCCTGAGATGGAACCAGCTCTGTTTAAACAGTATTTATTTCAAATCAAATAAATTTACCAGGATTAGCATTCAATTTTAACAGAATATTACATGAACTGAAGTGGATTCAGCAGTAAACTTGGAGCTTATTCAACGCAGTCGCTAAACATTTTGAAACAAAGGAGATATGAACAGTTGGCATATCGAACCAGTTTTGGTTCTGTATAGAACCAAAACTGGTTCGACATGCCAACTGTTCATATCTCCTTTGCTTAATAATGATTTGAGACAACCTCGTGTAATCCCTAAACTTACGGCTGAAACCCCCTCAATTTATGTTTAATTCTGTTAATATTTAATGTTAATCTTTATAAATTTATTTGATTTGAAATAAATACTGTTTAAACAGAACTAGTTCCATCTCAGGGACAAGATTAGAACCAGTTTTGGTTCTAAAGAGAACCTATATTTTTTGCAGTGTATAAGAGGACTGCCTGCGTCCTTTTTATCTTTTTGTGAACTAATATGGCATATCTGTAGAAAAAGTAGGTGTTTGCGGGCACGTGCTCCCATTTTCAGATAATACAAAACAATATCAAGAGGGCTAATGCATGCTCTCCGAATTTAAGCCCAGAAGATAAGGTATGATCGAAGCAGGTTGTAATACAATGGAGATAAACTCAATCAAACAACTGTAGCTGTACAAAAGTTTAGTGAAAACAGATGAGTACACAAGCCTGTAAATTCCTTTTTGTTTTGGTGCATGTCATGACAAGTGAACGGTATGTGACCTTGAAGATATAACCTTGGATCAAGGTTATGGCACACACTTGAGACACGAGCAACCACTGTGTGAAGTACGAACAAGATTTTCCATTAAAATATTTTTAAGGATCGGAAAAGTTAGAATATGTGCTTGATCAGTGCCCTTAATCTTGGAGTTATGATTTGGGTTAACGTCAATACACACACTCAAGTCACGAGCAACCACTGCATAAAGTATGAACAACATCTGCCCATTGGATCATTTTTATTAACCGAACAAAGTTAGAATGGATGAACGATCTGTAACCTTGGTCTTGGAGTTATAACCTTCTGCCAAGGTCGCGACACAACCAAGAGCCATAAGCAATCACTGTATGAAGTATGAACAAGATCAAGCCATTGAATAATTTCGTATGGACCGGACGAAGTTAAAAGAGAGTGGAGAAACAAAAAACAACAACAACAACAACCACCACCCCAACCCCCTCCCCCAAAACAACGGTTTCTGACTTTCACCTTGGGGATATGATCTTGAGGTATGTCACGACACACCCTTGAGTAATAAGCAATCAATGTTCGAAGTTTGAACAGGATCGGTATATTGAATATGTATTATGGACCGGGCAAAGATTAGAACGATCAGAAGTACGAACAGACGAACGGACGGACGGAAACACAGATGGACAAAGCGGCTACTATATACAGAATACAGAAAAAAAAGATCCAAAATGAGCGTTGTTAAATAACCACTCCGACAAAGATCCGACGATTTCTATGATTGATGTTTTGTGACCGACGAGAGGTATGGATTTCATACAAGTCATCGATTATTATCAATAATTATAGATGTTTGTAAAGTTTGTAACATGCACCCAATATTGAAAAATGTACTTTAATGAACAAAATTGTAACATAGGGCGGTGGAAGTCACCGCCAATCAGGCTTTGGAAATTTCAAACGATGACGTTGATTACGGATGCTAAATCAATGCGATCAGCTTTTGCGCAGACGACTACATTGGCTAAAATACACATTCATAGACACACTAGGCGATCCGAGGTGACCCATGACGTTGTTGGACCTAAAAATATGAGATGTGCACATGTTAGGTTGAAAAATCAGACAATGGAAAAAGAAACTCGACCCGGATTCAAAGTGACTTTCATACGTGTTAAAGCCTCCTTTTAAATATTTATAACCAAATCTTGAGAGTTACTATACCCCTGAGAAAAAAACTGCCAAACAAATTTCAGATAACAAAACTCACGCTTACATGTACAAGTACCCTACTGAAAACACCAAACAGCAGTAAGTAACTGCCAGACATTTCAAAATATGACGCAACTGGGCCACGTGACATGACGTCACTTCCTGGATCATCCACGAGGTCATCCAATTGTTGGTAGGCTGGCCCCTGAATACTACTCATGTGTTTTAACTTCAATAACCTATCGCTGTCTTGAGCTTACGCTGGTTTTCGTTGTATATACCTTTGATATTTACGAAACTTTTATGCTCTCTCCGAATATACAATTAATTTTTTTTTTTGTGTGATCAGTCGGTAGAACAGTAACTTTTTTTGACATCACACGAGAAGAATTCTGATTTCAATGACATCTTATGGGGGTGTGATGGAAGAAAAATCATAGTCGAGTGGTGTGAGGTGGGAAGGATAACTCTCACTCTTGGGGAAAGACATTTGAAAGAGACTCGGCAAACCTTGTGCCTTGGTCAGATATCTCCACACCTGGTAAGATCTTCCCATCCCATCCACACACCACTCGAGGATAATAATAATATACCAGTAGATCAAAGTTTTCTACCAAAATCAACAAACACTTTTCCACTTCCAAGGATTCAAATGCAGGCACAGAGTTATATGCTCCAATAAGACTAAAATCCCCGCCCTCTGATTGAATGAGAGCTCGCTTAGTATTTTCTATGTTTACGGTCCAGGGGCATATGTTACCGTCTGACGTCACCAAGTGAAATATCTGAAAAGATTATAACAATGGGAGGAGATTCAAAGAGCATACTGCCTATAAAATTGTATGTTTCGAGGCCAGTGATCTTTCTATAAATGTATACTCACAAGCTACTCATAAAAGGGTCGAGTTTACTCCATCTCAGTTCAAATCTTGAAATTGTTCATGATTTGAACTGAGATGGTGTAACTTCGATTTTTGTTGTCCAGTGATGTCGTAGGGTTCACGAGAGGTTTATTTACTAAGTTTGTTATCGTTAAAGTTGCCTTGTTTATTCAAGCTGGCGAGTTTATTTCACGATGTGGGTTTTGGGATATGGATAGGGTCTTATTGGAACATATACCTTAGTGTGAGGAATTGACGGTAACATGGTCTGAGGTTTGCGGCTCGAAGCGTATGTTCAACTTCGAGTCTTCGCGTCTCTGTTAACTGGTAGAGTGCTGGAAGCCCACATTTGGGCTTTATTCTGAAGTGCAGGTGCCTCAGTTTCAAGGCTTCGTATTCTGTGGATGTGCTTCGTTTCATTTTTGAAGTAAAATCATTTAGTCTGCGTGGAGTTGCCTTGTAACAATTTATGGGAGAGTGCCTCTAGGCACTCTCCCATAAATTGTAACAAGGCAAAGACATGTGAACAAATTTTCACCATCAAAAATAATTCAGCACTCTACCAGTTAAACATAAGCTCTGAACCGCAAACCTCAGACGATGTTACCGCCAATTCATCAAAATAACTTAAAACGTTTGTTTTTATTTTATTTTCGTGACACAAATAACTGTTTTAATAAACTGAAAATAAACACAAATAATTGTTTTAAATCCGACGGACGTGACAAGCGTTACTTATTCCCAGTTCCTTATTCGACAAACGTTATCAACCGATTGTATCGGTTGATAACGAATGTCGAATAAGTAACTGGGAATGATTAACGATTGTCACGTCCCCTGAATCCACCACTGCAAGTAGACATCATTTAAAAGAACTTAACCAGGGATCGCAAAGCGACTTTGAATGTGAGAGAGGGGGTTTATGCAGTGTTCTGGGATACTCTCCCAGAAAATCATGTAAAAATGTGTGGCCTAAGAAGAAATCTGGACAGTTTTAGGACATCAGGGGACTAAAAGCACTGACCCGGCGCCGGTGGTCCACAGATTTCCCAAAATCTACATTATGTAATCTGACGTGCTATTGGGAGTACTCATTACTCCGCTTCCGGTACCAACTTTGATAATCGCCGACTCGAAGAGTAAGTCCATTGGTATTGAAGATGATAAGTGGAATAACAAGCAATTAGTGTTTAAACACGTTAACTAGGATAATAAGTTGAACATAGTCGAGACTCTTTCGTTTACTATTTTAAAATATTAGATGTCACGTGACTTTCCCGCGTGCTGATTGGTTGAACAGAAACACCCTATTTTCCGATAGTTCGTCAGCGAAATCGCACAGAACTACTATCATTTTTGAAAAAAGAATAGTGCACGGTAATAGTGCACGGTTATAAATAGTAACATTCGAATTCTCTTGGAAAATTCCATTGAAGCGTAAATACTTTACAAGACATCTCGTCCCATATACATTATTACATTTAGTTTGGAGAAATAAAAATATGTGTATCGAATGTGATGTTTGTAGTAGTATTGGGGGCGGGGAGGGGGTTAATGGAATAATGGTATTGTGTTTCTTGGGGTTTTGATTCTCTACCTCTCTATCCCAGAACTATGAGTGGCAGAATTAACTTAGTTTACCTGTTAAAACCCTGAACCATTTTCTTTTCTCTTTGGCTGTGATTAAGAATATTATCTTGCATATATGACCGATGAAGAACCCCCCCCCCCCCCCCCCCCCACACACACACACATCTAATATAATAAATATAGCATGACTTTTCGTTGACTATGCCAAATAGTGGTCCTCGAGGAGAGAATAGTCCCTCCGCTACGCGTCGGGGACTATCCTCTCCTCGAGGACCGCTATTCTGACACAGTCAACTCAAAGCCATGCTATATTTATTAAATATTTTGAATAATCGTGGGCCAAAAGAGTGAACGGTGGGGTGGAAGCCCGTGACTTCACCATTAGAATATCAGTGAAAGTGAAAAAATGAGCAGCAGCAAGTCGTAAAATCCAAAATTTATCAATATTATTATATATTTATTTATTTATTATTCATTTATTTTTTTGAGTTTGATCACCAAACAACACGTGCTTTTTAACACAAATTTTCGATTAGCAAAATCACTTTTCCCTCATAAAAAAGTACCATGGTAAACCATGGTAAATTCCAAAATACCCTGGTAATACCATGGTATACCATGGTATTACCAGGGTGTTTTGGGATTTACCATGGTTTACCATGGTACTTTTTTTATAAGGGTTGTTTATATTAATTATTTGGGGGGCGCGGTGGCGTCGCGGTAACCGGTTCTCGTCAGATCACCGAAGTTAAGCAACGTCGAGCGCGGTTAGTAGTTGGATGGGTGACCATTTCAGCGACTGATTCGTGCTCCCGCGTTGTGTCCTTGGGCAAGGAACTTAACCCCGATTGCCTACATGGGGGCACGATGACGCTGTGTACTAAGGCGTACTGCACGTCGATGGTGCGCATGTCTTCAACCAATCTGACCCTGCCTGTGCCGCGGTGCAGAGTTCAGAGTTACGATGTTGAAGAGCTGGCAGCTGCTCGTCGTTGCTCGGTGGTTCTCTCCGGTTACTCCGGCTTCCTCCACCCGTAAAACGGTCATCGACATGATATGACCCTGGCTGTTAATGTGTCGTTAAACCCTAATAAAAAAAATATTAATTATTTATTAATTATTTATTAATTCACCCATTAATAATTTTTTAGGCGATTTTGCTGCTCTGACTTCAAATATCGTACACATTTGAAAACCCCACATAGCTGTGTGAATAGGAAACATCTTTGTCTGATCAATCCTTTATTAACCCCTTTGGGGTCCCCACCAGTTCAGAGCCAACAACTGGTAGAGTCTATATTCGTTACACGGAGAAGACTAATCAAACTCTGCAACGTGGAGCCTTGGGCATGCACTTTGAAAATCTTAATTGGTTTATAACTCAAATTCACTGCGCAGCTACAGTACGTGGAGAGTGGATTATAACTAAATCACCTGCGGAGTGGAGTTATCACCCACATTATAACTTTAAAATTGTATACATATCGACAAAAAAACACAAGCAATGTTTCAGCCAATGGACCTCCGGGTTCAACCCGGAGGTCCATTGGCTGAAACTTTGCTTGTACTGGTGGTAATGCTTTGCAACAGATTTGCAATTATTGCTTGGGTGGAATCTCCACCCTGCGGGTGATTTATTGATAATACACTCTCCACGTACTGTATCTACTTTATGAATTCAGGCAGCTTCGTGAAATGGACCGGGAAGCGGCCTTCCGTTTCCAGGGGGTTAAAAAGGCATATATGAATTCACCTGGAAGAGAAATACCAGGTTTTGTTTATTGTACATGCTTCACCTATATCACCAACTGTTAAACACCTGTTCCGTGTGTCAATATGTGAACCAAGTATTGTTATCGCCATTATTCAATCTGACATCGCGTTGAAGAAAATGACAGAATAACAGCTTTACATGAGATGTGCATTCTCACATTTCCGGAACAATCGAAAGTGAAATGCGTGAGTGGAACATTCGCATCAGTGGCGATCTGAACGAGTACATAATTGAAGGTTATTGTACTTGTGGTGAATTTACCCCGTGATGTGCACACCATGTGTAGCAAATGCCGTACGAACACGCTCGAGTACAAAATTATTTGGTTTTGCTCTTCAAGAGTAGCGAGGAGTCCAGTTCCACCTTTACCGCCAGCACCAGAGGCGTAGATAGTATTTCTCACTTGGAGTGAGGACACTGCTATCGAAGAACTGCCATGCACATATCGTCGCCTGAGTGCCAGAAGGTCCTATGTCCCCTATGGGACATAGGACCTTCTGGCACTCAGGCGACGATATATCAGGGACCGACCTGGGCATGCGCCAGTGCGTATTTGGTTCTGAAACATCAGGACCTGGCTCTTAAATCTCAGAAATAGGCTTTTCAGTTGGCGCGTAACTTCTCAGATCATATTTTGATATTCTTTCGATGGATAATCGAGAGAGACACTCTTACATGTATTATATATATGATTATCATTTATCATTGTTGTAGAGTGCTTAAGTTAATACTTCAAGTCTTAATTACCAAGCATTAATCTTCACTGTGGTTTCTGATCAAGTCTTGGCTGCCTAAATAGGGAGCCAAGACTTGATCAGAAACCACAGTGAAGATTAATGTTTGCTATAGTGTACTAAATGAAAATAATGAGAGCTATTACATACTTGCAGTGCGTGTTACAAACAGCAGTGTGACTCCCTAAATTGGAATCTGGCGCATGAATTGAAAAAATAGGCTCCGAGGCTAGAGCGTATTTTAAATAGTCCTGATCGGTCCCTGATATATATATATATATATATATATATCAGTGGTGTCCCTTTGCATTAGCCAAAAAATAAAAAGTTGAGAGGGGGCGATTTCCTTCTGTGCCTCGCTCGGCTACTACGTCCTTGACCAGCATAGTTAAATCTGCTCTGACCTAACCTGGCAGACACATTTGTTCTGAGGTGCTCTTATCAAGCCTCCATTTGGTCTCTAGGCCAAGGTGACCAACAAGCAGAATTTTTAACATTTAAATATATTACTTCAGCGCTCTCAAAATACTTTCAGAATTTAAGGTGCCATTTAAAACATCGGCAAATAGCCCAAGCCGGTGGGAATTGGGTGGTATAATAGCTTTGTCAAAATGCTGCGAGACCATAAAACAATGGAAGACTGTGATCGAGAATTAACAGGCGTAGAGAAAGAGTCAGGAGAAGTCAGAAAAAAATAATCTGGCAAGTGAAGAGGAGACGGGATGAAACCGAGACAGTAAAAAGAGTCCTATTGAATCAAATGTATCCCTACACTGCAGGTCCAATACTATCCATTTCCTCATGTGATATCCACAGTAATTCAAAACTGGTGATTACTGGAAGGTACGTCAAAGATTGTTAGGTATATGCATGTGAGTGCAGTTATGCGTGTAGTTGCGATGGCACGAGTGTCGTGTTTCCACCTCTGCGAGTACCACGAATCGACTCAAAATTACTAATTTTGATTTCGAAAAGAATTCTAGAGTTGCATTGTTTGCACACCTCGGTGTTTTGTTTTTCAGCAAATGCATTGTTAATTTAACAAGTGTATCAGGGGACGCGGTAGCTCATTAGGTAGAGGGGGAAGGCTGCAAGAGGAGATATCCTTGATTCGAATCCCACCTGCGCCCTGCCGCAGCCGCGTTGTGTCCTTGGGCAAAACACTTCTCCCCCACTGTCCTCATGGGAGCACGGTGGCGTTGTGTACTAAGGCGTAGCAGGTCGATGGTGCAGCTCGTCGTTGCTCGGTGGTTCTCTCCGCCAATCTCTTTCACCCGTAAAACTGCCATGGTCACAGTTAGCCATTGTGCAGAAATATTTTTGCGTAAAGCCCACTCAACCCCAATCTTTGGCATATAATTTTTCGATTGATAATTCAAGTATTGCAAAATTTCAACCGCACGAAATTTTCAGGTGACCTTTTCAGGCTAATTTTTTACTGGAAGCAGAAAAATTAAATCGAGTGTTTGACACTAATAACTATGACAGCTACTTACTTTGCAGGGTGAAGTTTCAGCTATTTGGCGTGTCCCGCGGGAACTTCAAACCGTTCAAAACCTGTGTCCTGATTTTGTATGGCGGGGAGTTAGACCCCCCCCCAACCCCTCCCCCTCGTCGTCGTAACTTCCATGTTCTTCGTAGCTTATTGCCTTCTTTCAATGTACATATCACACCGCCACCACCACCCCCCTCCTTCCCCACCACCGCCCTTCAAGGTGTCGCGTCATGCCTTATTTTGATCGTCGAGATCGTTTCAGTTTTCTAAAACGTGGTGTTTTCGAAGATTTATTCTTAACTTTTTATTTCTTCAACAATCTGCACAGCGTCTCTTAATACTGGCAACAGGGCTGAACATTCCGTGAACCTCGCAACCATTCGATTTACATTTCTTGTTAAGCTTCCAGTCTCATACTTGCAGTTGAAATAGATGCTTCGTTGATCGAGGACTGTAAACTACGGGTTACCGTAGGCACGATACCTCGCGCGCCTTCAAGAAAACCTTCCACATACATTTTTATGTAAGTCTTCCATTTGTTTATCGTGTTATTCAAATGTGGCGCCAGAGAATCTAGCGTGTATGTATCGGCGCCACAGATTGGTTAGCGGGATGTGTTGATTGACAGGTTTTCAGTGTGATACTCAATTAATTTAGCATCATACTATATTATATGAGTATGATACTGAATTAATTCAGTAAGATACTCAATTAATTTAGTATCATACTATATTATTTGAGTATGATACTGAATTAATTCAGTATGATAGTCAATTAATTTAGCATCACACTATATTATTTGAGTATGATACTTAATTATTTTAGTATGATACTCAATTAATTTACTATATTATTGTGCACGATTTCATGAATGCAGTATAAATAAAACAGCATGATACTGAAATCAGGTTCACGTACGGGAGGGTCATAATTGTTTTTTTAGTGTGATACTCTAATAATTTGGAATGATGCTATATTATTTGGTATGATTTCATAAATGCTGCGTAAATAATTAAGTATGATACTCAATTATTTGAGTATGATACTGAATTAATTCAGTATCTACTATATTATTTGGGTATCATACTATATTAATTGAGTATCATACTCTATTATTTTAGCATCATGCTTAATTCACTGATTTATGATCCTGTTTATGTTAATGCAATTTGAACGAATTATCATTTATGTAATCTGACCAGATGTGACAATAAAAGGACTCCTCTCCACATGAATATCAGTTATCACACAGTGACATAATGCCATTTCCCAATGCAACTGTCTACGATCACAGACTCTCATTATGTAATAATGAGTTTCAGTCATTTTCATGTATGGGCAAAATGCAGGGTTGTTGGTGATCACCCAAGCCTCAGACTTAGTGTGTAGCCTTCAAACCAATTCCCTTCAATTTGAAATGCACTGTCAGAGAAGGCTGAACCATCAAATAGTCAGGACATTATTAGTTACACAGTTTGTTGGTGGCCTAATATGGTATATATGGTGTCAGTTAATTTCATATTGGACGAGAGCGAAGCTCGAGTCCAATATGGAATTAACTGACACCACATATACCATATTAGGCCACCAACAAACTGTGTAACGAAAATATCTTACCGACTGCTGCATCGATGCACAGAACTAATAACAACAGCGATCAAAATAATTAAATGAGAGAATTCTCACAATGTGTTCACGTGTCTTTGCATTGTTACAATTTATGGGAGAGTGCCTACAGACACTCTCCCACAAATTGTAACAAGGCAAATTCATACATACCAAACAGTTTCATTCCAAAGGTAACATGACACACATCCACAGAATATGAAGCCTTTTAAGTTGCCTAACCTGTACTTCAGACCAAATATGAGCTTCCAACACTCAATCTTTCAACTTGAAGCGTTTATCGGCTGCCGCCATTTTAAATAATCAATAAACAAAGGGGAGATTACCCATAGCTGTCAGTGTATATTGATGTTGACAGGCAGTATATGGTTTTATATGCAGTCTGCATGTGACGTCTTTGAACCAATGAAATTCCCAAATACCTGTAGGAGGTAAGACATTATATCTTATTGATAGAGGGTTTATTGACCTTGGAAACTATCTTATTGATAGAGAGTTTAAAAATAGGGAAACTGACTCCCTGATAACAAACTGTTTATGCAATATAATAAACAGTTTAACAGGGAATGAGTTTCAGTTAATATGAATTTTAGCCAGTTACCCCTAGACCATAGTGTGTAGAACATGTTGAGGAAGATGTTGGATGTCTGAAGAGAAACCTGGCATATGAGATCTGAAAACATTGCAGACACATATATGACACATATATGAATACCCAGATGTGGATAATAGGAGTCACTCGTTCGAATAATTAGTCTGTGTGAAACACACAGACTATTGTTTTTGCACAGTTTCTTTTTCTTTTTTTTTTTCTTCTTTTTACTTTTTTTCTTCTTCTTCTTCTTCTTCTTCTTCTTTCTTCTTCTTCTTCTCCTGTCTTCTGTCTTCTCATCACTTTTTTTGTCCGCAAGATAACTCGAAAACGAATTGACCTATCTCGTTGATTTTTGGCATGCTGATAGACAGCCATAATATCTCGGCTACCTATGTTTTTCAGATTCCTGGGGTATCAGGGGGTCTGTAGGGGTGTTTTGAAAGTGGGTCACGTCCATATCTCAGGCGTGGTATGACGTACAGACCTGTGACCAACACCAAATGAGTCGACACTCGATGGAGGTTCAAAATATGGGTCAAGGTCACGGAGGTCATCTAGGGGTCATTGAGTGCATTTTTCAGAATTGCTGGAAATCAAATTTTTTGACCCCCTAAAGTATTCCTGATGTACACACATGCATTTTGACGTAAAAAAAGTGGGCGTGGCCAAAAATTTTGAAAGTGGGTCACGCCCATATCTCAGGCGTGGTATGACGTATGGACCTGGGACCAACACGAAATGAGTCGACACTTGATGGAGATTCAAAATATGGGTCAAGGTCACGGAGGTCACCTAGGGGTCATTGAGTGCGTTTTTCAGAATTGCTGGAAATCACATTTTTTGATCCACTAAAATATTCCTGACATACACACATGCATTTTGACGTAAAAAAAGTGGGCGTGGCCAAAATTTTGAAAGTGGGTCACGCCCATATCTCAGGTGTGGTATGGTGTATGGACCTGGGATCAACACCAAATGAGGCGACACTTGATGGAGATTCAAAATATGGGTCAAGGTCACAGAGGTCAATTAGGGGTCATTGAGTGCATTTTTCAGAATTGCTGGAAATCACATTTTTTGACCCCCTAAAGTATTCCTGACGTACATACATGCATTTTGACGAAAAAAAATGGGCGTGGCCAAATTTTTTGAAAGTGGGTCACGCCCATATCTCAAGCGTGAAATGACCTATGGACCTGGGACCAACACCAAATGAGTCGACACCCGATGGAGGTTGAAAATATGGGTCAAGGTCACGTAGGTCAACTAGGGGTCATTGAGTGCATTTTTCAGAATTGCTGGAAATCACATTTTTTGACCCTCTAAACTATTTCTGACGTACACACATGCATTTTGACATAAAAAAGGTGGGTGTGGCCAAAATTTCTGAAAGTGGGTCACGCCCATATCTCAGGTGTGGAATGACGTATGGAACTGGGACCAACACCAAATGAGTTGGCACTTGATGGAGATTCAAAATATGGGTCAAGGTCACAGAGGTCACCTAGGGGTCATTGAGTGCATTTTTCAGAATTGCTGGAAATCACATTTTTTGATCCCCTAAAGTATTCCTGACATACACACATGCATTTTACCGTAAAAAAGTGGGCATGGCCAAAAATTTTGAAAGTGGGTCACGCCCATATCTCAGGAGTGGTATGGCATATGGACCTGGGATCAACACCAAATGAGGCGACACTTGATGGAGATTCAAAATATGGGTCAAGCTCACAGAGGTCACTAAGGGGTCAATGAGTGTATTTTTCAGAATTGTTGGAAATCACATTTTTTTGAACCCCTACAGTATTCCTGACGTACATACATGCATTTTGATGAAAAAAAGTGGGCGTGGCCAAATTTTTTGAAAGTGGGTCACGCCCATATCTCAAGCATGGAATGACCTACGGACCTGGGACCAACACCAAATGAGTCGACACCCGATGGAGGTTCAAAATATGGGTCAAGGTCACGGAGGTCAACTAGGGGTCATTGAGTGCACTTTTCCTAATTGCTGGAAATCACATTTTTTGACCCCTAAACTATTTCTGACCTACACACATGCATTTTGTCGTAAAAAAGTGGGCGTGGCCAAAAATGTTTTGAAAGTGAGTCAGGCCCCTACCTCAGGCGTGCTATGACGTATGGACCTGGGACCAACACCAAATGAGTCGACACTTGATGGAGGTTAAAAATATGGGTCAAGTTCACAGAGGTCACCTAGGGGTCATTGAGTGCATTTTTCAGAATTGCTGGAAATCACATTTTTTGACCCCCTAAAGTAATCCTGACGTACACACATGCATTTTTATGTAAAAAAAGTGGGCGTGGCCAAAATTTTTGAAAGTGGGTCACGCCCATATCTCAGTCGTGGTATGACCTACAGACCTGGAACCAACACCAAATGAGTCGATACTCAATGGAGGTTCAAAATATGCGTGACGGTCACGGAGGTCAACTAGGGGTCATGGTTCTTCGTAACACCACGAGTGTTCAGAGGCCAGACATTGCACTTAGCTCTCTACAGACTGGTGTCAGACTTCCGAAATTTTCGGCTACAAATTTTTCCAATGGTACAGATGGGAATTTAGCCGGTTCGCTCTTGTCTGACAGAGCTCACTGAGCCGACATAACTGAAATGGTTGGGTTCCTGGTTGCATTAAGGGAGGGGCTCCGGCTTAGGGTTTTGGTATTCTGGCATCATTATACAAAGGGTTAAACTGGTGGTCCCTGTCTCACTGGACCTAATGATCTGATTTTGATTACCCTGTTGGTTTGTTTGTTATTCTTGGTGTTTAACAACACTTTCAACGGCCAACGTCAGATCGTGTCCGACAGTTTTACGGGTGGGGGAAGCTGGAGTACCCGGAGAGAACCGCCAAGCAGTAGCGAGCAATTTTCAAGACTCCCCAAAGCATGAACTCACATACCGTCACTACCACCAACACACACACCAAACTTAACGACCTGCAAACAACGAATGCCTGGAGTAAGTTTTGTACAAATCTGATTACATTGGTCCAAGTTATCGTATTCAAAACGTCATCACCATACAAACATCACATTTCGAACAAAAAGTGGCATAACTCTTAACAAAATCTGGGGAAATTAGGTGAATATCGAACCTTGACCATGATCTTCTCAAAATTTATGACTGTATAAAGTTTCATGAAAAGCCAATTACATTCATTCAGGTCATCGCATTCACGAAGTAAATAATTAAACTTTTTTTCGGTTCATGCGTTTTCAGATAAAACGATTGGCTCACACGATTCTGTTTTTTTTTCATAACTCAATGAACCGAAAAAAAAACACAATTAGGTCCGCCCCCAGCCACGCCCCTAAAATACCAGTCTTCGGAGTTGCAACATGGTGTTAAATCAATAGAAGTTAGAACACTGGCACGTTCTAAATGTGAAAAATAAAAATAAATTTATATTACTAATTTATCACCATGAAATTATTTATAAAATATTTAAATGACCGTGGTGGGTCAATTTTTCTTTTTCTACACAACTGTATTTATTTGACATTTCAATTTTTACGCACACTGGATGATCGTCTGCGTTCATCGTTTTACCCAAATCGATTGTAAACAATGGCTGGTCACGACGAATACGGCAATTTTGACATTCCTAATTTGAATGAAATTTTTGGAAATCAAAATGATTTTATATTTGAGGAAGAATATTTGGCTTTATATCTAACTCCACTTTTACAAACTGTGTTTTTCAGTTCTCGGGAAACGGTCAAAACCAAAATACAATGTAATATTGATGGCCTACTCCCATCTACCACGGAACGTAACTTTTACGTGGAGTGAACAGTTGAATGAAATTTGAGGGAGACGTGGCTTATGACGTTTTCTTTGCATTACGTAATTCATTGGTCAATAAAAAAGTTAATGACATAAGTGCATTTGACTTGGAAAGTGTGTCAATTGCTGCCTGCATTTCAATAATATGCGCCCTCTTTTATGCCAGAAAAATAATATGTCTACCAGTTTTAGTTTTTAAGTCTTTGTTCGCTGAAGTAGAGGACGACCAACACTATTTATTTATTTGGGTCGCGAACGTTTAATTATAAGGAATGGTCGTTTCTTTTTGTCTATTTCTTGAGCTACGCCCATTTACACAGTTTGGACTTTGTTTTTTGGGGTTCATAACTCAAGAAATAGACAAAAAGAAACGATCATTCCTTATAATTATCACACAAACACCACATTTCCAACAAAAAGTTACATAACTTCAACAAAATCTGAGGAAACTAGGTGAATATCGAAGTTTACCACGATCTTTTCAAAATGTATGCCAATATCAAGTTTAATGAAATGCCGATTACCTTTGTTCAAGTTATCGCGTTCACAAAGTCCTTATCACACAAGCACCAAATTTGCAACAAAATAGAATAATAAATCCTACAAAAGCCGAGGAAATTTGGTGAATATCGAAGTTGATCGAGATCTTCTCACGATGCATGTAAAAAGCAAGTTATCGCGTTCACAAATATGCTGACGAACGGGAGACAATACTATAAAACTTTTACAATTGTAGTTTATAGAATTGTATTTTCTACCTATTAATATAAGTGACTTAAATGAATCATTAGCATTTAAAAGATATGGCAATATTAAACTAAAGTGTTAATAACTACTCTTGAAGTGCTGTATTTAACACTTACTAAGTGCTGAACTAGCACTTTGTTCAAGTGTAGCTATCCCAGAACTTGACAGGTGTTACAATAATACCACTTGACAAGTGTAATGTCGCGACACTTAAAAGGAAACAACGCAGATGACGCGGATCAGGCTCGAACTCTCGAGCCTGATCCGCGTCATTTGCGTTGTGTCCTTTTAATTATGTACCCACCAAGCGTAAATCAAATTATGGACGATTCTGGAAGAACCACCAGTGCTAGACACATGGGAAGTGCCATCCATTCAAGTTTCAGATGTCTGACGATTGTAATGTCTAAGTACTTGAAGCATTCCACTTTGAGTGTTAAAATCAAACCCTAAGAGATAGAATGGGTTTAACACCTTGAAAGTTTCAGTTTTAACACTTTAGTTTTTAGTGTGTACAGTTGTAAAAGCTTTATAGTATTGGCCCCGGGAAAACAGACGGACGGACAGCACCCATTTCTATATCACCCGACACTCAAAAGACAAAATCCCACTGGTCTTCAGACTTTGATCGCACAAAATGCAATGGCACCCTAAAGGATACTATTAAAGAATACTATTAAAGCGACCCGAGTCGGGGATAAATTTTTGAGTAACTCTAAAGAGAGCTGCATTATCAGAACAATCATGGACGGCTCATCATATTGATGTCGTCTACCACGTTTGTGGTCATCTTCCGCCTTTTCCTGAACCTTCGAAGCACCGACAAGTTTCTCTATAGACATTGGAGAAAGTATCCGCGCAGACTTCTCGTGTAAGCAAGAATGTAAAATTTCTGACAAAAAGGGTTTTAAAAATATTTCTAATGCGGAAATCCGTGAACTAAAATCTGACGTCATCGTATTCTTTACCCTGAACACCAGAATTTTCATTCAAAGACTTTCGGAGGTAGCGTAACATGTATGTTGATCGGATTAAAATTGAATACGGCAAAGTTCAGTCAAAACATCCTACCAGGAATTCGTCCAATAAACTTTGTAACAAAGAGTCAAAGACCTTTGCTACTGATCGTAATAATGTATCAGTCTATTGTCAATATAGTTTTAATATCTTGGAATAATCATTGAAAAAGTTTCCTCATTGTGGAAATTGCATTTGCATAGTCAAAATTCTTCTGAGAATAAGTTTTCTATTTAATTAATCGATCGAGTTCCAAATCTGATTCACGTAGCGTGAATAGTCATGTTCTAACTGACCCGTTTCCGACAATTCGAGCACGGTAAGAGAGAATTTACCAGAGATTGGAGCACGGAGCCAACCGGCTCTCAGCCAATCAATTTACGGGCTCAGAAAGAGAAATGACAAATTTAACTGATGAATTACAATCGAAATTCGAAGTTTCGCAAAGCCCTAATATAAGGTACCTGTTAATTCTTTGATTATTCACAAGCGTGCATTTTTTGAAGACAAGAAATATGTGTGCATTTTTTGAAGACAAGAAATATGAGTGCATTTTATGGTCAATTATTGCCCAGGACGCGCAACAAACGAAATCATCAAACTGCGACCGACTATCGTTGGCATGAACCGACCGTCATTTTTTATTTATTATCATTATTTATTGGTGTTTAAAGGCATATACTTCGTCTGCATAGTGGCTAATCGTGACCACAACATGGAGATAAAGTAAAGTTCAGTCATTCGTTTATACCCATGTTGCCCATTTTAACCCTTTACCTAACGTGAAAAGCAGACGACACTTGCAAAAAAAATTCTTGAATAACTAATTCTTTTCATTTTTTTCTCAAAAACATAGGTTATGACCCCTCGTTGGAACGAGCTCGACGAGCTCGTTCCAACGAGGGGTCATAACCTATGTTTTTGAGACAAAAAATGAAAACAATAGTGAAAATTAATTGGCGATTTTTGAGAATAGCGCTGGCCGGTTTTGGCCGTTACGTTGGGTAAAGGGTTAAGCATTGGTGATTGGGTCCTTTTTGGGTACGGGACAAGACGCCGTCGGGACAACTCGCCGTCGGACGGCGAGTTGTCCCGTTTTTTTTGTTTTTCAAAAAATGTAATTTATTCTTAATTTTTTCTATTGAAATACTATTAATTTTATCATTTACTTGTCAACAAAAGTAAGTTTCATAATTAATATTTGATTTAACGACTGAACAGGAGATAATTCTATAATAAAGAAAACATTTTTTTATTAAAAATAAATTATTGGTGCAAATATCACAATTAGTAGAGTTTCAAGGAAAAACGTTTTTATTAATCTTTAAATCTTTGATATTTCTGCAGGAGAGATGAAACAGTTTCCAATGGTGTATGTATAGAAGGTGAGTTTCAAGTTTCTTTCCTAACTGTAAACTGTGAATATCTCTCTCTCTCGGCCACATCTGTGTGTGTGTTTGTCATGGTTAACGGTAATTAAGTAATTAACTAAAATAATTTTTTTCTATTGTTCTTTGCAGCTTAGCATCGACGTCTCAACACCATTGGAACAAGATTGAGCTTTTACAAGCTGGTACCAACCCTGCAGACAGAAGCTGAGAATGTGGAATTGAGGGTGCAAGCATCAGATTTGGAAACTGACGTCCGATCAAAATATACGAAGATGGCCCAAAAGATACAGAAATATTATATCTTTTGTGAATTACAGTAATTTTCAAATAATATAGAATTCTATAAATTTATTTTATATCTGTTTTTATATCATGTTTTTCAACGAAATTCAAACAAACCCAATACCTTCCTTCCAGACATTGCCCCAAAGCCACACATGAGGTTTGGAACTGATCGGGTGAGAGATGCGGCCTGTAGGGTATGACAATGGAATTGTTGACAACTTATGTGCTAAATCCAAGATGGCTGCTGGTAGCCATGTTTTTCAACGAAATATTCAGAAAAATTCGATAGCTCCCATCTAGACATCACACCAAAGCTACATATGAAAATTGAAAAAGCGATGTTTTTCAAAGAAATATTCAGAAAAATTCGATAACTACCATCTAGACATCACACCAAAGCTACATATGAAATTTGAAAAAGATAGGTTGAGAGATGCGGTCTGTGAGCTGTAGCAATGGAATTGTTGACAATTTATATGCCAAATCTAAGATGACCGCTGGCGACCATGTTTTTCAATGAAATTTGGAAAAATTCAATAGCTCCCATCTGGACATTGCCCCAATGCCACATATGAAATTTGGAACTTATCGGGTGTGAGCTGCGGCCTGTAGGGTGAGGTAAAAGAATTGTGGACGGACGGATGGATGGCCAGATGGATGGAATGACTAAATAGCCAAAGCATCTTGCATTTTCTTCAGTTGATTATAATGTAAAAAGTGGAGCTCCCCTATGGAGCCCATTGATACAACCCATGTAGATTACTCTTAGTTACACATTTCTAGAGGTTACTTAATAAAAAATTTCTAATTCTTCAGCTACATGGCCAATTCTTGCTCCCACAGGGAGCCCAAATATTAACCCAGACACTCGATTTGAACAAATTTGAATCTCACCCCACTAGAGATGTAGTATACCAAATATGAAAGCATTTTGACTGGTGGATTTGAAGAAGATTTTTCAAGAAATTTCCTCATATTGCATTAAGTTAAAATTCGGGCTACCACAAGGAGCCCAAATAATAACCCAGGGACGCACTTTGAAAAAAAAAAACTCCTAGAGATGAAGAAGATTTTTAATGAAATTTCCTCGTATTGCAACAAGTTAATACTAACCCGTGACTCGGTTTGAACAAACTAGAGATTATGTATATCAAATATGAAAGGATTCTGACTGGTGAATCTAAAGAAGATTTTAAAGAAATTCCCTCATATTGCTCTAAGTTAAAATTCAGGGCTAACATTAGGAGCTCAGTCAGATATTAACCCATCCACTCGATTTGAACAAAGTTGAATCTGACCCACCAAGAGATGTTGTATACCAAATATGAAAGCTTTCTGACTGGTGGATCTGAAGAAGTCAATTTTTATAGAAATTTCCTCATATTTCACGGAGTTAAAACTTGGGCTACCATAGCAAGCCCAAATATTACCTAGGGCCATGATTTGAACAAACTTGAATCTGACCCCCCTAGAGATGTTGTATACCCAAATATGAAAGCTTTCCCACTGGTGGATCTGAAGAAGGCTTTTAAAGAAATTTCTTCATACTGTACTAAGTTAAAAGTCGGGTTCCCATTGGGAGCCCAAATATTAATCCAGGCACTAGATCTGACCAAAGTTGAATCTGGCCCCCTTGGAGATGTATACCAAATATGAAAGCTTTCTGACTAGTGGATCTGAAGAAGACAATTTTTAAAGAAATTTCCTCATTTTGCACGAAGTTAAAATTCGGGCTCCCATATGGAGCCCAAATATTAACCCAGGCACTTGATTTGAAGAAAGTTGAATCTGACCCACTAGATATGTTGTGTACCAAATATGAAAGCATGCTGACTGGTGGATCTGAAGGAGAAACTCCTTAAAGAAATTTCCTTATATCGCACTAAGTTAAAATTCGGGATACCTCAGCGAGCGGGGACACGGTGGCACGGTGGCTCAATATGTAGAGGTGCAGGCTGCAAGCCGAGAGGTCCTCGGTTCGAATCCAACCTGCGGCAACTGCATTGTGTCCTTGGGCAAGACACTTCACCCCACTGACCATGTGGGGGTACAGTGGCGTTGTGTACTAAGGCGAACTGCCCGTCGATGGTGCACTTGTCTTCAACCAATGCTAACCCTGTTTGTGTGGAATTGGTATGTTGGGGAGCTGACAGTTGCTCGCCGTTGCTCGGTGGTTCTCTCCGGGTACTCCGCCTTCCTCCACCCGAAAACTGTTGTGGTCATGATTAGCCAATGTACAGAAATATGTTCCCTTAAACACCAATAAATAAATAAATACAATAGCGAGCCCAAATATTAACCTAGGGCCCGATTTGAACAAACTTGAATCTGATCCCCCTAGAGATGCTGTATACCAAATATAAAAGGATTCTGACCGGTGAATCCGAAGAAGATTTTTGAAGAAATTCCCTCATATTGCACTAAGTTAAAATTTGGGCTCACACAGGAAGCCCAAATATTAACCCAGGCACTCGATTGGAACAAACTTGAAACTGACCCCCCCCCCCCCCCCCCCTAGAGATGCTGTATACCAAATATGAAAGCATTCCGACTGGTGGATGTGAAGAAAATTTGTAAAGAAATTTCAACATATTGCACTAAGTTAAAATTTGGGCTCCCTATGGGAGCCCAAATATTAAAACAAGCACTCGAATTTGAAGAAAGTTCAATCTAACCCCCTAGAGATGGTGTATACCAAACATGAAAGCATTCTGACTGGCGGATCTGAAGGAGAGTATTTATATTGCACTAAGCGGAAATGTTGGCTACCACACTGAGCCAATATTAACCTAGGGACCCGATTTGAACAAACTTGAATCTGACCCCCATAGAGATGTTGTATATCAAATATGAAAGCATTCTGAAGGTTTTTAAAAATTATCCCCATATTGCACTAAGTTAAAATTCCATAGGAAGCCCAAATATTAACCTAGGAACTTGGTTTGAACAATCTTGAATCTGACCCTCATAACAATGATGTATGCCAACCACTTAAAGATTCTGACTGGTGGTTCTTTATTAGATTTTTAAAGATTATTTCCTGTATTGCCCAAAGTTAAAAATTCGGGCTCCGGTATTGAACCCAAATATGAACCAATGGGCTTCGTTTTAACAAACTTGTATCTGGCCCTCCTAAGGATGTGTATACCAAATATCTAAGGATTCTGACCATTGGTTCTGGAGAAGGTTTTTTTTAAAAAGTATCTGCAAATATGCTGACTCAGCATTTTTTCGATGCCCCCCCACCCCCCCCCCCCCCCCCCCACCCTCTACAGAACACCGACATAACCGATGACAATCTTTTTTTACCATTCAATTCTACTGGTCCTGAGGATGCTTCATACAAAAAAACCCAGTTTTGTACAAATTTAATGCTTCATACGAAATAACAGTTTTGTTCAAATTTGTACTTATATTTTAACTTATAGTAATATCCACAAAATGATTAGGCGTGAATGGACACCAGCCGAACAGAAATAGCGACATGAATTTCAACAAACAAGCCCAATAGAAAAGATAACAAATGTATTTTAGACTGGTTCCCAAAAGGTTGTTTTGATTTTTTATCGATCAATTTCATCAGTACAACTACAAGCAAAACAAACGGACTCTTCACCTTTGGGTTTAAACATCGGAATTAAAATTTGTTTATTTAACTAAATTTTAACGATTGGGATGTGTAATAAGCACAGAACGCGATGTGTGTTTGAATCGGTGGCTGTTTTACATAACTCGTTGGAATGGTGTAGTCATATTTCGCTTGAGCCAATGGCACTCGCGAAATATGACTATGCCATTCCAACTTATGTGAAACACCCACAAATTCAAGCACACATCGCTTTCTGTCTATATATTTATCTAACAATCATATCGATTTTGGCCCGAAAACCAAGGGTAACGGTACGTATCACATAATGTATTCCGATTCCGTATCATATAGACGACTTATTCTGATTCCGTATCACACAGACGACTCGTTTCCTGGAACGCGACGGGTTATCATAATAGGCGCTTAAATACATTCTATGTGCGTTTCAGTGATCGACTCAGTTGATCGCTTATAAAACAAAACAAAATCATTTACAGTTAGCAACAAAACTATTAATAGTCAATGCCCCCCCCCCCCCCCCCCCCACCCACAATAAATAGAAACTGAACAATTCAATATCACACACTCATAAATTCAAGCGTATCAGCATAGGAAGTGGCGCTGAGAGTGAAAAATTGAAAAAAACAACTTTGAAAATTGAGGTGACGGCTTGACTCATTGTTAGAATGCACAACAATATAGTTCCATAAAATATGGGCTTTTTAAAAACGTTTTCTCGCCAAACATTATGTCCGAAAACTTTATTAATAATTTAAGATTTAATCTGTTTATGTGACAGAATTGTTAGATAAATGAATTATCATGATAATATGCATATCCTGTGATTTGCATCAGATTCTCGGTGGTGTCCAAGATCCCATTCTGGATACCACCTCGAATCTGATACAAATCACAGGACATGCACATTATCATGATAATCTGTATTTAATCATCCATGTTTTTTTTAAAAAAATAAATAAAACACTTAAAAGAGCCAGGTAATTCAAAATTAAAATATCGTACTTGGAGTTCAACAAGGTGCCGTCTGCAATGCTGCAGACGGTGCCTTGTTGTACTTAAAAAGCACAATACATGGTTAATTTATTCCCATTTACAATGAAGATTCCATTTGGTTCTAAAATCTTTCACTTGGAACAAAAATAAATGATATGGCACCGAACAAAAATTCCACTTGTCACCAAATAATATTGGGAAAGGATGAACACTGCTAACAACAAGAACAAACAAAAAAGTGATGAGGTGGGGACCCAATGATTCTCAAATTTTGGGACCGAATCAAATCTCAAATTGAATCGGGCAAAGGATTTTGGATATCGAATTGTATCTAGAGTCGAATCTCACAGGCTTTTCAAGTCGTTTATACTGGGCTTTCTTACAACCGTAGAATACAGAAAATAATCTCAAGTCTCCAAATCGAGGGACTTGTCTGTTTTGGCGGGGGCGCGGTGGCTCAGTTGGTAGAGGTGCAGGCTGCAAGCCGAGAGGTCCTCGGTTCGAATCCCACCTGCGGCAACCGCGTTGTGTCCTTGGGCAAGACACTTCACCCCGATTGCCTACATGGGGGCCCGATGACGCTGTGTACTGAGGCGTACTGCACGTCGATGGTGCGCATGTCTTCAACCAATCTAACCCTGCCTGTGCTGTGGTGCAGAGTTCAGAGTTACGATGTTGGAGAGCTGACAGCTGCTCGTCGTTGCTCGGTGGTTCTCTCCGGGTACTCCGGCTTCCTCCACCCGTAAAACTGTCACGGTCACGATTAGCCATTGTGCATAAGTATGTGACCTTAAACACCAATAAACTAAACTAAACTAACTGTCTGTTTTGGCAAGTCAATTAGAAAAACACACAACAACAACAACATCAAAGAAGTTTGGAAACCAAAACTGCTTTGGACTCTTCTGTCATTTGCTTTCTGCATTAAACCATGTGAAAATAAACACCTGTTAGTTCTGTGCCTACGTGCACGCAGGCCATATGTACAGTACTTGGACTCTTTGCTTTCTGGATGGGGTTAATGCAAGATGGTGGGTCAGTAGGTTAGTTGCAATTGGGAATTTTACTGCCTATTTCATATTGGGCATGGAGAAGAATTTCGGGCCCACAAAAAGCCTTTGGTTTGACCACTTAAAGTGAGAGTTGACAGAAGTAAACAAATGAAACAATGAATTTATGGATGAATGACAAAGCGATGCATGATTGAAAGTGGAGGGATGGATATGAGAGAAGTTAGTGGAAGAGGTCTATACTGGGGTGTGATGATTGTTTTCCAAAAGCCATAGAAGTCCAATATAAATAGAGGGCACTCGAGAGAGACACACTCACCCAAGTCTCTTAGTGCATACCTTGATCTTTTTAACCCTTTACCTAACGTAACGGCCAAAACCGGCCAGCGCTATTCTCAAAAATCGCCAGTTAATTTTCATTATTTTTTTCATTTTTTGTCTCAAAAACATAGGTTATGACCCCACATTGGAACCAGCTCATCAAGCTCGTTCCAATGAGGGGTCATAACCTATGTTTTTGAGACAAAAAATGAAAAAAAAATAGTTATTCAAGAATTTTTTTTGCAAGTGTCGTCTGCTTTTCAGGTTAGGTAAAGGGTTAACTCGTTAAGTGCTAGAAGCCTCTATCAGGGCTTTCAGAATCTAAGTGCCAATGACACTGTAGCTTAACTTGACTGTGTGTTGTGTTTGATGAAAAGGATAATGTTCAATGTTTATGAGAGGATTATGAAATATGACAAGAATTGTGATAATTGAGAATATGTTAATTTCTGCTTCCTGTATGCTATGTTGTCAATAAAAATAATTTGAGGGTGAAGACAATACTAAAGAAAGAATTGATGGGGTAGGTTAATGTGGCCCTCGTAGTTAATGTATGCCAACCAAAGTTACCAAGTTAGAGTGAAATTATTCCAAAACGAGTCATCCTATCAAGTTACAATGAAATCCCTTCATAAATATGACCTGTAGATTGTGCTAAAGGTGTTTTGGTTTCGGGCCTGTGTAGCCATCACGGCTGACCCAACGCAACCGAAAGGGGACGTCCTCATCTCGACATTATACTGAGTCACCCCACAAAGTCCCTACAATGGAATCCCTTAATAAATACGACTTGTAGCCTGTGCTAAAGGTTTTTGAATTTTGGGCTCGGGCAGCCATCACGGCTGAACGATCGTGACCAAAAGGGGATGTTTTTATCTAGACATTATCAGGAGTCATCCTACCTAGTTACAATGGAATCCCTTCATAAATACAACCTGTAGACTGTGATGTTTTGGGGCTTCGGGCCCCTGTAGCCGTCACAGTTGACCGATTGCGACCAAAAGGGGGGCGTTCTCAACTAGATATTATATGGAGTCAACCTACTAAGTTACAATTAAATCCCTCCATAAATACGACCTGTAGACTGTGCTAAAGTTTTTCAGGTTTTGGGCTCGGGCAGCCGTCACAGCTGACAGGCCGGGGTACACTTTTTAGTGTGTGTCAGAAGGGAAAACTTCGATAAAACTCACAAAAATAAAATAATTCTAAATATTTCCCCTTAAACCTGTTAAGTACCCCTAAAGGATGCTACATACCAAAAATGATCAAATTATACCCACGAACAAGAAAGAAAAGCAACTTTATACTTCCCAGTCACATTTTTTCCGGAACCGGGGTACACATTTTAGTGTGTCCCTGAATTTTCATTGGTTAATTTCTATTACACCATTTTACACGAAATACCCAGCTCAGGCTACTCAAAGTAGTATGTCCCCCTGTAGAGACTGTGCTGAAAGTTTTCGGGTTTTGAGCTCAGGCAGCCATCACGGTGGCCAGATCGTGACCAAAAGTGGACGTTCTCATCTAGACACGACCTCAAACCTGCATATGAAATTTTGTGAGGATCGGACAAGAACTATGGGGTGTAGCCTGTGCTAAAGGAAAATGTGAACAGACTCACAGACTAACAGGATTCCACACGCGTGATGGCAATAGCTTATCTTGACTCTGTCAAGTTAAGCTAAAAATGAGCGTACTAGAGCAAAAACAAATATTTTCTCTTGTTCATCTTTCATATTCAGTCTAACGCAAATTTATTTTGTTTATATAAATTTGTTCTGTTAAAAATTATTGGAGAGTGCCTGTGGGCACTCTCCAATAATTTATAATAAAACAAATTTTAAATAACAAATTGAGATCATCAAAAATATTCTAGCACTCAACCAGTTAACTGTGACCTAAACCTCAAAAGGTAAATTTAATTATTTATTGGTGTTTAAGGTCACATATCTCTGCACAATTGCTAATCATGACTGCAACTTGGAGACAAAGTCAAATTTCATCAATCGCTTACACCCATGTTGCCCATTTTAGATTAGTTCCACCCAAAAGGTAAATAGCCTTGGGATCCCTCTACATCATATTAACCCTTTGAACCTTAAAGGTCGCTTTTCCCATTCAGTAACATGATATGTCATAACTTCACAAGGTAGAACGACTGCTTGGTGAATGTGTAAAGCATCCAATCAATATTTTTAACAACTAGCCCAAGGGTTGATCATTGAAAATAATTAAATTGTCTATCCACAGGTAATCAATATGAAGGGTGCGCGGTGGCTCAGTAGGTAGAGGTGCAGGCTGCAAGCCGAGAGGTCCTCGGTTCGAATCCCACCTGCGGCAACCACGTTGTGTCGTTGGGCAAGACACTTCATCTCCATTGCCCACGTGGGGGCACGATGACGCCGTGTACTAAGGCGTACTGCACGTCGATGGTACGCATGTCTTCAACCAATCTAACCCTGCCTGTGCTGCAGTGCCGAGTTACGATGTTGGGGAGCTGGCAGCTGCTCGTCGTTGCTTGGTGGTTCTCTCCGGGTACTCCGGCTTCCTCCACCCGTAAAACTGTCACGGTCATGATTAGCCATTGTGCATAAATATGTGACCTTAAACATCAATAAATAAATAATGAATATGAACTCTTCCAATTACAGTCATTGAACTGACTAGGAATACACGCCATCGGAGTTCAAAAGGTTAAAACTGAGGGGCCTTAGCTCATGTAGTTGTGTGGAACAGGCCAAAATGTATATAACCATTTACCCAACGCAGACAATTTCAAAATTCATTATTTTAAATATCATTTTTTTTTAAATTTCAACAAAACCATATCATGTGACCTCTCTTTGGAACGAGCTCGACAAGAGGGGGTCACATGATATGGTTTTGTTGAAATTGTTCGAGAAATATTTTTTCAGCAGCTGTATTTGCATATTACGCGGGCGGATGCGGGCGATTCGTTATTTATTTATTGATGTTTAAGGTCGCATATTTATGCACAATGGCTAACCATGGCCGTGACAGTTTTACGGGTGGAGGAAGCCGGAGTACCCGGAGAGAACCACTGAGCAACGACGAGCACGCGGCTGCCAGCTCCCCAACAGCGTAACTCCACACTGAAGCACAGGCAGGGTTAGATTGGTTGAAGACATCCGTACCATCGACGTGCAGTACGCCTTAGTACACGGCGTCATCGTGCTCCCACATGGGCAATGGGAGTGAAGTGTCTTGTCCAAGGACACAACGCGGTTGCCGCAGGTGGGATTCGAACCGAGGACCTCTCGGCTTGCAGCCTGCACCTCTACCTACTGAGCCACCGCCCCCCCGGGTGATTCGTTGGGTAAAGGGTTAATAAGGTTTTGGCCCTATAACATTTGTCACCAAACATTAGTTGTTCATATCTTGTTGAGTACAATATCAGTACAAGTATGGTGAGGAGAGATGCAGCCATTTTACGGTTAGAGCACAAAAAGAAGGATGCAGTCATGAATGAAGTGACCTTGACTATTGACCTCCAAGAACAAGAACAGTCTAGATGCTCCCAAGTACCATTCCTCTTCTAAGTTCAGTAAACAAATGTGTGGCAGTTATTTTTCGCAGCGCAAACAACGATACACTAAATTTTGTAACCCTGGGACATTGATGTTGACCCATCAAAAACACTGGACGTTCAGGTCTTAACAAGTATCATGTCTGGGCCAAATCTGGTATTCGACTGTTTTCTCTCTTTTAATTCATTTTGTGACCCTGTGATTTTGCTGTTCGACCTACAAAATCAACGGGCGTTCAAATCTTACAACACTCTAAAATCAGTTGGGTTAAAAAAGAGCCAAAATTAACTGGTCTGAGAGAATATGAACCCAACTGGGTTCACATTCACTTAAAACCCAGTTGACTTGGGTTGATTTTTCACCCAAATGATTTTAGAGTGAAAGTATCATACTTGTACAAAGTTTCCTGGGGAAATACAATAATCTATAATGAGCAAGGATTTGTTCATAAATATTACTAACCAAGTGGAGTTGATATTCTGTTAACCTTGAAAACACCCACTATGTTTTGTTTATTATTTATTGATTTATTTACGTTTAAGGTCATATATTTCTGCACAATGGCTGATAATGACCACAATGTGGATATAAAGTCAAGTCCAGCCAATGGTTTATACCCATGCTGCCCATTTTAGAGGACTTCCATCCATCCCAGGCATTGGTGACCGGGTCCCATTTTACCAGTAAAACAGAGCTTGTTTACCACAGTAAGCATGCACAGCTTCACTTCCCGGGCTTTTCACGGGGGTATGTTTTGATTCACCATTCAAAATTAAGTCAGCACTGTAAAAGTAAATTGACTGCAACACATTATCTCTCGCGTAAGCAGAAAGTTTAATTCTTTTCGATTTCCATAAGAAAGTTGCACAAATATCACATGGTGAAATTACACAAATAGTACAAAATATATCAGCAAAAGATACAAATAAACTGCCATAAACACCTGGCTATAATAATGTGATTAATGTTGACAGGAATCTTCACTGTTCTCAGCGTTTGAAAAGAGTTTCAAACTTTTGATTGAAAACAAACAATAAAAGACACAAGGCCACACAAAGTAGATGTTCTGTTTCTCAGGCCAAGTTTTGTAAAATTTTATGCGGGCGGGCGGTTTTTTATTTTATATTTTATTTTTTTAATTATTTCTTTGCTATCAGAAGTTCATGTTCTTGGTTTATTTTATGTTTTAGGCCTCATAATCTACAGAATATCAAGGGTGGTGGTGTATTTCGTCCCTTGGGTGCAACAAGGCTTTGCAATGCTAAAGCATTGCAAAGCCTTGTTGCACTCAAGGGACAAATTTATCAATTTTATTAACTTTTGAAAAATATCAGACATAAACCATTTAATTTTTATTTTTTCAAGTTTGCATTGGTCATAAAAAGAAAGCATGCGGCAGCTAAAAGGCCCATGCAGGAGGGCCTGAGAAACAGATTTTTAATTTTATTAAGCCCAACCAAAACTTTATTTAAACTGATGGAGTGGGTGGGGAGAAATGGGTAGGATTGGTCCAAAAGTTGAAATCAATTCAGGACTCGACAGATATGAGCTATATCCAATTATAATATAGTAACTTTTCTTGGTTGAACATGTTGCCTTATTGATGATTCATAATACATAAAAATGAGTTAACTCAACAGCCATTAACAAATGTTGAACTAATACCCGAGATGACTTTGGAGTGTATTTATTTTCATGGGCTTTAGCACCACTTGTCTTGGGAAATAGAGGACCTTTGGGTCAAAGTTGGATAAAAGAAAATGGTAATTTCCGAAGACCTTTTTTTCTGATCTAATAGGCGAAAATGTGATCAGGTGAGTTATTATCTACCTGTAAGCTTACTTGCAAGATCTGCAGAAAGTTGAAATCCACAAGCAAATCTGCAGTTCATGGGCAACCGAGCAGTCTACTTTGTGCAGAATTCCGCTAAAGAGGCATGCAGTCTCACCAGCAGTTCTGTTTCCTTTTCCAACTTTTTTTTCAGCCAATTTGTACCTAACATCAATACTGACAAGACCCTTGTCGGGTTGCTACCAATCTCCATCCTTTACAGGCAGTTCTGATGGTGCACCAAATGACACAAGTTGTACCAACATGATCGAAATAATTAAAACGTGTGATCAGTGTAAAACTTGGAAGTATAATGGTTGATCATATTTTGAGTGATCACATTTAACTTGCATGCAAAATGTTCCAAAATTGATGACTATTTGAACTAGAGGCTCTACAGAGTCTGTAATCGCTCACCTGGAAATACATATAAAAATGTGATTTCCCATAGGCTTTCCATGATAACTACGAACTGCAATTGTGGCCATGTTTGCAACATTACATCAAAATTACATGAGGATTATTGGTAGAAGGTGCCCCAGTATTCAATCACGTGAAGTTTCAAAACATTTGAATCCATCAAACAGAATCATAGAATGTCTCTGGTGGCCATATTTTCCAGCCAACAGGAACAAAAAAGAGGATCGTTTGTAGAGGGCCTCCTATAGACCATTCTTGCCAAGTTTTGGTTCACTTCAGCTCAATAGTTCCAGAGAGAAGATGAAAATGTGATTTCCTACAGTTTTTTTCTATAGTAACTATAAACCACAATTGTGGCCATGTTTGCAATACGATCAACACTAAAACGAGGAACGTTGGTGGAGGGTGTCCCAGTTATCAGCCATGCAAAGTTTCAAAACATTTGGTCCTGTGGTTTCAGAGGAGAAGAGTTTTCAAAATTGACCAATCAGAATCAAAGAATGCTTCTGGCGGCCACGTTTTTTCACTCAACAGGAATAAAATGAGTAACAGTTGTAGAGAACCTCTCATAGACAATGCCTGCCAAGTCTGGTTCACATTGGCTCAGTACTTTCAGTGAAGATGATGAAAATGTGATTTCCTATAGGGTTTCTGTAGTAACTATAAGCCACAATTGCAGCCATAATTGAAGATTAAAATAAGGATCATTGGTAGAGGGGGTTACAGTCATCAGTCACACCAAGTTTTCAAACCATTTGGCCTTGTAGTTTCAAAGATTTTCTTGAAAATGCACACATTTATGAATTCTGTTTTCAACAAAAGAATCAGTAAAAGAAGGTTAATTATTTTTGAAAAATTACAACTTTTTTTCAGACAGTATTCTCTTTTCAAAATAGCTTTGGACAGGTAAAGGGTTACAGGAAACACATTACTCCAATTTTGTCAAATTTTAGAAGATATACAATAATTACTGTCATCTAAGCTGACATGATCGCAAGAGAATGTAAGCAAAAACTTCTCCTGGTTTTCCTAACACCTGTCCACAATCAAGATTTTCTGATAAGTAACATGAGACTAATGAGCAATATCAGCATCCATGTACAGTTATAATGGTTTTCAAAAGTCAAAATAAGCTATGTATCTTTTTTTTCTTCCTACACTGACAAGACCAGAAGCTGACATCATTTTCTGGAAAGCTCTCACTGATAGCTTTCCAGAAAATGTCAGATTCTGATCTTGTCAGGTCAGGAGCAGCAGTTTACTTAGTTTATTGCAGTTATGCTACAGCTTATTTTGACTTGTACTGTATACACAATATTTTGTTTTTTTTCCCCAGTTCTCAGTGGAGAAAACTGGAACCAACCCTTACCAGATTCTCAAAAAACAAGTATTTTGCTGACAGTACCGATCTTCATGCAGATAGGAGAGACATTGGGTTAAGCATTAGAATATAGCCTCTGATGGCCACATATTTCCATCCTCTCATAGACTATTCCTGCAAAGTTTGGCTCACGTCGGCTCAGTAGTTTCAGAGAAGAAGATGAAAATGTCATTTCCCATAGGGTTTCTATAGTAACTATAAGCTGCAATTGTGGCCGTGTTTACAACTCGATCAACATTAAATGAGGATCGTTGGTAGAAGGGTCCCAGTCATGACTTATGTGAAGTATCAAAACATTTGGCCTGGCAGTTTCAGAGATTTTTGAAAATCTACCCATCAGAATCAAAGAATGTCTCTAGCGGCCGTGTTTTTCAACCCACATGAACAAAATGAGGATCGTTTGTAGAGGACCTCCCAAAGACCATCCTTGCCAGGTTTGGCTCATGTCAGCTCGGTAGTTCCGGAAAAGAAGATGAAAATGTGATTTCCCATAGTGTTTCTATAGTAACTATAAGCCGCAAGTGTGGCCATGTTTGCACCCGATTAACATTAAATGAGGATCATTGGTATGGGGGGATCCAGTCATCACTTATGTGAAGTTTCAAAACATTTGGCCTGGCAGTTTCAGAGGAGAAGATTTTTGAAAATCTACCAATCAGAATCAAAGAATGCCTCTAGCGGCCATGTTTTTCAACCCATAGGAAGAAAATGAGGATCGTTTGTAGAGGACCTCCCAAAAATAAAAATGTGAAAAGCTTATGGACGCCGGACGCCAAATGATGAAAAAAGCTCACATGGCCTTTTAGGCGAGGTGAACTAAAAAGGAAATCAATGTATGAAATTATTTTACTGAACAAGGTTATTTTGATAAGCTCAGGATATTTTAGTTTACTTTTGAAAGAACACTAATTACAAAGTCCCCCCAATGCTAAACATAAAAATTGCCCTTTCAGGTTTTTTTTTTTTTTCATTAGGGTTTAACGACACATTAACAGATAGGGTCATATCATGTCGGTGACAGTTTTACGGATGGAGGAAGCTGGAGTACCCGGAGAGAACCACCGAGCAACGATGAGCAACTGTCAACTCTCCAACATCGTAACTCTGAACCACGGCACAGGCAGTGTTAGATTGGTTGAAGACATGCGCACCATCGATGTGCAGTACGTCTTAGTACACAGCGTCATCGTGCCCCTGTGTAGGCAATTGGGATTAAGTGCCTTGCCCAAGGACACAACGCGGGAGCATGAATCAGTCACTGAAAGGGTCACCCATCCAACTCCTAACCGCGCCCGATGTTGCTTAACTTCCGTGATCTGACGAGAACCGCCCTTTCAGGTTGCAAATGATATGCAACTAAATTCACTGAAGTTTGCTAAATCCTCGCTGTTTGTAAGGCAAATTTGTTAAATTTATGTTTCTTCAAAACAATAAAAGAACGAACACGGAGTGAACTTATTGGTGGACACATATTTTAACCCTTTACCCAACGTAACAGCCAAAACCGGCCAGAGCTATTCACAAAAATCGCCAATTAATTTTCATAATTTTAAAAATTTTTTGTCTCTAAAACATAGGTTATGACCCTTCTTTGGAAGGAGCTCATCAAGCTCGTTCCAATGAGGGGTCATAACCTATGTGTTTTGAGACAAAAAATGAAAAAAATTCAAGAATTCTGCTTCCAAGTGTCATCTGCTTTTCATGTTAGGTAAAGGGTTAACCCTTTACCCAATGTAACGGCCAAAACCGGCCAGCGCTATTCACGAAAATCGCCAATTAATTTTCATTTTTTGTCTCAAAAACATAGGTTATGACCCCTCGTTGGAACGAGCTCATCCAACGAGGGGTCATAACCTATGTTTTTGAGACAAAAAATGAAAGAAAATAGTCATTCAAGAATTTTTTTTGCCAGTGTCGTCTGCTTTTCATGTTAGGTAAAGGGTTAAAAGACTATTTTCATGCATATTTACAGAAATAAAATTTAAGCATTTTGCAATTGGGCATGAATTCGCTGTGAATCAGCAAATTAGCTGAAAGTTCTCATCCATGATTACAAATTTCATTTTTTTCAATTTGTACATCCACAAAAAAAATCTTATATTTCACTTCAATGAGCTCCAATGACAGGTCATAAGCTATGCTTTGGGAGAAAAACTTGTAAATTTATCTTACCGAACAACACTAATGGAGAGAGGTTCCCTCAAGAAAGGTCCATAACAGAATATTAAAAAAGCAACAAAAACACCATTTACACACAAGTAGACATGAACACTTCATTAATATTTGCCATAAAGGTGATACATCACAATGAAAAAAAACTTTTATCAAGAAAACAACATTTTAAAACTTTGGCTTCCATTTTATACACAAACAATATTTTAATTCAAAGGTAATTTTCCCCAACAATGAGATAATAAGAACTGTAACAAATATTCACAAAACATTCATAACATATGGTCATTCAGCATCCATTTATTAATATCTATATGGTTTCATATCTGACTAGTAATTTGAACCTAATGGCGGTACATGAAAAAACTGACAAGGATTGGGAGGGGAAAATCTAGAATCGGGTACAAGTTTGAAAATATTGAGATGCCATCTTTTACATGTGTACTGTGTTTTTATCAAAGCCATGGTGAACACTTTGAATGTTACGCCACTATTTATTTATATATTTATTGGTGTTTAACCCTTTACCTAACAAATCGCCCGCATCCGCCCACGTAATACAGTTAAAACTAGAAGTCCTGCCATGAAAAGCGCACAAATAGCACGCTGATCTGCGCGTTAATGTACACGTTATGGCCATAGTAAAGCCATCAAATTCTGTACATATGGCCTGTGCACAAGCACAGCAAACAAAGGCAGTGTTTCTGCCAATGGACCCGGAGGTCCATTGGCAGAAACACTGCCTTTGTTTGCTATGAGTAACCAGGAGAACCTGCCATGCTCTGGATGCCATTTGATATGGCAATTGCGCGCAATTCCTACGTGCAATTAAGCCTCGATAAGCGCACTATTCGTGACAGGACTTCTAGTTTTTAACTGTATGCAAATTGAGCAGTTGAAAAAAATTAAATTTTTCAAAATATTTCAACAAAACCATATCATGTGACCCCTCATTGGAAAGGGCTCATTGAGCTTGTTCCAATGAGGGGTCACATGATATGGTTTTGTTGAATTGTTTTTGAAAAAATTAAAAAAATGTTAAAGTAATAAATTTTGATATCGTCTGCGTTGGGTAAAGGGTTAAGGTCACATACATCTGCACAATGGCTAACTGTGACCACAACAAGGTCAGTTGATCGTTTATCTCCCATGCTGCCTATTTTAGAGGATTTGCACCCCAAGCATTAGTGACTGGGTGCAATTTTACCAGTAAAATGGTGGCAGGTGCTTATTTACCACAGTAAACAAGCACTGCCTAATCTCGGGGTTCCCGCGGGGGTGTTACGCCACTAACAAGCTTGAGTAATTATCAAAGGAAGAACATCTTGAGAAAATGATGGATGGACAGAGCCAAAATTAGAGCTGTGTAATTTTGAAATGTTCACTCCATTTCGGCTTCTGTTTTGTTAAATAACTTTATTTTTTCCTTTTTAATTTCAGGTTTTAACTGGCAGAGTGCTAAGTTATTTTTGGTCATCAAAAGTTGATCATGTGTCTTTGCCTTGTTACAATTTATGGGAGAGTGCCAAGAGACACCCTTCCATAAATTGTGACAAGGCAAACCCATGAAGACTTTTAGTATTTTCACTTCTAAGATAATATGAAGCATATCCACATAATATGACAACTTAAGCTGGGGTACCTGCTCTTCATATTAAAGCCCTGATAGTGGCTTATAACACTCTACCAGTTAAAGAGGGAAATTCAAGCTAATAAGTGCATATGTACATTGATTTTGTATTATTCTTGCAAAGAGAAATAAAATACATCAGACATGTTTTTTTAACAAATCCTTTACAAAGAGGCGAGACATATGGCAGTTTGTACACCAGCCAATCAACCCAAAATGTGTAGATTGACCAAAGTGAGGCTGAGGTCAAAATGCATAAAAAGAGCCGACTGGACAATCCATAAATGCCAAATAGCTTGCAACTTCAAGAAATATTTGATAAATTAAACCAAAACTTCTTCTGTCAAGAAATTATTCTTTTACCACATGCATGTGCATCGTTACTGTTATTCTTCATTTGAAAAAAAAGCTAATCAAGGCCTCACATCAACTTTTTTATTCCTCAGATAAAATTTGCTGAAAAATACCATGGAATGTTATAAGTTTTTGAGTAACATTAGTAACGTATTAACCCTTTACCCAACGTAACGGCCAAAACCGGCCAGCGCTATTCTAAAAAATCGCCTATTAATTTTAATTATTTTTTCATTTTTTGTCTCAAAAACATAGGTTATGACCCCTCATTGGAACGAGCTCGTCAAGCTCGTTCCAATGAGGGGTCATCACCTATGTTTTTGAGACAAAAAATGAAAAAAAATAGTTATTCAAGAATTTTTTTTGCAAGTGTCGTCTGCTTTTCATGTTAGGTAAAGGATTAAACAACAAAATAAATCAATGCAAAGCATTGCATGTCCCCTCCTGCAATACCAATAGTATATGCACCTCACAGGAATGTTGTAATTCCTCAAGATGTCAGCCATTTTGAATACACAAACAAACACACATGCAGACAAACTAGGTTAAGCTCAACTTGCATATCCATTGAACATGGGCAATATAAAAATATTCAATTTTCCGCTTCCCATGGACAGAAAGTAACAATGTAAGAAGTTCATAGGAACACTTTTCGATATCTAACAAGGGCCATAACTGTGTTAAGCAGGCCTGTCGATTTGAGGCAAACAGCCATTTGGGTTGCGTGGATGTTAACTAAAATGAAAAACATCTTAAGATGTAACATATGTCCAAAATCAGGAAATGGCAAAAATTCATGACAATATTGTAACAGGAGGAGAGATAAGTGCGGGAGCCGGGGTTCGAACCGTCGATCTCTAGCACACAAAGCGACCGATTTACCACGAGACTAAGAGATCCGGACCAACCAGGCTGGTTGGTAAATGGTCTTTATACCTCGCCTGCTACACTACTCTCCCCTTCTTTTGAGATTCACCACATGTGAATCTCACCCAGGTTCCTCCCTCAGTGCGGTCGAAACACCCGCAGTACCACCTACTGCTGAGGATCGGACGAGCCCCCAAATGTAACAGGAGGAGAGATAAGTGTGGGAGCCGGGGTTCGAACCGTCGACCTCCAGCACACAAAGCGACCGATTTACCACGGGACTAAGAGATCTGGACCAACCAGGCTGGTTGGTAAATGGCCTTTATACCTCGACCGCTACAATATTAAGCTATAATTTCATCTAATTTGTATCTGAATTGCTGCAACACAGCCTCATTATCGTTCCTAAGGATCCATCTCTATTCAGGATATTGCCCATAGGAGCAAGAACTTTCCTTTGGCTCATACATTGGCATACTTGCAATACATATATATTTAGGTTACTTAATGGGTTACCTGAATCATGTACAGGGAAACGAATAAGTTAAAGCGCAGATCAGGTGAATGATTATTTATTTATTTATTGGTGTTTAAGGTCACATATTTCTGCACAATGGCTAATCATGACCACGACAGTTTTATAGGTGGAGGAAGCCGGAGTACCCGGAGAGAACCACCGAGCAACAGCGAGCAACTGCCAGCTCCCCAACATACTAACTCCACACAAGCAGGGTTAGCATTGGTTGAAGACAGGTGCACCTTAAGTAAGTAAGTAAGTAAGTAAGTAAGTAAGTAAGTAAGTAAGTAAGTAAGTAAGTAAGTAAGTATTTATTTGACAATGCGCTCGTATACAAAATTGTACATAATTAATACAAGGGTAACAACAGTTAAAGTACATAATGCTATATTTGTGTACATTTTGTATACATTGGGTACACCGTCGGGGGAGACATAGCCAGATTGGCTGTCTACCTGCCCCCCCCTCCCCCCCACCAATGTAAAGGAGTTAAATTGCAACATTGTGTCATTCTGTTCAAACTTTCATTTACTGAAATTTGCATTCAAGTAGGTAAAAACTATATTATGAATTGCGTTGAGGACTAGGTCTGGGCGAGTAAGTAAAATGGTTCTTTCTACCTCCAGGGTGGCTATTATTCTGAATACTGAGGAATTATGTTCTTATTAGATACGACTATATAGTTTAATGTGAGCCATCGCGGAAATGAAAGAGCCGAGGTCGGACCGGCCGAAGCATATTACTAGTATTATTATTATTAACCTGAACAGTCAGGGCAGTAGGGGTTATTGCATGTTGGGTCGTTCAAATAAGAATTTAAGAATTGGGAGACAATTTTATTCTTGAAAATATGTCTGTTATCTATTGATCTTACACTTTGATCCAGCTCATTCCACATTTTTGGGTAACTATAAATTGGGTATCTATCCAGTGTTTTTGTCCTAGTTCTTCGAACTTGTAACAGGCCAGTAGCCCTGGCCCTTCTGCCAGACGGATTATCCGCCAGACTAAAAAAATTGCTGAAACTTGGCGGAAGTGTGCCTTTCTTCCAGTCAAACACAAAAAGTAACGCGTTGAGTTTGAACAAATCCGTGACTTTTAATATTTTGTCATTGATAAACAGGGGGTCGGTGTGGCTATTGTATTTTGTATTATTTATAATACGCAATGAGCGCTTTTGCATCTTTAAGAGTCTATTTACTGATCTCGAGTCACCCCACGCATGAATTCCATACGTGAGGTGGCTTTGGATTAAGGTAAAATACAGGATTCTTAAACTATCATGTGGGAGTATTGTTTTTACTTTATTTACGATAAAGTTAGCACGAGCTATCTTTGAACATAAATGTGATATGAGACTTTTATATGATAGATGGTCATCAATATTTAAGCCTAAAAATTTTAAAGATTTCTCTTGTTCCTTCAGTCCAACTCGCACAATATTGCAGTCATTTATTTGGAGATATTTAGTGGGGGAGCAAGTTTGTTTTGAGGTTATGTTAAATATCATATATTTGGTTTTACTAGAATTTAAAAGTAACTGATTTGCACCGCACCAATTCAGTATTTTTTTAAGTTCCTGGTTTGTGAAATCTACTAGACCGTTACTGTCTGTCATTGTTGAGGAACCGGTTGTGTCATCAGCAAACGATAGGAGGTTAAGTTTACTTGCATGGTATATATCGTTGATATATAATAAAAAAAGGATTGGACCAAGGACCGATCCTTGTGGTACCCCACATGTTATTTTGGCCAATGCAGACGTTTTCGAATTAAAAGTTACGAATTGGGATCTATTTGAAAGATAACTCTTGAACCAGAGATTACCGATTCCCCTAATACCATAATGTTCCAGCTTTTTTAATAAGATGTCATGATTTATAGTGTCAAAGGCTTTGGAGAAATCTATAAAGGTTGCTAAAGTATTGTTTTTCAAATTTTTGTTATTTTCAGAGGCTATTTCTCTTAGAAGTTGCATAACGGGATGGATAGTAGAATGTTTTTGTCTAAATCCGTATTGATTGGAATTCAGAATTTGAAAATTCTCAAGATAGTTAACTAGTTTTTTAGAGATAATTTTTTCTAAGACCTTTGAAAACGTCGGGAGGATACTTATCGGTCTATAATTATTGTAGATGTGTTCATCACCTGACTTGTATATTGGGATTACTCTTGCAATTTTCATTTTATCCGGAACTATTCCGGTTGAAAGTGAACTATTAATTATATGTGTTATTGGTACCAATATGGTATCTATGGTCTGTTTCAAAAGGCAAGATGTTATATCTGTGAAGTCTTTGCTTGTTTTAGATTTCATTGACTTAACTGTATTTATAACTTCTGTTGGGGATGTCGGAGTAAGGTAAAAGCTATTTGGAAAATTACCTTTCATGAAGTCACTGAATGATTTTTCAGACCTTTCTATCTGTTGGCAAGCTTTTGTTCCTACGTTTACAAAAAAATTGTTGAATTCTTCCGAAATTTGATGTCCATCATTCACCTTCGACGTGCTGTATGCCTTAGTGCACAGCGTCACCGTGCCCCCACATTGGCAATGGGAGTGACGTGTCATGCCCAAGGACATAATGCAGTTGTCGCAGGTGGGATTCGAACCGAGGACCTCTCGGTTTGCAGCCTGCACCTCTACCTACTGAGCCACTGCACCCCAGGTGAATGATAAATGGGTTATGCCAAATTTTGAAAATGTTAGGTCTGGTTAAGTATGCATAGATGAAACCCACAATATGTAAATGGTCTATCACCATACCAAAGGACATTAAAATTCAGAATTTTCTAAGTATAACAAGGGGCATAACTCAGGTATATATGCATGGATGAAACCCACAATAAGTGGATATCCTTTCCCACATTATGGTTTTTCATTGTCCCAAAGAACATCAAAATCCACCCACCACTGACTGACTTATAATGTTTGTATGTAAAGTTTATAAGTTTGCCAAGTGTAAACAAGGCCCTAAAGGGCCATAACTCTGCTATCTATATGCATGGACAAAGCCCACAATATGTGGATATCCTTTGCTGCATGCTGGTCTCTCACCATACCCAAGAACATCAAAATTTGACAACCAATGCTTGGGTTAACTGGTAGAGTACTGAATTATTTTTGGCCATCAAAATTTGTTCACAGATCTTTGCCTTGTCACAATTTACGGGACAGTGCCTAAAGGCACTCTCCCATAAATTGTAACAAGACAAGTACCTACAGACTGAATAATATCACTTCAAAGATAATATGAAACACATCCACTGAATATGAAGCCTTCAAGTTGCAGTACCTTCACCTCAGAGTAAAGCCCAAATATGGGCTTCCAGCACTCTACCAGTTAAAATCTTCAAAGGAAATTTTCCTAAGTGTAACAAGGTGCAACACAGAGCTTGCCTTGAGTCGGGGCTGATCAGCCCAGGCCCCGAGATCAGCCCTGAGGAGCACTTGCTGGGGGCTTTTTTTCAAGCCCCGACATTTTCCACAAAAAAGCACTAACAATAATGGACAAAATGGAAAATCAGCCCCGAAAAGGCTCTGACCTCAATATGTGGGGCACTTTTTTTAGGCCCCGACCATTTTACTCAAGGCGAGCCCTGCAACACCACCAGTATCCCCAGCCAAGAAGTGGTTTACTAACCAGAAACCACAATGAAAGTGTCAATGACACTGTAACTTAACTTGTCTGTGTGTTGTGTTTGATGAAAAGGATAATGTTCAATGTTTATGAAAGGATTATGAAATAAGACAAGAATTGTGATAATTGGGAATATATTAATTTCTGTTCCCTGTATGCTATGTTTTTAATAATGAAAGTGTCAATGACACTGTAGCTCAACTTGTCAAGACAAAGACATGTACATGTATAGTATGTGACACAGCAATGACAAACATCTAGGTAATGACCTGATAACAAAGGTACATATAAAGTATTGTAATGGTCTGTACATAAATACTGACCGTTGCCTTTAACAAATGTATAGGTAAAGTATTGTAAAGGTGGGTGACAGTCAGATGCTAAACTAGAAAAAATCTTTGAGTACCAGAGTGGGTCTGACTGAACCCCAAAATATTTGTTCTCATAGCACAGTGATAACAAAGGCACCCCAAAACACACTCGTTCCTGTCCCAAGGTGAAAACAAAAGTACTCAAGAAGTTTTGTGAAGATCAGTTCATAAATACGAGCTGTATAGAACTTGTGACAAAAAACTGATTGGACCTAATTTCGGTACAAAATGGCCACTGGCAGCCATCTTGAATTTTGGACCGTACCCAGAAACACTCATTCTCATCCCAAGGAGATAACAAAGGTACCCAAGAAGTGTTGTGAAGATCGGTTCATAAATACAGCCTCTACCCTGAGCCGTATTGACATGTGTGCTTACACTGTGTAAGTAGCACTGAATAAATCAAAGTTCATCTAATTTGCATAATTTCTGCACGAAAAAAAACCCCTTACAATATGTGATGTATTCCATGTTACTAAACATTCATACAAAAATTTATTCAAATCAGAACTTTCATACAGAAGTTCTATACAAAAGACTGATTGCACTAATTTTGGTACAAAATGGCTGCTGGTGGCCATCTTGAATTTCGGACCACACCCAAAAACACTCGCTCTCATCCCACGGTGATAACAAAGGCACCCAAGAAGTTTCGTAAAGATTGGTTCATAAATATGGCCTCTAGTCTGAGCTGTATAGAAGATGTGTACAAAAAACTGATTAGACCTAATTTCGGTACAAAATGGCCACTGGCAGCCATCTTGAATTTTAGACCGCACCCAGAAACACTCGTTCTCGTCCCAAGGTGATAACAAAGGTACCCAAGACATTTCGTGAAGATCAGTTCATAAATACAGACTCTAGTCTGAGCCGTATTGACATGTGTACTTACTGTGTGTAAGTCGCACTGAAAAAATCAAAGTTCATCTAATTTGCATAATTTCTGCACGAGAAAAAAACCCGTATTATATGTGATGCATCCCATGGTACTAAACATTCACACAAAAAAAATTATTCAAATCAGGGCTTTCATATGGAAGTTCTGTGCAAAAATCTGATTGCACCTAATTTTGTACAAAATGGCTGCCATCGGCCATCTTGAATTTCGGACCGGACCCCAAAACACTCGTTCTCGTCCCACGGTGATACCAAAGGTACCCAAGAAGTTTCGTAAAGATCGGTTCATAAATACGGCCTCTAGCCCGAGCCGTATTGGCATTTGCACTTACAGTGCTGAAAGTAACCCCAAAAAACATCAAAATTAGTCTAATTTGCACAATTTACGTACGAGAAAAAAACCCGTATTATATGTGATGTATCCCATGGTACTAAACATTCATACAAAAAATTATTCAAATCAGAGCTTTCATATGGAAGTTCTGTACAAAAAACAGATTTCTGCATCGTCGGTACAAAATGGTGGCTGGCAGCCATCTTGAATTTCGGACCGCACCCAAAAACACTCGTTCTCGTCCCACGGTCATAACAAAGGTACCCAAGAAGTTTCATAAAGATCGGTTCATAAATACGGCCTCTAGCCCGAGCCATAGCAGCTTGGCACTTACAGCTCTGAAAGTAACACTAAATAAATCAAAGTCAGTCTAATTTGCATAATTTACGCACGAAAAAAACCCCCCGTATTATATGTGATGTATCCCATGGTACTAAACATTTATACAAAACTTTATTCAAATCAGAACTTTCATACAGAAGTTCTGTACAAAAAACTGATTTTTGCATCATCGGTACAAAATGGCCACTGGCAGCCATCTTGAATTTCGGACCACACCTAAAAACACTCGTTCCCGTCCCAGGGTCATAACAAAGGTACACAAGAAGTTTCGTAAAGATCAGTTCATAAATACGACCTCTAGCCCGAGCCATAGCCAATTGTTGACGTACGGAGACGGACAGATGGACGGACGGACAGACGGACGACGGGCCATGACAATAGCTGAAATTTGACTTTGTCAAAGTTGAGCTAAAAATAATATGAGGTGTAGACTGTACTAAAGAACTGAGGGGTGGGTTAATGTCGACCTCACAGTTAATATATGTGGCCCTCACAGTTAACGAATGTCAATGAAAGTTACTAAGTTACAGTGAAATTATTCCAAAACGAGTCATCCTATCAAGTTACATTGAAATCCCTTCATAAATATGGCCTGTAGACTGTGCTAAAGGTTTTGGGGCTTTAGGCCTGTGTAGCCATCACGGCTGACCAATTGCAACTAAAAGGGGACGTCCTCATCTCGACATTATACTGAGTCATTCTACCAAGTTACAATGAAATCCCTTCACAAATACGACCTTTATTCTGTACTAAAGTTTTTCAGGCTTTGGGATCAGGCAGCCATCATGGCTGAATGATCGCAACCAAAAGGGGACGTTCTCATCTGGGCATTATCTGGAGTGATCCTTCGAAGTTACAATGAAAACTCTTCATAAATAAGACCTGTAGACTGTGCTCAAGGTTTTCGGGCTTCGGGCCCCTGTAGCCGTCACAGTTGACCAATCACGACCAAAGGGGATGTCATCATCTAGGCATTATATGGGGTCAACCTAACAAGTTACAATAAAATCCTTCCATAAATATGACCTATAGATTATGCTCAAGGTTTTTGGGCTCGGGCAGCCATCAAGGTTGAATGATCGCGACCAAAAGGGGACGTTCTCATCTAGACATTATTTGGAGTCATCCTACCAAGTTACAATGAACTCCCTTCATAAATATGACCTGTAGACTGTGCTAAAGGTTTTCGGTTTTTGGGCTTGGGTAACCATACTGGTTGACCGATCGTGACCAAAAGGGGACGTTGTCATCTAGACATGACCCCAAACCTGCATATGAAATTTCGTGATGATCAGACAAGAACTACGGGGTGTAGAATAAAAATGTGAACAGACTCACAGACTTCCGCACGCGTGATGGTAATAGCTTATCTTGACTTTGTCAAGTTAAGCTAAAAATTAAAATTTTTATAAGTTGGAAAAAGGACGAAAACCCTAAGAAAAAAAATGGACAAAACCAGTTACTTGTGAATATCCTTTCCTCAACGGTGGTCTATCAGCATACAAAAAGATCATTTAAATCCAACATCCACTAAGATTGTTTATTTATTTGCTGGTGTTTAAAGTCACATATTTCTGCACAATGGCTAATCATGACCATGATAGTTTTACGGGTGGAGGAAGCTGGAGAACCCGGAGAGAACCACCGAGCAACTGTCAGCTCCCCAACATACTGACTCCACACAAGAAGGGTTAGCATTGGTTGAAGACAAGAGCACCATCGACGTGCAGTATGCCTTAGTACACGGCACCACTGTTCCACCACATGGGCAATGGGGATGAAGTTTCTTGCGCAAGGACACAATGCTGTTGCTGCAGGTAGGATTTAAAACAAGGACCTCTTGGCCTGCAGCCTGCACCTCTACCTACTGAGCCAGCCCCCCCCCCCCCCCCCCCCCCCCCCCTGCACACGCACACACACACACTGACTAAGATATGAAGGTCCAAAGTTATGGACAGATAGATGAAACCCATTTCTATATCCCCTGCAAATTTCCTTTTGCTGGGGAATAACAAAGGCCATAACCCTGGTACGTACAAGTAATAAAAGATCATAATTAATAATAATAATAATTAAGTATAAAAGGCAAGTTTTTTGTACAACAGTGGGAGGATCTGGCAGATCTATACAACAGGTATCTCATCTCACTGTCTGGAATTATCATCCTTGTTTCCTAACACTTTGTAGAGAGATAAGCTAGTTTATTGGGGTTTAATGAAACTTTCAACAGCCTGGGTCATATCGAGTCAGAAATTTCTATGGTCGGAGGAAGCCAGAGTACTTGAAAATTACCATCGTGTAGGGGTGAGCAACTCGTCGACTGAGTGCTAGAATGTTCTATGTCCCCTAGGGGACATAGAACATTCTAGCACTCAGGCGACGAACTGTCAGACTCTCCAACTTACTAACTCGATACCAGCGACAACTGGTTGGACAGGTAGCAAGAGTTGAAGGCAAAAGCAATATTGACATTCAGCATGCCTTATTACTAGTGTTCAACCGATGATCGGAACCGGCCATCCCAATCGGCCGATTATGGGCAATCGGATGACAACGGCAATGGCTCCTGGAACATCGGTTCAACCGATTGTTGCCAAACAATTTGTGATTTTTCTGAATCGCATTTTATTATCTTCTACAATTGTTCAATTGTTAATGTAAAATGATGTCGATGATACCATTCAATAAAGTTGAGAAACAACCACAATGTGTATTCCTATCTCTCTACAAGCCCCTTTACGGGATATACGTGTTAAACGAATGTAAGGCTTACAACTGAGCACACTTGCAGCAATCACCAGTTCATACCGGAAATGTCAAGGATGCACTCCATTGACTCAGGTCACAGTAAAATTACCAGTCGCACGCACTTGGGCGGTAAACGTGGCTCTTAGAGCCACGTTTACCGCCCAAGTGTGCGCGACTGGTAATTTTACTGGGACCCCAGTCAACAGAGTTTAACACTTTGAAAAATGTTCCGTTTAATGTAGTTCTTTCGAGCCTCGACTTGTCTTGTAGTGCACGGTATTACAATCGGAATCGGCATTAGAATCGACCGATTGTGGGCTCATCGGTCAGCGACCATTTTTGGTAATCAGTTGGGCACTACTTATTACACAGTACTAATGCGTTCCCATGTGGGCAATCAGGATCAGGTAACTTGCCCAAGAACATAATGCAGTTACAGCTGGTTAGGATCGAACCATCAACCTTTTGGTTTAACCCTTAAATCATTAGATTAATTTTATGATAACAAGGACTACGCAAAGTGTGGGCCACTGCCCCGGACCCATAGGCATATTCGATGTTGTAGAGCTGTAGGTTTTTAAATTTCTTGTTCGGTTTCGGTTTTGGTTTTTCAGGTGGAGAAAAACCTCGGTTCGGTTTTCGGTTTGTTCATGAGGCCAAGTAAATTTCAATAAAACTCATTCTTATGTCCAGAGTCATAACTGAATGGTAGTGAAATTGAGTGAAACTCAATGAATATCCGAAATAAGCTATAATACAAGAGGAATCAGGAAGGCCAATATAATAATTACCTAAATATACAGAACTTTTATTGTGCTTGGCCATTTTTCGAGGTCTGACACCTACACGCAACTTGAGGAATGCTGCAAACACAACTAAACTGAAATGTCGTAAATTCACAGAATGTAGCCTTCCCAGAGTAGTGAGAGTACCCAGACACTGCCAGTGGCAGTGTCTGGGTACTCTCACTACTCTGTGATGGCTACATTCTGTAAATTTCTGCAGCAAGAGCTGGCAAGAGAGTATTTAATAAAAAACCGAAAAACCTTAGATTACAGGATGTCGACGGTTTCAGTTTCGGTTTTTTTTTAAAAACTAAAAACCTTGGTTCGGTTTTGGTTAACCTACAGCTCTACGATGTAGCCTTAAAGGTATTGTGGGACAGAAAAAGATCCAAATCCAAGCGATGACTTTGAAATTACAATCCAAAACGGACTGACAGACAGAGGTCTCCACAAATACCCCTGAATCCTCCTTCGGAGGTAGGGGCATAATAACTAGTATGTATACTTGTACACAGCTGTAGATGACTTAACAGTGTTTCTACATTATTGTTGGCTGCCTGTAGAGGCAACCAACAATGATGTAAAACAATGTTAACATAAATGCAGCCTACTGGTTGAGTTCTAAAGGAAGAAAATATTAGGGCATTTTTTTCAAGCAATGTAAAAGTTATGTTTGTGGCTGTTTGAGGACTTAACTCTTATACTGCTGCTGGCGGATATTCCTGCCCAGCACAGAGGATTTCTCTTGTCACTGAAATATGTATAATGTGGGCACATACACGTATGATAAAATTTTCACCCTCTAAATTGAATGGAATTTTTCAGCCAATTATTTATTTTACATTTGGATTAATTTTTCATCAAATCTAGTCATAGCTGCTGCCCAGCAGCCATGACTAGATTGGATGAAAAATATCCTGAAGATACTTAGCGGGTTGAGAGTTGAGGATTCAAGTCCACAGCTCTAACCTCTGATTTACAATTCAACCAGTAAAGAGTGAAGACAAAATAATCGAATGTATAACGAATATGCAGGCATTGTATGATGATAGAGAGCAGGTACAATTATGGTGCAACACAGATCATAAAACCAATGATTTTCTACACACAGAAAAAATAAAATTTGAAATTTCATGATTGTTTATAATTTTCAATAACCCCCAAGATTTAGAATGGAAGCTTTGCTTGTGAGTGTCCCAGGAATTTAAGACAAAAACACAATACAAAATTTATGCAACACTGCAAATTCAATTTACAAGTGAAGCACATCTACAGTATGTGGAGAGTGTATTATCACTAAATCACCTGCAGAGTGGAGATTCCACACGTGCAATAATTGCAAATTTGTTGCAAAGCATAACCAGCACCAGCAAAGTTTCAGCCAATGGACCTCCGGGTTAAACCCGGAGGTCCATTAGATGAAACATTGCTTGTGTTTTTTGTCGATATGTGCAAAATTTGAAAGTTATAGCTTGGGTGATAACTCCACTCTGCAGGTGATTTAGTTACAATCCACTCTCCACGTACTGTAAATGGATAGTTCTAAATCAAATTGCACTGTTAAACCTTACCCAATGCAGATGATATCAAAATTTATTATTTTAAATATTATTTTTTCATATTTAAAAAAAAAAAATCAACAAATTAAACTGTATCATGTGACCCCCTCACTGGAACGAGCTTGAAAAGCCCATTCCAATGAACGGGTCACATGATATGGTTATGTTGAAATTTTTTTCAAATGCTGAATTTACATATGTATTTACTCTATGTATTGGGACACTCTATGATTTGGGACACACATTTTTTCCAGAAAACTAGATTTTTTTAATGCTCCAAAGTTTGGGACATTCAGGAGATTTGTTTCCAGTTGGCCTGTCGCTAGTAGCAGATGACACTCATAAAAAAAATTCTTGAGGAACTAAAAATTTTTCATTTTTTGCTTCCAAAACATAGCTTATGATCCCTCATTGAAACATGCGCAATGCGCTCGTTCCAATGAGGGATCATAAGCTATGTTTTGGAAGCAAAAACTGAAAATATAAAAAAAAATTGGACGGTGATTTTCATATATAGTGATGGAAAACGAATCACACACAACTTTATTCAGCATCAAATCAAGACCAGGCTGTGTTCTTTCCCTATTTTCTAAGAATTGGGACACCTGTGAAAATAATTATTTTTAGCTGTCCCAATACATAGAGTAAATACGGTATTATGCGGGAGGATATGGCCGATCCATAAGGTAAAGGGATATATGCATATAACTTTCAAACACCAACTATTTACAGTTTACATCAGTACAAATTCAACCTTTTACTGAATATAGGTTAAGGAGGGAACACCTGTTAACTGAATAAAAATCTTATGTTCTATCGAAGAATTACTTGGAAAAGCACTAAATATCCCACACTTCTAGATCAAATTCCCATTAATGGAAAGAATACTGTTGTTGATATAGTATTTACTACTGGCTATTCATTTAAAAAGGTTGTCCTGTTTTGTGAATTTAAAAACCTCTGTACACCGATGCCAAAATACTGTAATTTAAAGCAGAAAATATTTTCCCCACAATGCAACAAGGAATTTTGTAGATTCAATCCTGTTTGACAGAGCTCAATTCCTATTTCGGAAAAAACCTCAAGGTTGAAATTTTAATATTTTACTGTTAACTGGTAGAGTTCTGGAAGCCCATAATTGGGCTTTATTCTGAAGTGCTGGTACCGCAATTTAAAGGTTTCATATTCTGTGGATGTGCTTCATATTATCTTTGAAGTGATATTATTTTATCTGTTAGGATTTGCCTTGTTACAATTTATGGGAGAGTGCCCACTGGGACTCTCCCATAAATTGTTACAAGGCAAAGATGCACGAACAAATTTTAAGGACCAAAAATAACTTAGCACTCTACCAGTTAATGTTCAGAGAGTTGGCGAAACGCTCAAGAAGTACTCTGCTATACAGATACTTTTCCATGAACATAATTTTTCCCTTTTTTATGAGAGCTTCCAAGAAAATGATGTCATGGTTTGGAGTTATCAACAAAGAAAATATAATACTGAAATGTTCTTGGTGTTATTCCACAACTTATTTGAGCTGGTAGTGTAATTTATTTATTTATTTACTGGACTTTAATGACACCTTTGGCAGCCTGGGTCACCTTGTGTCAGACAGTTTTACGTGTGGAGGAAGCCAGTGTACCTGGCGAGAACCACCGAGCAGCTGTCAAGACTCCCCAATGTACTAACTCTAGATCAGCACAAACAGAGTTAGCACTGGTTGAAGACAAGTGCACCATCAAAATGCAGTACGCCTTAGTGCACAGTGCCACAATGTCCCCAAGTGGGCAACCAGGATGAAGTGCCTTGCCCAAGGACACAACAAAGTTAAACCCTAGTGGGATCGACCTGTGGACCTTTGGGGGTGAAGTTCAATGCCATAACCACTAAGCCACACGTTCACAGCTGGTAGTGTAAAGAACATTGTCATACTGCAAAACAAAAGTAAAAAAAAAGAAGAAATTTTGTGAGGAGATCGGTTAACTTTCCGGGGTACATAGAGCTCTGTTTGGCTTTTTGCCAGGATACATGAAAACATGCAACAAATGTAGTCAAACGAAAAACATTTAAATCCCTCTTGAAAATTGAACAGAGAAGATGATTATGTACAAAAATAAAGTTATGTGCAGTTTGAAAATGTACAGAAATGACTAATTATGAAATGATTTGTGAACCATACAGTCTGAAATTAGTGCTAACTTACACAAAAATAGTTTTAACATGACGCCTTTTGGCCTTACAAAGTAGATCTTGTTTCTCAGGCCATTTTTGTAAAATTACATACAGGCGAGTGTTTTTTTATTTTATATTTCATTTTTGTAATTATTTCTTTGCCATCAAAAGTTCATTTTCTTAAGTTTGTTTTAGGCCTCATAAGCTACAAAATAGCATGGGGCGGGTGTATTCCATCCCTGGAGCACAAGAAGGCTTTGCAATGCTAAAGCATTTCCAAGCCTTCTTGCACTCCAGGGACAAATTTATCAATTTTATTAATGTGGGTAAAATATCAGACATAAACCATATAATTTTTATTTTTTTAAGTTGCATTGAGGGATTTAAATGTTTTATGTTTGACTACATTTGTTGCATGTTTTCATGTATCCTGGCAAAAAGCCAGACAGCGCTCTATGTACCCCGGAAAGTTGGCCGACCTCTCAAAATTTCTTTTTTGCAGTATGACAATGTTCTTTACACTATAAAGAGAGAGCTTGCGGCCATGCAGGTCTGAGAAACAGATTTTTTACTTTTTTAGGCCTTAAATTAATTTGTTTTGGGCACACTGTCTTGCACTAATTTGGGCACATTAAAACCAGAAATAACAGTCTTATTCTGCTTAGTTTTATTGCCAAGCCTTTCTTTGTGTTTCTATGGTCATACCATGATGGAAGTTATTCTCAAATGTAGAAGAGGCACAGGGAATTTATATATATTTCTTGATGTTTCCACATCTCTAATTTGGGCACATCTGCAAACATTATGAAATTGCAGTAAGGCCTAAAAAAATGAAAAATCTGTTTCTCAGGCCCTCACGCATGGTCCTTTTGGCTGCCAGGTCCTATTGAGTTTTTCATCAAATCAAGTCATGAATGTCTGAAGCAGCCATAAGTTGCTTTTATGTGAAATTTGAGAAAATAATTACATGCAGCACAGTACAAGTTGACTTAACTGATCAAATTTGTACTAAAGAAATGGTGAATGGTTTGGTGTTTGAATAGTACATTCAGTTAATAGATGTAGGATTAGTTTATTGAGCATTATCAAATCGTCTTTCGATTTTGAAAATGGGAAGCACGTAGTTTATAATATGCTAGCCTGTGAATTATCGCAAATTATCTAAAAGATATTTCTCGATATCTATCGACTCAATAGATATCGAGAAATATTCCTCAGCAGCATCCTAAATGACATCATGCTTGACTGCATGACATCGCTTTGCAGGAACGATCAGCTGATCTTTGTTATTGTTTTGAAACGTATGCATTCGGGGTTGAATTGGACTGAATATTGTGCAATAAAATGTCTCATAGCATTAAGGCTTCTACGTTTAAACATGTAAATGGAAATGTTTTGCGTTTCATGATGATAAACGTTTACGATTTTTGTGTAAACATTTACATGGGATGGAGTTTAGCTAGAGTGATTTCCCCACAACATGGGAGTTCAGGTAAAGTAATATCCATCTGCAACATAAATCCCATGTGTCTGAAGTTAACAATTTAACATGGCATCAAAATCAACAAATAGTAAAACTGAAAACCTGAAAAGGGAAGTATGGGATTACTTCACCAAAGTGAAGATGACATCGGGTGTGAAAGTGAAATGCAACATGTGTTCTACATTGCTGTCATTTGTCGTTCATCTGCCTTTTTATTTAGATAAGCACCAGACGAACGATAAAATAGTTCCTCTTAACTGGGAGAGTGCTGAGTTATTTTTGGTCATCAAAATTTGTTCATGTGTCTTTGCCTTGTTACAATTTATGGAAGAGTGCCAAGAGGCACTCACCCATAAATCGTAACAAGGCAAACCCATATAGACTAAGTAATTTCACTTCTAAGATAATCTGAAGCATATCCACAGAATATGATACCTTTAGGCTGGGGTACCCGCTCTTCATATCAAAGCCCTGATAGTGGCTTTTAGCACTCTACCAGTTAAATATTATGCCCTGCTGTGCTGTGCAGAGTAGACCAAAGCTATATTCTGCTATAAAATTAGAAACTCCATAAAAATGATAGAATAAAAACTCCATAGAAATGATAGAATAGGGTTGTTTGAGGGTGCAACCTTCGCTACCATTATAATAAAATCTGCCCAACTGAAACGAGTCGGGGACTTCCCACCTAGTTTATGGCAGCAGATATAATGTTGCTAACGACTGTATGAGTTGTCCACAACTGACTGCCAGTAGGATTTTCAGTGAACTTCAGAACTTGGCAAGAAATTTTGATGGTGATCAAATAAAAATGTCGCAAAGTTTGCTTTGCTGCCACAAAAGATATTTCCGACGGCAAAGTTGTGCCGTCACGAAAATCTGCCGAATACCATTTCCCAGGACTACTTTCACTCACACTGGTAGCAGTAGCATGTTTTTATGTGTAAGACCACACAAAGCAGATCTTTTGTTTCTCAGGCCATTATTTGTAAAATTGCATGCGGCCGAGTGGTTTTTTATTTTATTTTTTATTTCTGTAATTATTTCTTTGTCATCAAAAGTTCATGTTACTGTTTTATATTTTAGGCCTCATAATCTACTGAAGAGCATGGGTGGTGGTGTATTTCGTCCCTTGAGAGCAAGAAGGCTTTGCAATGCTGAGGCATTGCAAAGCCTTCTTGCACTCAAGGGACAAATTTATCAATTTTTTAAAATGGGTAAAATATCAGACATAAACCATTTAATTTTTATTTTATTTAAGTTTACATTGGCTATACAAATAGAGCATGCGGCAGCCAAAAGGACCATGCAGGAGGGCCTGAGAAACAGATTTTTAATTTTTTTAGGCCTAAACATTTGCATTTCGTTTATATGCTGTCGTTTTAACCGTTTATGAAAATTCCTAAACGCTGAAGCCTTACGTAGCATATAATAAAACAGAAAATGTACTCTATTTTAGTCAGTGTCAGGAATTATCTCACGAGTGTGGACCTGAAAGTTTTATTTGTCACGCGCTTGTGCAAGTGAAAGATAATACTTTCAGGTCCACACAATGAATTTTTTCAGTAGCTTCCTAAATGATGTTATGCTTTGGTGCATGGCACCACCTTGAAGGAACTATCAGGAGCTTTTTGTAATTGTCTTGAAACTGTTTGCAGTCATATTAGGTTGAATATTGCGCATTAATATGTCATGTAACATATAATAAAAAGAAAATCTATGCTGTTTTAGTGAATATCTACACTAAAACACCATAGATATCCTCTATATATTGTTCGCTACCATTTGAAGTGAAACAAGCCATAGTTGAGGCCAGGTATCGGGAAAATGTGCCACACCATTCACTCCACTGATGCACAGCAAGTAGGAATGTCAAAAATGTTAGCCGATTTTTAAAATAAGCTCTTTCACAGCAAAAATCAAATTTAATTGAGTTTGGTATAATACAGTAGAATCCTCTTAATTGAATATCCATTTTGCTAGTGAAAATTATTCAATTAACAGGAGTATACAATTAACAGGGATTTGGTCAGTTTCTTGTGTTCTGGAGGTAAACTGAGCATTTATTCTATTATATCTTGTTTGACAGAGCTCATAGAGCTCTATCAAACAAGATATAATAGAATAAATGCCTGTATTGGATGTAGTGAGGCCAAAAAGGTTGATAAATAAGGGGAATTTGGTGCTTGTCACATTAATTTTTTCAACATATTACAAAAATTTATATACAATTAACAGGAGTTTACTCTACTCGCAATTAACAGATTAGATTTGTACTGAAGATATGGTAAATGGTTTTGTGTTTGAAAATTATATCCAATTAACAGGGTTATACAATTAAAAGATATCCAATTAAGTGGGCTCCACTGTACATGAAATGCAACCTCATTGGAGCAGTCACAATAGGGATACACAATCGAAATAACAGGGCATAGCATAACTGGCCTTTGAAGTTTGTCAAATTATGCTGTTCACCTACCAGTTCATGGAAAGTAAAGTTTGATTAGTTTGAAGTTTTGGAATGGTAGAGCTTATATACTACTCAAAGTTTGCTAAGCACCAAATATTTGACACATCATTGTGAAATTTGCTTGTGACATATTTGCGATATTTTTGGTGGATATGATTGAAGAATGTACTGAGATGGTCCCCAGTGTTTACATTAGCTCTCTTGGCAGGCAGACTTTTCGTGGCAGTCCTGGAAAGTATGTACCCCTTGATTTTCATGATGTTTTCGTGTACTGTCTACATGTACATGACATGCGTAGGGTAGGGTATTCAATCTTCATTTCAACACAAACCCTTGTGATTTAATGATTGAATATGGCAAATGCAAATGTTTTGTCTGAAGCAGAAATGTGGCGGGCTGTAAGGATGGTGGTGTAAGGGGCTACACATCGTCAGATTGGGGAAGCCCTTGGTGTGCACCATACAGTGATCATCCCTGCCTGGGCAAGATTTCAGCAGTATGGCACACCAGTAAGACGGCATGGTGGTGGCAGAGACAGGGCAACATCTACAGCTGAAGACCAGTTTTTGATCATTCAGGCCCGTAGGAACCGCTTTGCCACAGCAACCCAGCCTCGCAGTGACCTTCAGAATGCATCCAGGGTAAATGTTTAGACGCAGACTATCCAGGCAAGGTTGCACGAAGGTGGTCTCCGAACGAGAAGACCATGTATTCACATTCCGCTGTCCCAGAACCACTGCCAGGCACGATATGAATGGGCCATGACCACATTGGATGGACCAGAGAAGATTGGCGACCTGTCCTTTTTACTGATGAGTCAAGGTACTGCCTAGACCACACAGATAGGAGTTCTAGGCTATGGAGAAGACCAGGAGAGTGATTCCATGTAGCCAATATTGCTGAGCATGACCGCTATGGTGGAGGGTCAATCATGGTCTGGGGCGACATCAGATGGGATGGACATACAGAGCTCTGTGTCCTTGGATGTGGTACATTGACTGCACAACGGTATATTGATGAGATCCTGGATGTCCACGTCAGATTGTATGCAAGTGCGGTGGGTGATAGATTCATTCGGGTGCACGATAATGCCCTTCCTCATGTTGCCCATGCTGTCGGTGAGTACCGACAGAGGGAGGAAATTGCCAAGAAGTGTCCAGGAGCTTGGTGCCATGCTGGTCCAAGAATGGAACAACATCCCACAAAGGACCACCCATAACCTGATTGGGAGCATGAAAAGACATTGTCTAGCTGAAATTAACAGTAATGGGTCTCATACGCAATATTGAAGCCATACCAGTTCGCCCCGTCAACTTTTTGGCATACTGAAAAATTTCCTCTTTTACCAATAATATCCATTTTTCCATGGCTATCGTATTCAAAAGCTAAATGAAAGAGTCAATGACTCTGTAGCTCAACTTGGATATGACAGGAATTAGTACTTGCTGTGACCAAGACAACTGAATAATGAATATGACAGGAATTAGTATTTGTTTTGGCCCAGTCAACAATAATAAAAGAATTACAAGGTGACTGTAATGGACTACAGATTAAGACCAATCATTGTAGATTATTATTTTTGTGTGGAAATTTTCAGTCCCAAACAAAATATTTTCAGACCAAAATTTTTTCTTCTTCTTCTTAAAATTGACCAAAATGCATCAAAACACATAAAACTAATTTCCGGATTTTGGTCCAAAATTTTCTAAGTCCCACCCGGACCCCAAATTTTCAGTGTAAAAAAAATGTTTTTTTTTTTTTCTTAAAATTGACCAAAACGCATAAAAAACCAAAAAACTAATTTCCGGATTTTGGTCCAAAATTTTCTAAGTCCCACCCGGACCCCTAATTTGCATAATTTATTCACGAGAAAAACTCTGTATTATATGTAATGTATCCCATGGTACTAAACATTCATACAAAAATTTATTCAAATCAGATCTTTCATTTGGAAGTTCTGCGCAAAATCTGATTGCACTTAATTTTGAACAAAATAGCTGCTAGTGGCCATCTTGAATTTCAGACTGGACCCAAAAACACTCCTTCTCGTCCCACAGTGATAACAAAGGTACCCAAGAAGTTTCGTGAAGATCGGTTCATAAATACGGCCTCTAGCCCGAGCCGTATTGGGATTTGCACTCACAGTGCTGAAAGTAACACTAAATAAATCAAAGTTAGCCTAATTTGCATAATTTACGCACAAGAAAAAACCTGTAATATATGTAATGTATCCCATGGTACTAAACATTCATACAAAAAATTATTCAAATCAGAGCTTTCATATGGAAGTTCTGTACAAAAAACAGATTTCGGCATCGTTGGTACAAAATGGCTGCTGGCAGCCATCTGGAATATGGGACTGCTCCCCAAATCACTCGTTCTCGTCCCACGGTCATAACAAAGGTACCCAAGAAGTTTCGTAAAGATTGGTTCATAAATACGGCCTCTAGCCCGAGCCATAGCAGCTTGGCACTTACAGCTCTGAAAGTAACACTAAATAAATCAAAGTTAGTCTAATTTGCATAATTTACGCACGAGAAAAAAACCCGTATTATATGTGATGTATCCCATTGTACTATACATATATACAAAACTTTATTCAAATCAGAACTTTCATACAGAAGTTCTGTACAAAAAACTGATTTTTGCATCATCGGTACAAAATGGCCACTGGCAGCCATCTTGAATTTCGGACCACACCCAAAAACACTCGTTCCCGTCCCAGGGTCATAACAAAGGTACCCAAGAAGTTTCGTAAAGATTGGTTCATAAATACGACCTCTAGCCCGAGCCATAGCCAATATTTGACGTACGGACAGACGGACGGACAGATGGACGGACGGACAGACGGACGACGGGCCATGACAATAGCTCAAATTTGACTTCGTCAAAGTTGAGCTAAAAATAATGTCAAACACAAACTTAGATGTGAGTCTTCCATGGAAGACGTGTGTCGCCTGCACTATATTTTAATATTTCAGACAGAATTCTAAGTGGAAAAGGGGCATAACTCTGGAAAAAATACAGCGGATCAAAAAATAAAATAGGAGGTGCACAATGCCATTATGTGATAAAGAATCACTGAGAGTTTCATCAAAATCCATTCATAGGTTAAAGAGGAGTGGCGGATAAGAGAAAGTGTGACGCGGACGACGACACAGACGACGTGGACGACGCAAGACGACAAAAGTAATCCCTATATGTCGCTCCCCATTTCATGGGGCAGGCGACACAATAAAATCTCAATTTCTGTACTTAAATCATTAAAGGTATAATTCAATAAAAAATATATACACTTTTCATTACAATATTTCAATTAAAACGTAAAACAGGTAATTGGATGTATTGGTGCTTAGCAAACTTTGAGTAGAATAATTCATAGTGTATTGTTCACATTTTCATGCACACAATGTATTATTTGGCTTATTTCAGCACAAACAGATTTTGATCCTTTACAGAATACAGTTTTTCCCCCAGTTCTTAAAAAAAATTTCACAAAAGCATATCATGTGACTCCCTCACTGGAACGAACTAGATGAGCAGTTCCATTGAGGAGGTCACATGATTTGGTTTTGTTGAATTTTTTTTAATGAACAATTGTATTATGCAGCGGATTTGTTATTTAGTGCTAATCACTCACTAAGTGGAGCCGAGGCATACTGTTGTCTACTTGTAAAAAGTATATAAATTGCAGAATTAAGTTGCCTCCATTCCAAAATTCATTTTTGGCAAAATACAAGAAGGGCCAGTATATGTGCCTAAATAATTTTCAGTTCACGGTTGGTGGAACTCATTAATTAACTTCAGAGAGAGAAATGGTACAAATTGCTTCAACAGCTGAAAAAATCCTATTATGATATCACTAACATTAACCCTTTACCCAACATCAACAGAAAAAACAACATTTATAAATTAAAATTCTTGAAAAATTGAAAATTTTCATTTTGTGCCTCATAACATAGCTTATGACCTCTCAATGACTGAGCTTGTTCCACAGAGGGGTTATTAGCTATGTTTTTGAGACAAAAAAAATGAATTTAAAACAAAATTTGAATGGAGATTTTTATAACAGCACTGACTGGATTTCGCTGTTATGTTAGGAAAGGGGGTTAGCAGAGAACTATTGTACCAAGTCATGTATCAACTTACATTTCACTTTGAAGTATCAAAATAATTCTTGATAGAATTTTGGAGACATCATTTTTTCAAAACTTTCACAACAGGAACAGTTCTTGATAGTAGTAATTTTTTTTTCATGTGAAACCTGTGTTCTCGTAATTCGGGTTACAAATGCAAAATGCACTCACCAAAATTTGAACACACTTCTGATCTAAACAATGCTAGCAAATCAAAGGGTAGACTTTTATCAGTGCTGAAAGCCAGCTATAATGGATCCATGGCAATAGAATTTGAAGAGTATACTTCTGAACTGTACACACAGATCTGCCATAGAAGAACAGTAGAACACACAAGTTCAAGTGTTCCTCTTTGTTGGCTCTATATGTACCTTCAACTGGCCGAGTGTAGGGGACACTATCAGGTCTTTATTGAAAAGTGCAGAGGGCAACTTTAGTGGCTTTATACTGTACGCATTAGCTTGTTGCTTACTAATCAGCAGAAAAAAAAATTTCATATAAAATTGTCATGCTACAATTTATTGGAGAGTGCCAATAGGCACTCTCCCATAAATTGTAACAAAACAATTATTTATGAACAAAATCTTGCTAAACTAAGGCTTTCCTTAATGGTAGCATAGTATCTTTGAGAAAAAAAAATTGTGATGCTACTAATCACTTCTGAAAAAGAAGTTTGCACACAACTGTTAAGGGGAATGTGAGCAGAAACAATTTGGTGAATATTGTTGTATGGAATTTCTTTCTATTCCAAGTTTAGGATGTATTTTAAGTGCATTTGCATTCTCTATCATAAATATGCCGATTCCTTCAAAAAAAATTTATTTTATAATTAAAATTTTTGATAGTGTAGCGGTCGAGGTATAAAGGTCATTTACCAACCAACCAGCCTGGTTGGTCCGGATCTCTTAGTCTCGTGGTAAATCGGTCGCATTGTGTGCTAGAGGTCGACGGTTCGAACCCCGTCTCCCGCACTTATCTCTCCTCCTGTTACATTTGGGGGCTCGTCCGCTCCTCAGCAGTAGGTGGCACTGCGGGTGTTTCGACCGCTCTGGGGAGGAACTTGGGTGAGATTCACATGTGGTGAATCTCAAAAGAAGGGGAGAGTAGTGTAGCGGTCGAGGTATAAAGGTCATTTACCAACCAGCCTGGTTGGTCCGGATCTCTTAGTCTCGTGGTAAATCGGTCGCATTGTGTGCTAGAGGTCGACGGTTCGAACCCCGTCTCCCGCACTTATCTCTCCTCCTGTTACATTTTGGCGAGGCTACCAGGATAAATTTATGTGGAATGAAAAGTGCCAAAGCTCTTTTGAAGAGCTCAAAAGAGCATTGATAAGTCCAGATATCATGGCATATCCAAATGATGTTGGTAAATTTATCCTAGACTGTGATGCCAGTAACGAAAGCATTGGGAGTGTACTAAGTCAAGTGCAAGAGGGCAAAGAGCGAGTCATAGCATATGCCAGTAGAACATTAAATAAAGCCGAAAAAAATTACTGTGTCACTGACAAAGAGCTTCTGGCTCTTAGATATTTTATTGAATACTTCCGCCAATACTTATTAGGAAGAAAATTTGAGGTGAGAACAGACCATCAGGCTCTCATATGGCTATTTACCTTGAAGGAACCAAAAGGACGAGTGGCCAGATGGCTTGAGATATTGTCAGCTTATGATTTCTCTGTCACTTATAGAATGGGAACCAAACATGGCAATGCAGATGCTATGTCGCGGTGCCCCAATCCTTGGAATTGCCAATGTTCTGAGGTTGATATGATGGAAGCACTTAAGTGTGGGCCATGCTCAAAGTGCAAGAGAAGAATGAGTCAAGCACTGGTAAGAACAGAGGAAACTATGGAAACAACACAGGGTGAACATATTTCTCCCAACCCAGAGATGGCAATCTATCGCTCAGTTAGGACTCGAGCAGCAAGCAAATTACAAGATAGCAATTTATCAGATGAGCCCAACAGTGGTACTAGTGACAAGCAGGTTACTGAAACCTTTTTGCAATTTGGTTCAAAGTACACTAATCCTGAAATTCAATCGATGCAGGAAAAAGATGAGGACACCCAGTCAATTCTTACAGCAAAACTGAAGGGTGAACGGCCACCTCACTCAGAAGTAACAGCATTAAGTCCAGCTGCACGTCATTATTGGAACATCTGGGATTCACTTGAAGTGGAAGGTGGAGTACTATATAGACGTTTCTGCAAACCTGATGGCTTGCAATCACGATTGCAGTTGATTGTGCCCAAAAGATTGAGAAAAGAAGTAATGTATCAAATGCACAACACCGTTCTCTCAGGACATCTTGGTGGTAAAAAGACCATTGAGAAAACTCTACAACATTTCTATTGGTTTGAACTCCGAATTGATGTTAAAAACTGGGTGATGAAGTGTAATGAGTGTGAAGCAATCAAGCCACCAGTGCAGAGAAACAAAGCCCCACTTGGAAAAATGAGTGTTGGTGCCCCACTGGATCGACTTGCAACCGACATACTTGGTCCACTTCCACGTACTCCCAGGGGTCACAAGTACATTTTACTTGTTACTGACCATTTCACAAAATGGGTGGAAATATTTCCTGTCCCAGATCAATCAGCGCAGACTTGCGCTGAGAAAATTTTAAACGAAGTGATTGGAAGGTATGGGTGCCCTTTGAGTTTACATTCTGACCAGGGTCGAAGTTATGAAAGTGATGTTTTTAAAGAATTGTGTAATTTGATGGAGATCAGGAAGACAAGAACCAGTCCAAGAAACCCGAAGGGAAATGGCCAAGCCGAACGTTTCAATAGGACCCTTCTCAGGATGATTAAAGCGTACTTGAAAGGGGAACAGACCGATTGGGATTTGAATTTAGGTTGTTTAGCCGCCGCATATAGGGCGACTCCTCATGAAAGCACTGGGATGTCCCCAAATCTAATGATGCTTGGGAGGGAAGTGAGACTTCCTTCAGAACTTATGTTCAACTTGAAAAGATGTGAGACTGAGGAAGTGTGTAGCTCGTATGGCGAATATGTTGAGCGATTGAGAGAAAGACTATATGCTGCCCATGCGATTGCTAGAAAGCAACTTAACAAAGCTGCTAAAAGACAGAAAGAGGTGTACGATGTGAATTCTAAACTAATCAGATATGAAGCAGGGGACCTTGTGTGGTTGATGAATGAAGCATGTAAAGTAGGTGTGTGTCCAAAATTACAGCCTATGTATGTGGGGCCAGGTGTGGTGTTAAAGAAGATATCCGATTTGAATTACATGAAACAGATGGGTAAATCCTTCAAGGGTAAAATAGTCAATCACAATAAACTGAAGCCCTACAGAGGAGACCACATACCCCAGTGGACAAAGACAGCAGTCAAAGCCTTTAATAAGAGATGCCCACCTTTTTTTTACATTAAATGATGATTATTAACATGATTAAGTGTACTACGTGTTCAGTGTTAAGTGTTATGGGATAAATGATGACTGTCGGTTTGAATGGAGTTTTCCTTCTGTTCTTAGATGATGAATAGCTCTAACAGAGGCAGAGTATGGAGATGTGGCCGATGTAATTTTGCCAATGAGAAAAACAAAGTCTTTAATCATTTCCTGGCAAGGCATATTAAACCTGAGGAAGCGCCATTTAACTGTTCCCTGTGTGGTTACAAGGCAATGAATGAAAAGTTATTTGACAAGCACCAAGTCACATTCCCTATTCACAAGGAAAAAGTAGCCAAATTCAGAGATATGGGAGTAGTGTTAGAAGATGATAAATATAAGAAAGTGAATGAGAAACCATCTGAGATAATTGAAGGGAAGGATGTAATAAGGGAAACTCAAGAAGAGTCCATGAAAGTCTGGAATGAGAGAAAGAAAGTGGGCAAGAATGAAAACAAGAGTGTAGAAGTGAAAAGTGAAGAACAATCTTTGAATCTACTTCAAGGGGTGGACTTCTCAGATTTAACAAATGATGACAACGATTTTTTAAAAGAATTGGTAAAGCCTCTGGATTTAGAGCAAACATTTTTTGATGATTTTGAAACAGTGACGGACAAAAGAGTTGTGAAGCTAAAAGATCAAACAACGCACACTGAGGAAAGCACAGCAGTAACTAAGGATATAGAAATGAAAGACAAAGAGATCTCGAAACTGAAAGAAGAAGTGTGTGAAATGAAGAAGCAACTACAAACATTTCAGAACACTTTTGAGAAAAAAATCACCATGGTTACTGAAGCTCTTATTACGGCCACAAATGTTATGACCAAACAAGAAGAAACCTTACAAACTCTTTTAGCACAAAAAAGCATGAGTGAACATAACAAAACAGACATTACAACTAAAGATAAGTCTAAGAAGAGAAAAAGTAGTTCGACTGGTGAAAAAGCAAAACACAAAATTTGTAAATATGGACCAAAGACACAATGGAAAGACTTGTTTGCAGATAAACTTTCAATCATTCATAAGGACAACAGTAAAAGTGGTAGCAGTGGAAGTATTCAAGCAAAAAAGACTGAAGAGTGAGAGACTGACTTGAACAATAACAATGGTAGTGACAACTGGTGTGTAAAAAAAAAACAAAAAAAAAAACCAATTTCACTAACTGTTTATATTTTTTCAGGTTATTTAAAATGACAATGTTGCTGATATTTATGTGTCAGAGGGGAAGGTCATTCTAATGAATTTTTTTTTATATATATGTTTCTGTGTCTTCAATATTTCAATCTATACGTCTATGTTGGTAAGTGTTTTGTGAGGACACAAAAAGTCTAAGGAGAGGGTAGTGTGGCGAAACGGGCCTCACGCTATTTTAAAAAAAAAAAATAAAAATTTTTTTTATCAAGTTTCCATCGGAAATACCGACGGAAAAGGTTTATAAACCTGTGCTACAACTTGCGGTAATTCGAAAATAATTGTACAAGCCTAACAAGGTCTTTTCGGTAATTCGTAAGTCACCTTGGGACAATTGTTTTCTTTTCACAGGGTGTATACCACTGTGACTGCCTCACTTTAATCATATCACACCTTATTTATACTTGGTGGACTTTGTTTGTTGAAAAATAATTCCATAAGCTTGTATTTTGACATTTTTATATGCAACGCTTCGGCGTGTTTTCGCTTGAAGGCTGTCATGTTTCGCAATGCGTACTGGGAAATTTTCAACTTGGAAATCAGTTTGTTTTGCACTTATTGGTTTCGCCGGTCGCATAAAGTTATTCCAGTTTATTTGTCCTATAAATTTCTCAGTATTGTGTTGGGGTTTTGAATGGTGTCAATGCTGGGTCACACCAGCATCCTTATTAATCAAATTCTATCATTTTTTTTAGCGTTGACCTTTGCTCAGTTGCCTGAGTCCCGCTGAAACACGCAGGGGTCAACTCCGGCGTGTTTTGATGGGTGTCATGTGACCCGCGAGTTTTGTAGAGGATAAAAGCAGAAGTCACTGGTTCAAGCGGGGCTGATTCCCGTCAAAGTAATAGCGACAAGAAGTGTACGGAAGAAGTTCTTTGTGAGTCTCACTATCATGATGAAGGATTATTGCGAAGCCAAGAGGCACTCGCAATAGTTTTTTTTACTTATTCGTGTTATTTTAGGGGGGGGGGGGGGCGCACAGAGCCAAGCGGCTAGTGCACTGAATAGGTTTTCTATTTATTTCTGTTAGGCAGCGCAGGGCCAAGAAGCCAGCGCTATCGGTGATTTTGCGGGTTTTACCTATTTATTTATTTTTATTAAGGGGCGCAGACCAAGAGGCCAGTGCTATCAGTAATTAATAGGTTTTCTATTTATCTATTTTCGTTAGGGAACGCAGGTCAAGAGGCCAGCCTTTTCTGTAATTTGCAGGTTTCACATATTTATTTATTTATTTTCGTTAGGGAACGCAGGCCAAGAGGCCAGCGCTTTCAGTATTTTAATATTTTCTGACCAGTGTTTACTCATTTTTTGTAGTACACAGGGCTGAGAAGCCAGTGTACAGGCCCGGTAGGACAGCGTTTGCCTCTCAAATATTTCTTTCTTAATTTATTTCTGAAGGCGAACACAGAGCCAAAAGGTGTGTACAGGGTTTACAAAATTAGCATTGTCCCTAGTATTTAAATTATTTATTTACTTTGTTAAGCTCACTGGGCCAAGAGGCCAGTTCAGAAGTATCTGGGTGTTTTATTCAAGGAGTGGGGAGCACAGAGCTAAGCAGCAAATGCCACCCTAAGTTTTAGAGGGTTTATTTCTATGGGTGTACAGGGCCAAGAGGCCAGTACACAGGGCCAAGAGGCCATATTTCCTCTATATGAAAGTAAATTATAGCAGTACTTTAGGCTAAGAAGCCAGGGTGCTATTCTTGGCCAAAGAGGCCAGTTCACAGGGCCAAGAGGCCCATATACAGGGCCAAGAGGCCTAAAGTAGGGGCCAAGTGGCCCTAGGTTTTCTCTATGATGTCTAGTAATAAAACAATTTAATAAAATCAATGCGTGGTGAGGGAACGTTGTAATAATAGAACAATGTTCATAACTTACCATAGCCTAGGGGTCAGCGGCCACATGTTCAGGCTGGATTTTATTCGCCCGACATTTTCCTGTTGTTAATTGAAAACAGTGACGGGTCTGACTATGTTTACTCATACCCGTCACAAGGGAATGTCTGGCGAATACTATTCTGGGGCTGGACATGTGATTTGGTTGTTGGCTTAATAATATCGCTTGTAGGAGAGATTGCCCACTATGGTAAGGCGTGTGTGAGAGAGTGAAAGCTTAACAAAGCTGTGTAATGCCTATAGTAAAGGTTAAACATGTACAATGTAGTTTCAAGTAAATGCACACTGCTTTGCTATTTAATTTACACTCTAGTTCTATGTGCGATACAACGTCTGATGGAGCTCCATTGGGGTTTCACCTGGTGGTGTTGCACCTAGAGCTACAGTGGCGCAGAGCACGTGTTGAAGGTACGTTGGCGATTCTTGACAACTTCAAAAATTAGAAAACAGGTAATAAAAGTTTTGCCTCAAATAAGGCTAATCATTTTCATTGCGTTGGAGGTTGTTAATTTAAAACTCAGTTTGTTAGGATTTGTTGTATGGTTGTTCGGGGTGTTGCTCCCGAGAGGATGATCCTTATTAAGGACTCTCCTGTCAAAGCGCAATACACTGAATGACCAGACAATATGTTATTTGTTATGTTAACTGGTGGTGTCTAGTCATAAATATGGTTGCTTGCAGTTACAAGTGTAGGAGTGGAGAAACAATCCTGAGTTTGTCTTGCTAATGAAAGTGAGATTCTGTTAATAATATTGACAGGTGTTTTTGGAATTTATCCCATATTTGGGATGTGCCAAGAAAAATTGTATGGTCAGCCCAGTCTCTCGAATCTCCGTTGGTCATGATGCAGTTCGGCGAGAGGAACAGTATCCTACTGTCCCTCCCGCTGAGGTGCATCCTGACTAGCGGTGATTCGATAAGCATTTTTCCGTCAATTTACTCCAGTTTTACCTGGACCGGTATTGTGTAAGTTAGGTTGTAATTTCTAGTTCAGTGTATAGCGCCCTTTTGGCAGGACCTAATGCTCGATTCCTCATAATGGGAGTATAATACCCCCATTGTGGGAGATCGACCATTGGGACAGTCTTTCAGAGCTATTGCTCTGTTTCGTTTGATTGTCTTCCCATCTTGCAAGTGGATTGTTACACAGTAAGATGGAGGCCTTGTGAGCAGCCTAGCTAACTGTTCGCTTGAGCTTTGGTGGTTTTCCCATCTCACCAGTAAATGCAGTGAGATGGAGGCCTCACGTTTGGTTCATATATACGTGTGGGCTTCGGTGTTATTTTCCCGTCTCTCCAGTGGAGTATAGTGAAACATGGGGAGCCGGAGGCCTCATGCGGAGCCTTGCAAACTGTGCATGTTGGCTTTGTAGTCGAGTAAATCAGGTTTCAAGGACTATTCATTCGCCGATAAGCATCATCTAAAGGATGAGTACCGTTAATTCGCTCATCCTTGGGCTGAAGCCTATCGGCCATCATCCAATCAAATCATTTAGCTTCCTTTATATTAGATCCATTATCCATTTCATTGTCTCATTTTCATTTGCATTGTGCTTGTTTTATGTCGGTGTCTTGTCTTGTGGGGTCTGAATGTGATTGTAAAAAATTTGTAAACTGTTTTAATGGCCGTTTTTGCATATATGTTGGCAGTCAAATAATAAATTTAATGACTTTAAAATTTTCTTATTTTAATTGTAGACATTGTCTACTGGTGTCGGTATCCTGACAATTCCTGGTGACCTGTTAGGTATTGTTGAAAGCAAAAGAAGGTTCCAATATAATCAGCCTTACACTCAGTGCCAGAATGACCTACATAGTGCACATGTAGTCTATTCTGGGTTTGATTGTCATCCTGATGCCTTTTGGTTATTTTTATACAAAACTTACCCTTCACTGCCTCACCTATATTTTAGTTACATCCTTATAATGGGTGATTCTAGTAATCGTTCATCCCTTCTCTTCTTTTGCTGGATTCAAGCCTAACATTTTATTGCCCGGGGTAGTTTTGAGCTTAAAAGGGGGAAATCCATACCTTGCACATTTCTCCTCTCACTTTCAGTAATTGCCAGAATTATCTCCCTTGATTTGTTCAGTTGTATTCCCTTTTAAGCAGTTTTATATATCCCAAATCCCTTGGAAGTCTGTGCATCCGTTATTTTATTCCTAACCCATTTGTCTTGCGTAGTTTATCTTTATCTTGAGTAATTTAGTATCGATAGATCTGTGGAGCAGTCAGGGTTTTGAATGACAACCACAAACTGTTATTCATGCCAGGTCTGAAACACTGGTTTACCGTTACAATAATCTCCTTTTTAAAGATAATTTTTTAAGGTGATCATTCTCATTCTTGTGCAATCCATCCTTTACAAAAACTATACAGACAATTCTGTCTTTTTATAGCGCATTTGAGGTGAGACCTGGAATTTTGATATATTGGGTCAGGAAAGAAATATGAGTACAAGAGGTGAACATCAGAGATTAGAGCTGTAGGTTTTTAAATTTCTTGTGCGGTTTCAGTTTTGGTTTTTCAGGTGGAGTAAAACCTCGGTTCGGTTCGGTTTTCGGTTTGTTCATGAGGCCAAGTAAAATTCAATAAAACTCATTCTATGTCCGGAGTCATAACTGAAAGGCAGTAAAATTGAGTGAAACTCAATGAATGCCCGAAATTAGCTATAATACATGAAGAATCAGGAAGGCCAATATAATAATTACCTAAATATACAGAACTTTTATTGTGCTTGGCCATTTTTCGAGGTCTGACATCTACACGCAACTTGAGGAAAGCTGCAAACACAACTAAACTGAAATGTGGGAAATTCACAGAATGCAGCCTTCCCAGAGCAGTGTCTGGGTACTCTCACTACTCTGGAATGGCTACATTCTGTGAGTTTCTGCAGCAAGAGAGTATTTAATAAAAAACGAAAAATTTTAGATTACGGGATGTCGACGGTTTCGTTTTTTTTAAAAAACTAAAAACCTCGGTTCAGTTTCGGTTAACCTACAGCTCTATCAGAGATGCAGGCGTTGCATGTCCATACCCCGGTTATCAATCATATGCCGATTGACAAATCTAGACCATTTACTAACAAGTTCATAATTGGTAAAAATTATTTAATTAAGACCCATAAGTCTATAATGAAAAACTGGGCCAGGCCAGTTTTCAAACTCGCTTGTGATGTTATTACAAAAGACCTGTATGGCAAATATTAGTCAAATCGGAGAATGTTTGTTCTGTGACAACAAGCTCTGAGTTTGAAAAAACTGACTAATTGAGGCCCATAACTCTAACAAAAAATTGAGTCAGGCCTGTTTTCGAAATCGCTTAAGATATTATTGCAAAAGACCTGCATAGCAAATATTAATCAAACTAGAGAATGTTTGTTCAAGTTATTATGCAAAAGAGCTCAAAATTCGTAAAAATTGACTAATTAAAGCCCATAACTCAATTAACAAACAAGAAGGGGGTGTCCATCCCCATTAGCTCACAATGCATGGCATGTAATAAACCTGGGCTTATTACAAATCTGCAAAAAATGCCTGGTCAAGGATTAATGTTAACTTATACTGAAGCATCTAACACATATGAAATAGAAAAGCCACAGCATACTGGTGGTAACCTCCACTCATGTACATGTATAGCAAAACAGGTCAGAATTTTTCGAAGCCCACACTTACTAAAATGTCAAACATCGCATTAAAAAACTCTTAAATCTGCAAAAAATATCCCCTAAGGGTTACATGTATGTCATCTTATATTGATGCATGTAACACATATATGAAATATAAAAGCTACAGCATACTGGTGTTATCCTCCACTCATGTATAGCAAAACAGCTAAGAAATTTTCTCTGAGTCCATACTTAAAACTAGAGAGTGTGTGTCATCTGCTGATGACACTTAAAGATACCCCCGCTCTTCGTCCCAACTGGACCCTCTTCCAACAATATATCCCAAATGAAAACAGAAGAATGTTAAAAAATCTAAGTTAAAAATCAAGGAAGGGAAATAACTGTGAAGAAACAAAATTTTTGCAAGACTTTATACATGTTGCACATCTTCATTGTGTGTATGATCATATTCTGAAGTTTCAACTATGTGAATTGAAAAGTGGGGGAGAAGTTGATTACAGCATGACGGTACCCTCCATTAAACAATTTCGCGAAGGAAGGACTGATGGACAGATGGACTGACAGACACAGGGAATCCTATATACCCCCGCTGGGCGGGGGTATAAAAAAATGTCTAACATTGTAAAAACACTCCAAAAATCAAAATATCACTGGGTAAGGGTCTGTGGATAATTGTAAGCCAAAGAAACAGTATGAGGTGCATAGTAACAGGTGGGAAAGTCAAAGTGAATTCTTACAATAATTTTAAAACATTGTTTACACTTTCCAGGGACCGACCTGGGCATGCGCCAGTGCGTATTTGTTTCTGAAACATCAGGACCTGGTTCTTAAATCTCAGAAATAGGCTTCTCAGTTGGCGCGTAACTTCTCAGATCATATTTTGATATTCTTTCGATGGATAATTGAGAGAGACACTCTTACATGTATTATATATATGATTATCATTTATCATTGTTGTAGAGTGCTTAAGTTAATACTTCAAGTCTTAATTACCAAGCATTAATCTTCACTGTGGTTTCTGATCAAGTCTTGGCTGCCTAAATAGGCAGCCAAGACTTGATCAGAAACCACAGTGAAGATTAATGTTTGCTATAGTGTACTAAATGAAAATGATGAGAGCTATTACATACTTGTAGTGTGTGTTACAAACAGCAGTGTGACTCCATAAATTGAAATCTGGCGCATGAATTGAAAAAATAGGCTCCGAGGCTAGAGCGTATTTTAAATAGTCCTGATCAGTCCCTGGCATAGTAACAGGTGGGAAAGTCAAAGTGAATTCTTACAATAACTTTAAAACATTGTTTACACTTACATGCCTCAGGCTATGACATAAGCTCACACAACTTCGTTGGTGAGCTAAAAAACAGCCCATGACAGTTTTCAAACTCACTTGAGAAATTACTGCAAAAGGACCTGTATGGCAAATATTAGGCAAATCGGAGAATGTTTGTTCAAAAGTCATCATGCTAATAAGCTCAAAATTCGTAAAAATTGATTATGGCCCATAACTCTGTAATGAAAAATCGGATAAGGTCTGTTTTCTAATTAGCCTTAGATATTATTGCAAAAGACCTATATTGCAAATATAAGTCAAATCGGAGAACGTTTCTTCAAGTTATTGCGCTAACAGTGTGAGGATGCCTTGAATCTCAGATGCCCACCCCGGATGCACACCGACCGTCGCCAAATCATAGGTCTTGGGGGTGCTAACACAACTCAACCAAAAATGTCTGTAAATATGCAAAGGAAGTTAGTGTAAACAAACACCAACCATCTTGATCATGTTAATAACAAGGAGTTTTTTTTTATGAAAAAGTATGGCTGGCTTTACCCAGGAAAAACTTCTATAATCAAAAATAGGTGATAAATGAAAAAGAACAACACTGAACAATGATTTATTTGAACAAAATATCACTTACTATGTTGTAATTATATCGAAAATAGTATTTCAAAACACAGAAGATCCCAACATTTACTTTTTTTTCTGAAAATCTGATCATAAAGCGAAGATGACTGCCAAAATTTTAACAGATTTTCTGATGCAAATTTGCTAAAAAAATATCGGCAAGGATATAGGCTAAGAAACCTCCATTTGGCGATTCGATATGTTGCCATGCAATAATCAACTTATCAGCTGATATTGATAGCTGATACTGATTATAAACTCACCTCTAATTCCAAATCTTAGCACATATACACTAGAAAAATACAGAACTGTCATTAGTTTCTGCAAAGGCTGGACTGCACAAGAATGAGAATAGTTGCTTCTAAAAAATTCTCTTTAACTGGTAGAGTGCTAAATTATTTTTGGTCCTTAAAATATCTTTGAGCATCTTTGCCTTGTTACAATTTATGGGAGAGTTCCAGGAACTCTCCCATAAATTGTAACAAGGCAAATCGTAACAAATAAAATAATATCACTTCAAAGGTAATATGAAACACATCCGCAGAATAGGAAGCCTTTAAATTGTAATCCGGCACTTCAGAAGAATGCCCCAAAAAGGGCTTCCAGCACTCTACCAGTTAAAAGAGAGAATATTTAAAATACAGAATAATTTTTTGAAGGTCTCAGCATATCTTATTTATGATATAGAATGCAAGGACACTAAGGGTGCACCCTAAACTAGGAATAAAAAGAAATTCCACATGGCATGCAGTTTTCGACAAACTGTTCCTGTCGACATTACCCTCCAGAGAGATACAATGTATAAAGTCCATATTTTCAGCAAGTGTGGTATTTCATGCATGTCAAATGAATTTTATGACCACTGCAATACACAGCTGTGCTCACACAAATCACCCAGGGAGAAATGCAGTTGGCAAAGTCTTTCAGGCCCAACACTTAGTTCCTGCAAGAAAACTGCTTACTGCTGCCCTGTAAACATAATTTTGATTCAAGTCTACCAATATTCTGGTTGATACAGACCTTGCTGCATTCTGAACTGTCTCTCATTAACTTGGTATGGATGATACCTACTCATTCCTGGCCCCTGCAGCATTTCTAGACCTTGCGGCATCTCTTGTTCATAATCCTCACAAGAATATGGTTGCCAATGAAAATTGGCTTGGTTGTCAACTGGAAGTGGCATATTATATGATGCACAATTCATTGGCTGTAAAGGATACATTTCTTCAGAAAACTGCTCATTAGTTTCATAATCATTGTAAGCATTATTCCAGTTGTTGGTCATTATATTATCCTGCATGTTTGGTCCTTTCCTCTTCCTCTTCTTCTTCTTCTTTGCCTTTTGCTGCTGTGGCAGAATTTCTGGTTTTGACACAGTAGGTTTCATTACTTTCTGTATCTCAAATTTGTTTGTTTTTGTTTCACTGTTCGTAGTTGCCCCCTTTTTCTTCAACATTTTGTTTACATTACCAGGCAGTGGGATTTTCCACTGTTCTGAAATACATGTCAGCAATAGGTTGGATATTCTCCTGTGGGCAGTCATATCCCAATGGATACCATCTTCTGCTCGGCGGTGTAATTGTAAACGTAAAAAGTAGTGCAGGTCAAGAACATTGTACCCTTTCTTCACAGCTGTTTTATAAGCGTGATAGTTTGCTTCTAATACTTCAAGACGAAACGTGCTTCGCAAATGCTCCACTTCTGGAGTAAAGATTCCTCCCTTTGCTTCCTTGGACACGGGGGGAGCTGTGTTCCATATAACTAAACATTCGTTCGTTATCTGTTGTCTGACCTTGTCAAAGAATTGATTAAGTCTTTTTTTATACTCTACAACACCTGTCTTTCCATATCTGCAACAGAATGAGCAAGGAAATTAAATTCAGTGAAGATAAATCCTGCTGGGAACTATAATTTCTTGAAGCTGGTGGTTAATATCTCAGGATCAAAATAACAGATTTACACCAAAAACTATACAGCTTGGCACATCAGTAACCTGAACACTAATATAAAGTAACTTGACAATCCAAGCAATACTTTTCAAGTTATCGAATGCCAAAGGGATTGAAGGAATTTTCAATTTGAAGGATAAAGGGTTAATATCTCAGGATTAAATTATCAGATTTACAGCAAAAACTATACAGCTCGGCACATCAGTAACCTGAACACAAATATAAAGTAACTTGACAATCCAAGCAATATTTTTCAAGTTATCGAATGCCAAAGGGATTGAAAGAATTTTCAATTTGAAGGATAAAGGGTTAATATCTCGGGATCAAATCATCAGATTTGCACCAAAAACTATACAGCTTGGCAAATCAGTAACCTGAACACAAATATAAAGTAACTAGACAATCCAAGCAATATTTTTCAAGTTATCGAATGCCAAAGGGATTGGAGGAATTTTCAATTTGAAGGATAAAGGGTTAATATCTCAGGATCAAATTATCAGATTTACACAAAAAAACTATTCATCTCGGCACATCAATAACCTGAACACAAATATAAAGTAACTTGACAATCCAAGCAATATTTTTCAAGTTATCGAATGCCAAAGGGATTGGCGGAATATTCAATTTGAAGGATAAAGGGTTAATATCTCAGGATGAAAATAACAGATTTACACTAAAATCTATACAGCTCGGAACATCAGTAATCTGAAGATATATATAAAGTAACATGACAACTGGATTGATATTTTTTGAGTTATCTCATGCCAAAGGGATTGGAAGAATTCTCAATTTGAAGGATAAAGAGTTAATATCTCAGGATCAAATTATCAGATTTACACCATAAACTACACAGCTCTGCACATCAGTAACCTGAACACAAATATAAAGTAACTTGACAATCCAAGCAACATTTTTCAAGTTATCGAATGCCAAAGAAATGGATATGGATGCCAGATGGACAGACGGATAGTCAGACGGACGGACGGACGGACGGACAAAGGATGGACGAACAACAGATGGCCAACCCGGATGGTATGGGTACACATAAAAAGGAGATTTTAAAACACAGATGTCAGATTATTGTTACTGACTTTAGGGCCAAACAAAGAATGATGTTGGCAACAATTCCGGTCTCTTTCTAACTGCTGCGTATGCACAGATGGTAAAAGTATGGAGGGCTAGGTAGGTATTAATTTTCGGTTTTGCATGCAAATTTTGGGGATTGGGGGGTTCGAAATTTGTGTTTGGCCCTCAGGGGTCAGCCTGGCAGGTGAGACTTTAGGGAGAAGTCAGGGGCCAGGAGGGAGAAGTCAGTGGACATAAGGGAGAAATCAGAAAAAATAGGCCGATGAAATCGACAGATGTGTACCTATACACGCAACTAGTAGAAAGCTGTATGACGGAGGGCCACCACGGATGCCGACATTATGTACATCATAGATGTTAGGGGTACATAAAGAAATGGATTGGAGGAGTGCCTAATTTGATGGATAAAGGGTTAATATCTCCAGATCAAATTATCAGATTTACATAAAAAAAAAACTATACAGAACAGCACATCAGTAACCTGAATACATATATAAAGTAACATGACAATCTGATTGATATAAAGGGATTGGAGGAATTTTCAATTTGAAGGATACAGGGTTAATATCTCAGGATCACATCATCAGATTTACACAAAAAACAATACAGCTCGGCAAATCAGTAACCGGAACACAAATATAAAGTAACTAGACAATCCAAGCAACATTTTTCAAGTTATTGAATGCCAAAGGAATTGGTAACTAGACAAAGTAACTAGACAATCCAAGCAACATTTTTCAAGTTATTGAATGCCAAAGGAATTGGAAGAATTTTCAATTTGAAGGATAAAGGGTTAATATCTCAGAATCAAATTATCAGATTTACACCAACAACTATACAGCTCGGCACATCAGTAACCTGAACACAAATATAAAGTAACTTGACAATCCAAGCAATATTTTTCAAGTTATCGAATGCCAAAGAAATGGATATGGACAGACAGATGGACGGATGGACGGATGGACAGACAGACAGACAAAGGATGGATGAACGACGGATGGCCACCCTGGATGCCGGCATTATGTGTACCATACATAGTACATTTGCCTCAATGCAGTAGATTTGAAATTTAGCATCACCCATGGTGAGAGTGTTCTTCTCTGTAATAGAAGGTACATTCTTTTAACAATAATATTTCAAGTATTTAAAAATAAATTTCAAGTTCATATAAGAAGCTGGGTCATTCATGGTTTCTGAATGCCCTAACTGAATTGAAAAGCGTAGTTAAAAAAGTTTTTGATATCCTTCGTAAATTATGCGTCATTAACAATTTGAGTTAATTTATTTCTAAGGTAAATGACAAAATATTTCAGTTGTCCCCCTTCCCTGCTGTGCAGGGTGATAATGCACTGTTCAGAAAAATGACAATTTCGGCCAACCATCTTACTTTGACATGTGCGATTGGTGCTATACGGCCTGTCATTCTTATCTATCCTAATATGTGTGATTTCTACTGTAGCCTTATTACATTTAACCCCCTTCAAACACAAGTTTTCAAGGAAAACTTTCAATGCAAATTTTCAGTGGAACAGTGCATAACCCATAGCAATTTCAGCGTTTTTATGGATGAACACTCTCCTGCACATTTTTTTGGTTTTGAAACGGTGGTTAACTTTAATAAATTCTAATTAACTCAATGCATGTCTTGTGTGATTCGTTGTTTTTGCTGGCAGTTTTTAAATAGCATTTTGTGCTGGTTGCTATCAGTTGGGGCCTATTGTTCGAACGACTATGCCATTACATTTCTTTTCAGAAATTTAAAATTGGGCTAGTTTAGGCTATTTTCAGAGCCGTATGATGGATTTTAACTGCAGCTGTGTTTACATTTTTGTGAATGCGGAAGTGTTTTGGGAGGGGGGGGGGGGGGGGGGGAAATAAAACATAAGAAAATACAGTAAACTGCCATGTCTCCCAAGGAAGTTTTGCAGGGCGACTTTAATTTCACCCCCAGTGTAAGCCAAGGCGACATGAGGAATGACAAGGTGACTTCTTCGCCCTAGTCGCCCACTCGGTTGACCCCTGTTGGCCCTTGATAATATCGAGTTTGCCCCAGCTAGTCTGGGCCATTGGTTATTAGTATAAAAATATAGAAATTTTGGGTGGGGCAAAACTTCTTGCCCCTCCCATAATGACAACATATACCGCACCTCGAACCTCTCTTGAACAAATCAAGTCTACAACACAAAAGGAAGCTGTATACCAAATATCAAGACTCGGCTACAGCTGGTTCATGAGAAGATTTAAAAAAAAATTGGGGCATTTTGACCCCCACCCCCTCCTCAATATGAGCAGAAACCCAATTTGAAGAAAAACCCAAATGCCCCTATGTAACCACAACTCATGTGAAATTTCATTAAAATGTGGCCAGTGGTTTGGGACAAAAAGACCCAAACACAACCTTCATGACGGGCGGCAGATGAAATGTGATCAGATAGTCTGACCATAACTATAATTGCAGGTGCAAGGATTTCCAAGGGACCAGCCATGAGGGTGACTAGTGCGATTATGTCGCCTTTCTAAGCCCAAAGCCACCTAGAAAAATAATCGGGGCGATTGCAAGTCGCCCTCTAAAAATTGGCCAAAATGAGGAAAGGTTGAACCGTGAGTGATCCGAGGTTTACATAAAAACGATTATTTTGAAGATTCGAATGTGCTTGAGTGTGATAAATGGGCATTTTCATTTGTAAAATAAGCAACCATTTACTTGAAATCACAGGAGAATCAATTTCCATTGTCACTTTTTGCAGATTTTTCATCTGTATTTTGTTCCGTTTCAGTTGGAGCTTCAAGATGAAAATAGGTGACTTACGCGACTCAACAAAATAACCCAGTTTGAATTTAGGTTACGTCACTTAGGATGACAAAAATTCTCTTCTGAAAATGTATACACAACAAAAGTATTTTCTAACACTATATTTTTATTTTGTGTTGCTGATGACTGTTAACTGCTGGGCCGTCTATTCCCAGAAAAACACAAATGGAATTGAAACATGTGAAAAAAAGCTTTAGTGATGACAAGAAAACATTTGTACAGGACACAAGTGAGCATATGAAGGATCTTGAAAAAGTACCTTCCAAGCAACCTTCTCTTACATCTGGTCCTGTTCACACTTTCAGACTTAGGAAATTATTAGCTTAGTAGACTTTGGTGAAAGGCAACCACAGGAGGGTGCTGGGTGGGATTGGCATGAAGAAGAGGGGAGGGATCTTGAAGGAGAGGGTAACAGTGGGGCATTTTCAAACAATAATTACTTCATGATTTTTTAACCTGGCATAGATGCATCATAGACAACTGGACCTGGATCGGGCATTAATGGAGGTCCACAAGATGAAAATATAAGGGGGCAGCAGGGGGAGGTACATATATATATTCTTAATTTTCCCCCACTTGACTATGAAGTCTCCCTACTTGCCTCTGCAGTCTCCCTATTTTTTCTTCTGGGAGACATGAAGTCTTCTTAAAATTGCCCCCGAGGCTGGTCCCTGCCCATGGCAGTGGTGATCATGCATACCAAGTTTCAAAGAGAATGGCTCTCAAATAACCTGAATTATTGTAAGGCCACACAAAGTAGATGTTCTGTTTCTCAGGCCAAGTTTTGTAAAATTGCATGCGGGCGGGCAGTTCTTTATTCTATATTTTATTTTTGTAATTATTTCTTTGATATCAGAAGTTCATGTTCTTGGTTTATTTTATGTTTTTGGCCTCATAATCTACAGAATGTCAAGGGTAGTGGTGTATTTCGTCCCTTGGGTGCAACAAGGCTTTGCAATGCTAAAGCATTGCAAAGCCTTGTTGCACTCACGGGACAAATTTATCAATTTTATTAACTTTTGAAAAATATCAGACATAAACCATTTAATTTTTATTTTTTCAAGTTTGCATTGGTCATAAAAAGAAAGCATGCGGCAGCCAAAAGGACCATGCGGGAGGGCCTGAGTTATTTATTTATTTATTGGTGTTTTAAGGTCACATACTTATGCACAATGGCTAATCGTGACCGTGACAGTTTTACGGGTGGAGGAAGTCGGAGTACCCGGAGAGAACCACCGAGCAACGCCGAGCAGCTGTCAGCTCTCCAACATCGTAACTCTGAACTCTGCACCGCAGCACAGGCAGAGTTAGATTGGTTGAAGACATGCGCACCATCGACGTGCAGTACGCCTCAGTACACAGCGTCATCATGATGCCCCCATGTAGGCAATCGGGGTGAAGTGTCTTGCCCAAGGACACAACGCGGTTGCCGCAGGTGGGATTCGAACCAAGGACCTCTCGGCTTGCAGCCTGCACCTCTCCCAACTGAGCCACCGTGCCCCCGGGAGGGCCTGAGAAACAGATTTTTAATTTTATTAAGCCTAATATAACTTTTTTTTAGCTCATATGACTGAAAATCAGTGGGAGCGATTGCCATCACATGGCATCCGGCATCCACCGTTGGCGTCGTATATGACATGCAGTCCGATAACTTTTAAAACTTGTCTTCTTCAAAACCAATTGGCCAAAGTCAAACATATATTGCACAGACATCTTTGGAGTATACCCTTACTACTTTGTTCAATTGAAGCAACTGCCATCTTTGGGCTGTGGTTAATGCCCAAAACGTCTAAAATTCTTTAAAAAAATCTTCCTGTGAACCACAAGAAAGAATGCCTTGATATTTGGTATGGAACTTGCTTTGGTGGTGAAGATTAAAGTCTGTCCAAGGAAAGTTTGTAGGTCAATATTAGGGCTCTCTGTGGACACATGCCCATTTTGGGCTCCACCCAAAATTTGTGTTTCAAAAGTGATGGGCTGATTTGAACCAAATTTGGCATGTAGTATAATTGGGTCCGAAGTACTTGACTGATGTTTGAAATTTTTTTTCACAGGCACGTGGGAACCCTAGGAGCTAAAAATAGAAACAAATTCAAATGCCCATAATTCAAAACTGCACAGACCAGAATATTTCTTGGTATGCAGCTTCAAAGGACCAATGAAATCAAATCAACAAAACAATTATCGATTTTGTAATGGGGAGTAGAGAGAACAGAGAAGTGAAAAACAAAAACGAAAATTTGTACAGACACAGAACAGAGCTTTGTTTTTGCGCTTTCCGAGGACCAGCATAAATGAATGGTCAAAAAAAGTGCCTTTGGTTGTGTTAGGGCAATGGCTCTTGCTGTCATTCACTTACTGAACACTCATCTCTTTTGACAACTTGAGCTAGATGAGCATTGGTTCACTTGAGCCTCTGGTTTTCAAACAGGCGTATATAAAAACAACTCTTAATTAACCCTTAACCTTATTGAACAGCCAAACTATGCACAATTAGATATTTTTTGTGATGAAGAACATCACTGGAGCCTCGCAAATCCTCCTTGGACAAAGCATTTTTGAGTAAGCACTGGGCAATTATTTTCAGGCTGGAATACCAAATGACTCTGACCTTTGCCCCACCCACAAAGTGACAGAATTCATTATTGTCCCCAAAGTGGTGTACCTGTTAAACCCGGAAACCATCTTGAGGTTAAAAGATCTTGTGACTTTGACCTTTTGGCTCTATTTTAATAGGATTCATCGCTATCCCCTAGGCAGTGTACCTGTTTCATTTCATAGACCTAGGCCCCAGCATTGTCAAGTTAGAGTTTTAGGGTTAAAGCATCTTGTCACACTTGACCTTGGCCTAAAAAAACCCCAAGTCAATAGGGTTCATCCTCATCCCCAAAGCAGTGTACCTATGAAGTTTTATGATCCTAGGCCAAAAAGTAAACAATGTGATCGCCAATCCACTGCCAGCTTGGTCCAACAAGGGCAAGAACTTTAACCCTTTACGCAACGAATCGGCTGCATTTGCCCGCGTAATATGCAAATTCAGCAGTTGAAAAAATATTATTTTTCACAAAATTTCAACCAAACCATATCATGTGACCCCTCGTTGGAACGATCTCGTTCCAACGAGGGGTCACATGATATGGTTTTGTTGAACATTTTTGAAAAATTTTTAAAAATGATATTTAAAATAATAAATTTTGATATCGTCTGCGTTGGGTAAAGAGTTAAAAGAAACACTTGGACACAGGTTGCTCGCAATCCCATTCATTATATTATAACAAAAAATGATATAGATTAAATCAGGAAAGAATTCTTTAGCAGTTTTCTTTGAAATATGATGTCAAGGAATGCTAATATCATGAAAAGTCTAAGTTCAACTTGAGCAATAACTTTTAGAGACATAATTGATTATGACACAGCTGATTCACAATTCCCTTTATGATATTTTTACCAAAAAGCTATATATTAACCCCTTTCACTCTGATGTCAAAACACCCGAATTTCAGGAAGCTGTTTTTTCCCATAATGCATCTAGAAATTTAACCAATTCAATTTAACCAATTCAAACGAGGTTGAATTTCTAGTTGCATTATGGGAAATTTTTTCTGCCTGAAATTTAGATAATTTGACATCAGTGTGCAGGGGGTTAAATTTAGACAAATTAAATCATGAACTATATTCTTTGAAATGAGATAACAAGAAATAATAATAATGTAATGACAATAAATTCTACATCCATCAAGGGTATTATCAGCAAAAAGCTATATTCTAAATTTAGAATTTGTTCTTTGAAATGTGATGACAAGAGATGTTAATTTGTGGTCAAGAAAGTCAAAGTCCAACAAGAACAATAACTCTTGAAAAAATACTTGGGACAGAGCTGGTGTGAATCCCATTCATGATATTACCATCAAAAAGCAATTTATCAAATTTCGAGAAAAATAATTTGAACTGTTTCCTTTTAACCCTTTACCCAAAGCAGATGATTTCAAAATTTATTATTTTAAATATAATTTTTTAAATTTTTTCAAAAAATTCCAACAAAACCATATCAAGTGACCCCTCTTTGGAACGGGCTCGAGGAGCTCGTTCCAAAGAGGGGTCACATGATGTGGTTTTGTTGAAATTTTTCAAAATATATTTTTTCAGCTGCTGAATTTGCATTTTACGCAGGCGGATGCGGGCGATTTGTTGGGTAAAGGGTTAAATGTAATGACAAGAAACTGGGAAGGACAGGGGGATGGATGGAGGGAAATATGGAAAAATGGACAGAAGGATGGCTGGCACCCATTTTTGCATTTTTTTTTATGGGGGTATCAGAACACTTTACAGCAGGGTTTACGTCATGTCAGGCAGTTTTATGGGTGGAGGAAGCCAGATTACCCAGAGCCACCTAGTAGTGATGAGCAACTGTAAGACTCTCCAACTTACAGTATGGCTGCTGTGGACTAGTCATTTACAGAGATAATCATCAAAAATTTAATTAATGAAGCACTGGGTTCAACCCGGTGTTTCATTATTTAACATTTTGCTGCTGGTGATTTTTTATTTTTTGGTAAACGCGTGCATGGGTTGACATCACTGCCCACGGGTGGATTATGCCCAGTCCAAAGTGACTGTATTGCACATAATATCGTTCATATTATTGTAAGTACTCACTTTTCTTCTTTTCATACAAAAAATAACGAACAATACTTATGAATATTTCACGCCATGTGCCCATTTGTCTTGCGATATTCGCCACAACATGTTGAAAATATGGTGTTAATGCTATAGGAATATCGCCAAAATAAGGTGCTAATATGATAAATTTAAAGTAATTTGTATATTTTTTATACTTACCAACAGCCCAGACAAACTCAAAGTTATCAAGGGCCAAACAAAAATTTTCAACCCCCAATCCCCAAATAATCAGCAGAGCCAAAATTTAATTAATGAAGCACTGGGTTCAACCCGGTGCTATATTATTTAACATTTTGCTGCTGCTGATTTTTATTTTTTGGTAAACGCGTGCATGGGTTGACATCACTGCCCACGGGTGGATTATGCCCAATCTACAGAGACTGTACTGTACTAACCAAAGATATGCAGAGTAAGCAGGGGTTGAAGGCAAGTACACCATTGACAGGCAGTATGGTTTTAGTACAGTGTCATTGTGCCTGCACATGGGTAATTGGGGTTAAGTTCTTCTATATCTTTGCATTTTGTTTATAAAACAAAATAAGTATACAGTACAGCCCACAATAAAGTGGAAACCTGGCCGCGCTAATAATGTGCTATTTGGATGATATTTGCATCACATTCGTATCTGAATATCGCAATATTTTTATACGAATAATGCGTCAGTTGGTCGTGATTTGGCCCATCGAATGCGCTAAGGATTATGAAGGATATTTTTCACTGTGGAATTTAATTCAAACAAACATGTAAGTACTTCATGTTTTGTTAAAATTTACAATAGATATTTTAAAATGTGTCCAAAATATATCACAGACGGAGTCCTTTTACCTGTGATTTGGAAATATGGTCTCTGGCACATCCAAACTAAGTTCTCAGTCTGATCAGATGCAGTTTAATCGTGGGGCTCGGGAATTTCTGGTTCCTTTTTTAAAACAAGAGGCCCCACGTGGCCTTAATCGCTCACCTGACAAAGTGACTCTAAGAAGTATTTTAGGTCACCTTCACCATGTCATGCCTCATCAACATTAACTGGTTGAGTGATAGATTTTGTTTGAAGTTCAACATTTGTTACCTAAAATTAGTTTTATTTAAAATCATTGGTGTGTGGCCAATCTCCAATGATTTTTAACAAGAGGCCCCACGGGGCCTGAGGGCGCTCACCTGATACTGGCCGAGTCATATCACCAAAATAGCAAGTACTGATAAAACTAAACCTGCATATGAAATTTCGTTGAAATTGGGAGAAAAAAAATCATGGCTGAAGCAGCCATGCTACCATTGGCGGATTTGAAGTCAAACTTTAGGAAAAGTAGTCATGGTTGAAACAAAAAAAAAAACAACTTGCATATCAAATTTCATCAAGTGGGCAAAATATATACACATTTAAAATGTACTTGCTGATCTAAACACTCGCAGTCATAACAGTGTCCTACATGCCTGAAATATCATATTACATTCACCACACAAAGACAATTTCTTTCAGCGTATTATTGTCTTTTTCATCCAAATGTGGTATAACAAAAATAAGATAAAACAACTTCACCCCTCAATTCACCCACCCTGGGGGCAGCCACGATCAAAATAGGAAGGTCTCATCTACTCATCAATCTAAGACAACCTGCCAAATTTCAAGAAATTTGCGTAAGATAACAATTTTTAAAATCAACCCACACTGCGGCTGCTGCAGCAGCCACTGTGTGCAGCCAACTGAGACCAAAATAGGACGTTCTCATCTGGACATCAACCCGAATATGCAGATGAAATTTCGTGATGATCAGATGAGAACTACGGCCTGTAGGCTGCGCCATACAAAATTCACGATGGCTGCTGCAGCAGCCAATGTAAGCAGCCAGTCATAACCAAAATATGACGATCTCATCTAGACACCAACGCGAACATGCATCTCAAATTTGGTGATGATAGATAAGAACTATGGCCTATAGCCTGTGCCGAACAAATTGTGGACAGACAGACTCACAGACTTCCGCATGCCCCATGACAATAGCATAGCTTGACTTTGTCAAGAAAAGCTAAAAATTGAACTAATAAAAAACAACACAAAGTCTTTTCAAGATACTGTACTTTTAGATTGTCATTACCGCAAAGTAGTCATGTATAATTTAAACAAGGGATTCTGCCTTGTTATCAGTTTTTCAACATAAAATTGTTTACCCTACTTAGTAACCCAAAGTGTTCATATGTTAGATACCCATATTGGGTACTCAATAATTTATCTATTTATTTATTGGAATTTAAGGTCACTTTCAGCATCTAAGGCTACATCTTACAGAGGCGTAATTATAATATCAAGTTTGGTCAATCGTTTATGCCTATCACTGCCCACTTTACAGGGCTTTCAATGCAGGAATTGGTTACTACTGGGCCCAATTTTATCAATAAAGCAGAACTTGAACAAACTTCAATTTGCCACTTCTAAGAAAATCAAAAATCAAATATCAAAAGATTCTGACAGGAGTAACAGAAAAAAAAGATTTTTTAAGAATATTTCTCATACTGAACTAAGTTATACATGGGCTCCCATAGGGAGCCCAAAAATAAAAGCTTCTGAAGCAGTGTTTTGGGAGAAGAAGATTCTTCAACGTTATTCCCATTAGCTACACTGTTAAAAAATGATGACTCGGCACTTTTAGTCCTAGAAAAGAACCTTATGATAAAATTTTTACCATTTTTTTCTTCCGGTCCTAAGGAAGCTTCACACCATATAAAAATTCTCAGTGCCATGTAGTTCTGGAGATATGGGCATTTAAAAAGAAAAAAATTTTTTAGCTCCTGCAGTTCCCGTGGGGGACAGGAAAACAATTTTCGGCATAAATTAGGTACTTATGACCCAATAAGCCCTCATATCAAATTTGGTTCAAATCGACTTTTTGGTTTGGAAAATAAAAATTTTGGTATAATTTGGGCTCCCACAGTGAGCCCAAATATGAACCCAGGTACTTGGCTTTACCAAACTTCACTCTCAGCCCCTAAGAATGCTGTACATCAAATATCAAAACATTTTGACTGGTGGATCTGAAAAAAAAATTTTTTTTAAAGAATATTCCTCATATTGAACTAAGTTATAATTTGGGCTCCCACAGGGAGACCAAATATGAGCTGAAGGACTTGACTTGAACAAACTTGAATCTCACCTCCCTAAGCATACTGTATACCAAATATCAAAAGATTCTGACCGGTGGATGCGAAGAAGAAGATTTTAAAAGAATATACCTCGTATTGCACTAAGTTACAATTTGGGTTCCCAAAGGGAGTCCAAATATGAACTCAGGGACTTGGCTTGAACAAACATCAATCTCACCCCCCTAAGGATGATGCATAGCAAATATCAAAAGATTCTGATTTGTGGATCCGAAGAAGAAGATTTTTAAAATATATCCCTCATATTGCACTAATTTGAACATTTGGGTTCCCATAGGGAACCCAAATATGGACCGAGGAATTTGATTTCTACAAATATGTGAATCAATGTTCCAAAGATGTTATATGTAAAATATGAAAGCTTTTAGAGCAGTGGTTTGGAAGAAAACAATTCTTTATTTTTTTCCCATTGCCTACTGTGTTAAAAAATACTGACTCAGCACTTTTTCAGAGTCCCGAAAAAGTACCCTATGATAAAACCGATAGCAATTTTTTTTTACCAATCCTTTCTGTTGGTCCCAAGAAAGCTTCACACCAAATAAAAATTCTCACTGCCGTGCAGTTTTTGAGATATAGGCGTTTTAATTTTTTTCTATTTTTAGCTCCTGTGGTTCCCACGGGGCTACAGGAAAAAAAATTTCTGCATAAATTAGGTACTTATGACCCAATAAGCCCTCACATAAAATTTGGTTCAAATTGGCCTCTCGGTTTAAAAAATAGAAATTTGGGGTGGGGCCAAAATTTTTGCTCCTCCCATAACATCGCCAAGTATAGACCTACAAACTTCTCTTGAACAAACTTGAGTCTACACCTCAAAAGGAAGCTGCATACCAAATATCAAGTCTCTGCTATTGCTGGTTCTTGAGAAGAAGATTTTTTAAGAATTGGAGCATTTTTGCCCCACCCCTCTGCTCAATATGAGCCGAAACCTAATTTGCCCAAAAATCAAAATGCCGCTATATAACCCCTACTCACATGAAATTTCATTAACATGCGGCCAGTGGTTTGGAAGAAAAAGACCCAAACACCACCTTCACGCCGGACGACGGACGACAGACGCCGGACGACGGACGACGGACGAAAAGTGATCAGAAAAGCTCACCCTGACTTTCAGTCAGGTGAGCTAATAAAGCAAATTTATCTCTGCAGACAAACTGGTTTAGCATGAAGCACAAACAAGGAATGTGAAGAGATAGCCTTGGACATCTCTCCCCAACTGTGGATATCTTCCATGTGCTACATGTATATATTTGCATGCAAGAAAACAAAAATTTTCACAAATTTAATTTTTTTTTATCATCATTGGAACAAGCTCAAACAGCTTATTCCAATAGGGGTATGGGAAGATCAGGTATATTTTTGAGACAGAAATGTGAATATATAAATAATGGTGTTTTTTTGTGAATGATGCTGGAGAATTTTGCGTAAAGATATGGTAAATGGTTTGTTCTAGATACAGAATGATGCAAAAGTATTTAAATTTGATTAGGCAAGTTGTTCCTATAATGCATTTAAAAATTGAAGTAACTGTTTTTTTTGCTGACGAACTTTTAGATGTGTGTGTCTGTGTTTGTGTGTGTGTGTGTGTGTGTGTGTGTGTGTGTGTTTGTGTGTGTGTGTGTGGGGGGGGGGGGAGGGGTAAGAGTGTTCTTGCAAACAAAATTCCTGAATAAATGGAAAATTTTATTTTTTGTGTGAAAGACATAGTGCGTGAATGTTGATTGGAACAAGCTTAGAGAGCTCATTTTAATGTGAAGTCATAAAGCTGTGTTTTACGTACGAAATTCTGGAATAACTAAAAAAATTGCTTTTTTGACTCAAAAAGCATGGTGTGCGACCTCTCATTGGAATGAGCTCAAAAAGCTCATTCCAATGGGGTATTTACAAGCGATAAGTACATGTATGTTTAAGAGACAAAAATTAAAATTTGAATAGCGATTTTTGCGAAGAATGCTGACAAGTTTTGGCAGTTATGCTGGTAAAAAGGTAAGATATGCAAAGTGGTTGTTTTTTAGAGGCGACATTTAATTAAGGGGAATTAACCCTTGATTACTGAGGTAACTTCTAAAAGTACTGAAATTTCATGAAGCAATGTGAATAACAGACAACAGTTGCCTAAAAATTTCATGAATAACTAAAATTTTTATTCCTTTGTCTCGAAAACATGGCATATGACCTTTATTGGAATGAGCTGAATGCGTGTGTTCCAATGAGGGGTCATAAAATTTGAATGAAGATTTGTGTGAATAATGCATTAGTACTGCTAGATTTGGGTAAACGGTTCACCCTGGATACCACCCCTTCTATAGTAGATCTTTTCTGCAAATTTTGTCTAAGATTCTTTCAACTTTACAAATAAATACGTTCATGAATCACAATCAGATCCACCCTACAATGTTGCATACCAAATATCAAAAGATTCTGCCTGCTGGATCTGGAGAAGAAGATTTTTTAAGAAATATGCCTGAAATGCACTAAGTTAAAATTTGGGCTCCTATACGGAGCCCAAATATAAACCCAGGGGGCCGATTTGAACAAACTTGAATCAGATCCACCCCACAATGTTGCTTACCAAATATGAAAAGATTCTGAAGCTGGATCTGGAGAAGAAGATTTTTTAAGAAATTTGCCTGAAATGCACTAAGTTCGAATTCGAGCTTCTATAGTGAGCCCAAATATGAAACTAGGAAGCCGATTTGAACAAACTTGAATCAGATCCACCCCACAATGTTGCATACCAAATATCAAAAGATTCTGCCTGCTGGATCTGGAGAAGATTTTTTAAGAAATTTGCCCGAAATGCACTAAGTGCGAATTCGGGCTTCTATATTAAGCCCAAATATGAATCCAGGGGGCCGATTTGAACAAACTTGAATCAGATCCACCCCGCAATGTTGCATACCAAATATGAAAAGATTCTGCCTGCTGGATCTGGAGAAGAAGATTTTTGAAGAAATTTGCCTGAAATGCACTAAGTGCGAATTCGGGCTTCTATATTAAGCCCAAATATGAATCCAGGGAGCCGATTTGAACAAACTTGAATCAGATCCACCCCGCAATGTTGCATACCAAATATCAAAAGATTCTGCCTGCTGGATCTGGAGAAGAAGATTTTTGAAGAAATTTGCCCGAAATGCACTGAGTTTGAATTCAAGCTTCTATAGTGAGCCCAAATATGAATTCAGGGGGCCGATTTGAACAAACTTGAATCAGATCCACCCCGCAATGTTGCATACCAAATATCAAAAGATTCTGCCTGCTGGATCTGGAGAAGATGATTTTTTAAGAAATTTGCCTGAAATGCACTAAGTTCGAATTCGAGCTTCTATAGTGAGCCCAAATATGAATCTAGGAAGCCGATTTGAACAAACTTGAATCAGATCCACCCCACAATGTTGCATACCAAATATCAAAAGATTCTGCCTGCTGGATCTGGAGAAGAAGATTTTTTAATAAATTTGCCCGAAATGCACTAAGTCCGAATTCAGGCTTCTATATTAAGCCCAAATATGAATCCAGGGGGCCGATTTGAACAAACTTGAATCAGATCCACCCCGCAATGTTGCATACCAAATATCAAAAGATTCTGCCTGCTGGATCTGGAGAAGATGATTTTTTAAGAAATTTGCCTGAAATGCACTAAGTTCGAATTCGAGCTTCTATAGTAAGCTCAAATATGAATCTAGGGAGCCGATTTAAACAAATTTGCATCAGATCCATCCCACAATGTTGCATACCAAATATCAAAAGATTCTGCCTGCTGGATCTGGAGAAGAAAATTTTTTAAGAAATTTGCCTAAAATGCACTAAGTTCGAATTCGAGCTTCTATAGTGAGCCCAAATATGAATCTAGGAAGCCGATTTGAACAAACTTGAATCAGATCCACCCCACAATGTTGCATACCAAATATCAAAAGATTCTGCCTGCTGGATCTGGAGAAGAAGATTTTTTAATAAATTTGCTTGAAATGCACTAAGTTCAAATTTGGGCTCCTATACTGAGCCCAAATATAAACCCAGGGGGCCGATTTGAACAAACTTGAATCAGATCCACCCCACAATGTTGCTTACCAAATATGAAAAGATTCTGCCTGCTGGATCTGGAGAAGAAGATTTTTTAAGAAATTTGCATGAAATGCACTAAGTTCAAATTCGAGCTTCTATAGTGAGCCCAAATATGAATCTAGGAAGCCGATTTGAACAAACTTGAATCAGATCCACCCCACAATGTTGCATACCAAATATCAAAAGATTCTGCCTTCTGGATCTGGAGAAGAAGATTTTTTAAGAAATTTGCCTAAATGCACTAAGTTCGAAATCGGGCTCCTATACTGAGCCCAAATATGAACCCAGGGGGCCGATTTGAACAAATTTGAATCAGATCCACCCTACAATGTTGCATACCAAATATCAAAAGATTTTGCCTGCTGGATCTGGAGAAGAAGATTTTTTAATAAATTTGCTTGAAATGCACTAAGTTCAAAATCGGGGTCCTATACTGAGCCCAAATATTAACCCAGGGGGCCGATTTGAACAATCTTGAATCAGATCCACCCCACAATTTTGCTTACCAAATATGAAAAGATTCTGCCAGCTGGATCTGGAGAAGAAGATTTTTTAAGAAATTTGCCTGAAATGCACTAAGTTCGAATTCGGGCTTCTATAGTAAGCCCAAATATGTATCCAGGGGGCCGATTTGAACAAACTTGAATCAGATCTACCCCGCAACATTGCATACCAAATATCAAAAGATTCTGCCTGCTGGATCTGGAGAAGAAGATTTTTGAAGAAATTTGCCTGAAATGCACTAAATTCGAATTCGAGCTCCTATAGTGAGCCCAAATATGAATCTAGGGAGCCGATTTGAACAAACTTGAATCAGATCCACCCTACAATGTTGCATACCAAATATCAAAAGATTCTGCCTGCTGGATCTGGAGAAGAAGATTTTCAAAGAAATTTGCCTGAAATGCAGTAAGTTCAAATTTGGGCTCCTATACTGAGCCCAAATATAAACCCAGGGGGGCCGATTTGAACAAACTTGAATCAGATCCACCCCACAATGTTGCATACCAAATATCAAAAGATTCTGCCTGCTGGATCTGGAGAAGAAGATTTTTAAGAAATTTGCCTGAAATGCACTAAGTTCGAATTCGAGCTTCTATAGTGAGCCCAAATATGAATCTAGGAAGCCGATTTGAACAAACTTGAATCAGATCCACCCCACAATGTTGCATACCAAATATCAAAAGATTCTGCCTGCTGGATCTGGAGAAGAAGATTTTTTAATAAATTTGCCCGAAATGCACTAAGTCCGAATTCAGGCTTCTATATTAAGCCCAAATATGAATCCAGGGGGCCGATTTGAACAAACTTGAATCAGATCCACCCCGCAATGTTGCATACCAAATATCAAAAGATTCTGCCTGCTGGATCTGGAGAAGAAGATTTTTGAAGAAATTTGCCCGAAATGCACTAAGTTTGAATTCGAGCTTCTATAGTGAGCCCAAATATGAATCCGGGGGGCCGATTTGAACAAACTTGAATCAGATCCACCCCGCAATGTTGCATACCAAATATCAAAAGATTCTGCCTGCTGGATCTGGAGAAGATGATTTTTGAAGAAATTTGCCTGAAATGCACTAAGTTCGAATTCGAGCTTCTATAGTAAGCTCAAATATGAATCTAGGGAGCCGATTTAAACAAATTTGCATCAGATCCATCCCACAATGTTGCATACCAAATATCAAAAGATTCTGCCTGCTGGATCTGGAGAAGAAAATTTTTTAAGAAATTTGCCTAAAATGCACTAAGTTCGAATTCGAGCTTCTATAGTGAGCCCAAATATGAATCTAGGAAGCCGATTTGAACAAACTTGAATCAGATCCACCCCACAATGTTGCATACCAAATATCAAAAGATTCTGCCTGCTGGATCTGGAGAAGAAGATTTTTTAATAAATTTGCTTGAAATGCACTAAGTTCAAATTTGGGCTCCTATACTGAGCCCAAATATAAACCCAGGGGGCCGATTTGAACAAACTTGAATCAGATCCACCCCACAATGTTGCTTACCAAATATGAAAAGATTCTGCCTGCTGGATCTGGAGAAGAAGATTTTTTAAGAAATTTGCATGAAATGCACTAAGTTCAAATTCGAGCTTCTATAGTGAGCCCAAATATGAATCTAGGAAGCCGATTTGAACAAACTTGAATCAGATCCACCCCACAATGTTGCATACCAAATATCAAAAGATTCTGCCTTCTGGATCTGGAGAAGAAGATTTTTTAAGAAATTTGCCTAAATGCACTAAGTTCGAAATCGGGCTCCTATACTGAGCCCAAATATGAACCCAGGGGGCCGATTTGAACAAATTTGAATCAGATCCACCCTACAATGTTGCATACCAAATATCAAAAGATTTTGCCTGCTGGATCTGGAGAAGAAGATTTTTTAATAAATTTGCTTGAAATGCACTAAGTTCAAAATCGGGGTCCTATACTGAGCCCAAATATTAACCCAGGGGGCCGATTTGAACAATCTTGAATCAGATCCACCCCACAATGTTGCTTACCAAATATGAAAAGATTCTGCCAGCTGGATCTGGAGAAGAAGATTTTTTAAGAAATTTGCCTGAAATGCACTAAGTGCGAATTCGGGCTTCTATATTAAGCCCAAATATGAATCCAGGGGGCCGATTTGAACAAACTTGAATCAGATCCACCCCGCAATGTTGCATACCAAATATGAAAAGATTCTGCCTGCTGGATCTGGAGAAGAAGATTTTTGAAGAAATTTGCCTGAAATGCACTAAGTGCGAATTCGGGCTTCTATATTAAGCCCAAATATGAATCCAGGGGGCCGATTTGAACAAACTTGAATCAGATCCACCCCGCAATGTTGCATACCAAATATCAAAAGATTCTGCCTGCTGGATCTGGAGAAGAAGATTTTTGAAGAAATTTGCCCGAAATGCACTAAGTTTGAATTCAAGCTTCTATAGTGAGCCCAAATATGAATCCAGGGGGCCGATTTGAACAAACTTGAATCAGATCCACCCCGCAATGTTGCATACCAAATATCAAAAGATTCTGCCTGCTGGATCTGGAGAAGATGATTTTTTAAGAAATTTGCCTGAAATGCACTAAGTTCGAATTCGAGCTTCTATAGTGAGCCCAAATATGAATCTAGGAAGCCGATTTGAACAAACTTGAATCAGATCCACCCCACAATGTTGCATACCAAATATCAAAAGATTCTGCCTGCTGGATCTGGAGAAGAAGATTTTTTAATAAATTTGCCCGAAATGCACTAAGTCCGAATTCAGGCTTCTATATTAAGCCCAAATATGAATCCAGGGGGCCGATTTGAACAAACTTGAATCAGATCCACCCCGCAATGTTGCATACCAAATATCAAAAGATTCTGCCTGCTGGATCTGGAGAAGAAGATTTTTGAAGAAATTTGCCCGAAATGCACTAAGTTTGAATTCGAGCTTCTATAGTGAGCCCAAATATGAATCCGGGGGGCCGATTTGAACAAACTTGAATCAGATCCACCCCGCAATGTTGCATACCAAATATCAAAAGATTCTGCCTGCTGGATCTGGAGAAGATGATTTTTTAAGAAATTTGCCTGAAATGCACTAAGTTCGAATTCGAGCTTCTATAGTAAGCTCAAATATGAATCTAGGGAGCCGATTTAAACAAATTTGCATCAGATCCATCCCACAATGTTGCATACCAAATATCAAAAGATTCTGCCTGCTGGATCTGGAGAAGAAAATTTTTTAAGAAATTTGCCTAAAATGCACTAAGTTCGAATTCGAGCTTCTATAGTGAGCCCAAATATGAATCTAGGAAGCCGATTTGAACAAACTTGAATCAGATCCACCCCACAATGTTGCATACCAAATATCAAAAGATTCTGCCTGCTGGATCTGGAGAAGAAGATTTTTTAATAAATTTGCTTGAAATGCACTAAGTTCAAATTTGGGCTCCTATACTGAGCCCAAATATAAACCCAGGGGGCCGATTTGAACAAACTTGAATCAGAACCACCCCACAATGTTGCTTACCAAATATGAAAAGATTCTGCCTGCTGGATCTGGAGAAGAAGATTTTTTAAGAAATTTGCATGAAATGCACTAAGTTCAAATTCGAGCTTCTATAGTGAGCCCAAATATGAATCTAGGAAGCCGATTTGAACAAACTTGAATCAGATCCACCCCACAATGTTGCATACCAAATATCAAAAGATTCTGCCTTCTGGATCTGGAGAAGAAGATTTTTTAAGAAATTTGCCTAAATGCACTAAGTTCGAAATCGGGCTCCTATACTGAGCCCAAATATGAACCCAGGGGGCCGATTTGAACAAATTTGAATCAGATCCACCCTACAATGTTGCATACCAAATATCAAAAGATTTTGCCTGCTGGATCTGGAGAAGAAGATTTTTTAATAAATTTGCTTGAAATGCACTAAGTTCAAAATCGGGGTCCTATACTGAGCCCAAATATTAACCCAGGGGGCCGATTTGAACAATCTTGAATCAGATCCACCCCACAATGTTGCTTACCAAATATGAAAAGATTCTGCCAGCTGGATCTGGAGAAGAAGATTTTTTAAGAAATTTGCCTGAAATGCACTAAGTTCGAATTCGGGCTTCTATAGTAAGCCCAAATATGTATCCAGGGGGCCGATTTGAACAAACTTGAATCAGATCTACCCCGCAACATTGCATACCAAATATCAAAAGATTCTGCCTGCTGGATCTGGAGAAGAAGATTTTTGAAGAAATTTGCCTGAAATGCACTAAATTCGAATTCGAGCTCCTATAGTGAGCCCAAATATGAATCTAGGGAGCCGATTTGAACAAACTTGAATCAGATCCACCCTACAATGTTGCATACCAAATATCAAAAGATTCTGCCTGCTGGATCTGGAGAAGAAGATTTTCAAAGAAATTTGCCTGAAATGCAGTAAGTTCAAATTTGGGCTCCTATACTGAGCCCAAATATAAACCCAGGGGGGCCGATTTGAACAAACTTGAATCAGATCCACCCCACAATGTTGCATACCAAATATCAAAAGATTCTGCCTGCTGGATCTGGAGAAGAAGATTTTTAAGAAATTTGCCTGAAATGCACTAAATTCGAATTCGAGCTCCTATAGTGAGCCCAAATATGAATCTAGGGAGCCGATTTGAACAAACTTGAATCAGATCCACCCTACAATGTTGCATACCAAATATCAAAAGATTCTGCCTGCTGGATCTGGAGAAGAAGATTTTCAAAGAAATTTGCCTGAAATGCAGTAAGTTCAAATTTGGGCTCCTATACTGAGCCCAAATATAAACCCAGGGGGCCGATTTGAACAAACTTGAATCAGATCCACCCCACAATGTTGCATACCAAATATCAAAAGATTCTGCCTGCTGGATCTGGAGAAGAAGATTTTTTAAGAAATTTGCCTGAAATGCACTAAGTTCGCATGGACACACAGGACACAAGTGAGCATATGAAGGATCTTGAAAAAGTACCTTCCAAGCAACCTTCTCTTACATCTGGTCCTGTTCACACTGAACCCAGGGGGCCGATTTGAACAAACTTGAATCAGATCCACCCTACAATGTTGCATACCAAATATCAAAAGATTCTGCCTGCTGGATCTGGAGAAGAAGATTTTTTAATGTTTTTCCCATTGCCTACAGTGTTAAAAAGTGCTGACTCAGCACTTTTTCAAAGTCCCGAAACTGTACCCTATGATAAAACCGATGGCAATTTTTTTTTACCAATCCTTTCTGTTGGTCCTAAGGAAGCTGCACACCAAATAAAAATTCTCAGTGCCGTGCAGTTTTGGAGATATGGGCGTTTTAAATTTTTTCTATTTTTAGCTCCTGCGGTTCCCACGGGGCTGCGGGAAAAATTTTTTTTGCATAAATCAAGTACTCATGACCCAATAAGCCCTCACATAAAATTTGGTTCAAATCAGCCTCTCGGTTTGGAAAATAGAAATTTTGGGCGGGGCAAAAAATTTTGCCCCTCTCATAACAACGCCAAGTATAGCCCCACAAACTTCTCTTGAACAAATCTGAGTCTACACCTCAAAAGGAAGCTGCACACCAAATATCAAGTCTCTGCTACTGCTGGTTCATGAGAAGAAGATTTACAAAGATTTTGGTGCCCCTTGGGGGCGTGGCACCACCCAGGAGGAGGGGCAACTTCATTTGAACAAATCTGAATTGGCATTAGGTAATAAACATTTAGCCAACATTTGAATAAAATTGGGCTAGTGGTTTAGGAGGAGAAGTCGATAATGTAAAGTTAACGCCGGACGGACGACGACGGACGCCGGACGACGGACGCCGGACAGAAAGTGATTAGTAAAGCTCCCCTTGAGCTTCGCTCAGGTGAGCTAATAAATTTTAAATGGCTTATTTTACACATTTAAGTAGGCCATTTCATTGCATTCACGAATATTTCTATTTCATTTTACATCACCCCAATTCATGCTTGATATCATCATTATCGAATACGAAGGGAAGCCTCCCCCCTCTCCCTTTGACGTTTAGGATTGAGAGCTTTATATGTATAAAAGTTTAAACTGCAATTATGTAAACATACTCTCAAGGACACTCATGAAGCCAAGGAAAATCCAAGCTTTTATTGCATCGACATTAACGAATACATTGACTACGTCAGTTCATTTAACATAATATCGTTCATATTATTATAAGTACAGTGGAGCCCACTTAATTGGATATCTTTTAATTGTATATCCCTGGTAATTGAATATAATTTTCAAACACAAAACCATTTACCATACCTTCAGTACAAATTTGATCTGTTAATTGCATATGGGTTGTAGAGTAAACTCCTGTTAATTGTATATAAATTTTTGTAATATGTCGAAAAAATAACTGTGACATGCACCAAATTCCCATTATTTATCAACCGTTTTGGCCTCACTACATCCAATACAGGCATTTATTCTATTATATCTTGTTTGACAGAGCTCTATGAGCTCTGTCAAACAAGATATAATAGAATAAATGCTCAGTTTTCCCCAGAACACAGGAAACTGACCAAATCCCTGTTAATTGTATACTCCTGTTAATTGAATAATTTTCACTGGCAAAATTGATATTCAAGTAAGAGGATTCTACTGTACTCGATTCTCTTCTTTTCATCCAAAAAATAACGAACAATACTTATATTTCATGCCATGCACCCATTTGTCTTGTGATATTCGCCACAATATGTTGAAAATATGGTGTTAATGCTATAGGAATATCGCCAAAATAAGGTGCTAATATGATAAATTTAAAGTAACTTGTATATTTTTTATACTTACCAACAGCCCAGACTAGCTGGTGCAAACTCAAAGTTATTAAGGGCCAAACAAAATTTTCATCCCCACAATCCCAAAATTTGCTTGCAAAACCAAAATTAAAAGTCTGATCTGGCCCTCCATACATTTTCTCTCTGTGCATGTGCAGATGACAGGAAGTGACCGGAATTGATGCCAATATCATTCTTTGTAGAAAAGAGTACTACATAATAACTCAGCGGGGAGGTATGAGTGCCCACTCATGGGAGGGCCATACCTGTCTGGGCCATTGGTAAGTATAAAAAATATACAAATTACTTTAAATTTATCATATTTATATTATAAACCAATGGCCCACTAGCTGAATCGTAAAAAGGCAGAGGGCCTAGGACTTTAGAATTAGTAGACCAACGTAGTTCCAAACCTGTAATCCAAGGTGAAAGGAAATTAAATTTAAAAGGAATTACATGTCTTTCTATACAGTAACAGAGAAGACATATCATAAATAAGGATCCAAATTCAAGTAATTCCGTATTTTCAGCATGAAGACTATGCTAATTGGATGTAACAAGTTCCCAATTTTTAAGACTAGTTCCAGACTAAGCCCCAAAATTTAGGATGGCGTATTTGAGAACGAGAGGTTATCCACCACAAACATACGCCATATGTAATAATATACAAGCTGTACCCAGGATATAATCTACAGACAAAGCAGCTTCACTCATAGTTACACACTTATCAAGCCGGAGGAAAGGTACCCCCCCCCCCCACATTTTCGACAAACAGGTGCCCAGGTATTAATTATTATTAATAAATTGGAGCTTGCTCGGGCTGATAGCCGCAGGCCTGCTGAGACTACATTCTCATCCACTAATCTTCCACAATTTATCCACTTTTGCGAGGTTTGTAACCTACTGCCAAGTGGCAAGTAACCAAAATCTATTCTCGACAACCTCAACTGATCCCTTCAAGAAGAGAGCTTTTACCTTCACTAGGAGCAACTCTCTTTGAAAGGAACTTTGGTGATTAACGTCCGTTTCTCGTGAAGTTGATAATCCTCCGTCAACTGTCAAGCAATAGAGGTCATGTTCATCCCCTTGTACGACTTACGATGCTTATGGGAGGAGAAACTACATCCTCCCCATGAAGCTCGTCTCGTCGACCTCAATTGTTTCCTTCAAGAAGAGAGCCTTCATTTCCACGAGAAGCGACTCTCTTTGAAAGGAACTTCCACCTTGAAAGTAACTTCCATGATTAATGCCCTGTTTCTCGTGAAGATGATAATCTTCCATGCATCATCGACCTAGGGGTGTCTGATCCATAGCCTTGATCAGACCTATACCCCTTTCCCCGAGTCGCTATAATGACAACTTCCAGAGTAAATATAAGAGGGTTATTGTACCCTTGCGAGGCATTCTCATGATGCTTACTTAGAAGCAGAATGGCCTCGCTTACCCCGGTCTGCTGAAGTGTGTTGATGAGACAGCAACTTCAACAGCAGAGAACTGAAACTTCTTGTAGCCGGCACACATATCAACGCAAGCTTGTCGTCAGAATAGTATATTTCCGGTAACCGGAGCGACTCAGAGAAGCTTTTCACCTTGTCACCTATAAGTGATGACGACGCAAGGGCAGTATCACATCTTACCAACTCCAAATTCATTGTTCGTGCGGAGTTGTACGTGGCATACGTGACTGCCCTGGAAAGAACTCTTAGCAGGAAACCACATCCTCATATTTCTTTCCATTGAGATGTTGCACTATAGCTCTGGTAAGGTGATCCGCTTTGGACATTGCACCCAGATTTGCTCTTTTCAATGAAATAGCACATTCCATTATTTCCGAGCATATATTAAATGATGCAGGTAGAGACATATTTTCATCCCCGGCCTGCTCATCTAAACGCCGACTTATTCAGATGGAACAGTATTCTTAAGAGCTTAAGACTTTTCATGGTCTTAAAAGTGCCCTTCTGTGAAAGATGGAGACTCACACTCCATATCTCTCTCACTATCCAGATGTTCCATCTGCAAATATGGTCAACTCCATCCGATAAAATGGATGACTGGACCAATGCAGCATCGACTGACAGCTCACCATCGGAGTCTGTTAAACAGTAGTACAAGTCTCAAACCAAACTTGCAAAGTCAGATGGCTAGTCTGTGGTCAATGCGCTTCATTAATGAAGCAAGGGAAAATGCCATACCTGCCACCGAATCCAGCTGCAGTGTGGAAGAAGCGTCCAGAACCACAAGCGTGAATGGGCGTCCCAACTCACTAAAGCTTCTCGCCCCCAAAACAATCGACCCCGACTGCTGATGGAAAGGAGAAGGTTCTCCAGCTCAAGGTCTGCTCCAGACCTCGCTGAGCGTTCTGTTTTTAACTTTTAGGCATCTATCCCTTATTGTGCATATCCATGAAAGAAGAGGAAGCCGTAACTGCAGCCGACCCAGGCTGAAATGCAGAAGAAGCATCCCGACTCATCACATAGGACGGATGCTCCTCCGCATTGAAGTATCTTACAACAAAAAACAGTTGTCCCCGACTGTTAACGGGACGAAAAATGCTCTGCACTCTCGATCTGTCCCCAGATCTCATAAAGTATCCCGCTTAGAAACTTCTAGGCTTAATTCTCTTTCGTGTGCTTCAATGTAAGTAGAAGAAGCCATAACTGCTGCCTGCCCTGGCTGCTGTGTGGAAGGAACGTTTCGATGCATGTTCCGACTCAATAAGGTTTCTCACAACGGACACAGTCGGCCCCGACTGTTAATGGAACAGAGAGGGTTCTCCAAACAGAGATCTGACCCCAGATCTAGCCGAGCATCCCGTATAGAAACTTCTGGCTTCTACTACATGCACAATTGACCGGACCGAACCCAACACCGTCTGACAGCTCAACACTGGAGTCTGCTCTTGTATTAGCCGAGATACTGCTAATAGCTGCACAACTGTGAAAGCAAGTCCATTCACGATGCTTGAGGAGCAGCAGTCTTCTGTTTTTCCACCGCTTGCTGCTCCTGGGATGAAGATAGACAGGCATTCCGCCGGGCAGTTTTTCGGTCCGGTAAACGGACCCATTCCCCCAAAATCAAGCAGCAATTTTTCCCCCAGAAGTTGAATTTTTTCCTCTATACGTTTTTCTTAAATGTATTCAATAAAGTTGAAATCGTATACAAAAGTCATTCTCTAGGCTAGTATCAGCATTACTATTGAATCCTCAAAGAAGCAGAGGGATGTGTTTATTATTTGCCGGGATCGTAACTTCGACTACCGGTATTTATAGAACGCAAGATATTCCCAAAGTTCGGCAAAATCGTGGTGACCTCACGTCACCATAGACGAATATATCAGCCAATCGGTGCTCTTTTTATTTTTATCTCCTGAAGACATTTCCTGCGGCGTGTGTGAATGTATTTTACTTTGGCAGATCAGTACGGTTGAAAATTACTAATATGTCACATAAGGAGGGGCATTATGTGAAGAAATTAAAATCGACAGATGCTAAAGGGTCGCACAAAATCCATGATTTTTTTAAACATCCGTCCTCCATTCAAGATAATCAATTTAAAGCTGTCGAAACTACGCCTGTTGCTGAATCTTCACACGAAAATGAATTTGTACCGGCCGTGACAAGTAGTACTTTTTCTGGTAGTTCGACTTCAGAAAAACGGTCTGCTGAAGTTGCTTTCATCGGAGAACGTTCGGAATCAACATCTTTATCGCGATCAGATACTGTCAATGTTAGCCATATTTCTGCGAAAACCCATGAAAGTCCATTAGAGCGTCCTCAGTCTGATTTCACAATATCAACACCAAATTTTGCATGTCCTAACGTAAATATTACGAAAATGAAAGCATTTCAAGATTCATATCCCAGGGCCACATTTAATTTTCGAAAATCGGGTTGGATGTGCAGTTATTGTTCAATGTTTTCAAGGAAAACAAACTATCACTGGATTGACATAGGTGTGGAGTTAGGGGATCATCCTACACGGCAATTTCAAAAACATGAAATTTCCAATGAACATAAGAAAAATTTGGAGTTTTATACTAACTATAGAACGTCCGAAAGTATAGGGTCAGTTGCTGAGAAAATAGTTTCGGCTCACGGGAAGGCAAAGAGTGAAAACCGTCAAAAACTAAAAAAAATATTGAAAACACTTGTTTTTGTAATTGGCAAAAAATGGGCACATATTTACAACCTCAAAGACTTACTTTCTTTCATTCAAGAAACATTTGACTGCGATTTGAGTTTTAGTCAATGTGGCGTATCTTATACGTCAAATCAGTCCATTGATGAAATGCTAAAATGTATTGGGGGGTACATTCAAGAACAAGAACACCTCGAATGGGAACAGGAAAAACTGTTTACTCTTTTAGCTGATGAAAGTACGGACGCGGCAAATATTCAGCAATTTGTTATCCTTGGTCGCTGGATTTCAGGTGACAAAGTCGTCGAAAGATTAATAGCTGTTAAGCAATTGCAGAAAACGGACGCTGGGACTTTGACGGATGTAATTTGCAATGCTTTGACTGAAAAACAAATTGATATTGAGCAAGTTCGTTTTGTAGCTTTGGACGGTACAAACGCGATGTCGGGGGAAAGGACGGGACTTCAGCGTAGAATTAGGCATCTGTCGCCGTTTTCAATATACATAAACTGTCGATGTCACAGACTGGCCCTGACATTTGTTCATTTACTTCCGAAATATGAGGGATTTAAATATGTTGATACCACATTGATGTCGCTATGGGAACTCTTTCGCAAAAGTCCCCAGAAACTTTCAATCCTAAAAACTGCCGAGGAAACTGTCGGTGTAAAAGTTCTTGGTTCTATTATGCCATCAACAACTCGATGGCTGTCGCACAGGGACTGTTGCCTACGCATATTTGACAGATACGAATCATTTTTAGATGCATTAGATACAATTTATCAGGAAAAAAAGGACCCCGAAGCCCTTGGTTTGAAGCTACACATGTCGGAAGCAAAATTTGTGCACTGGCTTTTATTTTTGTGTGACGTTCTTAAAGTCACAGGTCGACTGAATGAGTCCCTACAAACTCAGGACCTGAATTTCACCGCGATTCCGATATTTACAGAGGATGCTATAGACCAGCTTACGAAAATCGCAGAACAGTTGGAAAAGTTCCCAGAACATCTGGAATCGGACACTTGTTTGATAACCCATTATTGCAGAAGGGAGGAATTTTTGGGATTGGCTATCGAACGGCATGCATTGGCTAGGCGACTAAGGACAGGCACAGGAAGCAACTCTGATGAATATTTGCGCACAAATTTCATCCAAAAATGCGCCTTGCCATTCATTGCTGAACTTAAGACCGAAATCAATAATGCATTTGAACGATCAGAACTTTTGACGGCACTTTCCGTTTTCGATCCCCGAAACATGCCATCTGAAGTGACCAAGCAACAGACATATGGGAGTCACGAAATCAAATTCATAGCCGATATTTATGGTACTAGTTGTGAAGATACCTTTCAGGGCCACACAACTCAAGTAGGATCTGACATAGATAAAACAGCGCTATTGTGTGAATGGCCACGTTTCATTAAACTTGACTCTAGACTAAAAACTGAATACAGGGTCAGAATTTTGCGTGAGGCTTCATCCTTGTCAACAAATACACATGTCGAAAAGGAGGCCAAACAGAAAAAGCTACTGGAAGCTAATCGCTACAGCATTAAGAAGCTTTGTTCGGAAATGTACGCACAAGATCTACATGGACTCTTCCCGAATTGTTCCAAAGTGCTGAAAATCATTTCACTGGCACCTGTCGCAACAGCATCAGTGGAAAGATTTATTAGCCTACTGAATGACATGAAAAATGAACTTCGCACGCGTCTAACAGCTGACAATCTGGAACATTTGCTACGAATTGCGTCCTACACAAAGGAGAGAAATCTAAATGATTCTGAATATGACACAATTCTTGACAAATTTCTTAAAGTGCAGTCACGGAAAACGGGCGCCGAAACTAAGAGGAAAGTCCAATTTTGAATTTGAACACCGTGACTCCAAGAGAAGTCAAATTTGTAACGAGAACTCTCGGGGAGACAATATTTTGACTTCTTTCAAGACTGTTCTTTTGGAAAATAAATAAAGTTAAATAATACGACTTAAGTCGATGTTAGAGGGGCATTTTAATTGATAAAGGGGTGCTTTAAGTTTCCATAGCAGGATAATGTCGTGACTTTCTCTCCGTTTCTCTCTCTAAAAAAGAAAAGTACCCCCCCCCCATGCAAGTTCCTAGCAGGTTTGTCAGTGATTCACAAGTGAGATGTTGTTTTCTAACTTTCCTTAAAGAGGATGAGAGGCATTAACAAATTTGGAGCCTATGATGACATCAAGTTGATTACCGAACTTGACATCTGATACTATCAGATGTTGAGTTTGGTAACCAAATTGATATCCTATATTTATATGAGTCACAGTCAGACGTACTCACTATTTTTCTCGTGACGGCAAGTTGTCAGCGGTCTCCAGGGGTTGCTCGAATTCCCTGCCCCACTCCCTCCCCGCCAACAGAACAATTTACACGGGATTATTCCGATAGGACACTAAGCCTTTCAAATCCTTCTCCACTAGCGGCGACTTGAAACAAAGTTCATATAAACTATAGTAGTAAGTCCTTACACGCTATCGGTAGCACTGGCAGTCAACACCGGAAAAACATTTTTCATAAAAAAATAAAGGTTGCTACACCTCACTGGAACGAGCGCGACACACGCATTCCAGTGAGAGAACACAACCCATGTTTTGGTAGAACGTACATAATATCAAAAAAATGAAAGTGTCAATGACACTGTAGCTCAACTTGTCAAGACAAAGACATGTACATGTATAGTATGTGACACAGCAATGACAAACATCTAGATAATGACCTGATAACAAAGGTACATATAAAGTATTGTAACGGTCTGTACATGAATACTGACCGTTGCCTGTAACAAATGTATAGGTAAAGTATTGTAAAGGTGGGTGACAGTCAGATGCTGAACTAGAAAAAATCTTTGAATCCCAGAGTGGGTCTGACTGAACCCCAAAATATTTGTTCTCATAGCACAGTGATAACAAAGGCACCCCAAAACACACTCATTCCTGTCCCAAGGTGAAAACAAAAGTACTCAAGAAGTTTTGTGAAGATCAGTTCATAAATACGAGCTGTATAGAACTTGTGACAAAAAATTGAATGGACCTAATTTCGGTACAAAATGGCCACTGGCAGCCATCTTGAATTTTGGACCGTACCCAGAAACACTCATTCTCATCCCAAGGAGGTAACAAAGGTACCCAAGAAGTTTTGTGAAGATCGGTTCATAAATACAGCCTCTACCCTGAGCCGTATTGACATGTGTGCTTACATTGTGTAAATAGCACTGAATAAATCAAAGTTCATCTAATTTGCATAATTTCGGCACGAAAAAAAACACCTTACAATATGTGATGTATTCCATGTTACTAAACATTCATACAAAAATTTATTCAAATCAGAACTTTCATACAGAAGTTCTATACAAAAGACTGATTGCACTAATTTTGGTACAAAATGGCTGCTGGTGGCCATCTTGAATTTTGGACCACACCCAAAAATACTCGCTCTCATCCCACGGTGATAACAAAGGTACCCAAGAAGTTTCGTAAAGATTGGTTCATAAATATGGCCTCTAGTCTGAGCTGTATAGAAGATGTGGACAAAAAACTGATTAGACCTAATTTCGGTACAAAATGGCCACTGGCAGCCATCTTGAATTTTAGACCGCACCCAGAAACACTCGTTCTCGTCCCAAGGTGATAATAAAGGTACCCAAGACATTTCGTGAAGATCAGTTCATAAATACAGACTCTAGTCTGAGCCGTATTGACATGTGTACTTACTGTGTGTAAGTCGCACTGAAAAAATCAAAGTTCATCTAATTTGCATAATTTCTGCACGAGAAAAAAACCCGTATTATATGTGATGCATCCCATGGTACTAAACATTCACACAAAATAATTATTCAAATCAGGGCTTTCATATGGAAGTTATGTGCAAAAATCTGATTGCACCTAATTTTGTACAAAATGGCTGCCATCGGCCATCTTGAATTTTGGACCGGACCCAAAAACACTCGTTCTCGTCCCACGGTGATACCAAAGGTACCCAAGAAGTTTCGTAAAGATCGGTTCATAAATACGGCCTCTAGCCCGAGCCGTATTGGCATTTGCACTTACAGTGCTGAAAGTAACCCCAAAAAACATCAAAATTAGTCTAATTTGCACAATTTACGTACGAGAAAAAAACCCGTATTATATGTGATGTATCCCATGGTACTAAACATTCATACAAAAAATTATTCAAATCAGAGCTTTCATATGGAAGTTCTGTACAAAAAACAGATTTCTGCATCGTCGGTACAAAATGGTGGCTGGCAGCCATCTTGAATTTCTGACCGCACCCAAAAACACTCGTTCTCATCCCACGGTCATAACAAAGGTACCCAAGAAGTTTCGTAAAGATCGGTTCATAAATACGGCCTCTAGCCCGAGCCATAGCAGCTTGGCACTTACAGCTCTGAAAGTAACACTAAATAAATCAAAGTCAGTCTAATTTGCATAATTTACGCACGAGAAAAAAACCCGTATTATATGTGATGTATCCCATGGTACTAAACATTTATACAAAACTTTATTCAAATCAGAACTTTCATACAGAAGTTCTGTACAAAAAACTGATTTTTGCATCATCGGTACAAAATGGCCACTGGCAGCCATCTTGAATTTCGGACCACACCTAAAAACACTCGTTCCCGTCCCAGGGTCATAACAAAGGTACACAAGAAGTTTCGTAAAGATCGGTTCATAAATACGACCTCTAGCCCGAGCCATAGCCAGTTGTTGACGGACGGACAGACGGACAGATGCCTAGACGGACAGACGGACGGACGGACAGACGGATGACGGGCCATGACAATAGCTCAAATTTGACTTCGTCAAAGTTGAGCTAATTAAATGGCTATTTTCATAATAGCGCTTGGCAGTTTTTGTCTACTCGTTAGGTAAAGTGTTAAGTGGTGAGCTATTTACATTTTTATCCTCTATCTAGTCTTGGAGGCAGCATCCATTGAATTTCAAGGGAATCTACCCCCCGCCCCCACCCCAAATGTTCAAGAAATGTTCACACATATAGAGAATGCTGTTCGCTGATATCGATTGTGAAAGACTTGACTTGTTCTACTCTTCACTTGGTTTAGTTAGGCTATTAGCAGTCAGTGACAGAGGCGGATCTAGAGGGGGGGGGGGAGGGGCCCGGGGGGCCCACTCCCCCCCCCCCCCCATTTTTACCCCCCAAAAATGATATCTGAAGAAATTTTGTACATTTAATAGTAAATATCGCAAAGATACTTTGTGAAGGCACTCCACAACCCAGTCACGTAGTCATGGGGAGCACGTATCCCCCACCCCTGGAATCCTAGTGCCCCCCCCCCCCCCCCCCCCCCCCCCCCCGAAAAAAATGTTTTGACCAGTAGAAAGAGAGAAAGAGGGAAATAGACAAATATTCACTTTCAAAACCCACCAGAACGCGCCATTGGAGTCTAGAATTTTAAAATTTTCCTGGGGGAGAACCCCCTCCCGACCCCCGTTTAATCCTCGTGCCTTCGGTGCTCGGAACAGAGGCCTGCGGCATCTGTTAGCTATGCCCCATATATAACTCGCCTCCCCCCCCCCCCAATTTTTTCCTGGCTATGCGCCTGCCATAACCACAGTCATACAGCGGCTACACCATCCCCACCCTACTCGAGCTGGGCTAATTTCAGTTTAGGGGGAGGGGGGCCCAGAGAACGAGGAATTCTGCCATTTTCCCACGAACTAGTAGTTCGCGGGAAAATGGCGGAATTCCTTGTTCTCTGGGCCCCCACTAAACTGAAATTATAGATCCACCACTGGTAAGTGAAAAACATTCCGTTTACAGTTTGGTGGATAGCCGCGGTCTCGCGGGCTACCTATAATGAGTTCTGTTCTATTCTCTCCAATCTTTCTGTTGAAGTCATCTCCTTGCTGTTAAAGGTTACCATCACTGGGACGTTTCATGGGTGTTTAAAACTAAACTGGAGTATTTTTCTACGTTTGTCGCCCACGGGTGGGGACATACTAGCTAAATTTCTTTTGCTGGGAGCAGGCGGTCTCGCTCACTGCCCAGCGATATGATCTGTTCTCTTAGGAGTCTTTATTTTCAAACTGTTTCGATGATGTTAACTCAGTGGTGTCCATTCTCTTTTCTATCCACAAAGCTTTCAAACATATCAACAGTGAACCGTTTACTGTTGGTATGTTTGAACGTTTTGTGGATAGAATTGAAAGGAGGAGCAGTAGATTCCGCGTTTATACAAACCAAAAGGTTCATAGATTGAAAATCGCTCTCTAGTGATATGGTTTGTCAACTCGCAATCTGAATTCCATATGGTCCTAAGCGACATTATTAAAGGATGTCCAACAGGACAATTCGGAATTCGGGTAGCGAACTGTTTGACTGATAATGATGAGATGATCATACTGGTCCGAAACGACCACCGATGCTGCAAATCCAGTACCGATGGGGCGAATAGACTGTGGTGCCATACGACCTTGTTGCCAAACGACTTTTCCCCAACAAAGTAGGGTCGATTTAGAAAAAAAAATGCTCGTTTGACTAAACTTTTAAAACGAAAACAAATTTCGTTTCGTTCTGCATTTTCAATTATATACGTTGGAGCATATTGGGTTGCGTAAAAAAAAGAAGTCAAGGTCGCAGTCGCTGTGGCGCCGTCACTGTCAGAATTCGTGGATTCGTGTTGTTTTGCGTTTGTATTTTTATGAAAAATTGGACCAAATGTCGTAGTATTGTATGTTCTGTAAAAATTTTGAGTATTGCAGAGGAAAAAAATACATGTTTTCATCTTCAATTATTCAGCATTTTTGCGAGAAAAATGCTCCCAGAGGCCACCAGAGAGCACCTAGAAATCAAAATTTTCTTGGGGGCAGAACCCCCCCAAACCCCCCTATATTTGCACGTGCCTTCGGCACGTGCAACAGACGCCTTCGGCGTCTGTATTTTATTTTTTTTCCAATACCGGACCCAAAAATTTTCCCCTCGCGGAACCCCTGATAGATCTCTTCTCCAAGCGTCCCATTGATCGATGCCTCGGATCACCAGCTAGAGGATGGTCCGACTTCAAGAGCGAAGAAAGGCTCCATCTCCATGCAGATGACTGGTTATCTGAAGTCAGGTAGCTAGCCTGTGGTCGTGTGTGCTTTAATAACATAGTGGAGGAAGCCGTGACTGAAGCTGACTCCGGCTGCAGACTAGACCGAGCGTCCGGCCGAGCGGTGGGCGGACATATGCTCCGTCTTGTGCAAGTTTCTCTTACAACATTTGGCCCCCAAATGTTGTTTGGTTAGAGAGGGGCCTCTCCCGCTCACAGTCTATTAGACCTTGCTGAGTACAAGAAACTTGATGACTTCCTCCCTATTTCTGTCATTGCTGGGTGAGCTTATTTATATTTAAGTACTCGCTCTACACTTCCTTCGACCGCAACAGACTTACCCAGTGTCATGGCTTCCACGGACGGAGTGACCGCTTCACCGGTCGAGCTAGCTGCTTGCAAGAGATTAAGAACACTAACTAAAGGCCTTATTCCTTGCATATCATGAGCACTGCAGCTAGCTCTATGTGCTCAATGGAGCGAGGTGGCGGTAGCACACTTGGATAGGTGTCGGAATATCATCACCATGTTCATGTTCCTCTGAAATAGAAACTGAAAAAATGAATTATAACGCGGTGAGAGGCCTGGCCTCAGAACCTCACTGCCAACAACGGACTGCGACACCCGTCTCCAACATGTCATCCCAGTGAACACAAGAATGACAAGAGTCCGCATGAGTGCATCGACTAAAGATGATATCAGTCCTCCAAACTCCACATCAAAATATATAATTAAGATACATGAATAATAGCAATCAAAATTAAATTCAAAATATTTTTTGAAAACTTTTTTTTGAAAAAACGCCTAAGTTCCCAAAGGGAACATTAAGAGCCCAAGAGCCTCCCGATAGAGCCTAAGTGTGGACAAAATCCAAATTTATTGAGCTACAGTACCGGAATAATAATCCATGTATCCTACAGTAATTCTACAGTAATAGAATATAAAATAGTACCAAAAATAAGGACGTTGTCAATGTAAACAACGTCATGGAAAAAAACAGAAACAAGACATCACAAAAAGGCCCAAAGTCAGAAACCAATTTAAATGCTACCAGATGCAAAGCTAGATCTTCATACGAAGAAAAAACGATACATCAGATAGAAGATGCAAGACTAAACGACCTAACACCCCTAGGGTGAGGATGTAACCATGGGGAAGACAGAATTATTTATTTATTGGTGTTTTAAGGTCACATACTTATGCACAATGGCTAATCATGACCGTGACAGTTTTACGGGTGGACGAAGCCAGAGTACCCGGAGAGAACCACCGAGCAGCTGCCAGCTCCCCAACATCGTAACGCCGCACAGCAGCACAGGCAGGGTTAGATTGAATAAAGACATGCGCACCATCAACGTGCAGTACGCCTTAGTACACGGCATCATCATGCCCCCATGTGGACAATCGGGGTTAAGAGCCTTGCCCAAGGACACAACGATTGATTGCTCAGACGGTCACCCATCCAAGGATTAACCGGGCTTGATGTTGCTTAACGTCGGTGATCTGACGAGAACTGGTTACCGCAACACCACCGCGCCCCGGAAGACAGAATAAATATTCTGTAAAACATGTTAAAATTCCAAGAAATTTAATAACAAATTTCAATAAAAAATAGCCAGCTTAAGAGTTTAACAGGTAGGGTTCATGGAAGGATAGGGAAGGAATACTTAACAAACAGTGGAATAATCATTATCAAAAATGATGACGTCAGGTGTATGTCCCGAAATTATTATAAAGTTACAGCCCTGAAAGTCAAAAACCACCGTTGAACACTTCCAACATCCAATAACAGCCTTGGATCCACCAATTCTTGCATTGATTTGTGTCTGGCATCCTCAAAAATGGAGATTTTAAAGCACAGATGTCAGTTCATTGTTGCTGACTTTAGGGCCAAACAAAGAATGATGTTTGCACCAATTCTGGTCACTTCCTGACGGCTGTGCATGCGCTGAGAGTAAAAGTATGGAGGGCCAGATAGGACTTTTAATTTTTAGTTTTGCAAGCAAATTTTGGGGATTGGGGGGTTCAAAATTTGTGTTTGGCCCTTGATAACTTTGAGTTTGCACCAGGTAGTCTGGGCCATTGGTTTATAGTATAAAAATACGGCGTCATTAACAAAAAAATATCGGATAACAGTTTACTTTGTTGTAGGCTGTACTGTTCCTGGACCAAAGTACATGCATGTCTAGCAATGTAGCAATGTGCCGAGTTATATTCAATTCTGTGGGAACAGATTAATGTTATCATATTGGTCTGTAGTTCAGTTTTAACAAAAAAATAGGCCGATGAAATCGTCAGATGTGTACAACTAGTAGAAAGCCGTATGACAGAGGGCCACCACAGATGCCGACATTATGTACACCATACAAGGTATGGGTACATATAGAAATGGATTGGAGGAGTGTCTAATTTGATGGATAAAGGGTTAATATCTCCGTAGCAAATTATCAGATTTACATAAAAAACTATACAGCACAGCACATCAATAACCTGAATAAATATATAAAGTAACATGACAATCGGATTGATATTTTTTGAGTTATCTCATGCCAAAGGGATTGGAGGAATTTTCAATTCGAAGGATAAAGGGGGTTAATATCTCCGGATCAAATTACCAGATTTACACCAAAAACTACATAGCTCAGCACATTAGCAATCTGAACACAATTATAAAGTAATTTGACAATCCAAGCAATATTTTTCAAGTTATCAAATGCCAAAGGGATTGGAGGAATTTTCAATTTGAACGATAAAGGGTTAATATCTCAGGATCAAAATAACAGATTTACACCAAAAACTATACAGCTCGGTACATCAGTAACCTGAACACAAATATAAAGTAACTTGACAATCCAAGCAATATTTTTCAAGTTATCGAATGCCAAAGGGATTGGAGGAATTTTCAATTTGAAGGATAAAGGGTTAATATCTCAGGATTAAATTATCAGATTTACACCAAAACCTATACAGCTCGGCACATCAGTAACCTGAACACAAATATAAAGTAACTTGACAATCCAAGCAATATTTTTCAAGTTATCGAATGCCAAAGGGATTGGAGGAATTTTCAATTTGAAGGATAAAGGCTTAATATCTCAGGATTAAATTATCAGATTTATACCAAAAACTATACAGCTCGGCACATCAGTAACCTGAACACAAATATAAAGTAACTTGACAATCCAAGCAATATTTTTCAAGTTATCGAATGCCAAAGGGATTGGAGGAATTTTCAATTTGAAGGGTAAAGGGTTAATATCTCAGGATTAAATTGTCAGATTTACACCAAAAACTATACAGCTTGGCACATCAGTAACCTGAACACAAATATAAAGTAACCTGACAATCCAAGCAATATTTTTCAAGTTATCGAATGCCAAAGGGATTGGAGAAATTTTCAATTTGAAGGATAAAGGGTTAATATCTCAGGACCAAAATACCAGATTTACACCAAAAACTATACAGCTCGGCACATCAGTAACCTGAACACAAATATAAAGTAACATGACAATCCAAGCAATATTTTTCAAGTTATCGAATGCCAAAGGGATTGGAGGAATTTTCAATTTGAAGGATAAAGGGTTAATATCTCGGGATCAAATCATCAGATTTACACCAAAAACTATACAGCTCGGCAAATCAGTAACCTGAACACAAATATAAAGTAACTAGACAATCCAAGCAATATTTTTCAAGTTATCGAATGCCAAAGGGATTGGAGGAATTTTCAATTTGAAGGATAAAGGGTTAATATCTCAGAATCAAATTATCTGATTTACACCAAACACTACACAGCTCGGCACATCAGTAACCTGAACACAAATATGAAAGTTTCAATGACACTGTAGCTTAACTTATGTGTTGTGTTTGATGAAAAGGATAACGTTCAATGTTTATGAAAGGATTATGAAATAAGACAAGAATTGTGATAATTGGGAATATGTTCATTTCTGTTCCCTGTGTGCTATGTTTATGATAAAAATAATATGAGGTGTACACTGTACTAAAGAGCTGAGGGGTGGATTAATATGACCTCACAGTTAATGTATGTGGCCCTCACAGTTAACGTATATCAACAAAAGTTACCAAGTTACAGTGAAATTATTCCAAAATGAGTCATCCTATCAAGTTACATTAAAATCCCCTCATAAATATGGCCTGTAGACTGTGCTAAAGGTTTTCGTGCTAAAGGTTTTCGGGCTTCGGGCCCCTGTAGCCGTCAGTTTCCCAATTGCGTCCAAAGGGGACGTTCTCATCTAGACATTATATGAAGTCAATCTACCAAGTTACAATGAAATCCCTTAATAAATATGACCGGTAGACAGTGCTAAAGGTTTTTGGGCTTTGGGCTCTGGCAGCCATCATGGTTGAATGATCGCAACCAAAGGGGACAATCTCATCTGGGCATCATCTGGAGTGATCCTACGAAGTTACAATGAAATCCCTTCATAAATATGACCTGTAGACTGTGCTCAAGTTTTAAGGCTTCAGGCACTTGTAGCCATCACAGCTGACCAATCACGACCAAAAGGGAATGTCATCATCTAGGCATTATATGGAGTCAACCTAATAGGTTACAATGAAATCCTTCCATAAATATGACCTTTTACCTATACTAATGGTTTTTTTGGCTCGGGCACCCATCAAGGCTGAATGATTGCAATCAAAATGGGATGTTCTCATCTAGACATTATTTGGAGTCATCCTACCAAGTTACAATGAAATCCCCTCATAAATATGACCTGTAGACTGTGCTAAAGGTTTTCGGGCTTCGGGCACCTTTAGCCGTCACAGTAGCCCAATCATGTCCAAAAGTGGACGTTCTCATCTAGACATTATATGAAGTTAACCTACCAAGTTACAATGAAATCCCTTCATCAATATGACCTGTAGACTGTGCTAAAGGTTTTCGGGCTTCGGGCTCGGGCAGCCATCATGGGTGAATGATCGCAACCAAAGGGGACAATCTCATCTGGGCATCATCTGGAGTGATTCTGCGAAGTTACAATGAAATCCCTTCATAAATATGACTTGTAGACTGTGCTCAAGGTTTTCGGCTTCGGGCACCTGTAGCCATCACAGTTGACCAATCACGACTAAAAGGGGATGTCATCATCTAGGCATTATATGGAGTCAACCTAACAGGTTACAATGAAATCCTATAAATATAACCTTTTGCCTATGCTAAAGGTTTTTGGGCTCGGGCACCCATAAAGGCTGAATGATCACGGCCAAAATGGGACGTTCTCATCTTGACATTATTTGGAGTCATCCTACCAAGTTACAATGAAATTCCTTCATAAATATGACCTGTAGACTGTTCTAAAGGTTTTCGGGCTTCGGCACCTTTAGCTGTCAAAGTTGCCCAATCGTGTCCAAAAGGGGACGTTCTCATCTAGACATTATATGAAGTCAACCTACCAAGTTACAATGAAATCCCTTCATAAATATGACCTGTAGACTGTGCTCAAGGTTTTCGGGCTTCGAGCACCTGTAGCATCACAGTTGACCAATCACGACCAAAAGGGGATGTCATCATCTAGGCATTATATGGAGTCAACCTTACAGGTTACAATGAAATCCTTCTATAAATATAACCTTTAGCCTATGCTAAAGGGTTTTGGGATCGGGCACCCATCAAGGCTGAATGATCATGGCCAAAATGGGACGTTCTCATCTAGACATTATTTGGAGTCATCCTACCAAGTTACAATGAAATCCCCTCATAAATATGACCTGTAGACTGTGCTAAAGGTTTTCGGGCTTCGGGCACCTTTAGCCGTCACAGTAGCCCAATCATGTCCAAAAGGGGACGTTCTCATCTAGACATTATATGAAGTTAACCTACCAAGTTACAATGAAATCCCTTCATAAATATGACCTGTAGACTGTGCTAAAGCTTTTTGGGCTTCAGGCTCGGGCAGCCATCATGGCTGAATGATCGCAACCATAGAGGACAATCTCATCTGGGCATCATCTGGAGTGATCCTAAGAAGTTACAATGAAATCCCTTCATAAATATGACCTGTAGACTGTGCTCAAGGTTTTCGGGCTTCGGGCACTAGTAGCCATCACAACTGACCAATCACGACCAAAAGGGGATGTCATCATCTAGGCATTACATGGAGTCAACCTAACAGGTTACAATGAAATCCTTCCATAAATATGACCTTTTGCCTATGCTAAAGGTTTTTGGGCTCGGGCACCCATCAAGGCTGCATGATCGCGATCAAAATGGGACGTTCTCATCTAGACATTATTTGGAGTCATCCTACCAAGTTACAATGAAATCCCTTCATAAATATGACCTCTAGACTGTGCTAAAGGTTTTCGGGCTTTGGGCCCCTGTAGCCGTCACAGTTGCCCAATCATGCCCAAAAGGTGACTTTCTCATCTAGACATTGTATGATGTCAACCCACCAAGTTACAATGAAATTCCTCAATAAATATGACCTGTAGACTGTGGTAAAGGTTTTCGGGTTTTGGGCTCGGGCAGTCGTCACGGTTGACAGATCATGCCCAAATGGGGAAATTCTCATCTAGACATCATAAGGAGTCATCCTACCAAGTTACAATGAAATCCCTCCACATTAAACATGACCTGCAGACTGTGCTAAAAGTTTTCGGGTTTCGGGCTTGGGCAGCCATCACGGTTGATAGATCACGCCCAAAAGGGGACGTTCTCATCTAGGCATTATACAGAGGCATCCTACCAAGTTACAATGAAATCCCTTCATAAATACGACCTGTAGACTGTGCTAATGGTTTTCTGGTTTTGGGCTCGGGCAGCCATACCGGTTGCCCGATCGCGACCAAAAGGGGACGTTCTCATCTAGACATGACCCCAAACCTGCATATGAAATTTCGTGACGATCCGACAAGAACTGCGGGGTGTAGCCTGTGCTAAAGGAAAATGTGAACAGACGTCACAGACTACCAGACTAACAGACTTCCGCACGCGTGATGGCAATAGCTTATCTTGACTATGTCAAGTTAAGCTAATAAAGTAACTTGACAATCCAAGCAATATTTTTCAAGTTATTGAATGCCAAAGAAATGGATACGGACGCCGGACAGGACAGACGGATGGATGGATAGACGGATGGACGGACAGACAAAGGATGGACGAACGACGGATGGTCACCCCGGATGCTGGCTTATGTGTACCATACATAGTATGGGTACACATAAAAACTCATTAGGAAACAGACTGGAGCTGTGCAGTATTGAAATTTCAGGTTCGGTATTGTTATTTTTCAGATAAATACCTCGGTTTCGGTACGGTATTCGGTATATGCACAGAACACTGAAAGTAGTCGCAAACTGATCCAAGTTCCCAACATTCAACCAAAAAGTAACTTAAGAGGTTCAGTGCTGACATCTTATGAACTTGACAAGTTAATTCAACTGCGATAACTGATTAGTCTAGCAAGTTATTTAATGAATCACTCAATTCAGTGTGAACCATCACACTGAATCATCGAGTGATTCATTAAATAACTTGCCAAGATAATCAGGATAATCAGTTGGTCTCCATGTCTTTCATACCCCCCCCCCCCCCCCCCCCCCCCCCCCACACACACACACACACAATGAATCATGAGGACTTCATCTAAAATGCTAGATTCCAGCCATCGTTTTTTGACGGTGTGCAATGGTCTAGTGGTTTAGTCGCTGAACTCCTGATTGCCAGGCGGTGTTGCCGAGGGTTCGAATCCCGGCGGGGGATCAGAAACCAACATAAAAAAATTCCTCTAAAACATGATTGTGTCATTTGAAAAAAACACACACAAGCCCGTGCCAGTCTTCGTCTGAGGCCATCCACAGCACTTTCATCGTACTGTAGCCAGCGCGTTCCACACTTTCATGCTGCTGCCGAAAGGAAGATGAACCAAGTAATCATGAGGACTTTCATCTAAAATGCTAGATTCCAGCCATCGTTTTTTGACGGTGTGCAATGGTCTAGTGGTTTAGTCGCTGAACTCCTGATTGCCAGGCGGTGTTGCCGAGGGTTCGAATCCCGGCGGGGGATCAGAAACCAACATTCAAAATTCCTCTAAAACATGATTGTGTCATTTGAAAAAACACACACACAATGAATCAGGTAAAAGAAACATGGCATAAGTTCTTCACCTTCAAAGCTTTTCAGTAAGTTTTCACTAGTAGTAACACTGTTGGTCAGTCCTTCCCTCCTTATCTTGCAAAGAGGAAACAAAATTAATGTCCAATTGTCCAGTGAATCCAGTGTCTAATATCCACACAAATATGCAAGTAAATTGAAGTAATGTAACTGTAATTAATCTCTCTTTGATAATCCCAGTTGTGAAAACATTGTGCAATCGTTGCCAACTTTGCAATGTGTCAATGACATGGTGTCATCCACCTTTCATTGTTAGGGTTCATCCTTGATAAACATGTAAAATAACATGTTTTACGACATCCATCTACTTGAAATTATAGGGTACAGTGGAGCCCACTTAACTGGATATCTCTTAATTGTATATCCCTGTTAATTGAATATAATTTTCAAACACAAAACCATTTACCATACCCTCAGTACAAATGTGATCTGTTAATTGCATATGGGTTGTAGAGTAAACTCCTGTTAATTGTATATCAATTTTTGTAATATGTCGAAAAAATTACTGTGACACGCGCCAAATTCCCCTTATTTATCAACTTTTTTGGCCTTACTACATCCAATACAGGCATTTATTCTATTATATCTTGTTTGACAGAGCTCTATGAGCTCTGTCAAACAAGATATAATAGAATAAATGCTCAGTTTACCTCCAGAACACAGGAAACTGACCAAATCCCTGTTAATTGTATACTCCTGTTAATTGAATAATTTTCACTGGCAAAATGGATATTCAATTAAGAGGATTCTACTGTATTTTGAGTGGAATCACTCCATACTTCTGGTTCCTGGCTTCATACACGTTTCTGAAATTTCGGAGAATCCACGATTTTCCATGATAAAGCAGGGCACATTTTCATTTTCCATGAGAAAAAAAATGTACAAATTGAAGATTTACTAATAACAGCAAATCATTTTCAAAGCATTTGCTGCACCTCAATCATTCAAATGAACTTCAGTAATGCTAAATCTGATGTCGCCTGTTGTCTTCTGTACATAGCTTTTTAATGTCTTAAATTTAGGTGAATCACATTTTTCCAGTGTGCACTGGTGTGCAGTATAAATTATTTTTTTGAAAGAATATAAAGCAGATGATCAGGTATTAAAGCTGGGGGCTTGTATTTTAATAAAATGACCAGTTGTTAAAAGTATCTGCAATATAAAATAGCAATGCTGAATTGAAAGAAAAGCTACAAAAAATCGCCGAAAAGCGCTGACCTCAGGCAGTATTACCGTTTGTATGTCAAGTTGTCAACATATTGAATTGTCAATACCAGTGGATTTTTTCCAACAAATTGTCAACCAGGTAACCACCCACCCAACCCCTAATGTCCCCTGTGAATAAATCGCACAGTAAATGTTAGGAACACTGGAACCGGGGCGTATTTCTTCAGAAACGCAAGTACCAAGTTAACAACTTGCCATTTTTCGTTTTTCTGCGTCGCTTTTTTATTTTTTCTCTGATGTATTCACAGTGTCTGCTGCTACCTGTTGCTTACAAAGTTCACATTTGCACGTTTTCTTATCAATTCGATCAAAATATGCAGCCAACAGGCTTTTAGATTTACGATTCACCTTGATGAGTTGACGTTCTGTCAATTTCGCAGAAAAATATAAACCGAAATGAGCGATATTTTGATTTGGTTTCGGTATGGTTTTTGGTATCCCTGCAATACCAAAACTGCACCGAAAATTTAGTATATCACACAGCTCTAAAAGACACCAAAAATCTATTTATATTAACCCTCTGCACTCTGATGTCAGAATGGTAATGTTTTCAGCAGCAATTATTTCCCATAATGCAGTTTGATATTTCACCAAATTTATCCTGTTTGACAGAGCTCAGTAAGATATAATTGGTTAAATTCATAGTTAATCAAGAGAAAAACAGAAAAATTGGGGAACATTCTGTCGCTCTACCAGAGTGCTGGGGTTAAGTGACCTTTACCTTAAAAGCAATCTTTGTATGAGGTTCTAGTTTTGAAAGCAAAAGGAAACAAAGTTATTGTACGGTAATCTGAAATATATTTATAATAACAGTTATCTTGACCTTTGACACAAACACCAATTTTACAATCCTAATCATGGTCTATCCATGGACACCTTATAGGCAATCTGTGTGTGAAGTTACAGTTCTGTATGCAGAAGGAAAACTTATTGTCATGGATCAGGACAAATTTCAAGACCTGTACACCTCCATGCAGGTAGTGCTTAACCCCCTGCACAATGATGTCAAAATATCCAGATTTGAAGTAGCCATTTTTCCCATAATGCAACTGGGAATTTCACCAATTCAATCTTAACCCCCTGCACACTGATGTCGAAATATCTAAAGTTCAGGGTTCAAATCTTTCCCATAATTTAACCAATTCAATCTTGTTTGACAGAGCTCATTGAGCTCTGTCAAACAAGATTGAATTGGTTAGATTTCTAGTTGCATTATGGGAAAGATTTGCACCCTGAACTTTAGATATTTCAACATCAGTGTGCAGGGGGTTAATCCTTTACCTAATGAATTGGCTGCCTCTGCCCATGTAATTTACAAAGAGAGCAGTTGAAATTGTTTTTTTTTTTTTAAAATTTCAACAAAAACATATCATGTGATCCATCATTGGAATGAGTTCATTCCAATTAGGGGTCCCATTGTATGATTTTGTTGACTTTTTTAAGAATTTTTAAAAAACAATAATTAAAATAATAAATTTTGAGATGTTCTGTGTTAGGTAAAGGGGTAAATGGCAGACCCAGTCTATTAACCAGCTGACCATGTGCTATAACCATATGATAACCAGTTATCCACAGCAATTCTTACTTTGACAAGGACCCTCGCTGTCAAAAGTGTCGTTAAACCCCAATAAATAAACAAGAGGCCCCAAGGGGCCTGAGGGCGCTCACCTGACATGGTAGCCTAAATATCAACCCAGAGAATTGATTTCAACAAGTTGCATCTGCTCCTCGTAAGAAAAGCTTATACCAAATATCCAAAGATTCTGACCAGTGGATCTAAAAAAAAAGATTTTTAAAGAATATTCCTCATATTGAACTAAGTTATAATTCAGGCTCCCACAGGGAGCCCATAAATGAACTCAGGGACTTGGCATTAACAAACTTGAATCTCACCCCCCTAATGATGCTGCACACCGAATATTAAAACATTTCAACTGCTGGATCTGAAGAAGAAGATTTTTTAAAGAAAATTCCTCATTTTGAACTAAGTTACAATTCAAGCTCCCACAGTGAGTCCAAATATGGACCTAGGGACATGGCTTGAACAAACTTGAATCTCACCCCCTAAGGATGCTGCATACCAAATATCAAAACATTCTGAAGAAGATTTTTAAAGAAAATTCCTCATTTTGAACTAAGTTATAATTCGGGCTACCACAGTGAGCCCAAATAAGAACCCAGGGACTTGGCTTGAACAAACTTGAATCTCACCCCCCCTAAGCATGTTGTGCATACCCAATATCAAATGAAAGTGTCAATGACACTGTAGCTCAACTTGACAAACTTGAACTTGGTAAGTTATAAATGAAATGGCAAAATTGAAGATCATCGGTACCAATGACATTTTTTTGGCCAGTGGCAACATTTTTTGACAGAAACCGAAGAAAATCGATAGCTCCCATCTAGAGGCCTCCCCAAATAAGCATGCCAGGTGTAAAAGCAATCCGATCATAAATGTGCCCTGTAGGGTGTACAAAAGGGAAATATTGTGGTTTGACTAGACTAAATTCTAAGAACGTTGGCCGTGGCAACATTTTTTGACGGAAATGGAAGAAAATCGATAGCTCCCATCTAGAGGTCACCGTAAATAAGCATACCAGGTTTCAAAGCAATCTAATCATAAATGTGCCCTGTAGGGTGAGCCAAAGGGAAATATTGCGGCCTGACTAAACTGAGTTCTAAAAACGTTGGCCGCGGCAAAATATTTTTGACAGAAATTGAAGAAAATCGATAGCTCCCATCTAGAGGTCACCCCAAACAAGCATGCCAGGTTTCAAAGCAATCTGATCATAAATGTACCCTGTAGGGTGTGCCAAAGGGAAATATTGAGTCTTCTGACTAAACAAAGTTCTAAGAATGTTGGCCGCGGCAACATTTTTTGACAGAAATTGAAGAAAATCGATAGCTCCCATCTAGAGGTCACCCCAAACAAGCATGCCAGGTTTCAAAGCAATCTGATCATAAATGTACCCTGTAGGGTGTGCCAAAGGGAAATATTGAGGTCTGACTAAACTAAGTTCTACGAACGTTGGGCGTGGCAACATTTTTTGCCAGAAATTGAAGAAAATCGATAGCTCCCATCTAGAGGTCACCCTAAATAAGCATACCAGGTTTCAAAGCAATCAAATCATAAATGTGCCCTGTAGGGTGTGCCAAAGGGAAATATTGAGGTCTGACTAAACTAAGTTCTAAGAATGTTGGCCGCGGCAACATTTTTGGACGGAAATTGAAGAAAATCGATAGCTCCCATCTAGAGGTCACTCCAAACAAGCATGCCAGGTTTCAAAGCAATCCGATCATAAATGTACCCTGTAGGGTGTGCCAAAGGGAAATATTGAGTCTTCTGACTAAACTAAGTTCTAAGAACGTTGTCCGCGGCAACATTTTTTGACAGAAATTGAAGAAAATCGATAGCTCCCATCTAGAGGTCTCCCCAAACAAGCATACCACGTTTCAAAGCAATCTGATCATAAATGGGCCCTGTAGGGTGTGCCAAAGGGAAATATTGAGGTCTGACTAAACTAAGTTCTACGAACGTTGGCCGTGGCAACATTTTTTGCTGGAAATTGAAGAAAATCGAAAGCTCCCATCTAGAGGTCACCCTAAATAAGCATACCAGGTTTCAAAGCAATCAAATGATAAATGTGCCCTGTAGGGTGTGCCAAAGGGAAATATTGTGGTTTGACTAAACTAAGTTCTAAGAATGTTGGCCGCGGCAACATTTTTGGACGGAAATTGAACAAAATTGATAGCTCCCATCTAGAGGTCACCCCAAACAAGCATACCAAGTTTCAAAGTAATCTGATCATAAATGCGACCTGTGAGGTGTGCCAAAGGAAATTGTGGACGTACATACTAATGTACCAACATACGTACGTATGTACGTACGTACGTCGACGGACGAGAAGTGATGGCAATAGCTCAGCTTGACTTTGTCAAGTTGAGCTAAAAATTCTGCCTGCTGGATCTTGAGAAGAAGATTTTTTAAGAAATTTGCCTGAAATGCACTAAGTTCAAATTTGGGCTCCTATACTGAGCCCAAATATAAACCCAGGGGGACGATTTGAACAAACTTGAATCAGATCCACCCCACAATGTTGCATACCAAATATCAAAAGATTCTGACTGCTGGATCTGGAGAAGATTTTTTAAGAAATTTGCCTGAAATGCACTATGTTTGAATTCGAGCTTCTATAGTGAGCCCAAATATGAATCCAGGGGGCCGATTTGAACAAACTTGAATCATATCCAAAGTTCGAATTCGAGCTTCTATAGTGAACCCAAATATGAATCTAGGGAGCCGATTTGAACAAATTTGAATCAGATCCACCCCACAATGTTGCATACCAAAAAGATTCTGCCTGCTGGATCTGGAGAAGAAGAATTTTTAAGAAATTTGCCTGAAATGCACTAAGTTCAAATTTGGGCTCCTATACTGAACCCAAATATAAACCCAGGGGGCTGATTTGAACAAACTTGAACCAGATCCACCCCACAATGTTGCTTACCAAATATGAAAAGATTCTGCCTGTGGATCTGGAGAAGAAGATTTTTTAAGAAATTTGCCTGAAATGCACTAAGTTCGAATTCGGGCTTCTATAGTGAGCCCAAATATGAATCCAGGGGGCTGATTTGAACAAACTCGAATCAGATCCACCCCACAATGTTGCATACCAAATATGAAAAGATTCTGCCTGCTGGATCTGGAGAAGAAGATTTTTGAAGAAATTTGCCTGAAATGCACTAAGTTCGAATTCAAGCTTCTATAGTGAGCCCAAATATGAATCTAGGGAGTCGATTTGAACAAACTTGAATCAGACCCACCCCACAATGTTGCATGCCAAATATGAAAAGATTCTGCCTGCTGGATCTGGAGAAGAAGATTTTTGAAGAAATTTGCCTGAAATGCACTAAGTTCGAATTCGGGCTTCTATAGTGAGCCCAAATATGAATCTAGGGAGCTGACTTGAACAAACTTGAATCAGATCCACCCCATAATGTTGCATACCAAATATCAAAAGACTCTGCCTGCTGGATCTGGAGAAGAAGAATTTTGAAGAAATTTGTCTGAAATGCACTAAGTTCGAAATCGGGCTCCTATACTGAGCCCAAATATGAACCCAGGGGGGCGATTTGAACAAACCTGAATCAGATCCACCCCACAATGTTGCATACCAAATATCAAAAGATTCTGCCTGCTGGATCTGGAGAATGTTTTAATGTTTTTCCCATTGCCTACAGTGTTAAAAAGTGCTGACTCAGCACTTTTTCAAAGTCCTGAAAAAAGTACCTTGTGATCAAACCGATAGGGATTTTTTTTTACCATTCTATTCTACTGGATAAAAGTAAGCTTTATACAAAATAAGAATTCTCTGTGCCGTGTAGTTTTGAAGATATGGCAGTTTTAAGGTTTTTCCTATTTTTAGCTCTTGAGGTTCCCACGGGACAATGAGAAAATTTTTTTTGCATCAATCAACTACTTATGACACATTATCATCTCATATCAAATTTGGTTCAAATCGACCTCACGGTTCAGAAAATAGAAATTTTAGGCGTGGCCAAACTTTTTGCCCCTCCCATAACGAAGGCAAATAATGCCCGACAAACTTCTCTTGAACAAACTTGATTCTACACCTCAAAAGGAAGCTGCATACCAAATATCAAGTCTCTGCTACTGCTGGTTCATGAGAAGAAGATTTTCAAAGATTTTGGTGCCCCTTGGGGCGTGGTCCCACCCAGGAGGAGGTGCAACTTCATTTGAACAAATCTGAATTGACATTAGGTAATAAACATTTACCCAACATTTGAAAAATATTGGGCCAATGGTTTCTTCGGAGAAGTTGGTTTTGTAAAGTTTAAACCGGACGACAACGGGCGACGGATGGAAAGCGATTAGTAAAGCTCACCTTGAGCTTTGCTCAGGTGAGCTAAAAACCTACAGCTCTAATTGAGATGATTTTGAATCAAATCGAATTCCAAATCTCTGCAGGACTCTAGCTAGCTCACATCCCACCCAACAAAATTTCCAATCCCCCCAAAAATTAAAAATGCAGCTAACTTACCTTGTGATGTCCCACAGAATGGTGCTTATAATAAGAACATCTGGCTTAGGGTCCTGTGAGAGAGTCTTCAGTACTGCTTCCACATAGTGGTTGTAACACCGAGTCAAAAAATAAAATCTGATCAAGTGGTGATCGGTCTTATACTGACGAACTTCTCTGTAGCCATTATTGGTGCTCATCACACCTTTCTGACCACCCTCAAGCAACTCATCATTCTCAAATGTATGCTCACCCTACAATAGAACACAACAGACCATGTATAATCATTCAATAAAACATTCGACAACAACAGTGTGTGATAAGTATGCTCTAAAATGCTTCAATTTCATTGGTAAAATTTTTTTGTGGTTTGGCACAAACAGACAGCTTCACTGGTATGTAAATTTGTTGGTCAGAACATAGAACATAAGTGAATTTGCTGATGACCATCTAAAAGAAGATTACAATGCTGTCTGAGTAAGTCAATATGTCTGTGTCAAAACAATGTCCAATTAGTTGGATGGTGGGCATCTTACTATACTGTGGAGCCCACTTAATTGGATATCTCTTAATTGTATATCCCTGTTAATTGAATATAATTTTCAAACACAAAACCATTTACCATACCTTCAGTACAAATTTGATCTGTTAATTGCATATGGGTTGTAGAGTAAACTCCTGTTAATTGTATATTAATTTTTGTAGTATGTCGAAAAAATTGCTGTGACACGCACCAAATTCCCCTTATTTATCAACCTTTTTGGGCTCATACATCCAATACAGACATTTATTCTATTATATCTTGTTTGACAGAGCTCTAGGAGCTCTGTCAAACAAGATATAATAGAATAAATGCTCAGTTTACCCCCAGAACACAGGAAACTGACCAAATTCCTGTTAATTGTATACTCCAGTTAAATGAATAATTTTCACTGGCAAAATGGATATTCAATTAAGAGGATTCCACTGTATCAAAATGCAACTCAGCACTCCAGGAAGTAAAATACATATTGTTCAGTACAGTCACTGCGGATTGGTCGAAAACCACAGTTGGGCAGTGATGTCTTTGCATGCATTTTCAAGGTAACAATGAAAGTGTCAATGACACTATAGCTAAACTTGTTAAAAATGTACATGTATAGTATGTGACACAGCAATTAAAAACGTCTAGGTAATGACCCAGCCCTTGAAATTGCTAATTTTTTACGATGGCACTTAACTGCTGTCACAAATCAATTTTGCAATGGCAGTTACGACGGCATTTTAAATGAATCTTTATAGCTATACAGGCCTGTCACCATGAGTATGATGGCAATTATTTGCTGTCGCAAATCCATATGATGACAGCATTTGCGACGGCATTGCCATTTGCCATCGCCAATTTCAAGGGCTGATAACAAAGGTACATATAAAGTATTGTAATGGTCTGTACATAAATACTGACGCCTGTTACAAATGTATAGGTAAAGTATTGTAAAGGTGGGTGACAGTCAGATGCTAAACTAGAAAAGAAATCGTTGAGGCCCAGAGTGGGTCTGACTGAACACCAAAATATTTGTTCTCATAGCACAGTGATAACAAAGGCAACCCAAAACACACTCATTCCTGTCCCAAGATGAAAACAAAGGTACCCAAGAAGTTTTGTGAAGATCAGTTCATAAATACAAGCTGTATAGAAGTTGTGACAAAAAACTGATTGGGCCTAATTTCGGTACAAAATGGGCATTGGCAGCCATCTTGAATTTTGGACCGCACCCAGTAACACTCGTTCTCGTCCCAAGGTGATAAGAAAGGTACCCAAGAAGTTTCGTGAAGATCAGTTGATAAATACAGCCTCTAGCCTGAGCCGTATTGACATGTGCACTTACAGTATATAAGTAGCACTAAATAAATCAAAATTCATCTGATTTGCATAATTTCTGCACGAGAAAAAAACCCGTACTATATGTGATGTATTCCATGTTACTAAACATTCATACAAAAATTTATTCAAATCAGAACTTTCATACAGAAGTTCTGTAGAAAAGACTGATTGCACTAATTTTGGTACAAAATGGCTGCTGGTGGCCATCTTGAATTTTGGACCACACCCAAACACACTTGTTCTCATCACACGGTGATAACAAAGGTACCCAAGAAGTTTCGTAAAGATCGCTTCATAAATACGGCCTCTAGCCTGAGCCGTATAGAAGTTGTGTACAAAAAACTGATTAGACCTAATTTTGGTACAAAATGGCCACTGGCAGCCATCTTGAATTTTGGAACACACCCAGAAACACTCGTTCTCGTCCCAAGGTGATAACAAAAGTACCCAAGACGTTTCGTGAAGATCGGTTCATAAATACAGACTCTAGCCCGAGCCGTATTGACATGTGTACTTACTGTAAGTAGCACTGAAAAAATCAAAGTTCATCTAATTTGCATAATTTCTGCACGAGAAAAAAACCTGTATTATATGTGATGTATCCCAAGGTACTAAACATTCATACAAAAAATTATTCAAATCAGCGCTTTCATATGGAAGTTCTGCGCAAAAATCTGATTGCACCTAAATTTGTACAAAAAGGCTGTCAGCGGCCAACTTGAATTTCGGAGCGGACCCCAAAACACTCGTTCTTGTCCCACGGTCATAATAAAGGTACCCAAGAAGTTTCGTAAAGATCGGTTCATAAATACGGCCTCTAGCCTGAGCCATATTGAATTGTTGACGGACAAATGGGCAGACAGACAGATGGACAACTGGCCGTGGCATAAGGCTTAAGCTCAAATTTGGCTGCACCAAAGTTGAGCTAAAAATCATCATCAGAAAAATTTTAATTAATGAAGCACTGGGTTGTAGCTGGTGCTTCACTATTTAAATTTTTTATGATTATTCTTATAATTGGTTTTTGGAATCTAATATTATTGAGTTTGTGGAACTATTACTCATCCAATGAAGATAAGAAGTCCACGGTGGCTGTATTGTATAGTTGGGTATTCTGCAGTGGCATATATGTAGATATTTTTTGATGGTGGGATGAAACCATAAAATTTCATACTGAAATTAACGCTATGGTGCATCACCGCCTGCCACTTTGGTAGGCGGAAACAAATCACATCACAAAGTTGTGTCAAGAAATTTGTGACCTCCTATATCTAGTTTTATGAATGCATTTTTTCCTCGATGTTAAATTTGTGGTTCTGATGTACCATGAAAATTGAACCGGCAAGAACAAAAAGACATTTACAGTAGTATACACAGAGAATAACACTAAAGCACCTGCAGAGAAGAGTTGCCAAAACAAGGGCAGGCTTGACAATTTGAAAATTGCAGGAGGGCCATTATGGTTCACCTCAAATCACCCAATGAGGGCAATTCTGGGCTTGCCTAAAATGACAGGGGGGGGGGGGGGGGGCATTTATGGTTTGCGGGGCCATTTTGTTTCAGCCTGCTGGGTAGACAACTAATATCATTTTAAGGTACATGGTTTGTGTAATTATGATGTACGTCATCACAAAATGTATAGATGCAGGCTTGAATATTTGGATGCAAGATACCAGTTTACCGATAACACTCACTATAGTGAAACCTGTCTTGAGAGACTGCCTGTTTGCCAAGCAAAATTCTGCAAGTAACTGAAAATCCAAGGGATATTTGTTGTGGGGCTAATGTATAAACAAGAGGCGCCTGGGGGCCTGAGGGCGCTCACCTGACATGGTAGTCTAAATATTAAACCAGGGACTTGACTTGAATAAGCTGCATACGCTCCTCCTAAGAAAAGCATATACCAACTAGATGAAGCTGTTGTGCCCACACAATACACAGGATTTTCCTTCTATTTTCAGTTCATGCACTTTTACGTCCCAAAATTGAGATATACGCATAAAAAACAGATTTTTTTTTATTTTTGTTCGGAAATATTCCAAGTCCCAGCCAGACCCCAAATTTTCAGTGTTAAAAATAAAAAAAAAAGATTTTGTCTTAAAATTGACCAAAACACTTAAAAAACCAAAAAAACTAATTACCAGATTTTGGTCCTAAATTTTGTGTAAAAAAAAAAAAAAAAATTTGCCTTAAAATTGACCGAAATGCATAAAAAAAAAACAAAACACAATTCTCCAGATTTTGGTCCAAAATTTCTAGGTCCGGAATGGAACCCCAAATTTTCAGCCTAAATATGAACCCAGGACTTGGCTTGAACAAATTTGAATCTTCCCTACCCCCCCCCCCCCCCCCTCCCCCCCCAAGAATGCTGCATACCAAATATCAAATGATTCTTATTGGTAGATCTGAAGAAGATTTTTAAAGAAAATTCCTCATACTGCACTAATTTAAACATTTGGACTACCAAAGAGAGTCCAAATATGGACCCAGGGAATTGATTTCAATAAACATGTGAAACAATCTTCCAAAGATGTTATATTAGCCCAAGAACATTAGGTTTCACTAGGGAAAAAAATCGGAGAAAGCTGATTTTTTCAGGGAATGTCGAGTACATGTCACTGAACGATTAGACAAAAGTCCCCTAAAATCCCAGTTGAGCTTTTTTTTCTACAGCCTTTTTTCGAAAACGCGTTTGAAAAAAATAAAAAAAAATTGCACAAACTTTGTAACCTCGAATTGATCCAACTGTATTTTTTGTTTACGCGTATTTCGAGCTACATAATGTCTAATATACATTTACCTAGAGGAAAATGTGCATTCTGTGACAATTTCTGCGAAAAATTATTGAAAATTCACAAAAAAGTATCAGATTTACGCAAAAAATGACGATTTTCCTAACGGATTTGCCCAAAGGGTCGTAGTACAGAACGGGATGTTAGTTGGACAGACGATAAAAAATCCACCACCATTTGAAGACTTTTATCATTGCTTACAAAATAGACATTATGGAAGACCCCCCTCTGCTTCTGGCCGAATTCCCCTTTTGGCATAAAATTCGTCAGCATGAGAACTCAACTATTTTCGGGCTTGGGACCGAACAGACACGTCTGTGTCTGGCAGCATTAGATCAATAAATAATATTTACAGAATGTACAAAAATCAATAAATAATATTTACAGAATGTACAAATCAATCAACATGGATTAAGTTACATTGACTATTATCAACGCTATATACAGAAATGACATGACCTATATACATATTATTCATCGAACTCAGAAATTTCCGACAGGACAGTGTTTCTGTGGTTGTTACAAGAATCCGAACTGCAATTACACAAACCTGATCAAGAGAGTCCTGCCTTCTTACACCCACACCTTTTTGTACAAGCACTCTTGCAACCACAACTGATCAGATTCAGTAGGTTATCGGGGGCACATGGCTTTGTGGCTGCAGTCAGTACAAGAAGTCCATTGTCTAGCGACCACCCCCAATCCGTCGGAGGAAGCGAAGTGCCCAGCCATTGTTGGACCTGGAGATAACATCTGTAGACATGTTGTTGTGCAGCATCGCTGCTTGGTGGGAGTGAGGCTAGGTCGATGGGTTTATTCAGTTTAGATTTTGCTACATAATGCTTGTAAGTGACATATCTATATTGGTCGAGAGAGGAAACAGTTTTACTCCCGTATAAGATCAGAAGTTGTTCCCCGGCAGTGGCTACTGCACTTGGTGTACTGTCATCCGCCAAAATTGTGTTGACATACTGTTGTGAGTCGCTAGTAACATCGGAGACAATTGTACTGAATACTTTCTTCTTACCAACTCGAAAGAGTGCAGAAGTAGTGTCACAACCACTTATAGAATGTGCTACAAGGAGGTTGCTTCTATGGTCACCCATTTTGGTTGCTATTTCACTAACTGAAACTAGTAAGTTTGGGGTAATGGAATACATCATGTGAATATTACATCCCGGTTGAACTCGAGAGGTAAGAATGACTAACAAGTCTGTGTCTGTTCCCACAACGACAACATTGTTGTCATCTTGAGCGATGTCAAGTGCAGTTTCGGCTATCAGTACATCAGCATCAGTCTCGGCCTGCTTGGACTGAATATTGATAGCAGATAGCTCATGCATTAGAAGATCGATCAGTTGGGTTTTGTTCTTGGCATTTGCAAGGAAATCGGATTGGGATGTGGTGGCTGGTAACTCGGGTGAGATATTGATATCAATGGAATACCTGTCTTTAGATCTACGGGCTTGTTCCATGCCCTTTGTCGACATTGTACACGCATAACCATCAAAAACAACCACGACGTTCGCCCCAAAATGTCTCACTAGATAATTGGAATATGATGTACATATGTCCTTATATGATGACTGTTTAGGCCATACAACTGCCCTCAATAAAAATCCACCATCTACAACAAACAGAGAATGTTCTGGGATTTTAGTTTGCTCGGAACCGTATGTTTTGAGGATCTTACCGAGCGTGCTTTTCTGTGTCTTCCTCATTCCAGCAGAATCAAACAATGCTGGTGGTTTCGGGGCGAGTTCATATTTGAGATACTCTTCCATCTCTGCTTGTGACTGAATAACACATGTGATGCGGTTGAACAGAATTGTGGGGTCAATCACTACCTTACTTCCACGGACTTTGATGCTATTTGCCATCGATGCGAAAGACTTCACAGTGTCAACACGTCGTAGTTTGATGCTGTTGAACGTTTTGCTTACAACATTCGATACGCAACATTCACCAATTTTGCGAACTTGGTCACAGTTCACAGTTTCGTCGGCCACAAGCCCGGTCGCTATAGAGACTAATTGTAGTGGATCTCTATTCTGAAAGGGGGAATGCACTCTGAGCCAGTTCAATAATTTGGTGATATCATTGGCATCAGTCAATTGTGAACTTTGACGGAGATCCCGATGTTGTTCGCCATGACCAGTGTGAACATGAACAAAATTTTCGAGAGCATTACATATCGGAAGGCAAAGAGGTAGTCCATGTACCCATTTCGCAACAGTGCTATTGGTTATTCCCCTGCCATGTGTGAGACCACCAGGGAGCTTGAACATTCTCATTAAACACTGCTCTATGGTCTGATCAGAATATATCCCGTCCCAGAATTTATCTGAGCGCCTTATGGTAAAGTAACCTTTCTCAGTGAACAACTTCAAATCATCCTGTTGCATTATTTCTGTTAGCTCATTCATCTGCTGCAAATAGAGATGAGAACTTTTTGAGTATGCAAAATGACCACCTGCGTGAAATACTGGAATCATATTGCGAACACAATATGTGTGGAGTTCCCAGTCGCCTGTGCGCTCTGCTCTCAAGAACAACTGGAGAAGACTTATTTGCTTGTAGTATTGTACCCAAAGCTTTCCTGTGCGTCCTATGGACGCATTCTGGAGCAGTTCGTGTAATTTTGACAGTAGATGGTTGACACTTTCTTGATTGACAGCGTCAGCTGTTGTACAGTCACCTCTGGCAAGTCCACAGAATATTTCATTGACTTCTGTGCAGTCTATGTTATCTAGTGTTCGGCTTTCTTCAAACACAAGTTTTGTAATGGCAATTTGTGTTAGCAAATGGGCACGAACTGCTCTTGAATATGCATGACCACTGATCAAATGATGGATTGACCCACCAGCATAAACAGTCCCCCAAAGTTCATCCAAGCCGCTACCAGCCATGATCGAACCAATTGCCCCTAAATATGAAAGTCGTTCAAGGCTATTTTGCATCAAATTAAAGAGCGTTGTCTGTACAATACAAATTTGTTTATGAGTACACATCAAGGGCGTGCACACATTACATGCCAATGCATCTTGAGTGTAGGCGAACACCACATTATGTGATTTAATCGAACATGAAAATTGAAACAATGATGCTATAATACGGTATTTGAATGAGAAAAGTCGATGCCGTTTGAATTTGAGTTTAGGGGGTATGGTTAATATTTCACACGTTTCACCAGTTCATTATGGAATAAATGACTATTGTTATATATCATTATAAAGCGTCTGCTTTTCTGCAATTTTTGATATATAATTTAACTCCCAAAGTAGTCGTAGATTTGATTTAATGGACGTTGTGTACCGTTGTGTGTATGAAAATGAAAGTGTCAATGACACTGTAGCTTAACTTGTGTGTTGTGTTTGATGAAAAGGATAATGTTCAATGTTTATGAAAGGATTATGAAATAAGACAAGAATTGTGATAATTGGGAATATGTTCATTTCTGTTCCCTGTATGCTATGTTTATGATAAAAATAATATGAGGTGTACACTGTACTAAAGATCTGAGGGGTGGGTTAATATGACCTCACAGTAAATATATGTGGCCCTCACAGTTAACATATATCAACAAAATTACACTGAAATTATTCCAAAATGAGTCATCCTATCAAGTTACATTAAAATCCCTTCATAAATATGGCCTGTAGACTGTGCTAAAGGTTTTCGGGCTTCGGGCCCCTGTAGCCGTCAGTTTCCCAATTGCATCCAAAGGGGACGTTCTCATCTAGACATTATATGAAGTCAACCTACCAAGTTACAATGAAATCCCTCCATAAATACGACCTGTAGACTGTGCTAAAGGTTTTCGGGCTTCAGGCACCTGTAGACATCACAGTTGACCAACCACGACCAAAAGGGGATGTCATCATCTAGGCATTATATGGAGTCAACCTAACAAGTTACAATGAAATCCTTCCATAAATACGACCTACAGACATGCTAAAGGTTTTTGGGCTCGGGCAGCCATCAAGGCTGAATGATCGTGACCAAAAGGGGACGTTCTCATCTGGACACTATTTGGAGTCATCCTACCAAGCTACAATAAAATCCCTTCATAATTATGACCTGTAGACTGTTCTAAAGGTTTTCGGGCTTTGGGCCCCTGAAGCCGTCACAGTTGCCCAAAAGGGGACGTTCTCATCTAGACATTATATGAAGTCAACCTACCAAGTTACAATGAAATCCCTTCATAAATATGACCTTAGACTGTGCTAAAGGTTTTCGGGCTTCGGGCTCGGGCAGCCATCATGGTTGAATGATCGCAACCAAAGGGGACAATCTCATCTGGGCATCATCTGGAGTGATCCTGCGAAGTTACAATGAAATCCCTTCATAAATATGACCTGTAGACTGTGTTCAAGGTTTTCGGGCTTCGGGCACCTGTAGCCATCACAGTTGACCAATCACGGCCAAAAGGGGATGTCATCATCTAGGCATTATATGGAGTCAACCTAACAATGTTACAATGAAATCCTTCTATAAATATAAACTTTTGCCTATGCTAAAGGTTTTTGGGCTCGGGCACCCATCAAGGCTGAATGATCACGGCCAAAATGGGACGTTCTCATCTTGACCTTATTTGGAGTCAACCTACCAAGTTACAATGAAATCCCTTCATAAATATGACCTGTAGACAGTGCTATAGGTTTTTGGGCTTCGGGCACCTTTAGCCGTCAAAGTTGCCCAAACATGTCCAAAAGGGGACGTTCTCATCTAGGCATTATATGAAGTCAACCTACCAAGTTACAATGAAATCCCTTCACAAATATGACTTGTAGACTGTGCTTAAAGTTTTCGGGCTTCGGGTTCTGGCAGCCATCATGGTTGAATAATCGCAACCAAAGGGGACAATCTCATCTGGGCATCATCTGGAATGATCCTATGAAGTTACAATGAAATCCCTTCATAAATATGGCCTGTAGACTGTGCTCAAGGTTTTTGGGCTTTGGGCACTTGTAGCCAACACAGCTGACCAATTACGACCAAAAGGGGATGTCATCATCTAGGCATTATATGGAGTCAACCTAATAGGTTACAATGAAATCCTTCCATAAATATGACCCTTTACCTATGCTAAAGGTTTTTGGGCTCGGGCACCCATCAAGGCTGAATGATCACGATCAAAAGGGGACGTTCTCATCTAGACATTATTTGGAGTCATCCTACCAAGTTACAATGAAATCCCTCATAAATATGACCTGTAGACTGTGCTAAAGGTTTTCGGGCTTCGGGCACCTTTAGCCGTCACAGTTGCCCAATCATGTCCAAAAGGGGACGTTCTCATCTAGACATTATATGAAGTTAACCTACCAAGTTACAATGAAATCCCTTCATAAATATGACCTGTAGACTGTGCTAAAGGTTTTCGGGCTTCGGGCTCGGGCAGCCATCATGTGTGAATGATCGCACGTTCTCATCTAGACATTATATGAAGTTAACCTACCAAGTTACAATGAAATCCCTTCATAAATATGACCTGTAGGCTGTGCTAAAGGTTTTCGGGCTTCGGGCTTGGGCAGCCATCATGGGTGAATGATCGCAACCATAGGGGACAATCTCATCTGAGCATCATCTGGAGTGATCCTAAGAAGTTACAATGAAATCCCTTCATAAATATGACCTGTAGACTGTGCTCAAGGTTTTCGGGCTTCGGGCACTTGTATCCATCACAACTGACCAATCACGACCGAAAGGGGATGTCATCATCTAGGCATTATATGGAGTCAACCAAACAGGTTACAAAGAAATCCTTCCATAAATATGACCTTTTGCCTATGCTAAAGGTTTTTGGGCTCGGGCACCCATCAAGGCTGCATGATCGCGATCAAAATGGGACGTTCTCATCTAGACATTATTTGGAGTCATCCTGCCATGTTACAATGAAATCATTTCATAAATATGACCTCTAGACTGTGCTAAAGGTTTTTGGGCTTCGGGCTCCTGTAGCCGTCACAGTTGCCCAATCACGTCCAAAGGGGGGCTTTCTCATCTAGACATTGTATGAAGTCAACCCACCAAGTTACAATGAAATTCCTCAATAAATATGACCTGTAGACTGTGCTAAAGGTTTTAGGGTTTTGGGCTCGGGCAGTCGTCACGGTTGGCAGATCATGCCCAAATGGGGAAATTCGCATCTAGACATCATAAGGAGTCATCCTACCTAGTTACAATGAAATTCCTCCACATTAAACATGACCTGCAGACTGTGCTAAAAGTTTTTGGGTTTCGGGCTTGGGCAGCCATCACGGTTGATAGATCATGCCCAAAAGGGGACGTTCTCGTCTATGCACTATACAGAGGCATCCTACCAAGTTACAATGAAATCCCTTCATAAATACGACCTGTAGACTGTGCTAATGGTTTTCGGGTTTTGGGCTCGGGCAGCCATACCGGTTGCCCGATCGCGACCAAAAGGGGACGTTCTCATCTAGACATGACCCCAAACCTGCATATGAAATTTCGTGACGATCAGACAAGAACTGCGGGGTGTAGCCCGTGCTAAAGGAAATGTGAACAGACGTCACAGACTCACAGACTAACAGACTTCCGCATGCGTGATGGCAATAGCTTATCTTGACTATGTCAAGTTAAGCTAACAATAAATTTTTTTTCGTAATTTTGTACATTTTCGTGAATATTTCACCATTGAGTGTGAGGATTGGTACAAAGTTGGCATTTTCTGTTGGGGATATGTATTCTCAATATAATTCAGCACGATATTTATGATTCTCACCCTACTAAGGCGAATAAGAATGAGAAATATGGAGCTGGGTCGAATTTTTTTTTAAATTTTTTTTTTCATCCAAAAAACGCTATAACTAAAAAAAACTCGGATTCGCGGGGACTTTTCACACTTTATCCGCAATGTGTGTCCCAGAAACATATAAAAAAATCAGCTTTCTCTGATTTTTTTCCTTACTTTCTCATTTTTATGTCTAATGTGCCTGGACAATATGTGAAATTTGAAAGCTTTTGGAGCAGTGGTTTGGGAAAAAAGTAGTGTTAAATGTTTTTCCTATTACCCACAGTGTTAAAAAATGCTGACTCAGCACTTTTTCAAAATCCCCCAAAAGTACCCATCATAAAACCAATAGCAATTTTTTTTTACCATTCCATTCTTTCTGTTGGTCCTAAGGAAGCTTCACACCAAATAAGAATTCCCGGTGCTGTGTAATTTTGGAGATATGGGCATTTTAATTTTTTTCTATTTTTAGCTCCTGCGGTACCCATGGGGCGACGGGAAAAAAGATTTTGGGCATAAATTAAGTACTTATGACCCAATAAGCCCTCATATCAAATTTGATTCATATCTGCCTCTCGGTTTGGAAAATAGAAATTTGGGTCTTGGCAAAAATTCTTGCCCCTCCTATACTGAAGGCAACTATAGCCCCTCGAACTTCTCTTGAACAAATCTGAGACTACACTTCAAAAGGGAGCCGCACACCAAATACCAAGTCTCTGCTACTGGTTGTTCATGAGAAGAAGAATTTTTAAGATTTAAGTGTACTTTTTGGGAGTGGCCCTACCGAGGGGCGGGTCAACTTGATTTGAACAAACTTGAATTGACATATGATAGGGAACATGCACAGAATATTTTGTGTAATTTGGTCCAGCAGTTCGTGAGAAGAAGTTGATAATGTAAAGTTAACGCCAAACGACGGACGGAAAGTGATCAGTTAGCTCCCCTTGAGCTTCACTCAGGTGAGCCAAAAAAAACAGAACAACTTTATTCATCTTATAATTTTTTAGCGGGTGATACCCGGCGTTGCACGGGAGAAGATGGTTATATCAGCCGTTTTCGAAATAGAAGGCCATGGTCACCAATTTCAAGGTCAAGGTCACCCCGAGCAGGCACCCCGATAAAGCCAAAATGATAGTCGGGTCAATATACCCGCACATATGAAATTTTAGCCTGAGCGGCCCAGCCGTTTTCGAAATAACAATTTCAAGGTCAAGGTCACCCCACACGGGCACCCCGATAAAGCACAGGCATTGCACCCATACCATGTTACTCGCAGAAACGAATTACCCCTGTGCAGAAAATTTGAGATCGATCGGTCGAGAAACGGAGGAGTTCACCCAGGAACAAAGATAGAGAGAGAGAGATACAGACATTCGCATTTTTATATTAGATTATGTACATGTCAAATATCTTTTATTCATCTTCTAATTTATTACATGTCAAATATTTTTATTTAAGTTTTCATTCATTGCATGAATTCATGAATAATGTATTTCGGTTACATGTATAACCTTACTTCATGTGTAAATAAAATAAATAAAATACTCTTGTATGAATAAAACACCAATAGTTGCATCATTGTTGTTCTTTTATATGTCCACGTGTAATTTATTTATTTATTGGTGTTTTTTAAGGTCACATATTTATGCACAATGGCTAATCATGACCGTGACAGTTTTAAGGGTGGAGGAAGCCGGAGTACCCTAAGAGAACCACAGAGCAACGGCGAGCAACTGTCAGCTCCCCAACATACTAACTCCACACAAGCAGGGTTAGCATTGGTTGAAGACAAGTGCACCATCGACGTGCAGTATGCCTTAGTACCCAACGCCACCGTGCTCCCACGCGGGCAATGGATATGAAGTGTCTTGCCCAAGGACACAACGCGGTTGCCGCAGGTGGGATTCGAACCGAGGACCTCTCGGCTTGCAGTCTGCACCTCCACCTACTGAGCTACCGCGCTCCCCGTCCATGTGTAATACATGTACATTTAGCATAAACGGAACATACAGTAACAACAGTTATAAGTTGTTGGATAAGCTCAAGAATGTTTAAAGAAAACTGAATGTTGGAATTCATCAAGATAGCCAAAAAATATATCAGAAATTTTCTTGTGCTTATCCTGCAACTTATTTGAACAGTGTACAGTTAGTTCTGTAATTTGTTGGATGCCCAACCGATGGACGATTTGTGGCTTCATGAGAAAGTGAAAGGTAAGGAATTCAGGACGCCCTAATACATTCCAGATATTTCCCAATATTATTATTATTATTACTGAGGGGGTGGGGAACAAAAAGTACAGGAATTTCTCCATGTTCCAGTCATTTGATGTAATAAAAAGCACAGGCCCTCGTAGTTTGATCAATATTCTTAAGTTAAATACAGATACTACCAAAATATTATTGACAGATTAAAAAACACATTTTTAATGTACAATGTATTGATAATATTTTGGTGGCACTTGTATTTAACTTCAGTTTAATTTGATCAAGTTATGAGGGCCTCTGATTAAATGGTTGAGAAGAAATAGCAAAAGCAGTTCGCCCACAAATTATATCCACTGGTATTGTACAGCTCACACAACATATGTAGAAATGGACTTTTAAATAAAGTAGAGCAAACAAACCTCAGAAAATTATAGCCATTATTATATATTTCACATGTATAAAAGTTGTTGTTGACATTGACAAGTGACATCATACATGCAGTACATGTACAATAAACAGTTCATTAATGAATATGGAAAAAATTTGATTTACTGTCTAAAGATATATACACCAAAATTCTCAATTACTTATCGAAGTAGGGGCGTTTGGGTTTGAGATTAAATGACATTTTCTGTAATTGAAAACCAATTTTGTTACCTCCCTTTGAATGTTGCACATTCATTGAATGCACTGAATCGATGGTGCATTTTTTAGAATGCATTGAATGTATTTGTTTGCGTTCATATCAGACCTGTTAACTTCTGAAGGTGACTATCAGTGACATTTTGATGAGCTCTCAGTGAAATTTGGATGCTTGTCAGTGAGATTTTTGTGCGCGGCCAATACATCAATATTTTCCTTGTTATGCCTCCCACGGTGCCACCCGGGCACTCCCCTCCAATACAAATGCATTACATTTCATTTTAATAATTTATTTTAACACTTTTAATGGTATTTGTCAGTAAAAGCATACAAATATGGATATCACTGGTTCCATCCCCCCCCCCATGCCCTCCCCAACACACACACACAAATGTGAGTGGATGCCTATCTAGCCTTTGTCTGTACCAACCCCCACTCCCTTTCCCCCTCAGTCCGGCCATTTTTCCTTGCTCATGCAAGCCCATCCTGGTGCTTCAATACATGGAGGCTGAAACATCTTGGGCAAAAACATCCCAGTACCAAAACTTTCAAGAACCAACACAAGCATTCCTTCTTTCCCCCTCAGTCCGTCCATTTTTCCTTGCTCATGCAAGCCCATTCTGGTGCTTCAATACATGGAGGCTGAAACATCTTGGGCAAAAACATCCCAGGACCAAAATTTTCAAGAACCAACACAAGCATTCCTTCTTCCTTTTGCATGCCATTTATTCATGTAAATCACAACTTCAGTGATTTATTTCACAAAGAATATGATTCCAAACTCAACTTACCTTATAAAATCGTAAATCTATAGTTTTTTTCCAATTTATTCACAATTACCACGATACATTTCAGTCAGTATGATATTTAAAATTTTTTAAAACTGACTGAAAGTTAAAAAATTTATAGTAATTTATATATTTTTTATACTTACCAATGACCCAGACATAGCTGGTGCTAACTCTTAAAATATAGGGCCAAACACAAATTTTGCCCCCCAATCCCCAAAATTTGCATCTAAAACTAAAGAAAACATATCCTGAAAGGCCCTCCACACCTCGCCCCCACTGCGCATGCGCAGTGTCAAGGACGTTCCGAAATTGGCGCCATTTATCATTCTAATAACCAGTGCCTGGTAGGCGCTATGTACTCAGCGGGGAGGCAAGAGTTCCCAACTCCTGGGAGGGCCATCCCCGTCTGGGTCATTGGTAAGTATAAAAAATATATAAATTACTATAAATTTTTTAACATTTTTATACTGTACCAATGACCCAGACATAGCTGAATAGTAAAAAGGCTGGAGGGCCAAGGACATAGAGCAAAATGGAATACGCTCAATAAAATAAAATAGAGTCATCCCCTGTAGGGAAAAGAAGTAATAGGCCTTACATGTATCTTTCTTATTTATGATAAATTAGAAAGATACAACACCTTCCAAAAATTGAGCTTCATACATCCATGTACTCTATTAATATCCAATAATCCTTATACTAATAATTTTTAAAGTAAGCCAATAATAAAGTAAGTCTAGAGAATAGAGACTCTTATACTCCTAAAAGTGTGTGAGAATTGCATAATCATGTCCGTTGACATATGCAATATTCAAAAGCTATACTTTAAAAACTAAGACTTGAATGAATTTTATAAACTTAAACTTCTCACTAAACAACCATCCCAATAACAGCTCAGAATTACTAACTCCGGAGGAGGTATCCCCTTGTTTTCATAGTAAAAACAGGTGACCCAAGGGAACACCCTCCCCCCCCCCCCCCCCTTTTTCTTGCCCTGGGTCAAATAGCCCAGAGCGAAGAGGGCAGCCGAACGGAGACACTGCCGAAACAGACAGCCTACCTAGCTATATTAGCAACTGTTAAGTGAATGACATTCTGAGCAGTAGATAATAGACCTAACAATAGAAGCCTCCAGAAATGGACTCGATATTTCTGAGATAAAATTCATGAATGGATGGCTGAGCGCAATGAGCAGCCTTCAAAAATCTATAATAGCAACACTATTAATGTAAGCCCAAGAAGTAGAAGAACTCTTACTTCATGAGCCGAAATCTTAAGCACAACTGCTAAGCCAATGATATACCATAAGCAGTACGCTAGTTAATAGAATCCATTAAAAATAAAATGGAGCGTAACGTCCTTCTACTAGACATCAAAGACAGAAGAAGCTTACGCCCTTGTAACAAACAGATATCTGTTTATAAATACATAAACTGTACCCGGAAAGAGTAAAGGCCTATGCCCATACGAAGACGGAAGGACCTTAAAATAATAGGTTCCGGAAATAGGAGCCTAACTCTTATGCAACAATCCAACCTAAATAGTAACGGAAGTATTGATTCCGAAACTATGAAAGTGAAAATCATCCATCGATAGTGCATGAAACTCACTGACTCTACAGTAAAAGAGAAACCAACAGAATTACTGTCTAAAAGGTCAGAATTTGAAAACTACTGTTTCCAGAGGCTCAAATGATTACATAGCTAAATAAGAACCGAAGTTAAAATCCGTATAGGAATTTAATCTAAAGATTCTAAGTCTATTTATCAAAAAGTTACTAACTGACTTAGATAAAGAGACAAAAGACTCAATTGTAAACTATCGTAGAGTGCATAGGTATGAGGTAACATAAACCTATAACCTAAATAACAACAGGCTGCAGTAGATCTTGTGAAACAAGTATACTAAAAACTAGCAATGCGTAGTATGGAGGGATCAACCATATGAACATAATGATCCCTACACCACGACGGAAGAGCCTCCACTTTAGTCGCATAGAATAGCGAAGAAGAGGATCTCCTATAGTAAGAAATCGCGTCCAAAGCTCGTCCAGTACAGTGCTTACAATGCAATACGGACCACACAACGGAATACATGAAGGTTGCGACCTTGCTGGTTGTGATAAAGATGACACGATTTACCCAGTGAAAAAAGATCCTCACATAGAGGAAGATTTCACGTTAAGATCCACAGTAGACAAGAGAGTAAATTACTCATGATCTCTGTGAAGATAGAGATGCTATCAACAGAAATGTATTGTGATTGTTTATCTTAGCAATACCTGCTAAAACAACAGCGCCGGAGGATACACGTATCCTATCATTCCGTCCTATAGATCAATAGAGCGTTAACAGTATTAGCTCAGAGATCTGGACAAGCCAACACATACGTCTGCAATTGATTAGCAAGCTGTGTCATAAATAAAACATCATTGGGCGCTCCCATAGATAGCAAATCTGATTAAATACTTGTTTGTTGAGAGTCCATTCTGACAGCAACAAGCGACCCATAAGAGAACGGGAGTGCGATAAAACAATCAGACGACCCAGAATATGACGGACCAAAACTGAACTTGGTGTACTATAACCAACAGACGGATTCTTTCCATTAAATTGAATAACGGAAACGAAAGAGTGCCTCCCTGGTTCCGGAGATACGCCACTACTGTCGAATTAAAGGACAGGAATTTGGGCATGCGTTTCTGAATAATGTTCATGCAATGACATAAAGCAAGCCTAAAAAACATTATTCCGCGGAAGTTAAACTGATAGCTAAAAGACTGCGGAACCCAAAGACCCTGGCACTTCGAATCCGTAGGGATCAGTATATCCCAATCTGTTTGACTGGCAACCGTCATAACAGCCACACTAGGGTCCGGCAACTGCGGCGGCACTCTCTGAGTCAACCACCGAATGTTTGCCCCAGTCTGAATCTCTTGTAACACTAGATAGACAAGAGAATGTATAAATCAAGCAATTCATGGATTGCCGGAAAGTTGCCGTCGAAGAGAAGCTCCTCCGAGAACGAAGCGACTCTGAGAGAGTTCTTAACCTACTATCCACGCGTGGATGTAGCTAGGGCTGCATCACGTCTAACCAACTCCAATCAGCCACTGAAGGGCGGAGTTATACGTGAACAAACTACTGCCCTCAAAAGAAATTACATTGAGAATAATATCCCGTAAATCTTTTCTTGAAGACGTAATGATAACGCCTCAGTAAGGCGGATTACGTATAATAAAACGTCTAAGTTAAGTCTACTATACATAATGTCGTTCCCAACATTGAAATTGGAAAAGACATAAACGGCGAAAAAGAATATATGCAGTCTTTAATCACACCGTCTAGACGCATATGAACTCTCGGTATGCCCTGCTCTGCCAAAATAAACTATATGTAAAAAAGATAAAATGGCAGAAATGAGCCACGCGGACAAGAAACTAAACTATCATGCTTAGTAGCAGCTTGTATATATATATAATATATAGCGTCGAAAAATAAAACACATGTTGTAATGACAATATTGGACTGCGTCGGTAAGTCAGGGACAAAGTCCCTGTACCGATCGAAAAATCCGAGTCCAATGACGCTATAAGTCTCTTATCCAAGATCGCAGCAATGAAGTCCGAACAATAATCACTGGAAGAAATGCCAGAAGATATGAAAGGCATCTTCCGATACTACTAAAGGGAAAACTCGAAATCTTTCGAATCCCTTTCGCCATCCTGTCGGACCCTATAAAGCGTTCGGTCGTCCGTAGCTTGATGCAACCGCGGACCGCACCGACCCAGCGCCGTCGGATAATTCCTGATTCGACCGAGAAACCGTCAATTGCTGGGATGCTGCGAAACAACTGTGCTAACTCGGATAGCACGTCCGTCACTGAGGCCTGAGGAGCAGCGGTCTTACGATGCATTGCCGCAGGAAGCTCCGAGATCGTTACCCCGTGCATACTTCCAATATGCGAGCGAACGGAGTGTATAGGCCTCGTGTCCTTTGGCTACCGGATGGCGCGACCTATTCGCTGTGGAATCACTGAATGCCGAAACTGATCGGATACTCGAGGTCACGTAGCCAATGTGCGGTCGTGTGCCCTGCTGTGAGGATGAGGAAGCATTAAAGACAGTCTCTCGGACTGTCAATATAACGGAGCGTTCCGAGCAACGGACATATGCTCCGAATGTAAAATATCTGAACCACAACATGCGGTCCCCTATGTTGTTGGCTTCCTCCGATCTGTCCTCAATCTGCCGTCACTGGGTGAGTACTAAAGTAATTAAAGTGCTCGCATCACCCAAATCTCCTTCCTAGACCGCAACGGACGAACCCGGCAGCCGAACCATTCGATGAATGTACGCTACACCGGGTGAGCTAGCGAATGTCACTCCGTAAGCGATAGACATATTCCATGAGCACTTATTGCCGCTAACTCTTCATTAACTATGACGACAGAGGCACACTTTTGAAGACATCTCCATAACTCTTCGAACAAGAAACCAGAAATGCTTGGATAGCAAGCATAAAATAATAATATATATAGCGTCGTTCAATAATTCGAAAGTTTGTGTGACATTATTGGACTATGTCGGAACTGAGGGACGATGTCCCTGAAACGGACCAAAAATTTCTAAGTCCACCGACGCTATCAGTTTCTTATCCGGCATCGCAGCATATGTTGTTCCGAAAGGGAAAGCTTGAAATCCACCGAATCCCTTTCGGTATCCCGTCGGACCGGATGAAACTTTCGGACGTCCGTACCCGCTTCCGCGGAGCGTCCCGACCCAGCATCGTCGGATAAAATATATGCGACAGATTCAGTTGATGCTGGGATGCTGCGATAAACTGTGCTATTAAGGAAAGCACGTCCGTTCCCGAGGCCTGTGCAGTAGCGGACTTACGATGCATTGCCGCTGGAAGCTCCGTGTACGTTGACTCCCGCACACTTCCTATGCGAACGTCCGGAGTCTGCAGGCCTCGAGTCCCCGGCTACCGACCCAGCGCTGTCGGATAATTCTCGATCCGACACCGTTTCTGTCGGCTGCTGGGATGCTGCGATAAGCTGTGCTATGTGCACAAGAATGTCCGGCGTCGAGACCTGCGGAGGCGCAGTCTATCGGTGCTTCGCCGAGGGCAGCTCCGCATCAGATGGCTCCCGCATACTTCCTATGCGAACGTCCGGAGTCCATCGGTCTCGAATCCCTGGCTGCCGGATGGTGTGACCTGGTCGCCGAAGAATCCTTGATCGGCGAAGCTGGTAATATATCGGCGGTCACGCAGCCAAGGTGCGGTCGTGTGCGCTGACGAGAAGAGGAAGCCTTAGCAGTCTCAGCGGACTGCCTATACAACGGAGCGTCCCGAGCGACGGACGTATGCTCCGCTAATGACACATTTGTACCACAACATCTGGGGCCAGATGTTGTTGAACGAGAGAGGGGCCTCTCTCGCTTGCCGTCCGGATGGACCGGAACGAGCTATGAACCGGACTAAAAGGCTTCCTCCGTTCTCCCTCCGATCCGCCGTCACTGGGTGTGCATTAAGTTAATTTTATAGTGCTCGCATCACCCCAAAATTCCTTCTAGACCGCAACGGACGAACCCGGCTGTCGAACCATTCGGTGAATGGACGCTACACCGGGCGAGCTAGCGGACGTCAAAGGCCGTCGAACCTACTAGGGTCCTCTTAGGCAATTGGCGTATTACATGAGCACTTTTCCGCTAGCCCTTCATTAATTGTGACGACGGAGGCACACTGTTGGAAGACATCACAGATACATCACCCTAATCTTGATCGTCTGAAATAGAAATTGATAAAGTAGAGTGACCCTGCGGGGAAAGGACCGGAGTGTCCAAATCCCCAACAACATACCGTGACATACGCTTCCCATATTGTCATCGAAATCATACGATACAGAACAGGAGTTAATGCGAGTACACTGACCACATATAGAATGACAAGAGGCCCCAAGGGGCCTGAGGGCGCTCACCTGACATGGTAGCCTAAATATCAACCCAGAGAATTGATTTCAACAAGTTGCATCTGATCCTCCTAAGAAAAGCTTATACCAAATATCCAAAGATTCTGACCAGTGGATCTAAAAAAAAAATAGAAGATTTTTAAAGAAGATTCCTCATATTGAACTAAGTTATAATTCGGGCTCCCACAGTGAGTCCAAATATGGACCTAGGGACTTGGCTTGAACAAAGTTGAATCTCACTCCCTAAGCATGGTGCATACCAAATATCAAAAGATTCTGCCTGCTGGATCTTGAGAAGATTTTTAAAGAAAATTCCTCATTTTGAACTAAGTTACAATTCAAGCTCCCACAGTGAGCCCAGATATGGACCAAGGGACTTGGCTTGAACAAACTTGAATCTCACCCCCTAAGCATGGTGCATACCAAATATCAAAAGATTCTGCCTGCTGGATCTTGAAAAGAAGATTTTCAAAGAAATTTGCCTGAAATGCATTAACTTCGAATTCGGGCTTCTATAGTGAGCCCAAATATGAATCCAGGGGGCCAATTTGAACAAACTTGAATCAGATCCACCCCACAATGTTGCATAACAAATAACAAAAGATTCTGCCTGCTGGATCTGGAGAAGAAGATTTTTAAAGAAATTTGCCTGAAATGCACTAAGTTCGAATTTGGGCTTCTATAGTGAGCCCAAATATGAATCCAGGGGGCCGATTTGAACAAACTTGAATCTGATCCACCCCACAATGTTGCATACCAAATATCCAAAGATTCTGCCTGCTGGATCTGGAGAAGAAGATTTTTTAAGAAATTTGCCTGAAATGCACTAAGTTCGAATTCGAGCTTCTATACTGAGCCCAAATATAAACCCAGGTGGCCGATTTGAACAAACTTGAATCAGATCCACCCCACAATGTTGCATGCCAAATATCAAAAGATTCTGCCTGCTCGATCTGAAGAAGATTTTTTAAGAAATTTGCCTGAAATGCACTAAGATCGAATTCGGGCTTTTATAGTGAGCCCAAATATGAATCCAGGGAGCCGATTTGAGCAAACTTGAATCAGATCCACCCCACAATGTTGCATACCAAATATCAAAAGATTCTGCCTGCTGGATCTGGAGAAGAAGATTTTTTAAGAAATTTGCCTGAAATGCACTAAGTTCGAAATCGGGCTCCTATACTGAGCCCAAATATGAACCCAGGGGGCCGATTTGAACAAACTTGAATCAGATCCACCCTACAATGTTGCATACCAAATATCAAAAGATTCTGCCTGCTGGATCTGGAGAAGAAGATTTTTTAATGTTTTTCCCATTGCCTACAGTGTTAAAAAGTGCTGACTCAGCACTTTTTCAAAGTCCCGAAACTGTACCCTATGATAAAACCGATGGCAATTTTTTTTTACCAATCCTTTCTGTTGGTCCCAAGGAAGCTGCACACCAAATAAAAATTCTCAGTGCCGTGCAGTTTTTGAGATATAGGCGTTTTAATTTTTTTCTATTTTTAGCTCCTGTGGTTCCCACGGGGCTACAGGAAAAAAAATTTCTGCATAAATTAGGTACTTATGACCCAATAAGCCCTCACATAAAATTTGGTTCAAATTGGCCTCTCGGTTTAAAAAATAGAAATTTGGGGTGGGGCCAAAATTTTTGCTCCTCCCATAACATCGCCAAGTATAGACCTACAAACTTCTCTTGAACAAACTTGAGTCTACACCTCAAAAGGAAGCTGCATACCAAATATCAAGTCTCTGCTATTGCTGGTTCTTGAGAAGAAGATTTTTTAAGAATTGGAGCATTTTTGCCCCAACCCTCTGCTCAATATGAGCCGAAACCTAATTTGCCCAAAAATCAAAATGCCGCTATATAACCCCTACTCACATGAAATTTCAATAACATGCGGCCAGTGGTTTGGAAGAAAAAGACCCAAACACCACCTTCACGCCGGACGACGGACGACGGACGCCGGACGACGGACGAAAAGTGATCAGAAAAGCTCACCCTGACTTTCAGTCAGGTGAGCTAATAATAAGGTCAGAGGAAGACTTCCTCTTAAAACAATTGATCAATATCCTTTCAATGTGAAAAGAAAACAAGTCCTGGTACTCGCACTAACCCCTGGCAATCAAAATTCATAATAATAATATGATCCATTAATATAGAAAAAATAATTGAAATCAAAATATTTTGAAAAAATATTTTTTCAGAACAGCCCAAGTTTCTGAAAAGTAACGTTGAGCCCCAATGGATCCCAAGCCTAAGTGTGGACAAAAATTTTAAAAATATTTTAAACAATTTATTCAACACTTACGAACAATAATAATGTATCTAGTTATGATTAAAATAACATAAAGATATTATTATTTAGAAATCCCCCCCTCACACAGAGGGCTGTTGTAAATGTAAACAATGAGTGTAAAAACACTAAAATAAGACTCCAGGCACCCAGGCCCGAAATCAGTTACCAAAAATACCCCATCTGATGCAAAACAGAGACTTCCAGGGAAGAAACTGCAGAACATCAGATGGTAGATGCAGAACACAACGCCTAACCACCCGTAGGTGAAGACGTAAACATGGGGAAAGAACAGAATTCATTCTGTTATTAAGCTAAAACTCCCAAAAAATTTTAGTAATAATAATTACAGAAACTATGCCAAAAGCATGGGAGAATAGCAAGGGGGAACTTAAAGGACAGGGAGAGAGGAAAAACACTTGAAAAAACAGTGTAACTAAATAATCAGAATGACAACAAAATGGCTGCTGCCTTGAAAATAGGTAACTTAACATAATTTCATTAAAAAATTTTAAGTTACAGCCCTGATAATATTCTGTCACACATTCTTTTCCTCTCCTCCTTTTCTATCCTCCTTAGAATCACCATTTCACTAATATTTATGTGTCTGGCATCATTTAAACTGAGATTTAAAAGCACAAAGATCAGTCAGATGTTAACTGATGAAGGGCCAAACTTAGAATGATAAATGGCGCCAATTTCGGAACGTCCTTGACACTGCGCATGCGCAGTGGGGGCGAGGTGTGGAGGGCCTTTCAGGACATGTTTTCTTTAGTTTTAGATGCAAATTTTGGGGATTGGGGGGCAAAATTTGTGTTTGGCCCTATATTTTAAGAGTTAGCACCAGCTATGTCTGGGTCATTGGTACAGTATAAAAATATCAAATGTTTGCGGTATTTACCGTATTTGATCTATGTATTGAGACGGGTAAAAATAATTAATTTTGTAGGTGTCTGATGCCTTAGTATTAGGTAAAAAAAAACAACACCTGTTGTTGCCGGTACAATGAAGTTGTGTGTGATTGTGGTAATTTCATTTTTTAGGAATACCTTCATTCATATAATTTATAAATAAAATAAAATAGTTAATAAATCAATGACTCCAAAAAAATTCAACAAAAATCAGCAGGAATTATCAACAAACTTGTTAATGATAACAAATGAGGTGATAAAGCACGTGGTCAATTTGTTTTGACCTGGAAACATGTTTGTTCAGTTGTTTAAAACAAAATATTTGAAATGTGTTTTGTATTACTCACATCAGAGAAGGTGCCCTCAGTCTTCATAACTCCCACTGTGCAAAAAACAAACAAAATAATCCTGTTGGTTCAAAATGAAGACAAAATACACAGCTGGAAAATGTTCTTTTTCTGTTTGTATATAAGTAAGGGGGTAACTTAATTCTTGTGATATTTCACAACAGATTTTTTTTCAGTTTTCAACAAACTTTCAATTATTTTTTTTTTACACAAAATGGATAAATTTGGTACGAACCATAACAATATACCAATAACATGATTTTGGAGGGTGTTACGGTTTATTAACGGCCCGACAGCCAGAGGGTCCATTAACAGCCCGAGACGAAGACGAGGACTGTTAATGGCCTGAAGGCTGTTAATCATTCCTGGAGGGCCATTAATAAACAGGGACACCCAACAAAATCTTGTTATTACTGTTATTACCACTTCGAAAATGGTTAAACCCAAAGGTTCTTCATCAAGTTCACTTGACTGTGACTGGTAATTTTACTGCCACCTGAGTCAATGGAGTGCATTCTTCACTTTTCCGGTATGAACTGGCGATTGCTGCAAGTATGCTCAGTTGTAAGCTTTACATTCGTTTAACACATATATCCCGTAAAGGGGCTTCTAGAGAGATTAGGAATACACATTGTGGTTGTTTCTCAACTTTATTGAATGGTATCATCGACATCATTTTACATTAACAATTGAACAATTGCAGAAGATAATAAAATGCGATTCAGAAAAATCACAAATTGCTTGGCAACAATCGGTTGAACCGATGTTCCAGAAGCCGTTGCTGTTGTCATCCGATTGCCCATAATCGGCCGATTGTGGTGGCCGGTTCTGATCATCGGTCGAACACTAGTAGTGATGCAGGCGATTATTGCGATTAAGATAATTCAAGTGACTTTAGCGAATCCAGATATTACTACTCGGCCTGTCCAAGATGCCCTGGACTAGATATTAAAAATATTTCTGGTTACCAAGTGTTCAATTATGTTCTGGCAGGTTTAACAGGTTGAGTGCTAAATGATTTTTCAAAGGTGATTTGCAACATGGGTATTTTTTTGTTTATAAATGCCATGCTATTGTGGAAGAGTCAGAATTTTCACACTGACCGTATTATTTATATATGAATATACATAGGATTTCAGTTGTATTTTATGCCATATATTACTTGCATGGTTTTACTGACAGTTAATCTCACTGCACTGAATGCGCTGCATTCAAATGTATGACAGATGAATGTTTCAAGCACAACTGTATGTAAGATAGGACTGAATTGATGGCCTGCAATCCTGGTTTAATTGCCAATGCCCTCTATCCAGTAGTTCAGGTTCGTTAATCCGGGTAATTAAGAAAACAATCTCCCACAAAATCCTTTTTTCAGACATTCTGCTTTGTTGTCAACTGATCGAGTCACAAAATTCTTATTCCATGTTTATGAATCTAATCTCCGATTATATTCTGACTTTATAGGTGAGATAGAATATTCTTCATCAATATATTTTAATAATTATCTTTGCTCAGCATTAAAATACTGTAATTTATAGTTCTGACAGCTGGATTAACTTTGTTTGATCTGTCACTCAGATTGGCTATTCACTGTCCGATATTACATGTATTAAGGATTGCCGCTCACTTGTGTTTAACTCGATTATTGTAAAGCGGCTTATTCCATTTGATTCTATATTTTGATTTAAGGAGGCACATACATTTTTATATATTGTATGTGCATTACATTTTGAATTTAAAGAGGCCAGTTTCCAACATAGAAACAGTTGAGTGTGAATAACTGACAAATGTTTCTGAGTACAGTAATGACCAAAAGTAAATTAGAATTATTATGTAATGCTGCTATATAACCTGAATGGCTCATTTAACTATCCAACTTGATTTCGTTTTATTCCTTACAACAGTATGACCACATTTTAATTTGTGTTGCAGATAATTTGGATCGTACTGGTACAGTTGGTGTCGGAGCTAGAGAAACCTCTGTCAAATAGATAGGGTATGCTTTTCTTATATTCTTCACTGTAAAAGCACTGAAAGGTATGCAGGTGCTTTTCCACTAGCAGAATATTGTGTGTTTATTATACTATTTTGATAAAGTAGGATAGTGCTACTCTACAAAGGTAGAATGGCTAATTCTAAGTAATTCGTAAAGGTAGAATGGCTAATTCTAAGTAATTCGTATTTACTTAAATATAATTTATTGAAAGTGCTTGAGATTGAATATAATAAACCAGCCGAACCATTACCATGCTGAAATAATATTTTAATTTAATACAGTTCTCTTCATAATTGTTTGTAACTGTAACTATTAGGAAGTAATGGGAGGGTAATAGCATAGTAATCGGGTTAGGGATGATTTACAATACATGACTTCATAATTTGATAATGTGACATTGCTCTTCTTCGCATTATGACTGGGCTGCAGTGAACTATTATTTCAATTGCGCTACCATTAATTTTGAATGGCTACCCAGGTCAGCCTTCAACATATCTTTAACATCATATACTCATTTTATTCCAAGTTAATCGGTGCATATACCTTAAGCCACATGAGTATATTTGTAGAAGTATTTCGTTCACACTGATGAAATACCAGTGGGTGAATCACTGGGAGAAATGGTTCTATGGAGTATGTTATGAAGTTTTATTGTGCAAGTACTTATTTATTTTACCTTATAAATAACTTAGTGTCCTTTTATATATTTTCAGGGTATATTTTTATATATGTAAAAACTGATGTGGATTGAATAAATTGCTAAACTGGATTACTGAATTCTTATATTAATGGACACGCAGAAATGAACCCTATTACACTATCAGCAAGAGTAGCTTTAGTTTAGCAAGATTTTGTTCATAAAGAATTGTTTTGCTACAATTTTATATAAACAAGAGGTCCCAGGGGGCCTGAGGGCACTCACCTGACATGGTAGCCTAAATATCAACCCATAGAATTGATTTCAACAAGTTACAACTGCTTCTCCTAAGAAATGCTTATACCAAATATCCAAAAATTCTGACCAGTGGATCTAGAAACAAGAGGCCCCAGGGGGCCTTAGGCACTCACCAAATGTTCCATACTGTTAAGACACAAATTTTATCAAAAGCTATTCTTAAGGTTCTACAGAGTAAATCTATAGTCTCTGTGGAGCTAAAACATCAACAGGACTGAATGGGACAATGCTGCTGATCAAATATCAAAAGATTCTGCATCTGCATGACGGTTCTGAAGAAGATTTTTAAAGAAGTTTCCTTGAATTGCACAAAGTAAACATTCACGACCCCATAGTGAGCCCCAATATTGATCAAAAGTCTCAATTTGAACAAGCGTGAATCCAACACATACCAAGATGCTGCATACCAAATATCTAAAGATTCTGCCACTGGTTCTGGTGAAGAAGATTGTTAAAGATTTTTTCTTAAATTGCACTAAGTAAAAATTCACACCCCCCATAGTGATCCCCAATATTGAACGGGGGATTCAATTTGAACAAACTTGAATCAGACCCATACCAAGATGCTGTATACCAAATATCAAAAGATTCTGCCCATCGGTTATGGAAAAGAAAATTTTTAAGGAAATTTTCTTAAATTGCACTAAGTAAATATTCAAACCCCTTTAGTGAGTCCCAATATTGATCGAGGGACTCAATTTGAACAAACTTGAATCAGACCCATATCAAGATTCTGTATACCAAATATCAAAAGATCCTGCCCATTGGTTCTGGAAAAAAATTTTTTTAAAGAATTTTTCTTAAATTGCACTAAGTAAAAATTCCCCCCCCCCCCCCCCCCACCATAGTGAGCCCCAATATTGGTTGAGGGACTCGATTTGAACAAACTTGAATCAGACCCATACCAAGATGCTGCATACCAAGTATCAAAAGATTCTGCCCACTGGTTCTGGAGAAGAAGATTTTTTAATAATTTTTCAATAATTCATATTGTGCTATCAGAGTTATGCCCCATACAGAGACCCCAAGGGACGTGACCATTTCATTTGAACAAACATGAATTGCCATATAGTAATGAACATCCACATGAAGTTTTGTAAAAATCGGACCAGAGGTTTCAGAGGATAAGTCGTTTGAAAAATGTTCACGACCACGGACGGCAAGTGATAAGTTGAGCTCCCTTTGGTAAGCTAAAAATTCCTCATACAGGGAGCCCAAATATGGACCCAGGGACTTGGCTTTAACAAACTTGAATCCCCACCACACCTCCGCCAAAGATGCTACCCACCACATAGCAAAACATTCCGACTGCTGGATTTTGAACTAAGTTATAATTTGGGCTACCACAGTGAGCCCAAATATGAACCCAGGGACTTGGCTTGAACAAACTTGAATCTCACCCCCCTAAGGATGCTGCATATCAAATATCAAAACATTCCAACTGCTGGATCTGAAGAAGATTTTTAAAGAAAATTCCTCATTTTGAACTAAGTTATCATTCGGGCTCCCACAGTGAGCACAAATATGGACCTAGGGACATGGCTTGAACAAACGTGAATCTCACCTCCCTAAGGACGCTGCATACCAAATATCAAAACATTCTGACTGCTGGAACTGAAGAAGATTTTTAAAGAAAATTCCTCATTTTGAACTAAGTTTTAATTCGGGCTACCACAGTGAGCCCAAATATGAACCCAGGAACTTGGCTTGAACAAACCCGAATCTCACCCTTCTAAGCATGCAGCATGCCCAATATCAAATGATTCTGCCTGCTGGATCTTGAGAAGAAGATTTTTAAAGAAATTTGCCTGAAATGCACTAAATTCAAATTCGAGCTTTTATAGTGAGCCCAAATATGAATCCAGGGGGGCCGATTTGAACAAACCTGAATCAGATCTACCCCACAATGTTGCATACCAAATATCAAAAGATTCTGCCTGCTGGATCTTGAGAAGATTTTTTAAGAAATTTGCCTGAAATGCACTAAGTTCAAATTCGGGCTTCTATATTAAGCCCAAATTTGAATCCAGGGGGGCCGATTTGAATAAACTTGAACTAGATCCACCCCACAATGTTGCCTACCAACTATCAAAAGATTCTGCCTGCTGGATCTGGAGAAGAATATTTTTTAAGAAATTTGCCTGAAATGCACTAAGTTCAAATTCGAGCCCAAATACGAACCAAGGGACTTGGCTTGAACAAACTTGAATCTCACCCCCTTAAGGTTGCTGCATGCCAAATATCAATACATTCCAACTGCTGAATCTGAAGATGAGGATTTTTCAAGAAAAATTCCTCATATTGTCTGAGTTATATTGACTGAGGGAGCCCAAATATGGAAACCAGGACTTGGCATTAACAAACTTGAATCCCCCCCCCCCCCCCCACCCCTAAGGATGCTACACACCACATGTCAAAACATTCCGACTGCTGGATCTGAAGAAGAAGATTTTTAAAGAAAGTTAAAAAATTTATAGTAATTTATATATTTTTTATACTTACGAATGACCCAGACTTAGCAGGTGCAAACTCTTTTAAATTTAGGGCCAAACACAAATTTTGCCCCCCCCCCCCCAATCCCCCAAACTGCATCAAAAACCGAAAATTTGATGTCCTGGTAGGTCCTCCATACTTTTACTGTACTGCGCATATGCGCAGTGTCAAGGAGGTCTCGAAATTGGCGCCAAAAAGTCATTCTTACAACCGGTGCCTGGTAAGTGTTATGTACGCAGCGGGGAGGCAAGAGTTCCCAACTCCTGGGAGGGGCATCCCCATCCGGGTCATTGGTAAGTATAAAAAATATATAAATTACTATAAGTTTTTTTAACATTTTTATACTGTACCAATGACCCAGACTTAGCTGAATAGTAAATTACATATAACAGAATTATCCCCTCAAGGAGAAAAGGAGAGATAGGTTTTACATGTATCTTTCTTATTCTTATCAAAAAAGAAAGACACAATACCATTTCCTAATTGAGCACAAAACATCAATGATCTCTATTAATATCCAGTATAGCCCTTTATACTAATATTTTTAAAGGTAAGCCAATAAATAAAGGCAGTCCAGAGAAATGAGACTCTTTATACTCATTAAAAGTGTCCGAGGATTGTATATTAACGCTCGTTTGACACGTGACATACACAAATGCTTCACACCGAGCTACACTTTAAAAATATTACATGACATGAGAAAAACATTAGCTTTACACTTTAAAACCATCCCGGTACCGACTCGGAATTACTGACTCTGGGGGAGGTATTCCCTTGCTTTTCACTATAAAGCAGGTGACCTAAGGGAACACCCCCCCACCCCCCTTCCCCTTGCCCTGGGTCAAATACCCCAGAGCGAAGAGGGCAGCAGGACAGAGTCACTGCTGGAACAGAAAGCCTAAATAACTATAGTTGCAACTGTTTAGTGGACGATATTCTGAGCAACTGATAACGGGCCTAAACAATGCAGATCTCCAGAAATGGACTCAATATTTCTAAGATTAAAATTCGTGAAAGTGGAAGGCTGAGACCAATATGCAGCTTTCATTAAATCTGTAATAGCACACTATTAGCATAAGCCCAAGATGTTGATAGAGCTCTAACTTCATGAGCCGAAATCTTAAGAGCAGACTGCTGTGATGAAGATAACTTTTCATAAGCAGTACGTATAGTTAATTGAATCCATCTAGCAATAGAATGAACCATAATCTCCTTTCTATTAGGCATCAAAGACAAAAAGAAACGCTTACGTCCCTTTCTAATAAACTCAGACCTACATTTATAAATATGTATTGCTCTAACAGGACAGAGTAAAGGCCTACACCCGCCGAAAGACGGAAGGGCCTTAACTGGTAGAGTGCTAAGTTATTTTTGGTCATCAAAATTTGTTCATGTGTCTTTGCCTTGTTACAATTTATGGGATAGTGCCAAGAGGCACTCTCCCATAAATTGTAACAAGGCAAACCCATATAGACGAAGTAATTTCACTTCTAAGATAATATGAAGCACATCCACAGAATACGACACCTTTAGGCTGGTGTACCTACTCTTCATACTAATGCCCTGATAGTGGCTTCTAGCACTCTACCAGTTAACAACAATAGGTTCAGGATACTTATTAGGAGCCAAAAAATCCAACATTAGTAGTCAAAGTAATAGTATTACCAACACTACGATAGTGAGCATCATCTACAGATAAAACATGAAGCTCACTAACTCTTCTAGCAGAAGAGAAAGCTAAGAGAAAAGCTGGCTTATATGTTAAGAATTTGAAGTCCACTATGTCAAGAGGCTCAAAAGGAGCTTCTTTTAGCTTAAGAAGAACCCATGCTAAATTCCATTTTGGAATTAATCTAAGGGTTCTAGGTCTATTTATCAAAAAGTTTCTTACTAATTTAGATAAAGAGACATTAGATCCAATCATTAATGTATCATGGTGTGCATAGGTATCGGATAACATAGACCTTTTACCCTTGATAGTAACAGGCTGCAGTTGATCTCATCAAACAAATAGACCAGAAAATTAGCAATGTCAGGAAAGGAGGGATCATATATATCCACAGAGTGATCCATACACCACTGACGAAAGACCTTCCATTTTGCAGCATAATTTAGTGAAGAGGAGGTCCTCCTGCAGTTAGAAATCGCATCCACTGCTTGTCCTGCAAAACATTTACTGTGCAAGAAGGACCCCACAACAGAAATATGTGAAGGTTGAGACCTTGCGGATTGTGGTGAAGAGTGTGCGATTTCCCCTGCGACAGAAGATCCTCCCGTGGAGGAAGCTTCCCGCGGCATGTCCCACAACAGACACCTGAGTAGATTTATCCACGGTCTCTGTGGTGACAGAGATGCTTCCAACCGAATCTTGCAGGGGGATTGCTTTATCTTGAGCAATATCTGCTGAATCAGCGGCGCTGGAGGATACGCATATCCAATTATCCCGTCCCATGAGATCGACAGAGCGTCTACTGCAAACGCTCGAGGATCCGGACATGGGGGCATGTACGTCTGCAACTGATTGTTGAGGTACGTCGCAAACAAATCTATCATTGGTCGCTCCCATTGGTAGCAAATCTGATTGAAAACCTGTTTGTTGAGAGTCCATTCCAACGGCAACAGGCGACCCCTCCGTGACAGGGAGTCTGCTAACACATTCAGACGACCGGGAATATGACGGACCGATAGTAGAACCTGATGTTCCAATACAAACAGAAGGATTCTTTCCGTTAGCTTGAACAACGGAATGGAATGAGTGCCTCCCTGATTCCGAATATACGCTACTACGGTCGTATTGTCGGACAAAATTTGGATGTGTGAGTTCTGAATAACGTCCATCCAATGAAGCAATGCAAGCAAAATTGACATCATTTCTTTGATATATATGTGCTTGCCTAAAAACTGCGGATCCCAAAGACCCTGGCACCTCGAATCCGACGGGCATAGTGTCGTGCCCCAAACTGTTTGACTGGCATCCATCATTATAGTAAAACTCGGATCCGGCAATTGCAGTGGAACTCCCCGAGTTAACCACTGAACGTCTGCCAAAGTCTGAATCTCTTGTTTCACTTGGCTTGACAAGAGGATGTCCGTATCGAGCGAATGAATCTTCGCCTTCCAATTCTGAGTCAGAAAGATTTGGAGAGGATGAGTGCATAGCCGCCCCATTGGAAAGAGATCCGTGGCAGCTCCACACAGACCTATCAGTCTCATGAATTCTCTCGCTGTTACCCTCTGTGAGTTTATACAATAGCGAGCGTAACAACTGACTAACTTCGCTCTGGTTAACAGCAGACGAACGAGATTGTTGTGTGTCTCGAAGCTCATCCACAGGTGGGTGAATGACTTGGGACGGCACCAGATCCGACTTCTGCTCGTTTACTATAAAACCGAGACGTCGGAGCAATAGAAGCAGATTCTGCACATCGTTCTGAAGTGTTAACTCGTTGCTGTACCTCTGAAGAATATCGACCAGGTAGGCTGACGTTACCGCAGACGAATGAGCTTGAAAGTAAGTCATGACCAAGTTCAGTATCCGAGTGAAAGCCCAGGGCACTAGATTCAGACCGAAGCACATCGCACGGAACTGATATACGACACCTAGGACAGTGAAACGAAGATACTTTCTGAACGCCGGATGTACCATGATGTGAAAGTACGCATCCTTGAGATCTATGCTCGCGGCATAGTCGTTCACTCGAATGTTCGTTCTGACCGATCGAATGGCCACAATCAGCTTGTTTATCCAGCTTAAGTCTATAACTGGACGGAACAAGCTGTCTGGTTTCGGAACCAGAAAAAGATGGCTGTAGAAACCTGGAGATTCTTGGTTTTCTACGACCTCTATCGCGTTCTTCAGTAAGAGAGACTGAACTTCTTAAAGAAGTGCGTCTCTCTTTAGAATATTTGACGGAAGGTTGAGTCCATCTTGGACTTCGAGTTAACGGAGGTTTTCCTTTGAAGGACAGTTTCAGTCCTTCCGCTATCACCCTTTGAATCCAAGGGTCCTCCGTAATCAATTCCCAATTTCGTAAACAACTCAACAACCTTCTGCCCACTGGAACGCGACAGAGGTCTACACCATCACCTCCTGGACCTGCAAGCCTTGTAGAAGGAGAAACCACATCCTCAGCGACCCGCACCTCGCGTTGTCGACCTAGGGGCATCTGACCTGTTATTACGGCCAGCATTACGGCACCTACTAGAGTCGCTGCCTTGACGGTCTCGAGAATAAGGCCTAGAGGGCGCGTGCACACCTCTAAAGGAACTTCCCCAGGATGTACCTGTCCCAGAAGATCCAGGCCTATTTTTCTCAGCTGGTTCCGACTTTTTAGAAGTGGAGCTAAATAGCAGAGAGTCTGAAGCTTTCTTAGTTAACTTATCATAAATAGCAGAAAGCTTGCCGTCGAAGAGAAGTTCTCCGGAGACCGGAGTGACTCAAAGAGTTTTTCACCTTACTATCCACTCTCGTGGATGTAGCGAGGGCTTCATCATGTCTAACCAACTCCAAATTAGCTACTGAAAGGGCGGAGTTATACGTAGAAAAGGCAATAGCCCTTGACAGAACTCTCAAAGATGTTTGTACGTCTTGAAATTCTTGCCCCTCAAGGCGTAAAGACAATGCTCTGGTAAGGTGATCTACGTACGAGAGTGCGTCTAAATTTGCTCTATTAGAAGATATTGTAGTTTCCAAGGTAGAGCTTTGAATAGACATAGACGATGGCATGGATAATTCAAGGTCTTCAGCCTGGTCGTCTAGATGCAGAGGAACTCTCTGAATGCCCTGTCCTGCCGTTTCAAATATATTTCTTGCATTAATGATAGGCAGATTGAGAGCATTAGCCAAATGGAAGGCTGACTTGCCTGTTTCAGATGCAAGCTTACTGATAGCGTCGTTCAAAAGCTTGATCGTCCGTGAGACATTCCTGGACTTAGACGGAAATTCAGGGATGGAGTCCCTAAACCAATTGAAAAAATCGGTGTCCAGTGGTGCTATTAGCCTCCTATCCGGCTGAGCAGCATCCTGGTCCGCTGGAACAACTTCAGGTAGGAAATGCCGGATTAACTCGAAGGTTATTTTATGTTGTTCCGAAAGGGAGAATTCCAGCTCGTCAACATCCCTTTCTCCATCCTGGCGGACCTCTTGAGTATCTCGGTCGTCCGCTCCCGATCCAGCTGCGAAATGCACCGAGCCAGCATCATCAGATACTTCCTGCTCGGACAGAACTTCTGCCGGCTGAGGGGATGCTGCTATGATCTCTGCTATCTGCGATAGCACATCCGTCAACGAGGTCAACGGAGCTGCGGTCTTACGAGATTTTGCCGCAGGAAGCTCCGTGGACGTTGTCTCCTGCATACCTCTTTTATGCAAACGTCCGGAAGAAGGTGGCCTCGGATCCTTGGCTACTGGATGGCGTGACCTGGCTGTCGAGGAATCTTTGGATGGCGATGCTGGCTGGATATTGGCGGTCACGTAGCCAAGGTGCAGTCGAGTGCGCTGCCGTGAGGACGAAGAAGCCATAGATACAGTCTCTCCGGACTGTCTATACACCGGAGCGTCCCGAGGGGTGGACGTAAGCTCCAACTGAGGAAAGTTATGTATAACAACATCCGGACTGCAATGTTGTTATATGAGAGAGGGACCTCTCTCGCTCGCAGCCCGTGCGGAGCTGGACGAGCTAGGGACCGAACCCAAAGGCTTCTTCCGTCCTAAACTAATATCCGTTGTCACTGGGTGTGCCTGTGGTATATTTATAGTGCTCGCAACACCCTTACTTCCTTCCTGGACGGCAACGGATGAACCCTGGTGCTGACCCATTCGGTGAATGGACGCGACACCGGGCGAGCTAGCGGACGTAGACGCCAACGCCGTCGACCCTACTTGGGGCCTCTTAGGCGATTGCCTTATATCCATGAGCACTTTTGCCGCTAGTTCTTCTCTCGTTGTGACGACGGACGCGCACTGGAAGATGACATCATGGAAACATCACCCAATTCTTGTTCCTCTGAAAAAAGAGAGTGAAAAGCCTGAGTGACCCTGCGGTGAGAGGACCAGCATGGCCCTCTCCCTGCTAACAAAATACCATGACACACGTGTCCAATGTTTGTCATCCCAATTGATACACACAGAACAAGGATTAGTGCGAGTACATTGACTACAATTAATACAGAAATCATGAGAATCAGAGGAAGATTTCCTTCCATTACAATTTGAACAATAATCTTTCATTGTGAAAATAATCAATCATAGTACCCGCAATAAGCCTTGCAAACAAAGATACATAACATAATAATCCATTATAATAATATGAAATGAAAGTGTCAATGACACTGTAGCTCAACTTGTCAAGACAAAGACATGTACATGTATAGTATGTGACACAGCAATGACAAACATCTAGGTAATGACCTGATAACAAAGGTACATATAAAGTATTGTAACGATCTGTACATAAATACTGAGCGTTGCCTGTAACAAATGTATAGGTAAAGTATTGTAAAGGTGGGTGACAGTCAGATGCTAAACTAGAAAAGAAATCTTTGAGTCCCAGAGTGGGTCTGACTGAACCCCAAAATATTTGTTCTCATAGCACAGTGATAACAAAGGCACCCCAAAACACACTCATTCCTGTCCCAAGGTGAAAACAAAGGTACCCAAGAAGTTTCGTGAAGATCAGTTCACAAATATGAGCTGTGTAAAAGTTGTGACAAAAAACTGATTGGACCTGATTTCAGTACAAAATGGCCACTGGCAGCCATCTTGAATTTTGGACCACGCCCAGAAACACTCGTTCTCGTCCCAAGGTGATAACAAAGGCCCAAGAAGTTTTGTGAAGATCGGTCCAAAAATACAGCCTCTAGCCCGAGCCGTATTGACATGTGCACTTACAGAGTATAAGTAGCACTGAATAAATCGAAGTTCATCTAATTTGCATAATTTCTGCACGAGAAAAAAACATGTACTATATGTGATGTATTCCATGTTACTAAACATTCATACAAAAATTTATTCAAATCAGAACTTTCATACAGAAGTTCTGTACAAAAGACTGATTGCACTAATTTTGGTACAAAATGGCTGCTGGTGGCCATCTTGAAATTCGGACCACACCCAAAAACACTCGTTCTCATCCCACGGTAATAACAAAGGTACCCATGAAGTTTCGTAAAGATCGGTTCATAAATACGGCATCTAGCCTGAGCCATATAGAAGTTGTGTACAAAAAACTGATTAGACCTAATTTCGATACAAAATGGCCAGTGGCAGCCATCTTGAATTTTGGACCGCACCCAGAAACACTCGTTCTCGTCCCAAGGTGATAACAAAGGTACCCAAGACGTTTCGTGAAGATCGGTTCATAAATACTTCGTCAAAGTTGAGCTAAAAATATTTTCAGAAGAGCCCAAGTTCCCAAAGGGAACCCTGAGCCCAAATGGATCCCAAAAAAAGCCTAAGTGTGGACAAAAATTTTAAATCATTCTGAAAAATTAATGTAACACTTACGGACAATATTAATGTATCTTACTATGAATCAATTTAGGTAGAAGACAAGAATCACTTATCAGAAGTAACCGTTGTTAACGTAAACAAAAAGTGTAAACGAACCAGAAACATGACTCTAGGCACTGGTAAACATAGCCCAGAAATCAGTGTCTAATTTAAACACTATCTGATGCTAAACAGAACCTTCCCCAGAAGAAACTGCAGAGCATCAGATGGTAGATGCAGACCAAAATGCCTAAACACCCAAGGATGAGGACGTAAACATGGGGAAAGAACAGAAAATAATTCTGTTTCCAAGCCGAAACTCCCAAGAAATTTTAGTAATAAACATTACAAACAAGCCAAGACCAATACCGGGTCTGGACCTGCGTCACTGCATGCAATTGAATCAGCAAACAGGAAGTGGCTGTATGGCAGATCTGAAAATTGCATACAGGATACAACTGATCATTATCAGGCTCCAAATGAAATATAAAATCAATCCCTTGCATAGAAGCTGAGAAAAGTTTGACGAAAGGAAAAATTTCAATGTTCAGTGGGTACAGTAAAATTTCAAAGTATCGGCAAACAGGAAGTGGCTGCACAGCAGATCAGAAAATTGCTTACACGATACAACTCATCATTATGAAGCGGCAGACCAAATATAAAATCAATCCCTTGCATAGAAGCCAAGAAAACGTTGACAGAAAATTTCAATGTTCAGTGGGTACAGTAAAATTTCAAAGTATCGGCAAACAGGAAGTGGCTGCACGGCAGATCTGAAAATTGCTTACACGATACAACTCATTATTATGAAGCAGCAGACCAAATATAAAATCAATCCCTTGCATAGAAGCCAAGAAAACCTTGACGGAAAATTTCCAGGTTCAGTGGGTACAGTAAAATTTCAAAGTATCGGCAAACAGGAAGTAGCTGTACGGCAGATCTGAAAATTGCTTACACGATACAACTCATCATTTTGAAGCAGCAGACCAAATATAAAATCAATCCCTTGCATAGAAACCGAGAAAACCTTGACGGAAAATTTCAATGTTCAGTGGGTACAGTAAAATTTCAAAGTATCGGCAAACAGGAAGTGGCTGCACGGCAGATCTGAAAATTGCTTACACGATACAACTCATCATTATGAAGCAGCAGACCAAATATAAAATCATTCCCTTTCACAGAAGCCAAGAAAACTTTGACGGAAAAAGTGTTTTGGACAGACTGGCGGAATGATGGACTGACGGACGGAGTCGAGCGGTTACTAGACCTGCTGTGCCGCTGGCGACGCAGGTAAAAATAAGCCAAAAGCATGGGAGAATATCTAGGGAGGAATGAAGGAAAGGGAGAGAGGAAACACTGATCAAACAACGGAATATTCATAGCAAGAATGACAACAACAGGGCCATGCCTCGAAAATAGGCAACATGAAATAATTTCGTAAAATAATTTTACGTTACAGCCCTGAACATCAGAAACCACTGTTTTTTCCTCTCCTCATCCTATATCCACTTCATATCCACCATTTCTCTCATAATTATGTGTCTGGCATAATTAAAACTGAGATTTACAGCACAAATATCAGTGAGGTGACACTGTTTTCAGGGCCAAACAAAGAATGACTTTTTGGCGCCAATTTCGAGACCTCCTTGACACTGCGCATGCGCAGTACAGTAAAAGTATGGAGGACCTACCAGGACATCAAATTTTAGGTTTTTGATGCAAATTTTGGGGATTGGGGGGCCAAAATTTGTGTTTGGCCCTGAATTTAATAGAGTTTGCACCAGCTAAGTCTGGGTCATTGGTACAGTATAAAAATATTCCTAATTTTGAAGTAAGTTATCATTCGGGCTCCCATGGTGAGCCCAAATATGGACCTAGAGACATGGCTTGAAGAAACTTGAATCTCACCCCCAAGGACGCTGCATATCAAATATCAAAACATTCCAACTGCTGGATCTGAAGATTTTTAAAGAAAATTCCTCATTTTGAACTAAGTTATAATTTGGGCTACCAAAGTGAGCCCAAATATGAACCCAGTGGCTTGGCTTGAACAAACTTGAATCCCTCCCCCCCCCCCCCCTCTCCCCTAAAGATGCTACACACCACATATCAAAACATTCCGACTGCTGGATCTGAAGAAGATTTTTAAAGAAAATTCCTCATTTTGAACTAAGTTATAATTTGGGCTACCAAAGTGAGCCCAAATATGAACCCAGGGACTTGGCTTGAACAAACTTGAATCTCACCCGCCTAAGCACGGTGCATACCCTATATCAAAAGATTCTGCCTACTGGATCTGGAGAAGAAGATTTTTTAAGAAATTTGCCTGAAATGCACTAAGTTCGAATTCAGGCTTCTATAGTGAGCCCCAAATATGAATCCAGGGGGCCGATTTTAAGAAACTTGAATCAGATCCACCCCACAATGTTGCATACCAAATATCAAAAGATTTTGCCTTCTAGATCTGGAGACGAAGATTTTTAAAGAAATTTGCCTGAAATGCACTAAGTTCGAATTCGAGCTTCTATAGTGAGCCCAAATATGAATCCAGGGTGCCGATCTGAATAAACTTGAATCAGATCCACCCCACAATGTTGTATACCAAATATCAAAAGATTTTGCCTGCTGGATCTGGAGAAGAAGATTTTAAAGAAATTTGCTTGAAATGCACTAAGTTCAAATTCAAGCTTCTATAGTGAGCCCAAATATGAATCCATGGGGCCGATTTGAACAAACGTGAATCAGATTCACCCCACAATGTTGCATACCAAATATCAAAAGATTCTGCCTGCTGGATCTGGAGAAGATTTTTTAAGAAATTTGCCTGAAATGCACTAAGTTTGAAACCGGGCTCCTATACTGAGACCCCAAATATGAACCCAGGGGGCCGATTTGAACAAATTGAATCAGATCCACCCTACAATGTTGCATACTAAATATCAAAAGATTTTGCCTGCCGTATCTGGAGAAGATTTTTTAATGTTTTTCCCATTGCCTACAGTGTTAAAAGTGCTGACTCAGTCAAAGTCCCGAAACTGTACCCTATGATAAAATCGATGGCAATTTTTTTTTACCAATCCTTTCTGTTGGTCCTAAAGAATCTTCACACCAAATAAAAATTCTCGGTGCCGTGCAGTTTTGGAGATATGGCAGTTTTAAGGTTTTCCTATTTTTAGCTCCCGAGGTTCCCACGGGGCAATGAGAAAATTTTTTTTTGCATCTATCAACTACTTATGACCCATTATCATCTCATATCAAATTAAATTTGGTTCAAATCGACCTCACTGTTCTGAAAACCGAAAGTTTGCTCCTCTCATAACGAAGGCAAATAAAGTCCGACAAACTTCTCTTGGACAAACTTGATTCTAAACCTCAAAAGGACTCAGTATACCACAAGTCTCTGCTACTGGTGTTTCATTAGAAAAAGATTTTCAAAAAAATTGGTCATTTTTTCCCCACTCAATTTGAGCCGAAACCTAATTTGCATATAAATCAAAATGCCCCTACTTAACCACTACTTACATGAAATTTAATGAAACTGTGGCCAGTAGTTCAGGAGAAAGAGGCTCAAACACCACCTTCACGCAGGACGACGGACGGACAGACGGATGATGGACAAAAAGTGATCAGAAAAGCTCATCCTGACTTTCAGTCAGGTGAGCTAAAAAAAAAATTTCTACTGCTAAGCAAACATCAAGCGAATGCATTCCAGCATAAAACGAATGAAGCAGCATTCAGCACTTTTCAACAGAGCCATGATAGTGGTTTCTAGCACTCAACATGTTAAAATTACAAATACTTTTACGTTTCTGTCTTTTTTCAATTTTTATCATTTTCTACAATTTTCCCAATATATAGCTCAGCACAGGGAGTTACAGAATTGCACAGCAGCGAAGCAGTTAAGTTTCTTGCCCAAGAACACAATGTATATGGTGTGGGTCAGGATTGAACCAACAGCCTTTCAATCTAATAAACACCAGTGCTGTAACCAATGAGCTATTGTGCACCCTAAGTGTCCATTGTGCCTTTACTCAACATACATAGAAACACATAAACTATTGATAATTTCATAAATTTATAATAAAATTATGTTTCACAACAGGCATAACTTGATTTGATGAAAAATCAAATAAAACATATTGTCAGGAAACTATTTATACAAGGCTTTGAGCAAAGGTACCAGAATTTATTTGGCTTAAATGGTTGAATGAAACAAGAGCACCGCTGGACTGTGGCATCATTACACTGATGCTCAAAAAGTGAGTAATTAAAGCCCATAATTCTATAACAAAGATATTAATATATTAAACCAAGCCCAGTTTTCGAACTCCCTTGAGATATTATTGCATAAGACCTGTATAGCAAATATTAGTCAAATCAGAGAACATTTGTTCAGAGAACGTTTGTTCAAGTTATTGCACTAATGAGCTCAAAATTAAAAATGCCGATAGGATCACCGATCCAATGTCGAGCTGTGACAGCACAAAAGTGATTTTGATCATTATCAACTTATCGCGGGAAACCAATTGTTTATGATTTACTATGTGAAGGGTCATTGTGACCTTCTCGCGGGGTCCAAAATAAAAAGGATTCTTCTCTAATCAGGGCCAACCTATACATGAAGTTTGACGTATGTGGGTTGAACCATCGTCAAGTTATCATCTGGAAACCAATTGTTTATGATTTAGTATGTTCAAGGTCACTGTGACCTTGACCTTTGACCCAGCAAATCCAAAAGAGATAGGGTTCTTCCTCTCACCAGGGGCAACCAACCTATGAAGTTTCATGAATGTTTGTTGACCCATTGTCAAATTATCATCCGGAAACCAATAGTTTACGATTTACTATCTGCAAGGTCACTGTGACCTTGACCCTTTAACCAAGCAAGTCCAATATATATATAGGGTTCTTCCTCTCACCAAGGCCAGCCTGCCAATGAAGATTCATAATTATGGGTTGACCATTATCAAATTATCGTACAGAAACAAATTGTTTGCAATTTACTATGTTCAGGGTCACTGTGACCTTGATCTTTGACCTAGCACATCCAATATAGATAGGGTTCTTCCTCTCACTAATGCCAACCTACCTATGAAGTTTCATGAATGTGGGTCTAACCATTATCAAGTTATCGTCCAGAAACCAATTGTTTTACTATGTTCAGGGTCACTGTGACCTTGACCTTTCACCTAGCAAGTCCAAAATATATAGTGTTCTTCCCCTCACCAAGGCCAACCTACGAATGAAGTTTTATGAAAGTGGGTTCAACCATAGTCAAGTTATCATCCAGAAACCAACTGTTTATGATTTAGTATGTTCAAGGTCACTGTAACCTTGACTGTTGATCTAGCAAGTCCAAAATAAATAGGGTTCTTCCTCTCACCGAGGCCAACCTACCTATGAATTTCATGAATGTGGGTTGAACCATTAACAAGTTCTCATCCGGAAGCCAATTGTTTATGCCTCCCCAACCATCCACCACCATTCATCAAACTGTAAGTTGAGTTTGACTTCATCACAACCCGACCAATAAAAATCGGCGAATTAAGGCCCATAACTCTTTAACAAAAAATTGGGCTAAGGCTGTTTTCGAACTTGCTTGAGATATTATTGCAAAGGACCTATATGGCAAATATTAATCAAATTGGAGAACGTTTGTTCCAGTTATTGTGCTAATGAGCTCAAAATTTGTAAAACGTTACTAATTATGGGCCATAACTCTGTAACGAAAAATTGGGCCATGCCTGTTTTCGAACTTGTTCGAGATATTATTGAAAAAGACCTGTATGGCAAATATTAGTCAAAACAGTGAATGTTTGTTCAAGTTATTGCGCTAACAGTACGAGGATGCCCGGACGCACAGCGACTGTCACCAAACCATAGGTCTCGGTTGTTAACACAACTCGACCAATAAAAACAACCTGTAGATAGTGCTAAAGGAATCTAGGTCACGTGACTAGGCAGCAGTAACAGCTGACCGATCATGACTGAAATAGGGCAGTCTCTTTTCGACATCATACCAAGTTATCCTTCCAAGTTAGAATGAAATCGCTTCATAAATATGAACTGTAGACTGTGCTAAAGGAATCTAGGTAACGTGCCCCTGCTGCCATCAAGGTTGACTGAACCTGACCAAAATACGACATTCTCATCTAGACATTATACAGAGTCAACCTACCAAGTTGTAATGAAATCCCTTCAGAAATACGATCTGTAGACTGTGCTAAAGGTTTTCGAGTCTGTGCAGCTGTCACGGTTGACTGGTCATGATGAAAAGGGAAAGTTCTCATCTAGGCAAGACTTTGAACAAGCATATGAAATTTTGTGATGATGGACAAGAACTATGAGGTGTACACAGTGTTAAAGAAATTTAAATTTTATAGTAAATTTCCTTTCTTATTATACCCACCGCAATTGTTTACAACAGGCTAACACTACAGCGGAAGTCCCTAACTCGGAAAAATAATCTTATCCGACAACTGACAGAGTGAGCATAAGCCCAGAAGGTAGACAATGCATGCACCTCGTGGGCAGAAAAATGATTGGTAATACAATAGTCAGTCGCTAGACGAGCATATGACTTGCGAATAGCAAGACAAATCCATCAAGAAATGGATTGAGGAGAGATCTTCTGTCGAACAGGCATAAGAGACCGAAATATATCTTTTCCTGTCTTTCCTAATGAACTGCATCCAGTTGAGGTAAATGCAAATTGCACGAAAAGAACAGAGCAAAGGCAATTACCCTCAGCAGAAGGAAGGGCCCTGATACAGATTGGAGGTTGAGTAGTTTCTGGCATCTGATTCTTGGCCAGAAAGGAACAATCAGTGGTAAAGTAACACTGTTGGCAGAGCTCCTGAAAAAGGCTGGATCAACAGAGAGGGAGTGAAGCTCACTAACCCTTCTGGCTGAGGCAAAGCCATCAGAAAAAAGCCATCTTGTATGTGAGAAAACACATATCCACCTGGGATAAAGATTTGAACGGTGCCACCTCTCCCAGTTTGAGGCACCAACTCACGCTCACATCCTATTTTCTCTCGATTTGACACTTTTCCAAAATAGTTGTCATGTTCTATTTTGAAAATTAAACAAGTTGTCAAGTTGGTCACGATATATAAATTTATGACACAGAATACTTGTTGGAAACGATAATTTATTAAAGATACACATTGAGTTTTACCAATTCTGAGTTCTGAGAATTGTTAGCGTGAATTCCCATGTTGTTGATGGATGTCATGGAAATCAAAAGTGGCATTTCGAAAACAAGTGTATTATAGTCTGTTTTTAAAAACGTTACTTTCATAAAGCCATGCTGGACTGGGACGTTTTGTTCCAAAGTTTTTGGAGCAAGGAAGAAGACCCAATTATTATTATTACCTGATGAATCCCTGGAAAAATAGCTGCTCAAAAATAAATATGAATTAATACCCCCGAGTTGTAATATCCAGTTTGATCCATGCTACATGAAGACTGTTTTGAAAACAAAACAAGGGAGAGCCATACTGTTTATAACAATGGGGACACATTATGTGCTCCAGGGTGGTCAGTTCAAATATAGTTTGTTTATTTATTATGAAACAAGCCCACGTGTTTTTATCAAATGCAGGGATCCCTCAAATGCATTGTATGCCAAATATATTCTCATACTGTCGAGGTTACATGAAATCAAAATTATATAAACTCAAAATATAAATTAAATAAAAACATAATCTCTCAAGTATAATTAACCTCAGCCTACCTTTTATATATACTACTGTTATGGTTCATACCAAATTTATCGGTTTTGTGTAAAAAAAAATATAATTGAAAGTTTGTTGAAAACTGAAAAAAATCTGTTGGGAGATATCACAAGAATTAAGATTCCCCCCCTCCCCCCCCCCCCCCCCCCGCCTTACTTATATACAAACAGATTCAGAACAATCATGTCCAGTCTCCAGCAGAGCATTTTGTCTTCATTTTGGACCAACCGGAATATTTTGTTTGGTCTTTTTTTCACGATGGGAGTTATGATTCGAATACAGAGGGCACCTTCTCTCACATGAGTAATACAAAAATACAGTTCAAATATTTAACAAATAGAAAAAAACGAAAAGGAAATTACCACAAACACACACAACTTCATTGTAACGGCAACAACAGGTATTTTTTTAAAAACAAGATCAATACCGGGTCTGGAACTGCGTCGCTGCATGCAATTGAATTGGCAAACAGGAAGTGGCTGCATGGCAGATTTCAAAATTGCATACACGATACAACTGATAATTATCAGGCTCCAGATAAAATATAAAATCAATCCCTTGCATAGAAGCCGAGAAAAGTTTGACGAAACATTTCAATGTTCAGTGGGTACAGTAAAATTTCAAAGTATCGGCAAACAGGAAGTGGCTGCACGGCAGATCTGAAAATTGCTTACACGATACAACTCATCATTATGAAGTTGCAGACCAAATATAAACTCAATACCTTGCATAGAAGCCAAGAAAACCTTGACGGAAAATTTCAATGTTCAGTGGGTACAGTAATATTTCAAAGTATCGGCAAACAGGAAGTGGCTGCAAGGCAGATCTGAAAATTGCTTACACAATACAACTCATCATTATGAAGCAGCAGACCAAATATAAAATCAATCCCTTCCATAGAAGCCGAGAAAACCTTGACGGAAAATTTCAATATTCTGTGGGTACAGTAAAATTTCAAAGTATCGGCAAACAGGAAGTGGCTGCATTCCAGATCTGAAAATTGCTTACACGATACAACTCATCATTATGAAGCAGCAGACCAAATAAAAAATCAATCCCTTGCATAGAAGCCGAGAAAACCTTGACGGAAAATTTCAATGTTCAGTGGGTACAGTAAAATTTCAAAGTATCGGCAAACAGGAAGTGGCTGCACGGCAGATCTGAAAATTGCTTACACGATACAACTCATCATTATGAAGCAGCAGACCAAATATAAAATCATTCCCTTTCATAGAAGCCAAGAAAACTTTGACAGAAGAAGTGTTTCGGACGGACTGACGGACAGACAGACTGATGGACGGACGGAGTCGAGCGGTTACTAGACCTGCTCTGCCGCTGGCGACGCAGGTAACAAAACAATATGTATTGTTAGCATGAGTAATTTTTATTGTACAATAAAACCTATCAAAAGATAATAAGAATGAATATTTTCTCACTAAAAATGTACAGATTGAACAAAGAATTTACATGAATAAATGGCATGAACGAAGAAGTGCTTGTGTTGGTTCTTGAACGTTTTGGTCCTGGGACGTTTCAGCCCAAGATGTTTCAGCCTCCATGTATTGAAAAACCGGGATGGGCTTGCATGAGCAAGGAAAAGGGCAGGACTGGGGGGGGGGGGGGGGAGTAGTGGTACAGGCAAAGGCATGATAGGCATCCACTCACATTTGTGTGTGTGTTGGTGGGGGGTCATTGTCCTTGGGTGGTGCGGGGATGTGGGGGACCAGTGATATCCATATTTGTATGCTTTTACTGACAAATACCATTAAAAGTGTTAAAATAAATTATTAAAATGAAATAGAAAATACATTTGGGTTGGGGGAGGGTGCCCGGGTGGGATTGTGGGAGGCATAACAAGGAAAATATTCATGTATTGGTTGCACGTAAAAATCTCACTGACAAGCATCCAAATCTCACTGAGAGCTCATCAAAATCTCACTGACAGTCACCTCCTGAGGTTAATAGGTCTGATCCACACCCGCTGAGCAATCAGAAGGAATCAACAACTGCAGGTTCGTATCTTGGTTTGAACCTGAGGTAGAATCAGATCCAGCAGGAAGGCGGAACCGACTAGACCATTCCAATCGAGTGACAGAGCATCCACAGGGAAAGCCAGAGGATCTAGACACAGGGATATGAAAGTGTACATCCGAGGGTTTCAATGGGTCGTAAAACGATCGATGTGGGGATGACCCCAGAGATCACAAAGCAACTGTAACACTGCCCTGTGAAGCATGCACTCAGTGGAAATGAACCTGCCCTGTTGAAACAGGGAGTCGGCTAGGATGTTCAGACGACCGGGAATGTGATGAACCACCACCCCGGCATTGACATCCTGTGCGAGAAGTAGAAGGTCCCGAGCCAATTCGTAGATGGGAACCGAGTGTGTGCCGCCCTGGTTCCAAATGTAAGCAACCACTGTCTAATTGTTGGCCAACAGAAAGACGTGAAGATTTGAAAGGTGGGGGATCCACTGCCTGAAATGCAGAAGAGCAAGAAGCTCCTTCTGGTTGATGTGAAGAGCTGCATGATCCTGGTCCCATACACCATGAAAGGAAAGATCAGATGATCCAATGTCACGCACAATCCGAGATCGCTGCATCAGCCGTCAGAACACGATCGAACATGGGCAAGTCCAACGGAACTCCCTGCACAATCCACTGAACATCCGTCCAGGGAAGAAGATGACCATGAAGAGATGCTGGTTACTGAAGTACCAGCTAGGGCAAAAGCTGAGGGAATCACAGCTCTCACCCGGGGAACCGCAACCATATTCAGATGAGTGCGGAAGCCCAACGCCAGATGACAAAACGACTGAGAAGGGACCAGGTCCGACTTCTCCTCGTTGACTCTGAACCCTAGCGACGTGAGCAGGCTCAAGAGTGTCGACATCGGACTCCAAAAGAGCAGCATTGGAATTCCTCTGGGGGATATCGTCCAAATAGGGGCCAAAGTAGTCACCCTGGGCAGAGTACAATGGAAGGCTATCACATGCGACATCAGTCGGATGAAGGCCCAAGGAGCCAGGTTGAGGCCGAAAGGTACGCCCTTGAACTGGTAAATTCTTCCCAGAAAAGCAAACCTGAGATACTTTCATGATGTCCGATGAATCGGAATGTGAAAGTAAGCATCTCGCAGGTCGATGCTGGAAGTGAAATCTCCCTGGTGAATGGAGCGGCGAACCAACCTGAAAGTCTCCATGCTGAACTTGGGATCAATGAGAGACTGGTTCAAGATACTCAGATCATTAACCGGTCAGAGTTGGCCATCCTTCTTCGGCACCAAAACAGGCGGGAATAAAATCCCAATGAATGAATGTTCTTGACGACCTCAATCACCCCCTTTGACGGGAGAATGTCCATCTTTCTGATCAAAAGTTCCTGACGTTAAACATCTTTAATAAAGGAACTTGAGTTGGAAGAGGCACACTCGACAGAGTGGGGTGCCTCAGAAAGATCGGCAGACTGGACTAAACATCTAACATCCAAGGATCGGGTGTGATCATGGCCCAACGGCCTGCAAACTAGGATATTCCTCCTCCAACATGGACCAATCGAGATGAGAACATTCATTTCGAGCCCCGTGAGAGGAGAAACCACCTCCTCTGCTAGATGAAGGATTCTGAGACCTCCCTCTGGACTGCCGATGCTTACCCTTAACATGTGAGTTACAAGGAAGAAGTGGCGGCAGGAGGATCAGCCCTATGCTTCACAGAGAAAGCAGAAGGACGTTTGTTAGGCTTGGAATGGCCCCGGCCTCCAACAGAAGGCGGATCAAGCTGGCGAAGCAGCAGCTGATCTTTGGAATGCGGCAGGATGTCATCCCTGACCGTCGCCACAGAATCATGGAATAGTCATGGACCCACCAAAGAATCGCATCGAAGAGCAGCACCCTGCCTTTCAGGAAGGGAACGGCTTGTGTCCAACACAGAGTCCATATGAACAAAATCCAAATTAGCCAGGTTACATGCATGCGTGTGAGTAAGATGCATGAGCATCTTAGAGATCACATGCAAAGGAGCCTTATGTCGGCAAACTTGCCTGGAGGCAAATAAGCAATAAGCAGCCAAGGCAGAGACGACGTGATCCAAGAAAGAAAGCATGCCTAGCATCTCTCTGGATAAACCCAACATGGATTCCAAAGTCGCCATAGGAATAATTGCTCACTTGGGTTTGGAGTCCTGTTCCAAGACTGTCAATGTCTTGCAGACCGACAGATTTGCGGAATCGTAGGAACGATAATGCACAGGGGGCAAAAAGGTATCAGCCTAGTGAAGAACAAGGTCTTCATAGCCTTGGAACTCAGCTTTGAGTCCAATGCCGCAAAAGCTTCAACCACTTGTACCGACTGGTATGGTCAAAGGCACCCAGAAGCAGGGTGCTCCATAGGTTGTAGATGTGTGACCGATGATGGCAGTCTGGTTGCAACTTCCGGCTGGTCTGATGGTTTAAAGGCACTCAAACACAAAGTCATGAGACGCCATCAAGCCAGAAGACTGATGGCTCTCAACGTCAGGTGTGTCTGACCCATCGCCTGAGTCGGAAAACATATAGCCCATATCAGGCATACCAGCCGATGCCTCCCATGGTGTAGGAACACCAGGAGGAACAAAAAGCAGCACCCTCCTTCCAATCCTGGGAGACAGCGCCATGGAGGGTGCCTGGAAGCCACTAGAAGCCAAGTTACAGTGACATTATTCCAAAACACGTCATCCTATCAAGTTACATTGAAATCCCTTCACAAATATGGCCTGTAGACTGTGCTAAGGGTTTTTGGGCATCGGGCCCCTGTAGCCGTCAGTTTCCCAATTGCGTCCAAAGGGGACGTTCTCATCTAGACATTATATGAAGTCAACCTACTAAGTTACAATGAAATCCCTTCATAAATATGACCTGTAGACTGTGCTAAAGGTTTTTGGGCTCGGGCAGCCATCATGGTTGAATGGTCGCAACCAAAAGGGGACATTCTCATCTGGGCATCATCTGGAGTGATCCTAAGAAAGTTACAATGAGATCCCTTCATAAATATGACCTGTAGACCGAGCTCAAGGTTTTCGGGCTTTGGGCACCTGTAGCCATCACAGTTGACCAATCATAACCAAAAGGGGATGTCATCATCTAGGCATTATATGGAGTCAACCTAACAAGTTACAATGAACTCCTTCCATAAATACGACCTTTTGACTATGCTAAAGTTTTGCTAAAGTGTTTGGGCTTGGGCAGCCATCAAGGCTGAATGATCACGACCAAAAGGGGATGTTCTCATCCAGACATTATTTGGAGCCATCCTACCAAGCTACAATGAAATCCCTTCATAATTATGACCTCTAGACTGTTCTAAAGGTTTCTGGGCTTTGGGCCCCTGTATCCGTCACAGTTGACCAATCACGACCAAAAGGGGATGTCATCATCTAGGCATTATATGGAGTCAAACTAACAGGTTACAATGAAATCCCTCCATAAATATGATCTATAGACTATGCTAAAGGTTTGGGGGTTTTGGGCTCGGGCGGCCATCAAGGCTGAATCATCGTGACCAAAAGGGGACGTTCTCATCTAGACATTATTTGGAGTCATCCTACCAAGGTACAATGAAATCCCTTCATAAATATGACCTGTAGACTGTGCTAAAGGTTTTTGGGCTTCGGGCCCCTGTAGCCGTCACAGTTGCCTAATGGTTAGAGCTGTCTCGGTGTCGGTTTTTTCGGTGCGATTTTCGGTGTACAAGAACACCGAAAATCGAACCGAAGCAATTTTTAAAAAATCGCGAAAGTCGATGTTATACCCATAATGCAATTTTCTGTTGCTGTTGTGCGTTTGCAACATGGAGCGACGTGCCACTCGCATAAAAGTAAGTCAGCAAGTTACATAAGAGCGTGTGGTCAATACACACACTAATCAGGGCTTGCCTTGAGTCGGGGCAGATCGACCCTGGCCCGAGAGGGCCCTTCTCGAGGATTTTTTTTCGGTCCCGAATTTTTTTTCTGTCTTGGCTCCCGAAATCTCAGTGTTGGAAGGTTTGGGCAACGAAATTTTGCGAGATTAATTTTTCCATTCACGTCTCATTCATGCAAGTGTGATTGCAATAGAAGCAGCAAATAACAGATAAAATAATAATACAAACTGTTTTTGTCTGATTCGAATTAACATGAATCTAAATGATTAAATCCGCATGAAAACTGAGAAAATCCCAAGATTAAACCAACAAAAAAACAAACACATTTACGAGACTTCGAAAGCACGCTTGTCAACTAATGGGGGAATTCCCTTCAATCCCACAATACTATGCGCAGGTACATCCGATCCTAACATCTGAATAAATGCAACACAAGACACAGAAACTGCCATCAAAATAAATGTACGAAATAAAATAAAATGTGTACCTGTGTCTACGTGGAGATGTTGGGGGGGGGGGGGGGGGGGGGGGTTGCATTCCATTTCTGAAATATCCAAAGCTGTGGGGAATTTTCATAGATTGAAATTATTTAAACGGTAAACTGAAATGATTTTTTTTTCAATTTTTTTCTTTGAGACAACCCTTGCATCGAAAATACACACACCCCACAATATGTACGAAACGTCCTAAAATTTTATCCAAAAAAAATCCAAACTGTCTATGTACGAAACGTCCAGCACCCACATGATGGGTCCAAGTCGTTCCGTGACTTCCGTCCCTGGGACGATTCGTCCCCTAACATAGTGGGACGTTTTGTCCTCGAGACACTGACAGAGTAGGAAGTTTCGTACCCCCCACCCCCCTCCCCCATAGAGACGAAAGTTCACGAAATGCCCACTTGAATAGCAAATCATTAAGATGATATGGGATGTTGGATTTTTTTCATGATGGAACAAGACATGATCACATCCTTAGAAATGGTTTGCCAAACCAATTTTAATGATACACATCACATGTTCACATTAAGTTGTGGATTTGTTTTTACCTAAAAAACATCTAGGCAGATAAGAAACACATTCCACTGGAATGTGTTTTTATCTATCTAGATTTTTTTTCTAAGCAAAAGCAATCAACTAAGGTCACCATTGGAAAGAATGTAACAACATAAAATTACCCGAAAAGGCCCCGACCTCAATATCTGGGAGACTTTTTTCAGGCCCCCAGCAGGCCCCGACCTCAACATCTGGGGGACTTTTTTTTAGGCAAGGCAAGCCCTGCACTTGATTGATAGTCGAGTGTCCCCGCTGCTAATTGTGCAAATCCCTCAGTCCCGAAAATCTTCCAATCTGTGTGCCGTTTTCTGTTCAATTACTGGACTTTTGTTTCAAGAGTTTGCAGCAGGAACACTCAACTGTCAATCGAGTGTGCATATTCAGCACATGCTCTTATGTTAATTAGATGTTTACACGTGAAACCTAAACTAACATTGTGGATTTAAAGGCTCTTAATTTCATTACGTTGATTGATAGAATATTCAATACACACCATGACATGCATAGATTATTAGATTAATGCCTGACGATCATAAAGTTACTGTGTTTTTTTCCATATTTTGCCAAAAAAGTGTTTTTGTGGACTTGAAACAAGGCCCACTTTTCTCAAAACAGCGCTAAAAGTTACTAAAACCTCACTCACGCACGATTTTCAAACTCGAAAGACAGAATGAGGCACATGTGTTATTAACATCGACATCGTGGTTTTTTGTCCAAAAAAATCGAAAATCGACATCGAAGTCAAATTTCAACACCGAGACAGCTCTACTAATGGTGTCCAAAACGGGCTGTTCTCATCTAGACATTATATGAAGTCAACCTACCAAGTTACAATGAAATCCCTTCATAAATATGAACTGAAGACTGTGCTAAAGGTTTTCGGGCTTTAGGCTCAGACAGCCATCATGGTTGAATGATCGCAACTAAAAGGGGACATTCTCATCTGGGCATCATCTGGAGTGATCCTACAAAGTTACAATGAAATCCCTTCATAAATATGACCTGTAGACTGTGCTCAAGATTTTGGGGCTTCGGGCACCTGTAGCCATCACAGATGACAAATCACGACCAAAAGGGGATGTCATCATCTGGGCATTATATGGAGTCCGCCTAAGAAGTTACAATGAAATCCTTCCATAAATACGACCTATAGACTGTGCTAAAGGTTTTTGGGCTCTGGCAGCCATCAAGGCTGAATGATCACAACCAAAAGGGGACGTTCTCATCTAGACATTATTTGGAGTCATCCTACCAAGCTACAATGAAATCCCTTCAAAATTATGACCTGTAGACTGTTCTAAATGTTTTCAGGTTTCAGGCCCCTGTATACATCACAGCTGCCCAATCGTTTCCAACCTACCAAGTTACAATGAAATCCCTTCATAAATATGACCTGTAGACTGTGCTCAAGGGTTTCGGGCTTCCGGCTCGTACAGCCATCATGGTTGAATGATCGCAACTAAAAGGGGAACTTCTCATCTGGACATCATCTGGAGTGATCCTACAAATTTACAATGAAATCCCTTCATAAATATGACTGTAGACTGAGCTCAAGGTTTTCGGGCTTCGGGCACCTGTAGCCATCACAGTTGACCAATCACAACCAAAAGGGGATGTCATCATCTAGGCATTATATGGAGTCAACCTAATAAGTTAAAATGAAGTCCTTCCACAAATACGATATATAGACTATGCTAAAGGTTTTTGGGCTCGGGCAGCCATCAAGGCTGAATGATAGCGACCAAAAGGGGATGTTCTTATCTAGACATTATTTGGAGTCATCCTACCAAGCTACAATGAAATCCCTTGATAATTATGACCTGTAAACTGTTCTAAATGTTTTCGGGCTTCAGGCCCCTGTATACATCACAGCTGCCCAATCGTTTCCAAAAGGGGACGTTCTCATCTAGACATTATATGAAGTCAACCTACCAAGTTGCAATGAAATCCCTTCATAAATATGACCTGTAGACTGTGCTCAAGGGTTTCGGGCTTGAGGCTCGTGCAGCCATCATGGCTGAATGATCGCAACTAAAAGGGGACCTTCTCATCTGGACATCATCTGGAGTGATCCCACAAAGTTACAATGAAATCTCTTCATAAATATGCCTGTAGACTGAGCTCAAAGTTTTTGGGCTTCGGGCACCTGTAGCCATCACAGTTGACCAATCACGACCAAAAGGGGATGTCATCATCAAGGCATTATATGGAGTCAACATAACAGGTTACAATAAAATCCTTCCATAAATATGACCTCTTGCCTATGCTAAAGATTTTTGGGCTCGGGCAGCCATCAAGGCTGAATGATCGCGATCAAAATGGGGACGTTCTCATCTAGACATTATTTGGAGTCATCCTACCAAGTTACAATGAAATCCCTTCATAAATATGACCTGCAGACTGTGCTAAAGGTTTTCAGGCTTCGGGCCTCTGTAGCCGTCACAGTTGCCCAATCATGTCCAAAAGGGGACTGTCTCATCTAGACATTATATGAAGTCAACCTACCAAGTTACAATGAAATTCCTCCATAAATATGACCTGTAGACTGTGCTAAAGGTTTTCAGGTTTTGGGCTTGGGCAGTCATCACGGTTGACAGATCACGCCCAAATGGGGAAATTCTCATCTAGACATCATACGGAGTCATCCTACCAAGTTACAATGAAATTCCTCCATATGAAACATGACCTGCAGACTGTGCTAAAAGTTTTTGGGTTTCGAGCTATTTACCTGCTATTCTGTTCCAGTTGCTGTACAGCGCACAACTTACCTTCGTTGTCTTTTCCTTTTTGAGACTGATGGGCCGAACTAAGTTGGCTGAGAAGGTGTTACGACAACTTGTCTCGGACTTCTCACCACATTTTCTTCGATGGCTGCTAGTCAAAAGCTTCCAAAACTAGATTAATTATTTGTGTGGGGGAGCACCCTCCTTATGGCAACAGTGTGAAGGTTCAACAATGAGGAAATGACAGCATTATTAGAAATTTGTCTTCATTTGTTTTAGCCACATGTTATTCTTCCTGATGGGCTCCCCCTTCTCTCATCATGCTCTTGCAAAATCCTCAGCCTCAAAATGATAAGCAATCATATCAACATTCAATGGAATTTCAATATTCAAATGCATCATAATTAAGAAAAATGTGTGGCTGCTATTGAATGTTATGAGAATAAAATATCACTGTACACACGCGGAACTTACAGGAATGCAGAGTGCCGGGAAACAACACACTAGTCGGGAATGGATTAATTAATGCCATTCTCAAAATATTTAATCCTTGTCTCTCGGATCAGCAGTGGCCACGGTGACAAGAAACAAAATTGTCACTGACATTCTGCAGCATGTCACTAGCAGTCCACAGCAGAAATGTCACGATGTGGGTGTTTTGGTAGTAATCCACCCTCCATGTACTGTATCCGATTCATTTTACCAAGGTTTTTGTTTAGTGAGTAAAAAATTGAAATTCCAATAAAAATTTTCAATGAGTGAGTTCAAAACCAATGCGGCAGTGCCTTAGAACCAAAACCTTAATTTTTTTAGCCTTATATAGCACCTTCAGATTTCTGATAGATGGACAACCACACAGACAAAAACTTCAAACTTGAGCTCATTCCAATGAGGGGTCCTACAATATGGTTTTGTTGAAATTTATTGAAAAATTTGAAAAAACAAAAATTAAAATAATAAACTTTGAAATCGTGTGAATTGAGTAAGGGGTTAATATTTACCTTTGCCCTAAGCTGAGAATCGCTTAAATACTTATTCTTCTGCAGAAGCATAACAAGGTCTTTATATATAGATCTATGGACTGAAAATAAAAATTGAAATGAAAGTGTAGCTCAACATGTGTAAGACATGTACATAGTATGTGACACAGCAATGACACACATCTTGGTAATGACCTGATAACAAAGGTACATATAAAGTATTGAAACTAAATACATAAATGCTGACCATAGCCCGTAACAAATGTATAGGTAAAGTATTGTAAACGTGGCTACAGTTAGATGCTAAACTAGAAAAGAAATCTTGGAGTCCCAGAGTGGATCTTTTGGAGTCCCAGAGTGGATATTTGTTCTCATAGCAGAAAGGCATCAAAAAAACACTTGTTCCTGTCCCAAGGTGATAGCAACCCAAGAGGTTTCGTGAAGATCGGTTCATAAATACAGCCTCTAGCCTGAGCCATATTGACATTGTGCACTTACTGTGTATAAGTAGCACTGAATAAATCAAAGTTCATGTAATTTGCAGAATTTCTGCACGAGATAAACACATGTATTATATGTGATGTATTCCATGTTACTAAACATTCATTCAAAAATTTATTCAAATCATAACCTTCATATAGTTCTATACCAAAAACTGATTGTACATAATTTTGGTACAAAATGGCCACGGCAGCCATCTTGAATTTTGGACTGCACCCAAAAACACTCGTTCTCATCCCAAGGTGATAGCAAAGGTACCCAAGAAGTTTCGTGAAGATCAATTCATAAATACAGCCTTTAGCCCGAGCCGTATTGACATGTGCACTTACTGTGTATAAGTAGCACTAAATAAATAAAAGTTCATCTAATTTGCAGAATTTCTGCACGAGAAAAAAAAACAGTATTATATGTGCTGTATTCCATGTTACTAAACATTCATTCAAAAATTTATTCAAATCAGAACCTTCATACAGAAGTTCTGTACAAAAAACTGATTGTATCTAATTTCTGTACAAAACGGCCACTGACAGCCATCTTGAAATTTGGACCGCACCCAGAAATACTCGTTTTCGTCCCAAGGTGATAACAAACGTACACAAGAAGTTTCGTGAAGATCGGTTCATAAACACAGCCCCTAGCCCGAGCCGTATTGACATGTGTACTTAACTCTGTGTAAGTAGCACTGAATAAATCGAAGTTCATCTAATTTGCAGAATTTCTGCATGAGAAAAAACCTGTATTCATGTAATGTATTCCATGTTACTAAACATTCAGCCAAAAATTTATTCCGATCAGAACTTTCATACAGAAGTTCTGTACAAAAAACTGAGTGCACTAACTAAAGTTCAAATGGCTGCTGGTGGCCATCTTGAATTTCAGACCGCACCCAAAAATGCTTGTTCTTGTCCCACGGTGATAACATAGGTACTCAAGAAGTTTCGTAAAGATCGGTTCATAAATAAGGCCTGTAGACTGAGCCGTATTGAATTGCTGATGGACAGACAGACGACAGGCCTTGGGATAACCTCAAATTTGATTTGCATCAAAGTTTAGCTAAAAACTACCTATATATGAGGACGCTGATAATGTAAACAACGTCAATGTACACAAGACATCAGGCACGCAAAAAGGCCCAAAGTCAGAACCAATTGAAATGCTATCAGATGCAAAGCCAGATCTTCATACGAAGACAAGAGGCCCCAAGAGGCCTTAATTGCTCACCGGCCAGAGTGGTTCAAAGAAGTATTTGGGGTCACATTCAGTTAGACAAGGTTCATCAACACTACAAAGCAAAGGAATGACGTCATAAGACCCAAATTTTATGGAAAAACACTAAGGAATGGATTTGAACAAACCTGAACCTAACATGCCTCTCTACCCCACCCCTGCCCATAAAGCCCAAATATTAAGCCAAGGACTCAAATTGAACAAACTTGATTTGATCGCCCTTGAGATGTCATATACCAAATAGGAAAGAATTCTGACTTGTGGATAAGAAGAAGGTTTTATTATATTTATTTAGTATTACTTATTTATTGGTGTTTAAGGTCACATATTTCTGCACAATGGCTAATCATGACTGCGACAGTTTTATGGGTGGAGGAAGCCGGAGTACCTGGAGAGAACCACCGAGCAACGGCAAGCAAATGTCAGCTCCCCAACATACTGACTCCACACAAGCAGGGTTAGCATTGGTTGAAGACAGGTGCACCATCGATGTGCAGTACGCCTTAGTACACAACGTCACCGTGCCGCCAAGTGGGCAATGGGGGTGAAGTGTCTTGCCCAAGGACACAACGCGGTTGCCGCAGGTGGGATTCGAACTGAGGACCTCTCGGCTTACAGCATGAAGAAGGTTTTTAAAAAAATCACCTCACATTGCACTAAGTTAAACGGTGGGCTCAAATAGGGAGCCAAAATATTAACCCAGGGTCCCAACTTGAACAAACTTGAATCTGCCCCCTCCCCTCCCCCCCCCCCCCCCCCCCCTAGAGATGTTGTATACCAAATATGAAAGCATTCTGACTGGTGGATCTGAAGAAGATTTTTAAAGAAATTTCCTCATATTTCCATAAGTTACAATTTGCGCTCCTACAGGGAGCCCAATTATTAACCCAGGCACTGAATTTGAACAAACTTGAATCTGACCCCCCTACAGATGTTGTATACCAAGCATTAAAGGATTCTGCTGGTGGATTTGAAGAAGAAGATTTTTAAAGAAATTTCATAAAATTGCACCAAGTTAAACTTTGCACTCCAATAAAGAGCCCAAATCTTTACCCAGGACTCGATTTGAACAAACTTGAATCTGATTCCCCTAGAGATATTGTATAACAAATATGAAAAGATTCTAACTGGTGGATCTAAAAAAGATTTTTTTAATTTTTAAAAAAATTTATGGGTGCTATCAGAGTTATGCCCCTTCTGGTGCCCCCCCCCCCCCCCCCCCTGTGGACGCGGCAAGTTTATTTGTGTAAACTTGACTTGACATATGATAAGGAACAAGCACACACAATTCGGTTCAATTTCGTAGAGTACAGTACTGTGATCACAAAAGCGGACACCAAATCGCGGCGCATTCTCGACGCAGTCGCGATCGAGGTGACAGACAAGAAAAAAACCTTATCGACAGAAGCGCGGCTAAAGCGAAACACAATCTCCATTTCGCCGATTGGATTTTCGCCAAGATTTTTCGCGAACATCGACAGCGCTGCCATTTTGTCGGAGGGAACAGCCCGAACTGCATGTGCACAAATGTAACCGGTTTGCAATGTTAATGTACATGTAGACCTAACCAATGTATCGAGTTGTTATATATTCTAAAAAAGGGTCAAATTCAACACTTCCCAGATGTCGCGATTGCCCACACCCCAACATTAATCATAACATAAATTCATAATCGTATTCATCTGAATTTGAAAATCGTGATAAACATGGACTTGAGGCAGACACCCCGCTCCACCCACTATGTCTTTCACCACTCCCTCTCTTTTTGTTGTCCACCCGATCTGACATTGTGTAGACAGCACCCTCCAATCTCAACTTAATTTGTACTTTCCGTTTCAGTTTCACACATTTCACCACAATCTGTCGTTTGGGGTGAATACAATATCGTCGTGTCCAACTATTCTTTCAGTTAGAAATTCAAGAGTATTGTTGGTTGTTGGTATCTTAAAAAATAAAAAAAAACGATATTTTATCCCTTTAATTATCAAAATAACTGACATCACATGAACACATTTGTATTTTAAGAGGCATGTGAAGCGTCAATTTTTCGGACTTTTGGGTACATGGCGGTCTTTAATGGCGAAAGTACCAATTCGTTATCAAGTCAATTCATAGTCAGTTTGGTTATGGATTTTGAACCGCAAAATATTCATCCAGGTCAATTCAATCCTTTTAAGCCCCCCCCCCCCCCACTCCACCCCTGTACATACACCTCCCTCCCTAGTGATGCATTACCCTTGCGCCCCCCTCCCCCCCGCCACGTCGATTCTCTGGCAACGGAGGGCTGTAGTCGTCCTGGCCTCACGTGCCTATGCTTCTTGAGAAAAAAAATTTGACACCACCCCACCCATCATAAACGAGCTATATGTATTCCGTGGTTCTGATTAAACCTGATTTTATGGTGTTTGTGTATGTGGGGGGTCTTTTGGCAGGGGGGGGGGGGGTAGCCAGCTCGATATATGCCACATGCATATCCGATGGTCATAGCCCTGGGGTGGTTGTGGCCTTCCCGCTGGTGGAGCTTCGATGGAATTGTAGATCAGTCCTACTTCACTGTTTTGGAAAGTGCGAAGTCTCTGACGGAACTTTTATGTATTTAACTGCAGGGGATGTACATGTAAATATACCAGGTGCATAGTCAGGGGATGGGGGGGGGGGGGGTCTTGCATAGAGTCAATGTTTTTTGGTGGGGGAACAACAACACTGAATTTTACTGGTTATCCCCCCCCCCCCCCCTCCGCCGGTCTTCTACCCATGATATTGTAGACTATAGGTTACGTGCCTGAAAAAGACTTCGAATTTGGACCAGGACCGTGACGTGAACCACCAACATTAGCATTGTTGATGCAGTGCTCGACTGTGCATGTTCATGATTCATAATTGCCATAATTTGCCAACAGTACACACTGAATGGCTGGGATTAGAAGAGGGATAAGTACTGGATGATTGGGGGCGCGGTGGCTCAGTAGGTAGAGGTGCAGGCTGCAGGCCGAGAGGTCCTCGGTTCAAATCGCACCTGCGGCAACCGTGTTGTGTCCTTGGGCAAGACACTTCACCCCCGTTGCCCACGTGGGGGCACGTGGCGTTGTGTACTGAGGCGTACTGCACGTCGATGGTGCATCTGTCTTCAACCAATGCTAACCCTGCTTGTGTGGAGCTGACAGTTGCTCGCCGTTGCTCGGTGGTTCTCTCTGGGTACTCCGGCTTCCTCCACCCGTAAAACTGTCATGGTCATGATTAGCCATTGTGCAGAAATATGTGACCTTAAACACCAATAAATAAATTGGTTGATTACGACAAAAACACTCATGTAGTGGAGTTTCCACTCACACAGTGTGCTCAGGTTCTGTGAAAAAAAACTTAGAGCACACTGTAGACATACTTCAACAAATTCGTTTCAAAGCCTCTAGACCAAAATACTAAGTTATGTTACTTTAATTTAACCCGTCGGGGCAAACTGTACGGAGCGAAAAACATTCAAACTATAAAATGTCAGACTTCTCAAACACGTGTTGTTTGAAAGTTGTGAAAAAATAATGCCCTCGTATTTAAAAAATACACTTTCTGGCGGGTTCTTTCATATGATATTCATGAATAAATAGTAAAAATGTACGATCACTGTTTTTCTTTCATTCGAATGCGCTTTTCTTTAACCATTTAACTCTGAAATGCATGTCCGATCAGAATATCGATTCACCCCAAAACAGCCGACTTTATGGTTAGGAAACCTCCAACCATAAAATTGGCTTTTGACTGATTTCTGATGTTGGGTTAAGAACTTCTGTTTGAAGTAATTTGGATATCGCCGATGGATATGGCCGCCTTTTTCCTTTTTATTTGTTTATAATAATTTTACCAATTGACAGTAATATTTCTATCGACACCTAGACGGTGGCACGGAGGGGAGGGGGGGCCCAACCCCCACTTTTGAAAATGGAAGTAGTTTTAATCATTTAATTATTTGTTAAACCTTGGCTGCACCCAATGGTAGGTTAAACAGATAGTTCTGTAAAAAGCTCAGCCAAGTCTAACTGAAAAAAATCCTTTTTTTTGCATCAACTTAATTATAGCTCAGGTCGTGAGCTCTCATTTAACCGAGCGCATTCCAGTTAGGAGGCTAGAGACATGTTTTTTTCTTCAGGAAATCATTTTTTAAAAAAATAATTGAATCTGCCTAGGGATCGGGCCATCACTTTCTGAATTTAAAAAAAAAATTAAGCCTATATGATTTCATTTTCATTTTAACCGAACTCGGGGCAAAGTTGGCCTGTTTGGCTACACCAAACTATATTGGAGGACGTTTTGTTGGGGGAGGACTTATCCTGCTAAATCCTTCATGACATTCATTGATGGACCTTGAAATACTCTGTTTCTCTTAGCTACCAGGGATTTCGCAAGGTACCATATTGGCTATAGGCCTATTTCCATAAAATAAGACAGGTGGAGTTGAGACTGTAGGCTTAATACTTTTCGTTCTCAGTTTGATGCGCTGAGGATTTACCCGCACAGACCAGGTCTATTCTTATGATAGTGTTCACATCTATTTACATCTCCGCACACTTTTCTTTCAAAATTTTTTCTTTTGTCGATTTGAAAAGGGGGCGAGTCGGAAAATATCTTCAGGTTTGTAACTCGACTGGGTTTTGTTGTTTTTTTAATTGCGACATACGAATACATCGAACGAATCTTAGAATGCACGATCTGTTCACGCCAAACTTTGAAGTTTTCACCATCGAGGAATACATGTAACAAATCATCTCACAATGTATTGGTGTTTCCATTGAGATTTTCTCTCGATTCTACCTAAATTTTGTCTCGATTCTTTCTCCATTCTGCCGCGTTTTATCAACACAACCGCGATTCTCAATCGTGACAGAACCGAAGCCGGATCGAGAGCCGATTGACTAAAAGACCGCTTTTGTGATCACAGTACTGTAGTTTGTGAGAAGTCGATAATGTAAAGTTCATGATAGATGACAACGGGCGACAACAATGGGCGACGATGATGGACTGCAAGTGATAAGTTAAGCTCCCTTCGGTGAGCTAAAATGAAAGTGTCAATGACACTGTAGCTCAACTTGTCAAGACAAAGACATGTACATGTATAGTATGTGACGCAGCAATGACAAACATCTAGGTAATGACCTGATAACAAAGGTACATATAAAGTATTGTAACGGTCTGACATAAATACTGACCGTTGCCTGTAACAAATGTATAGGTAAAGTATTGTAAAGGTGGGTGACAGTCAGATGCTGAACTAGAAAAAATCTTTTGAGTCCCAGAGTGGGTCTGACTGAACCCCAAAATATTTGTTCTCATAGCACAGTGATAACAAAGGCACCCCAAAACACACTCGTTCCTGTCCCAAGGTGAAAACAAAAGTACTCAAGAAGTTTTGTGAAGATCAGTTCATAAATACGAGCTGTATAGAACTTGTGACAAAAAACTGATTGGACCTAATTTCGGTACAAAATGGCCACTGGCAGCCATCTTGAATTTTGGACCATACCCAGAAACAATCATTCTCATCCCAAGGAGATAACAAAGGTACCCAAGAAGTTTTGTGAAGATCGGTTCATAAATACAGCCTCTACCCTGAGCCGTATTGACATGTGTGCTTACATTGTGTAAGTTGCACTGAATAAATCAAAGTTCATCTAATTTGCATAATTTCTGCACGAAAAAAAACCCCTTACAATATGTGATGTATTCCATGTTACTAAACATTCATACAAAAATTTATTAAAATCAGAACTTTCATACAGAAGTTCTATACAAAAGACTGATTGCACTAATTTTGGTACAAAATGGCTGCTGGTGGCCATCTTGAATTTCGGACCACACCCAAAAACACTCGCTCTCATCCCACGGTGATAACAAAGGTACCCAAGAAGTTTCGTAAAGATTGGTTCATAAATATGGCCTTTAGTCTGAGCTGTATAGAAGTTGTGTACAAAAAACTGATTAGACCTAATTTCAGTACAAAATGGCCACTGGCAGCCATCTTGAATTTTAGACCGCACCCAGAAACCCTCGTTCTCGTCCCAAGGTGATAACAAAGGTACCCAAGACATTTCGTGAAGATCAGTTCATAAATACAGACTCTAGTCTGAGCCGTATTGACATGTGTACTTACTGTGTGTAAGTCGCACTGAAAAAATCAAAGTTCATCTAATTTGCATAATTTCTGCACGAGAAAAAAACCCGTATTATATGTGATGCATCCCATGGTACTAAACATTCACACAAAAAAATTATTCAAATCAGGGCTTTCATATGGAAGTTCTGTGCAAAAATCTGATTGCACCTAATTTTGTACAAAATGGCTGCCATTGGCCATCTTGAATTTCGGACCGGACCCAAAAACACTCGTTCTCGTCCCACGGTGATACCAAAGGTACCCAAGAAGTTTCGTAAAGATCGGTTCATAAATACGGCCTGTAGCCCGAGCCGTATTGGCATTTGCACGTACAGTGCTGAAAGTAACCCCAAAAAACATCAAAATTAGTCTAATTTGCACAATTTACGTACGAGAAAAAAACCCGTATTATATGTGATGTATCCCATGGTACTAAACATTCATACAAAAAATTATTCAAATCAGAGCTTTCATATGGAAGTTCTGTACAAAAAACAGATTTCTGCATCGTCGGTACAAAATGGCAGCTGGCAGCCATCTTGAATTTCGGACCGCACCCAAAAACACTCGTTCTCGTCCCACGGTCATAACAAAGGTACCCAAGAAGTTTCGTAAAGATCGGTTCATAAATACGGCCTCTAGCCCGAGCCATAGCAGCTTGGCACTTACAGCTCTGAAAGTAACACTAAATAAATCAAAGTCAGTCTAATTTGCATAATTTACGCACGAGAAAAAAACCCGTATTATATGTGATGTATCCCATGGTACTAAACATTTATACAAAACTTTATTCAAATCAGAACTTTCATACAGAAGTTCTGTACAAAAAACTGATTTTTGCATCATCGGTACAAAATGGCCACTGGCAGCCATCTTGAATTTCGGACCACACCTAAAAACACTCGTTCCCACCCCAGGGTCATAACAAAGGTACACAAGAAGTTTCGTAAAGATCGGTTCATAAATACGACCTCTAGCCCGAGCCATAGCCAATTGTTGACGTACGGACAGACGGACAGACGGACGACGGGCCATGACAATAGCTCAAATCTGACTTCGTCAAAGTTGAGCTAAAAAACGATACATCAGATAGAACATGCAAGACTAAACAACCTAACACCCCTAGGGTGAGGACGTAACCCTGGGGAAGAAACAGGATAATATTCTGTAATAAATGTTAAACTACCAAGAAATTTAATAAAAAATTTTAATAAAAAATAGCCAAAAAGCCTAAGAGTTTAACAGGAAGGGTTCATGGAAGGAGAGGGAAGGAATACTTAACAAACAGTGAAATAATCATTATCAAAAATGATGATGTCAGGCATATGTCCCAAAATTGGGAAACATAAAATAATTTTATAAATATTATACAGTACGTGCCAAGAGTTTTACTATAATTTCCCCTGCACAGCGATATTTCCGCCGCAGAATTCGAGTGATCCCCTCGAAACTTTGGGTGGCAGTTAACTGACGATCCTCGCAAGCCCCCGCATCTGCGAGTGTCATGGAATAAACTTCTTCTAGCTATTAACACCTACTGTAATTATACACTGAAGTCAGTTTCGAAGATCGATATTGACTTTCGCAAAGAAGTGAATGAAGATGGGCTGAACATTCGCGGTAAATTTACGATCATTTTTGCCTCACAGGAACTTGAAGTCTGGTGGTTTCGCTTTTGTAAAAGTAATTATATTGGTCGATCCTCTTTGCCTTCTCAATCAAAACATAAAGATGATAACATTTTATATCTACATGTACTGAGGGCAAAAAGGTTCGATCAAAATAGGGAAAAGAAATAATATTTTCCATAGTCTCAGCGTGTGCTGAGTTGGCACGCATGCACCTGTATTTCAAAATAAAAATCTGTGTCATCCACGTGATAGTGTTCGAAACACGAAAAAAAGTTTTTATTACAGATCATTATTTTAATTTTAATTTCGCTGGCGTTGTTATGGTGCGACAGGCTGAATGAGACACAAAAAATAACGACAGTTCGAATTTACTTTTGTATTTCTTTGCGAACATTATAGTAGCAACAGCGCCATCGGAAATTCACACACGAATGACATGCGCGAAATTGCGAAACTGAAATATCAGACAAAAACTCCTCGCCCAAAACAGAACCTATCCAAATGCAGTCCCATGAAAGGATGACCAGGTGTTGTCTAGAATTAGGAGTCTCCCTTTGAATGATGAGACTTCTCTGTCTTGCTTTGTGACTGCACTTATAATTACATCAATAAACTGATGATCAGAGGCATGAAAAATAATTACAGAAGCAATTATTCAAAACACCTGTTTTGACACCTGCCGATTTTACAACCTGAGGATAATGGAAAATTTGTCTTTGGACAAAACAAGATAAGTTTATTTCAGTGATGTTTTTATTTGCAAAATAACGAATCAAATAACAAATGTAATGTGTAATAGCACAAATGATTTATTTATTATGTATTTATTATGGTTTAACGAAACTTTAAAGCCAAGGTCATATCGGAAATGTTCGAGCTGTGGGCTATTGGGCCAGAAAAATTATTTATTTATTTATTGGTGTTTTTAAGGTCACATACTTATGTACAAAAGCTTAGGTCTGCACGACATATCAATAAACCGATATATACTGGTATTCAAACCAATATCGATTGAATACCGGTGTAATTTGAAAAATAACGTCATTATTTACCCACAAATTAATATTCATGAGGTCTTCAGTTTTTTTTTAACTGTAGCCCCGAATGAATAATATAATCCCTTTATCCCAAGGATCATCTGCTTGTGCCCTCGTAATATACATATTCTGCAGTTGAAAAAAAAAATTCAACAATACTATATCATGTGACCCATCATTGGAACGAGCTCTTGAGTTCGTTCCAATGATGGGGTCACATGATATAGTTTTATTGAAATCTTTGGGGGGAAATCTCATCAACTAATTTTGAAAATACGTTTGCATTGGGTAAAGGGTTTTCGAACCGCATCATCAAGGCATGCTAATTCGTTCCGACTATGATGCCTCGAGTCTCGATTGTGGTACTTGTGTTCATATATCTGAACAGTTTTCGATATACCGGTATATCACGGTATTTTTTTGAATACCGATACCGGTATTCAGTTTTGAATATCGTGCAGCCCTACAATAGCTACTCATGGCCAGGATAGTCTTACGGGTGGAGGAAGTACAGAAAAGAAGCTAAAATCTATGATATTGTGTGCAAGATTCAAGACTCATCTGGAGGAGAAATGGTTGGATGGCCCACCGGCAAACTCTTGAGGGGGTGGGGGGTGGGTGAAGGTGGCGGTGGAGGTGTGGGGCAGGAAGTGCACAGGGACCCACCAAGAGTTTTGCAAAACTCTTGATGGGTCCTGTGACCCCACCTCCCCCCCCCCCCCCCCCTCTCCATTGGTCTTGCAAAAAAATATTAACAATAAATTTTAGTTTCTTTTTCTGTCGTGCGCATTCAGGTGTCTCACCAATTCCGTTAGATGAAGTTCCCCGAGAGAAGTTGGCCCAAAACAAAGTCGTCCCGTGGGAGAAGTCGGCCCCAAACGAAGTCGGAATACAGAAATTAGTGTATCGAAATTTCAGTAGATGATTGGTGATAATGCTGTCTTGTTTTTATCACTGATAATACCAGTACCTAACATCAGTTTCTAGAAAGCTCTTTGGGCTTCTAGGAATTAATGTTACGTACAGGTATTTTCAATGGTAAAAAAACAAGACTACATTTAGTGTATCGAAATTTCAATAAATAATTGTCACTGATAATACCATTAATTGCTACGTTAATGTCTGTTTTCCTCTGTTAATACTGCTTATTTTTTATTATCTTAATTAAATATTGAAAAAAAAAACCTGTTATGTTGTCATTTTTGTCAACCCCAAAAAGCATTTTTTTCTTATGTTTTGTCCACTTCCATCGAAGCATCCTAATCTCCACATCCCCCACCCCTCCTCTCGGTCATTTGACAAAATAAAATGATGAGGTAAATGCTACTCTTATTAGTCATGGGGCTGACTTCTCCTAAATTTTTGGAGCCCACTTCTCCTATGGGCTGAGTTCTCCTGTAGTTTGCGGGACCGACCCTCTCTCGTGAGCCGACTTCTCCGAAATTGTTTGGGCCGACTTCTCCCGGGGACCGAATTTGCAATGGGCCGACTTCTCTGCACCCTGTGAATAACAGCCATTCAGCTTATTAACGGTCCTCAACTTTGTCTCGGGGCTTTTATAATCTGTCGGGCTGTTATTCACACCTGTTGGTTAATAAACCACTATGCCCCCAAAGAAATCTCTGTCCATATTTTGAAGTGAATATATTATCTTTACATCCTATCCGAGTGGATTTAGGGACTTATTAGGCACTTGCTGTGTTTAGTATGACCCCATTTCAGCCAATATTGAGCCATGAAGACTATGTTGCAGACCCACAGACCTCGGTCAACACAATTCAAAGTAATTGCTCGATTTTAGGAAAAATATAGGAAATACAGAATATTAAGTACGATTTATTTACAAACGCTTTACATTTTGAAGCAGTTGTAAGATGTACTGTTCAGTCGCGGTCCAAAATGCCAAATCATGCACAGAAATTTTTTTTTATTTTTCGACAGTCCAAAATACAGCGAGTGATCGAAAGTTGATAAACTGCGTCGATAATAACATATTGTTTTCCTTTCACAATTCAAAATGGACAGCCATTTGTTGGGTGAAATACATTGTAAATGTAGTTATGGGTTCTCTAACACTGTTTAATTTTAATCCGAATCACTCGACATCATGGCAGATCGCGCGAACAGTAGCGTTTTCAGTTCACAATCTTCTACCATTTTGTTGCCAATGCTAATCCTCAACACTCGCAGCCACAGTGATGGATTATTACTTTGAGTGGTCCACGACGATTTTTAACCCTTTACCCAACAAATTGCCCGCATCCGCCCGCGTAATATGCATATTCAGCAGTTGAAAAAATATTATTTTTCAAAACATTTCAACAAAACCATATCATGTGACCCCTCGTTGGAACGAGCTCGTTCCACCGAGGGGTCACATGATATGGTTTTGTTGAAATATTTTTGAAAAAATGATATTTAAAATAATAAATTTTGATATTGTCTGCATTGAGTAAAGGGTTAATCCCTCCACCTGTTATCGCTGCGGCAGCTACGAGCATTTTCATATTAAAACACTTGGCACGTACTGTAAAGTTACAACCCTTAACGTCCAAAATCACCATTGTACAGTTCCTTCATTCAATAACAGCCATGTATTCACCAATTCTTGCATTGGTTTGTGTCTGGCATCCTTAAAAAAGGACACTTTAAAGCACAGATGTCATTTCATAGTTGATGACTTTTAGGGCCAAACAAAGAATGATGTTGGCGCCAATTCCGGTCACTTCCTGACGTCTGCGCATGCACAGAGAGTAAATGTATAGAGGGCCAGATAGGACCTTTAATTTTCGGTTTTGCAAGCAAATTTTGGGGAGTGGGGGGTTCAAAATTTGTGTTTAGCCCTTAATAACTTTGAGTTAAGCACCAGCTAGTCTGGGCCATTGGTTTACAGTGTAAAAATATGTGCACTGCAGGGTGTGCCAAAGGGAAATATTGATGCATAACTGTACAAAGTTAATCGAAGGTCATTGCCACCGGCAACATTTTTTGACGGAAATTGAAAAAAATTGATAGCTTCCATCTAGAGGTAACACCAAACAAGCATATGAAGTTTCAAACCGATCTGATCATAAATGTGCTCTGTACGGCATGCCAAAGGAATATATTGATGCCTGACTAAAATAAGTTCAAAGGTCGTTGCCAGCGGCAACATTTTTTGATGGAAATGGAAGAAAATCAATAGTTCCCATCAAGAGGTCACTCCAAACAAGCATGCCAGATGTCAAAGCAATCCGATCACATATGTGCCTTGTTGGCTGTGCCAATGGGAAATATTAATGTCTGACTAAACTGAGTTTTAAGAACGCTGCCAGCGGCAACATGTTTTGACGGAAATGGAAGAAAATCGATAGCTCTCATCTAGAGGTAAACCCAAACAAGAATACCAAGTTTCAAAATGATCTGATAAAAAATGTGCCCTGTGGGGTGTGCCAAAGGGAAATATTGAGGTCTCACTAAACTAAGTTCTAAGAACGTTGCCAGCAGCAACATTTTTTGACGGAAACTGAAGAAAATCGATAGCTTCCATCTAGAGGTCAACCCAAACAAGCATACCAAGTTTCAAAGCGATCTGACCATAAATGCGACCTGTGAGGCATGCCAAATGAAATTGTGAACGCACATACATACATACGTATGTACGCCGACGGACGAGAAGTGATGCAAAAGCTCAGCTTGACTTTGTCAAGTTGAGCTAAAAATCATTCCTCATATTAGACTAAGTTAAAATTTGGGGACCAAGGGGCAGCCCAAAAATTAACACAAGAACTTGCTTTCAACAAACTCAGATCTGATCTCACTAAGGATGCTGTAAACCAAACACCTAAAGATTCCAAATGGTGGATCCGAAGAAAATGATTTTTAAAGATTATCGCCCATAAAAAGTTAAAATTCGGGGCCAAATATTAACAGAGGAGGGAGGGGGGCTTGATTTGAACAAACATGAATCTGACCTCCTGTGACGATGTAGATTCTAACTCGTGGTTCTGTAAAGATTCCTTAACCCTTTACCCAACGAATCGCCCGCATCCGTCTGCGTGATATGTAAATTCAGCAGGTGAAAAAATATTATTTTTCGAAAAATTTCAACAAAACCATAGCATGTGACCCCTCTTTGGAACGAGCTTGACGAGCTCGTTCCAAGGAGGGGTCACATGATATGGTTTTGTTGAAATTTTTTGGAAAAATTTGAAAAATGATATTAAAAGTTAAAAAATTTATAGTAATTTATATATTTTTTATACTTACCAATGACCCAGACTTAGCTGGTGCTAACTCTAACAAAACCAGGGCCAAACACAAATTTTGCCCCCCAATCCCCAAAATTTGCATCCAAAACAAAAAGAAATCATGTCCTAAAGGACCTCCATACTACGCCTCTACTGCGCATGCGCAGTGATGCAGACGTCCCGAAATTGGCGCCAATTATCATTCTTACTGGCAGTGCCTGGTCAGCGCTATGTACTCAGCGGGGAGGCAAGAGTTCTCAACTCCAGGGAGGGCCATCCCCGTCTGGGTCATTGGTAAGTATAAAAAATATATAAATTACTATAAATTTTTTAACATTTTTATACTGTACCAATGACCCAGACTTAGCTGAATAGTAAACAGGCTGGAGGGCCTAGGACATAGAGGAAAATCCAATAAGCTCAACTATATAGTAAAGAGGTAACCCCTTAAGGAGAAAAGGAGTATTAGGCTTTACATGTATCTTTCTTATTTAATATTAAATTAGAAAGATACACTACCCTTAATAATTGAGCACAATAACATTCATGTTCTCTATTAACATCCAGTATAACCCTTATACTAATTATTTTTAAAGCAAGCCAATAAATAAAGTAGTCCAGAGAATTGAGACTCTTTATAGTCATTTAAAAGTGTCCGAGTATTGTATATTAAAGCCCGTTTGACACTTGACATATACAAATGCTTCACACCGAGCTACACTTTAAAAATAAGACATGAATGAATTTTAACATTAATATTACACTTTAAAACCATCCCGGAAGCGACTCAGAAATACTGACTTGGAGGAGGCATTCCCTTGCTTTTCACTATAAAGCAGGTGACCTAAGGGAACACCCCCCACCCCCCCCCCCCCCCCCCTTCCCCTTGCCCTGGGTCAAATAGCCCAGAGCGAAGAGGGCAGCCAGACGGAGTCACTGCCGGAACAGAAAGCCTGCATAACTATAGTTGCAACTGTTTAGTGGACGACATTCTGAGCAACAGATAACGGACCTAAACAATGCAGGTCTCCAGAAATGGACTCAATATTTCTGAGATAAAAATTCGTAAATGTGGATGGCTGAGACCAATAAGCAGCCTTCATTAAATCTGTAATAGCAACACTATTAGCATAAGCCCAGGAAGTAGAAAGAGCTCTTACTTCATGAGCAGAAATCTTAAGCACAGACTGCTGAGAAGATAAATCTTCATAAGCAGTACGGATAGTTAATTGAATCCATCTAGCAATAGAATGAACCATAATCTCCTTTCTATTAGGCATCAAAGACAGAAAGAAACGTTTCCATCCCATTCTGATAAACTGAGATCTCTGTTTATAGATACGTAATGCTCTAACAGGACAGAGTAAAGGCCTACGCCCGTCTGAAGACGGAAGAGCCTTAATAACAATAGGTTCCGGATATTTATTAAGAGCCTGATTCTTAGCTAAAAAACCCACATTAGTAGTGAAGGTGATAGTGTTCCCAACACTACGATAATGAGAATCATCCACCGATAGTGCATGAAGCTCACTGACTCTTCTAGCAGAAGAGAAAGCTAAGAGAAAGGCTGTCTTATAAGATAAGAATTTGAAATCTACTGTCCCAAGAGGTTCAAATGGCTTTTCCTTCAATTTAAGAAGAACCCAAGCTAAATTCCACTTAGGAATTAATCTAAGAGTTCTGGGTCTATTTATCGAAAAGTTTCTAACCAACTTAGATAAAGAGACATTAGATCCAATTTGTAAACTATCATGATGTGCATAGGTATCAGATAACATAGATCTATAACCCTTTATAGTAACAGGCTGCAGTTTGATTTCGTCAAACAAGTATACTAGAAAGTTTGCAATGTCTGGTATAGAGGGATCGAATATATCTACAGAATGATCCCTACACCAACGACGAAAAACCTTCCACTTAGCCGCATAGTTTAGCGAAGAGGAGGTCCTCCTACAGTTAGAAATCGCGTCCACTGCTCGTCCTGTAAAGTGCTTGCCATGCAAGAAGGACCGCACAACGGAAAAACGTGAAGGTTGAGACCTTGCGGGTTGTGATGGAGTTGGCGCGATTTCCCCTGCGAAAGAAGATCCTCCCGTGGAGGAAGCTTCCGCGGTAGGTCCCACAACAGACACCTGAGTAGATTTATCCACGGTCTCTGTGGCGACAGAGATGCTACCAACAGAATCTTGCATTGAGATTGTTTTATCTTTAGCAATACTTGTTGAATTAACGGCGCTGGAGGATACGCATATCCTATCATTCCGTCCCAAGGGATCGACAGAGCGTCTACTGCAAATGCTCTTGGATCCGGACACGGAGACACATACGTCTGCAACTGATTGTTGAGATGTGTCGCAAATAAGTCTATCATTGGCCGTTCCCATTGGTAGCAAATCTGATTGAATACTTGTTTGTTGAGAGTCCACTCGGCAACAAGCGACCCTTTCGTGAAAGGGAGTCTGCTAGCACATTCAGACGACCTGGTATGTGACGGACCGAAAGAAGAACGTGATGTTCTAGCGCAAACAGAAGGATTCTTTCCGTTAGATTGAACAACGGAACTGAATGAGTGCCTCCCTGATTCCGTATATACGCCACTACTGTCGTATTGTCGGATAGGATTTGGACATGAGCATCGTGAATAATGTCCATCCAGTGACGTAACGCAAGCCAAACTGACATCATTTCCTTGATGTTTATGTGCTTGCACAGGAATTGCGGATCCCAAAGACCCTGGCATCTCGAATCCGTTGGGATTAATGATGCACCCCAACCTGTTTGACTGGCATCCGTCATAACGGTAAAACTCGGATCCGGCAACTGCAGCGGAACTCCCTGAGTTAACCACTGAATGTTTGCCCAAGTCTGAATCTCTTGTTTCACTTGATCTGACAAGAGAACGTCTACATCGAGCGAATGAATTTTCACACTCCAATTCTGAGTCAAGAAAATTTGAAGAGGACGTGTGCGTAACCGCCCCCTCGGAATGAGATCCGCGGCGGCTCCACACAGACCTATCAGTCTCATAAATTCTCTCGCCGTGACTTTGTCTGCGTGCAGACAATAGCGAGCGTAACAACTGACTAATTTCGCTCTGGTTAACGGCAGACGAACGAGATTGTTGTGCGTCTCGAAGCTCATTCCCAGATGAGTGAATGACTTGGACGGCACCAGATCCGACTTCTCCTCGTTTACTATAAAACCGAGATGTCGGAGCAATAGAAGAAGATTCTGAACATCGTTCTGAAGCGTTAACTCATTGCCGTACCTCTGAAGAATGTCGTCCAGGTAGGCCGACGTTACCGCAGACGAATGAGCTCGGAAGTAGATCATTACCGAGTTCATTACCCGAGTGAAAGCCCAGGGTGCTAGATTCAATCCGAAGCACATCGCCCGGAATTGATACACCACTCCTAGGTCTGCGAAGCGTAGATACTTTCGGAATGTCGGATGTACCATGACGTGAAAGTACGCATCTTTGAGATCTATGCTCGTTGCATAATCGTTCACCCGAATACTCGCTCTGACCGATCGAATCGTCTCCATATAAAACTTCGGAGCGACGATCAGCTTGTTTATCCAGCTCAAATCTATGACTGGACGGAACGAGCCGTCTGGTTTCGGAACCAGAAACAGATGGCTGTAGAATCCCGGAGATTCCTGGTTTTCTACGACCTCTACCGCGTTCTTCATTAAAAGAGACTGCACCTCTGATAACAGAGCGTCTCTTTTCTGCGGATTTGACGGAAGATGAGTCCACTTTGGACTTCGAGTTAATGGAGGCTTTCGTTTGAAGGATATCTTTAGACCTTCCGAAGTCACTCCTCTCACCCAAGGGTCGTCCGTAATCGACGCCCATTCTTGTGAAAAGCTCGACAACCTTCCGCCAACCGGAACGCGATAGAGGTTTAAGACATCACCTCCTGGACCTGCGAGGCCTGCGGTAGGAGAAACCACGTCTTCCACGGCCCGCACCTCGCCCCGTCGACCTCGGGGCGTCCGACCGATTGTCCCGGCCTGAAGGACGTCCCGAACGAGAGTCGCTATCCTGACGGTCTCTCGAATAAGACCAAGAGGACGCACCGGAACCTCTATAGGAACCTCTCTTGGGCGCATTAGACCCAGAAGTGCCTGTCTTATTCGTGTCTGCTGTATCCGACTTCTTAGGAGCAGATTTGAACAACAGAGAATCCTTAGCTTTCTTTGTAATTTTATCATAAATAGCAGAAAGCTTGCCATCAAAGAGAAGTTCTCCTGAGACCGAAGCGACTCTAAGAGAGTTCTTCACCTTAGAATCCACTAGTGTGGATGTAGCTAGGGCTGCATCACGTCTAACCAACTCCAGATTTGCCACTGAAAGGGTGGAGTTACACGTGGAATAAGCTACTGCCCTTGAAAGAAGTCTTAAAGAGGATTGTATATCCTGAAACTCTTTCCCCTGAAGGCGCAGTGATAACGCCTTAGTAAGGTGATCTGCGTAAGATAAGGCATCTAAATTGGCTCTGTTAGACGCAATAGCTGTTTCCAACACCGCGGTTGGAATAGAAGCTGACGACGGTAATGATAGCTCTAAGTCTTCCGCCTCGTCGTCCATACGCAGAGGAACTCTCGGTATACCCTGTCCTGCCGTATCGAATTTATTCCTTGCATTAATGAAAGGCAGGTTGAGAGTATTAGCGGACAAGAAACCTGCTTTCCCCATCCTGGAAGCAAGTTTAAATATAGCGTCGTTCAATAATTCAAATGTTCTTGCAACATTATTGGACTGTGACAGAAACTCGGGAGCGATGTCCCTGAACCGCTCAAAAAATTCAGAGTCCAATAACGCTATAATTCTCTTGTCCGGAACCGCAGCAGTCTGGCCCGACGGAACAACTTGAGGGAGAAAGTGCCGAATGAAGTCCACGGCAGCTTTATGTTGTTCCGAAAGGGATAGCTCCAAGTCATCCGTATCCCTTTCACCATCCGGTCGGACCTCATGATGTTCCCGGTCGTCCGCCCCCGATGCTTCGGCGGAGCGTACCGACCCAGCGCCGTCGGATAATTCTCGATCCGACACCGTTTCTGTCGGCTGCTGGGATGCTGCGATAAGCTGTGCTATCTGCACAAGAATGTCCGGCGTCGAGACCTGCGGAGGTGCAGTCTTTCGCTGCTTCGCCGAGGGCAGCTCCGCATCAGATAGCTCCCGCATACTTTTCCTATGCGAACGTCCGGAGTCCATCGGTCTCGAATCCCTGGCTGCCGGATGGTGTGACCTGGTCGCCGAAGAATCCTTGATCGGCGAAGCTGGTAATATATCGGCGGCCACGCAGCCAAGGTGCGGTCGTGTGCGCTGACGAGAAGAGGAAGCCTTAACAGTCTCTGCGGACTGCTTATACAACGGAGCGTCCCGAGCGACGGACGTATGCTCCGCTAAAGACACATTTTGCACCACAACATCTGGTCCCAGATGTTGTTGTACGAGAGAGGGGCCTCTCTCGCTCGCGGCCCGGCTGGACCTGGACGAGCTAGGAACCGGACTCAAAGGCTTCCTCCGTTCTCGCTTACTATCCGCCGTCACTGGGTGTGCATCTATTATGTTTATAGTGCTCGCATCACCCAAAACTTCCTCTTGGACCGCATCGGACGAACCCGGCTGCCGAACCATTCGGTGAATGGATGCTACACCGGGCGAGCTAGCGGACGACATTTGTCTAATCTCCATGAGCACTTTTGCCGCTAGCTCTGAATTCATTTGTGACGACGGACGCACACTTGTAGAAGATAACATGGAAACATCATCCTGTTCTGGTTCCTCTGAAATAGAAACTGAGAGAGTAGAGTGACGTTGCGGAGAAAGAGCCGGCATCGCCCTTTCTCCAGAAACAACATATCGTGACACACGTTTCCAATGTTTCTCATCCCAATATTCACATATAGGACAGGGATTAATGCGAGAACACTGACTACAATTAATACAATGATCATGAAAGTCAGAGGAAGATTTCTTCCTATTACAATTTGAACAACGTCCCTTCATTGTGAAAGAACAACAATAAGTCCTAGTTACTCGCAAAAACCCCTGACACAAAGATACATAATAACATGATCCATTAATAAATGAAAAAACAATTGCAAATCAAAATAATTTTGAAAAAATATTTTTTCAGCGAAGCCCAAGTTGCTGAAAAGTAACGTTGAGCCCCGATGGATCCGATGGCAAAGTGTGGTCAAAAATTTTAAATTTATATTAAATAATTAATGAGACACTTACGGATAATATAAATGTATCTTATAGTGAGATAAACTACAGCAAAGGCAAACAGCCCCCCTCAAAAAAGGCTGTTGCCAATGTAAACAAACAGTGTAAAAACACCAGAAAACATGACTCCAGGCACTGAAAAAACTGGCCCGGAATCAGTCATCAAATTACACTCTATCTGATGCAAAACAGAGACTCCCAGGGGAGAATCTGCAGAACATCAGATGGAAGATGCAGAACACAAACGTTATACACCCATGGGTGAAAATGTAACTATGGGGAAAATAACAGAAAACATTCTGTAACCAAACAACTCTCCCAGGAAATTTTAGAAATGAAATTTCTCAAAAATATGCCAAAAGCATGGGAGAATTGCAAGGGGGGACTTTAGAAGGCTAGGGGAGAGGAAACACTGAATAAGCAGTGCAACATTTAGCAAGAATGACAACAAGAGGCCCATGCCTCAAAAATAGGCAACTTAACATAATTTCATCAAAAAATTTTAAGTACAGCCCTGATTATTTTTTGTCACTTCTTTTTCCTCTCCTCCTTCTATCCTCCTTAGAATCACATTTTCTCCAAAAATTACGTGTCTGGCATCCTTTAAACTGAGATTTACAAGCACAAAGATCAGTGAGATGTTGACTGATGAAGGGCCAAACAGAGAATGATAATTGGCGCCAATTTCGGGACGTCTGCGTCACTGCGCATGCGCAGTAGAGGCGTAGTATGGAGGTCCTTTAGGACATGATTTCTTTTTGTTTTGGATGCAAATTTTGGGGATTGGAGGGCAAAATTTGTGTTTGGCCCTGGTTTTGTTAGAGTTAGCACCAGCTAAGTCTGGGTCATTGGTACAGTATAAAAATATAATAAATTTTGAAATCGTCTGTGTTGGGTAAAGGGTTAAAGAGTAAGTCTCATATTGCACAAAGTTTTTGCTCCTGTATTGAGCCCAAAAATAAACAGAGGGGCTTAATTTTATGAACTGCTATCTCCCTATGGATCCTGATCAGATGTTCTGGAAAAGATTTTTTTAATTTTTGAAAATTTGTGGCCTGAGGTTTCCTCTCTACAGAACACTATGATAGTATGAATGGATAGCAATTTTTTTTTATCACTCCATTCAACTGGTCCTAAGGATGCTTCATGCCAAATAATAGGGTTCTGGATAAGATTTGTTTAATTTTTGAAAATTTCCAACCCCAGATTCCCTCTAAGTACGCTATGATAGAATGGGTGGCAATTTTTTTTATCACTCCATTCAAATGGTCCTGAGGATGCATTATTCCAAATAATAGGGTTCTGGAAAAGAATTTTTTAAATTTTTGAAAATTTGCAGCCTGATTCCCTCTACAGGACACTATGATAGAATGGATGGCAATATTTTTTTTATCATTCCATTCAACTGCTCCTAAGGATACTTCATGCCAAATACATGTAGTAGATCATTGTTCTGTGCGATTTGGGAAATATGTGCATAGTGTGAACAAACAGTCACCTCAATTTTAACTGGAATGAGTCCAGCAGTTTTGTATAGTGTTCAACCGATGATCGGAACCGGCCACCACAATCAGCCAATTATGGGCAATCGGATGACAACGGCAACGGCTCTTGGAACATCGGTTCAACCGATTGTTGCCAAGCAATTTGTGATTATTCTGAATCGCATTTTATTATCTTCTGCATTTGTTCAATTGTTAATGTAAAATGAAAGTGTCAATGACACTGTAGCTTAACTTGTGTGTTGTGTTTGATGAAAAGGATAATGTTCAATGTTTATGAAAGGATTATGAAATAAGACAAGAATTGTGATAATTGGGAATATGTTCATTTCTGTTCCCTGTATGCTATGTTTATGATAAAAATAATATGAGGTGTACACTGTACTAAAGATCTGAGGGGTGGGTTAATATGACCTCACAGTAAATATATGTGGCCCTCACAGTTAACATATATCAAAAAAAGTTACCAAATTACAATGAAATTATTCCAAAATGAGTCATCCTATCAAGTTCCATTAAAATCCCTTCATAAATATGGCCTGTAGACTGTGCTAAAGGTTTTCGGGCTTCGGGCCCCTGTAGCCACCAGTTTCCCAATTGCGTCCAAAGGGGACGTTCTCATCTAGACATTATATGAAGTCAACCTACCAAGTTACAATGAAATCCCTCCATAAATACGATCTGTAGACTGTGCTAAATGTTTTTGGGCTTCAGGCACCTGTAGACATCACAGTTGACCAACCACAACCAAAAGGGGATGTCATCATCTAGGCATTATATGGAGTCAACCTAACAAGTTACAATGAAATCCTTCCATAAATACGACCTACAGACATGCTAAAGGTTTTTGGGCTCGGGCAGCCATCAAGGCTGAATGATCGTGACCAAAAGGGGACGTTCTCATCTGGACACTATTTGGAGTCATCCTACCAAGCTACAATAAAATCCCTTCATAATTATGACCTGTAGACTGTTCTAAAGGTTTTCGGGCTTTGGGCCCCTGAAGCCGTCACAGTTGCCCACTCGTGTCCAAAAGGGGACGTTCTCATCTAGACATTATATGAAGTCAACCTACCAAGTTACAATGAAATCCCTTCATAAATATTACCTTAGACTGTGCTAAAGGTTTTTGGACTTCGGGCTCGGGCAGCCATCATGGTTGAATGATCGCAACCAAAGGGGACAATCTCATCTGTGCATCATCTGGAGTGATCCTGCTAAGTTACAATGAAATCCCTTCATAAATATGACCTGTGGACCGTGTTCAAGGTTTTCGGGCTTCGGGCACCTGTAGCCATCACAGTTGACCAATCACGACCAAAAGGGGATGTCATCATCTAGGCATTATATGGAGTCAACCTAACAATGTTACAATGAAATCCTTCTATAAATATAACCTTTTGCCTATGCTAAAGGTTTTTGGGCTCGGGCACCCATCAAGGCTGAATGATCATGGCCAAAATGGGACGTTCTCATCTTGACATTATTTGGAGTCAACCTACCAAGTTACAATGAAATCCCTTCATAAATATGACCTGTAGACAGTGCTAAAGGTTTTCGGGCTTCGGGCACCTTTAGCCATCACAGTTGCCCAAACATGTCCAAAAGGGGACGTTCTCATCTAGACATTATATGAAGTCAACCTACCAAGTTACAATGAAATCCCTTCACAAATATGACTTGTAGACTGTGCTTAAGGTTTTCAGGCTTCGGGCTCGGGCAGCCATCATGGTTGAATAATCGCAACCAAAGGGGACAATCTCATCTGGGCATCATCTGGAATGATCCTATGAAGTTACAATGAAATCCCTTTATAAATATGACCTGTAGGCTGTGCTCAAGGTTTTTGGGCTTCGGGCACTTGTAGCCAACACAGCTGACCAATTACGACCAAAAGGGGATGTCATCATCTATGCATTATATTGAGTCAACCTAATAGGTTACAATGAAATCCTTCCATAAATATGACCTTTTACCTATGCTAAAGGTTTTTGGGCTCGGGCACCCATCAAGGCTGAATGATCGTGATTCAAAGGGGACGTTCTCATCTAGACATTATTTGGAGTCATCCTACCAAGTTACAATGAAATCCCCTCATAAATATGACCTGTAGACTGTGCTAAAGGTTTTCGGGATTCGGGCACCTTTAGCTGTCACAGTTGCCCAATCATGTCCAAAAGGGGACGTTCTCATCTAGACATTATATGAAGTTAACCTACCAAGTTACAATGAAATCCCTTCATAAATATGACCTGTAGACTGTGCTAAAGGTTTTCGGGCTTCGGGCTTCGGGCTCGGGCAGCCATCATGGGTGAATGATCGCACGTTCTCATCTAGACATTATATGAAGTTAACCTACCAAGTTACAATGAAATCCCTTCATAAATATGACCTGTAGCCTGTGCTAAAGGTTTTCGGGCTTCGGGCTTGGGCAGTCATCATGGGTGAATGATCGCAACCATAGGGGACAATCTCATCTGAGCATCATCTGGAGTGATCCTAAGAAGTTACAATGAAATCCCTTCATAAATATGACCTGTAGACTGTGCTCAAGGTTTTTGGGCTTCGGGCACTTGTAGCCATCACAAATGACCAATCACGACCGAAAGGGGATGTCATCATCTAGGCATTATATGGAGTCAACCTAACAGGTTACAATAAAATCCTTCCATAAATATGACCTTTTGCCTATGCTAAAGGTTTTTGGGCTCGGGCACCCATCAAGGCTGCATGATCGCGATCAAAATGGGACGTTCTCATCTAGACATTATTTGGAGTCATCCTGCCAAGTTACAATGAAATCGTATCATAAATATGACCTCTAGACTGTGCTAAAGGTTTTCGGGCTTCGGGCTCTTGTAGCCGTCACAGTTGCCCATTCATGTCCAAAGGGGGACTTTCTCATCTAGACATTGTATGAAGTCAACCCACCAAGTTACAATGAAATTCCTCAATAAATATGACCTGTAGACTGTGCTAAAGGTTTTCGGGTTTTGGGCTCGGGCAGTCATCACGGTTGGCAGATCATGCCCAAATGGGGAAATTCGCATCTAGACATCATAAGGAGTCATCCTACCAAGTTACAATGAAATCCCTCCACATTAAACATGACCTGCAGACTGTGCTAAAAGTTTTTGGGTTTCGGGCTTGGGCAGCCATCATGGTTGATAGATCATGCCCAAAAAATGACGTTCTCATCTAGGCACTATACAGAGGCATCCTACCAAGTTACAATGAAATTCCTTCATAAATACGACCTGTAGACTGTGCTAATGGTTTTCGGATTTTGGGCTCGGGCAGCCATACCAGTTGCCCGATCGCGACCAAAAGGGGACGTTCTCATCTAGACATGACCCCAAACCTGCATATGAAATTTCGTGATGATCAGACAAGAACTGCGGGGTGTAGCCCGTGCTAAAGGAAAATGTGAACAGATAGTCCAGGCACATTAGACATAAAAATGAGAAAGTAAGGAAAAAAATCGGAGAAAGCTGATTGTTTTATATGTTTCCGAGACACACATTGCGGATAAAGTGTGAAAAGTCCCCGCGAATCCGAGTTTTTTTAGTTATAGCGTTTTTTGGATGAAAAAAAAAATTTTAAAAAAAATTCGACCCATCTCCATATTTCTCATTCTTATTCGCCTTGGTAGGGTGAGAATCATAAATATCGTGCTGAATTGTATTGAGAATATATATCCCCAACAGAAAATGCCAACTTTGTACCAATCCTCACACTCAATGGTGGAATATTCACGAAAATGTACAAAATTACGAAAAAAAATTTATTGTTTTCATACACACAACGGTACACAACGTCCATTAAATCAAATCTACGACTACTTTGGGAGTTAAATTATATATCAAAAATTGCAGAAAAGCAGTGGCTTTATAATGATATATAACAATAGTCATTTATTCCATAATGAACTGGTGAAACGTGTGAAATATTAACCATACCCCCTAAACTCAAATTCAAACGGCATCGACTTTTCTCATTCAAATACCGTATTATAGCATCATTGTTTCAATTTCCATGTTCGATTAAATCACATAATGTGGTGTTTGTCCAGTGACGTTTGACCAACCACTTTATATCAAAGCAGTGGAGATTGTGTCCTCGTCAGATAAGTTGACAAAAGTTTTCGTTAGACTCGGCGGCTTCCATATGATTATGTCATATTTAGGGGCAATTGGTTCGATCATGGCTGGTAGCGGCTTGGATGAACTTTGGGGGACTGTTTATGCTGGTGGGTCAATCCATCATTTGATCAGTGGTCATGCATATTCAAGAGCAGTTCGTGCCCATTTGCTAACACAAATTGCCATTACAAAACTTGTGTTTGAAGAAAGCCGAACACTAGATAACATAGACTGCACAGAAGTCAATGAAATATTCTGTGGACTTGCCAGAGGTGACTGTACAACAGCTGACGCTGTCAATCAAGAAAGTGTCAACCATCTACTGTCAAAATTACACGAACTGCTCCAGAATGCGTCCGTAGGACGCACAGGAAAGCTTTGGGTACAATACTACGAGCAAATAGGTCTTCTCCAGTTGTTCTTGAGAGCAGAGCCCACAGGCGACTGGGAACTCCACACATATTGTGTTCGCAATATGATTCCAGTATTTCACGCAGGTGGTCATTTTGCATACGCAAAAAGTTCTCATCTCTATTTGCAGCAGATGAATGAGCTAACAGAAATAATGCAACAGGATGATTTGAAGTTGTTCACTGAGTAAGGTTACTTTACCATAAGGCGCTCAGATAAATTCTGGGACGGGATATATTCTGATCAGACCATAGAGCAGTGTTTAATGAGAATGTTCAAGCTCCCTGGTGGTCTCACACATGGCAGGGGAATAACCGATAGCACTGTTGCGAAATGGGTACATGGACTACCTCTTTGCCTTCCGATATGTAATGCTCTCGAAAATTTTGTTCATGTTCACACTGGTCATGGCGAACAACATCGGGATCTCCGTCAAAGTTCACAATTGACTGATGCCAATGATATCACCAAATTATTGAACTGGCTCAGAGTGCATTCCCCCTTTCAGAATAGAGATCCACTACAATTAGTCTCTATAGCGACCGGGCTTGTGGCCGACGAAACTGTGAACTGTGACCAAGTTTGCAAAATTGGTGAATGTTGCGTATCGAATGTTGTAAGCAAAACGTTCAACAGCATCAAACTACGACGTGTTGACACTGTGAAGTCTTTCGCATCGATGGCAAATAGCATCAAAGTCCGTGGAAGTAAGGTAGTGATTGACCCCACAATTCTGTTCAACCGCATCACATGTGTTATTCAGTCACAAGCAGAGATGGAAGCGTATCTCAAATATGAACTCGCCCCGAAACCACCAGCATTGTTTGATTCTGCTGGAATGAGGAAGACACAGAAAAGCACGCTCGGTAAGATCCTCAAAACATACGGTTCCGAGCAAACTAAAATCCCAGAACATTCTCTGTTTGTTGTAGATGGTGGATTTTTATTGAGGGCAGTTGTATGGCCTAAACAGTCGTCATATAAGGACATATGTACATCATATTCCAATTATCTAGTGAGACATTTTGGGGCGAACGTCGTGGTTGTTTTTGATGGTTATGCTTGTACAATGTGGACAAAGGGCATGGAACAAGCCCGTAGATCTAAAGACAGGTATTCCATTGATATCAATATCTCACCCGAGTTACCAGCCACCACACCCCAATCCGATTTCCTTGCAAATGCCAAGAACAAAACCCAGCTGATCGATCTTCTAATGCAGGAGCTATCTGCTATCAATATTCAGTCCAAGCAGGCCGAGGCTGATGCTGATGTACTGATAGCCAAAACTGCACTTGACATCGCTCAAGATGACAACAATGTTGTCGTTGTGGGAACAGACACAGACTTGTTAGTCATTCTTACCTCTCGAGTTCAACCGGGATGTAATATTCACATGATGTATTCCATTACCCCAAACTTACTAGTTTCAGTTAGTGAAATAGCAACCAAAATGGGTGACCATAGAAGCAACCTCCTTGTAGCACATTCTATAAGTGGTTGTGACACTACTTCTGCACTCTTTCGAGTTGGTAAGAAGAAAGTATTCAGTACAATTGTCTCCGATGTTACTAGCGACTCACAACAGTATGTCAACACAATTTTGGCGGATGACAGTACACCAAGTGCAGTAGCCGTTGCCGGGGAACAACTTCTCCCGATCTTATACGGGAGTAAAACTGTTTCCTCTCTCGACCAATATAGATATGTCACTTACAAGCGTTATGTAGCAAAATCTAAACTGAATAAACCCATCGACCTAGCCTCACTCCCACCAAGCAGCGATGCTGCACAACAACATGTCTACAGATGTTATCTCCAGCTCCAACAATGGCTGGGCACTTCGCTTCCTCCGACGGATTGGGGGTGGTCGCTAGACAATGGACTTCTTGTACCGACTGCAGCCACAAAGCCATGTGCCCCCGATAACCTACTGAATCTGATCAGTTGTGGTTGCAAGAGTGCTTGTACAAAAAGGTGTGGGTGTAAGAAGGCAGGACTCTCTTGCTCAGGTTTGTGTAATTGCAGTTCAGATTCTTGTAACAACCACAGAAACACTGTCCTGTCGGAAATTTCTGAGTTCGATGAATAATATGTATATAGGTCATGTCATTTCTGTATATAGCGTTGATAATAGTCAATGTAACTTAATCCATGTTGATTGATTTGTACATTCTGTAAATATTATTTATTGATTTTTGTACATTCTGTAAATATTATTTATTGATCTAATGCTGCCAGACACAGACGTGTCTGTTCGGTCCCAAGCCCGAAAATAGTTGAGTTCTCATGCTGACGAATTTTATGCCAAAAGGGGAACTCGGCCAGAAGCAGAGGGGGGTCTTCCATAATGTCTATTTTGTAAGCAATGATAAAAGTCTTCAAATGGTGGTGGATTTTTTATCGTCTGTCCAACTAACATCCCGTTCTGTACTACGACCCTTTGGGCAAATCCGTTAGGAAAATCGTCATTTTTTTGCGTAAATCCGATACTTTTTTGTGAATTTTCAATAATTTTTCGCAGAAATTGTCACAGAATGCACATTTTCCTCTAGGTAAATGTATATTAGACATTATGTAGCTCGAAATACGCGTAAACAAAAAATACAGTTGGATCAATTCGAGGTTACAAAGTTCGTGCGATTTTTTTTTATTTTTTTCAAACGCGTTTTCGAAAAAAGGCTGTAGAAAAAAAAGCTCAACTGGGATTTTAGGGGACTTTTGTCTAATCGTTCAGTGACATGTACTCGACATTCCCTGAAAAAATCAGCTTTTTCTCCGATTTTTTTCCCTAGTGAAACCTAATATTCTTGGGCTAAGACGTCACAGACTCACAGACTAACAGACTCACAGACTAACAGACTTCCGCACGCGTGATGGCAATAGCTTATCTTGACTATGTCAAGTTAAGCTAATGATGTCGATGATACCATTCAATAAAGTTGAGAAACAACCACAATGTGTATTCCTAATCTCTCTACAAGCCCCTTTGCGGGATATACGTGTTAAACGAATGTAAAGCTTACAACTGAGCACACTTGCAGCAATCGCCAGTTCATACCGGAAAAGTGAAGGACGCACTCCATTGACTCAGGTCGCAGTAAAATTACCAGTCGCGCGCACTTGGGTGGTAAACGTGGCTCTGAGAGCCACGTTTACCGCCCAAGTGTGCGCGACTGGTAATTTTACTGGGACCCCAGTCAACGAAGTTTAACACTTCGAAAAATGTTCAGTTTAATGCATTTCTTTCGAGCCTCGACTTGTCTTGTAGTGCACGGTATTACAATCGGAATCGGCATCAGAATCGGCCGATTGTGGGCTCAGGTAACCTGTAATCGGTCAGCAACCATTTTTGGTAATCGGTTGGACACTACCTACGTACATGACGATGATGAACACTGGATGCCAGGTGAACAGTGACCACTAGAGCTCATTCTGACTTTCAGTCAGGCGAGCTAAAAAACGAAAATGACTTTTTTTTTTAAATATTGGACTAGTTATTACCAGAAAAATCAACACTCTCACATTCAATGAATTTGGGGAATGGGTCATTTGATACATTTGTGTGTGTGACAAAGGTGTTATGTTTGGCTCTGTATCATTTCAATTAAATTACTTGCACATTCACAACAAGTTACAACAATAGAAAAGAGATATGTCTGACTTGTTTTAAACATACTAGAGTTAAAACTAGAAGTCCTGTCACGAACAGTGTGCTTATCTAGGCTTACTTGCGCGACGGAATTGCGCGCAATTGCCATATCGAATGGCATCCAAAGCACGACAGGTTATTCTGGTTATTCATAGCAAACACCGGCAATGTTTCTGCCAATGGACCTCCGGGTTACTCGGAGGTCCAATGACTGAAACATTGCTGTAGCACAGGCCATATGTACAGAATTTGATAGCCTTAGTATGGTCATAACGCATTGATTAACATGCTAATCGACATGCTATTTGTGCGCATTTCATGACAGGACTTCTAGTTTTAACTGTACATGTACTGTATCATAATAAACTGCAACACAAAATGTACCATGTACATAACTTCTGCTCCTCATTCAATATACTGTATGGTCACGATGGAATGGTCACGTTCCATGGCTGGGCAATATTTCTATGGACACAATAATAGATTCCAAACACTAATTATAGGAATAATCATCAAAAAATTAATTAATGAAGCACCAGGTACAACCCACTGCTTCATTAATTAAAATTTTGATGAAGATGATTTTTTATTACCTGGTAAATGAACAAGTGGGGGGGGGGGCGCGGTGGCTCAGTTCGTAGAGGTCAGGCTGCAAGCCGGGAGGTCCTCGGTTCGAATCCCACCTGCGGCAATCGTGTTGTGTCTTTGGGCAAGACACTTCACCCCCATTGCCCACGTGGGGGCACGGTGACGCTGTGTACTAAGGCGTACTGCACGTCGATGGTGCACCTGTCTTCAATCAATGCTAACCCTGCTTGTGTGGTGAGTTGGTATGTTGGGGAGCTGACAGTTGCTCGGCGGTTCTCTCTGGGTACTCCGGCTTCCTCCACCCGTAGAACTGTCACGGTCATGGTTAGCCATTGTGCAGAAATATGTGACCTTAAACACCAATAAATAAATGAACGTGTGGACGTCACTGCCGATACATGGATTACGACCAGTCCATGGTGACTGTACTGTAATTCATCAAGTAAATTACATGTATATGAACAACAAACTTATCAAAAATCCATACCTGAACCTCCCATGACTACAACAAATTTATTGAGTAACAGCTTCCTCACATCATCTGTCAAAAAGATGTCTGCCATGTTGAGAAGCCTGAAACACAAAAGTTTCTTCATACATGTAACTTTTTGTTTAACATATTCTACAGATATATATACATATATCTTCCCTCCTACAAGTATCTGGGAATTTCATTGGTTCAAAGACGTCACATGCAGACTGCATATAAAACCATATACTGCCTGTCAACATCAATATACGCTGACAGCTATGGGTAATCTCCCCTTTGTTCATTGATTATTCAAAATGGCGGCAGCCGATAAATGCTTCAAGTTGAAAGATTGAGTGTTGGAAGCCCATATTTGGTCTGAAGTGCAGGTTAGGCAACTTAAAAGGCTTCATATTCTGTGGATGTGTGTCATGTTACCTTCAAAATGAAACTTTTTGGTATGTATGAATTTGCCTTGCTACAACTTATGGGAGAGTACTCTCTCATAAATTGTCACAAGGCAAAGACACGTGAACACATTGTGAGAATTCTCTCATTTAATTTTGATCGCGTTGTTATTAGTTCTGTGTATCGATCGATGCAGCAGCCGGTAAGATATATTCGTTACACGGTTTGTTGGTGGAGTAATATGGTATATATGGTGTCAGTTAATTCCATATTGGACGAGAGCTTCGCTCTCGTCCAATATGAAATTAACCGACACCATATATAGCATATTAGACCACAAACAAACTGTGTAACTAATAGTAGCTACAGTACAGCCTATAACAAAGTATACCATTAGGCCATATTCTTTTGTTAATGACACCATATTAGCGCCTTATTTTATGGCAATATTCCTATAGCATTAATGCGATATTTTCAATGTGTTCTGGTGAATATTGAAAGACAAATGCACTTGCGGCACGATTTTTCATAACTATCGTTAGTAATTTTTTGGTAGAAAAGAAGAGGAGTGAATACTTACATGTCTAAGATGATTTCAGCCATACAAAGCTTTTGATGTTAAACGAACTGACGTAGTTGATGTATTCGTTGATGTCGATGAAATTAAGGCTCAGATTTCCCTTGGCCTACCCGGCTTCACGAGAGAAACACAAATTGGGGTGATGTAAAAGGAAATAGAAATATTCATGGAAGCAATGAAGTGGCCATTATCACCCATACCAACTCAAAAAAGCGATTCGTCATATCAAAATTATCAAGAATTTGTGAAATTGTAGAAGCTTTCTTTTTTTTAATGCAGCATTGAACAAAGAGCGTACAACACAGCTATTTTTACTTATCGTTGAAAAACGCTACTGTGACATTTTCCTTTCAACAAAACTCTGTGTGTGTGTGTGTGTATGTATGTGGACGGGGGCCTGTAGGACATGCTGTTGATAGCAAGTACATGTATATACATGTAGGGTTTTTTTTTATTTTGTTATCTTAACGCATTCAACTGGCCAAATCACAACCAACTGATGCGTTATTGCTATAAAAATACCGCGATCTTCAAATACAAATGTGATGCAAATATTGCCGGTTTAGTCTCACTCAGCCAACCTTTTAATTTTTCCTAACTGGAGTCGAAAAGGTGTTAAGTTGGCTGAACGCTACTATTAATTAAGGGAAGAAGGAATAGTCTGTATCAAAGATTTTGTTGAATTTGGGAACAAACGAAAGAAAAATTCACAGGATGGGGATATTTCTTTTGCTCGATATGAAATTCAACTTGTTATACCGACACAGAATATACAGGGAACATAGAAGTCCACATGAATGATTTGATTGCCGATATTCAGTAAAATCGAGAGAATATAATAAAAAATACCATTAATAATATAGAAAACACATGTGTAACAAAAGTTAAAAAAATTTATAGAAATTTATATATTTTTTATACTTACCAATGACCCAGACATAGCTGGTGCTTACTCTTAAAAATGTAGGGCCAAACACAAATTTTGCCCCCCAATCCCCAAAATTTGCATCTAAAACCAAAGAAAACATGTCCTGAATGGCCCTCCATACTTCACCTCTACTGCACACGCGCAGTGTCAAGGACGTCCTGAAATTGGCGCCATTAATCATTCTTATAATCAGTGCCTGGTAAGGGCTATGTACTCAGTGGGGAGGTATGAGTTCCCAACTCCTGGGAGGGCCATCCCCGTCTGGGTCATTGGTAAGTATAAAAAATATATAAATTACTATAAATTTTTTAACATTTTTATACTGTACCAATGACCCAGACATAGCTGAATAGTAAAAAGGCTGGAGGGCCTAGGACATAGAGAAAATTCCAATAAGCTCAATTATAAAAAATAGAGCCATCCCCTTGAGGGGAAACAGAGTATTAGGCCTTACATGTATCTTTCTTATTTTATGATAAATTAGAAAGACACAACACCTTCCATAATTGAGCATCATAACATCCATGTACTCTATTAATATCCAGTATAATCCTTATACTAATAATTTTTAAAGTAAGCCAATAAATAATGTTAGTCTAGAGAATAGAGACTCTTTATACTCCTTTAAAAGTGTCTGAGGATTGTATAATAACACCCGTTTGACACGTGATATATTCAAAAGCTATACTTTAAAAACTATGACCTGAATGAATTTTTAAAACATAAACTTATCACTTAAAAACCATCCCAGTAACAGCTCAGAATTACTAACTCCGGAGGAGGTATCCCCTTGTTTTCATAATAAAATAGGTTCCCCAAGGGAACACCCCCCCCCCCCCCCCCCACACTTTTTTCTTGCCCTGGGTCAAATAGCCCAGAGCGAAGAGGGCAGCAAGACGGAGTCACTGCCAGAACAGAAAGCCTACCTAGCTATAGTAGCAACTGTTAAGAGAATGACATTCTGAGCAGTAGATAATAGACCTAACAATGGAGGCCTCCAGAAATGGACTCAAAATTTCTGAGATAAAAATTCATGAATGTGGATGGCTGAGCCCAATGTGCAGCCTTCATAAAATCTATAATAGCGACACTATTAATGTAAGCCCAAGATGTAGAAAGAGCTCTTACTTCATGAGCCGAAATCTCAAGCACAAACTGCTGAGTTAATGATATACCATAAGCAGTACCGATAGTTAATTGAATCCATTAGCAATAGAATGGAGTGTAATGTCCTTCTATTAGGCATCAAAGACAGAAGAAGCTTACGTCCTAATTAATAAACTGATATCTGTTTATAAATACGTAAACTCTAACCGGACAGAGTAAAGGCCTATGCCCATACGAAGACGGAAGGACCTTAATAACAATAGGTTCCGGATATTATTAGGAGCCTGATTCTTAACCAAAAATCCAACCTAAGTAGTAAAGGAAGTAGTGTTTCCGAAACTACGAAAGTGAGAATCGTCCACCGATAGTGCATGAAGCTCACTGACTCCTCAGTAAAAGAGAAGACTAAGAGAATTACTGTCTTAAAAGGTCAGAATTTGAAAACTACTGTTTCCAGAGGCTCAAATGATTACTTAGCTAAATAAGAACCGAAGCTAAATTCCGTATAGGAATTTAATCTAAGGATTCTAGGTCTATTTATTGAAAAGTTTCTAACTAACTTAGATAAAGAGACATAAGACTCAATTGTAAACTATCATAGAGTGCATAGGTATGAGATAACATAAACCTATAACCTTAATAGTAACAGGCTGCAGTTGACCTTGTCAAACAAGTATACTAGAAAGTTGCAATGTCTAGTATGGAGGGATAAAAAATATCAACATAATGATCCCTACACCAACGATGGAAGAGCCTCCACTTTAGCCGCATAGTAAAGCGAAGAGGAGGTTCTCCTACAGTAAGAAATCGCGTCCATAGCTCGTCCTGTACAATGCTTGCCGTGCAAGAAGGACCACACAACGGAATACGTGAAGGTTGAGACCTTGCGGGTTGTGATGAAGTTGACACGATTTCCCCAGCGAAAGAAGATCCTCTCATGAAGGAAGTTTTCGCGGTAAGTCCCACAGTAGACACCTGAGTAAATTTACCCACGGTCTCTGTGAAGACAGAGATGCTATCAACAGAATTGTATTGTGGATGTTTATCTTAGCAATACTTGCTGAATCAACAGCGCTAGAGGATACGCATATCCTATCATTCCGTCCTATTAGATCAATAGAGCGTTAACAACATAAGCTCAGGGATCCGGACATGGAAACACATACGTCTGCAATTGAATAGAGAGTTGTGTCGCAAATAAATTATCATTGGGCGCTCCCATTGATAGCAAATCTGATTGAATACTTGTTTGTTGAGAGTCCATTCTGACAGCAACAAGCGACCCTTACGTGAAAGGGAGTCTGCTAATACAATCAGACGACTCGGAATATGACGGACCGAAGCAGAACTTGGTGTACTATAACAAACAGAAGGATTCTTTCCGTTAAATTGAATAACGGAATCGAATGAGTGCCTCCCTGGTTCTGGAGATATGCAACTACTGTCGTATTATCGGACAGAATTTGGACATGCGTTTCTGAATAATGTTCATCCAATGACATAGTGCAAGCCTAAATAACATCATTTCCTGGAAGTTAAGTGCTTGCCTAGAAACTGCGGAACCCAAAGACCCTGGCACTTCGAATCCGTTGGGATCAATATTGTACCCCAACCTGTTTGACTGGCATCCGTCATAATCATAAAACTCGGATCTGGCAACTGCAGTGGCACTCTCTGAGTCAACCACCGGATGTTTGCCCCAGTCTGAATCTCTTGTTACACTTGACAGACAAGAGAACGTGTATATCGAGCAATTCATAGATTGCTGAAAAGTTGCCGTCGAAGAGAAGCTTCTCCGAGACCGAAGCGACTCTGAGAGAGTTCTTCACCTTACCATCCACGTGCGTGGATGTAGCTAGGGCTGCGTCACGTCTAACCAACTCCAGGTTGCCACTGAAGGGCGGAGTTATACGTGGAAAAACTACTGCCCTTGAAAGAAATCACATTGAGGATCAAATCCTGGAATTCTTTCTCTTGAAGACGTAATGATAATGACTCAGTAAGGTGGTCTACGTATGATAAAGCGTCTAAGTTAAGTCTATTAGACATCACTGTCGTTTCCAACATCGAGGTTGGAATTGACATAGACGGCGAAAAAGATAATTCCCAGTCTTCAGCCCCGCCGTCTAGACGCATATGAACTCTCGGTATGCCCTGTTCTGCCAAAATAAATTATTTCCTAGAATTGATGAAAGGCAGAATAGAGCATTGCGGACAAGAAACTAGACTATCATGTTTGGTAGCAAGCTTATATATAACGTCGTTAAATAATTCGAATGTTCTAATGACATTATTGGACTGTGTCGGCAAGTCAGGGACAATGTCCCTGAACCGATCCAAAACTCCGTGTCCAATGACGCTATTAGTCTCTTATCCAGCATCGCAGCAATGTAGTCCGACGGAACAACCTCTGGAAGATAATGCCGGAAGAAATGTATGGCAGCTTCTGTTGTTCCGAAAGGGAAAGCTCGAAATCGTCTAAATCCCTTTCGCCATCCTGTCGGACCCTATAAAGTGTTCGGTCGTCCGTACCTGATGCAACAGCGGAGCGCACCGACCCAGCGTCGTCGGATTATTCCTGATCCGACCGAGAATCTGTCGTTTGCTGGGATGCTGCGATAAGCTGTGCTATTTTGGATAGCACGTCCGTCACTGAGGCCTGTGGAGAAGCGGTCTTACGATGCATTGCCGCTGGAAGCTCCGTGTTCATTACCCCGTGCATACTTCTATTATGCGAGCGAACAGAGTGTATAGGCCTCGTGTCCCTTGGCTACCGGATGGCGTGACCTGTTCGCCGTGGAATCACTGAATGACGAAGCTGGCCGGATACTCGAGGTCACGTAGCCAATGTGCGGTCGTGTGCGCTGCTGTGAGGATGAGGAAGCATTATCGACAGTCTCTCGGACTGTCAATATAACGGAGCGTCCCGAGCGGCGGACATATGCTCCGAATGCGAAATGTCTGTACCACAACATCCGGTCCCATATGTTGTTGTACGAGAGACAGACCTGCACGAGCTAGGAACCGGACTAACAGGCTTCCTCCGATCTGTCCTCTAATCCGTCGTCACTGGGTGTGTACTAAAGTCTATTATAGTGCTCGCATCACCCAAATCTCCTTCCTAGACCGCAACGGACGAACCCGACTGCCGAACCATTCGATGAATGGACGCTACACCGGGTGAGCTAGCGAATGTCAACTCCGTCGATCCTACTAGGGACCTCTTAGGCAATTGACGTATTCCATGAGCACTTATTGCCGCTAGCTCTTCATTAACTATGACGACAGAGGCACACTTTTGAAAGACATCTCAGTAACTTTGCGAACAAGAAACCAGACATGCTTGTTAATAGCAAACATATAATAATATATATAGCGTCGTTCAATAATTTGAAAGTTTGTGTGACATTATTGGACTGTGTCGGAACTGAGGGACGATGTCCCTGAACCGAACCAAAAATTCTGTGTCCACCGACGCTATCAGTTTCTTATCCGGCATCGCAGCATTCTGGCCCGATGAAAGAACCTTTAGAAGATAAAGTCGGATGACATACACAGCAGCTTATGTTGTTCCGAAAGGGAAAGCTCGAAATCCTCCGAATCCCCTTCGGCATCCCGTCGGACCGGATGAAATTTTCAGACGTCCATACCTGCTTCCGCGGAGCGTCCCGACCCAGCGTCGTCGGATAATACATGATGCGACAGAGATTCTGTCGTTGCTGGGATACTGCGATAAGCCGTGCTATTTGGGATAGCATGTCCGTCACCGAGGCCTGTGCAGAAGCAGTCTTACGATGCTTTGCCGCTGGAAGCTCCGTGTACGTTGACTCCCGCGCACTTTCTTATGCGAATGTCCGGAGCCTGCAGGCCTCGTGTCCCTGGCTACCGGATGGTGTGACCTGGTCGCCGATGATTCTCTGATTGGCAAAGCTGACTGGATATCCGAGGTCACATAGCCATGAGCGGCCGTGTGCGCTACCATGAGGATGAGGAAGCCTTATTGACAGTCTCTCCGGACTGACTATATATCGGAGCGTCCCGAGCCGCGGACGTATGCTCCGAATGCAAAACTTTTTGTACCACAACATCTGGGGCCAGATGTTGTTGTACGAGAGAGGGGCCTCTCTCGCTCGCAGTCCGGATGGACCTGGACGAGCTAGGAACCGGACTAAAAGGCTTCCCCCGTTCTCTCTTCTAATCCGCCGTCACTGGGTGTGCATTTGGTTGATTTATAGTGCTCGCATCACCCAAAACTCCTTCTAGACCGCAATGGACGAACCCGGCTGCCGAACCATTCAATGAATGGACGCTACACCGGGAAAGCTAGCGGACGTCAAAGGCCATCGAACCTACTAGGGTCCTCTTAGGCAATTGACGTATTTACATGAGCACTTTTCCGCTAGCTCTTCATTAATTGTGACGACGGAGGCACACTTTTGGAAGACATCATGGATACATCACCCTGTTCTTGATCGTCTGAAATAGAGATTGATAAAGTAGAGTGACCCTGCGGGGAAAGGACCGGAATGGCCATTTCCCCACTAACATACCGTGACACATGCTTCCCTTATTGTCATCGAAATTAACACATACAGAACAGGAGTTAGTGCGAGTACACTGACTACATTATACAATGATTATGAAAGTCAGAGGAAGATTTCCTCTTATTACAATTGAACAATATCCTTTCATTGTGAAAAGAAAACAAAGTCCTAGTACTCGCACCAACCCCTGACAATCAAAATACATAATAACATGATCCATTAACATAGAAAAAATAATTGAAATCAAAAAATTTTGAAAAAATATTTTTTCAGAACAGCCCAAGTTTCTGAAAAGTAACGTTGAGCCCCAATGGATCCCAAGCGTAAGTGTGGACAAAAATTCTAAAAATATTTTAAAAAATTAATGCAACACTTACGAACAATAATAATGTATCTAGTTATGATTAAATTAACATCAAGATATTATTTTCAAGAAATCCCCCCTCACACAGAGGGCTGTTGTAAATGTAAACAATAAGTGTAAAAACACCAGAACAAGACTCCAGGCACCCTGGCCCGAAATCAGTTACCAATAATACACTATCTGATGCAAAACAGAGACTTCCAGGGAAGAAACTGCAGAACATCAGATGGTAGATGCAGAACACTACGCCTAACCACCCATAGGTGAAGACGTAAACATGGGGAAAAGAACAGAATTCATTCTGTTATCCAGCTAAAACTCCCAAGAAATTTTAGTAATAATATTACAGAAAATATGCCAAAAGCATGGGAGAATAGCAAGAGGGGACTTAAAGGAAAGAGAGAGAGGAAAACACTGAACAAGCAGTGTAACTTGATAACAAGAATGACCACAACAGGCTGTTGCCTCGAAAATAGGTAACTTAACATAATTTCATTAAAAAATTTTAAGTTACAGCCCTGAATATTTTCTGTCACTCATTTTTCCTCTCCTCCTTCTATATCCTCCTTAGAATCATCATTTCTCTAATATTTATTTGTCTGGCATCATTTAAACTGAGATTTACAAGCACAAAGATCAGTCAGATGTTAACTGATGAAGGGCCAAACAAAGAATGATTAATGGGGCCAATTTCGGGACGTCTTGACACTGCGCATGTGCAGTAGAGGTGAAGTATGGAGGGCCATTCAGGACATGTTTTCTTTGGTTTTAGATGCAAATTTTGGGGATTGGGGGGCAAAATTTGTGTTTGGCCCTACATTTTTAAGAGTAAGCACCAGCTATGTCTGGGTCATTGGTACAGTATAAAAATATTAATCTAGTTTTAACAATTGCGACACTTGATCGGCATAGTCTATAACATTCAATTCCCCTCTCTCTAACCTGGATTTGAGAACTGTTTGGCGGTTGTCTATGGTCCTGTACTTTCTTCGTTTTAGTGTTTGTTTTCCCCCTGCTTCCAGTTGCATGATCTTGGCTTCATTTGTTGACTGTATACCCTTCAACATCTTGACGAATGAATAATTGTTTGGATGTGCTGCTGTGCATAATTTTTTCACTTTACTGTGCCACCCTTCTGCATTATTTGTAGTGCGTGGGCCCTCGTTCTCATAATGGTTCTATCTTGAGAGAGGGATGCCTTCCACCCAGTATTCCGTAACATAGTCGATGAAACGACTAACATCAGTCACAAGTTCATCTGCATCTTCAAGTGCATTTAGCCAAACATCTCCCACCTTCTTGAGTGGCACTAAAGGTAACACAGCAGCTCTGCGAATAAGTCGTTTCACATCATCATCATCACTGTAATTTCTTGCCAACCCGACAGATTGAGTCTTTTTCCATATGCATTGGGTATAATGAAAAAAACAACCAGTCACTGACACAGATGAGAAAGTTTCCTCCATAGCATTTGTGGCAGCAGTTTCAAAGTCCATTAGAACTCTGTCTGGTTCATGATTATGATTGCTGGGATTTTTTAACAGAATATTGTCTTTTGTCACCACTGTTGGTGAAAAATTCCTATCAACACACCTCCAGTAACATCTCCCATGATTTCTGGTTCTAATAGAAAATTTGAAGCCTCCATGAATTAAATAATATCCACCCCTACCGTTATCTAAAAACTCAACATTTATTTGCGCAGCAGCCATGATTACTGACTCATTTGGGTAATGTTGGGCTCCATATATACTGGATAACTTCAGCAAAACCAACAAGTGAAATGTACTCACGGGGATGTGTAAATGAATTTATCTCAAACAAACAAATACACAAAATAAATAAAAGAAACAAACACATACGGGGATGTGTAAATGAATTTATCTCAAACAAACAAATACACAAAATAAATAAAAGAAACAAACACATACGGGGATGTGTAAATGAATTTATCTCAAACAAACAAATACACAAAATATATAAAAGAAACAAACACATACGGGGATGTGTAAATGAATTTATATCAAACAAACAAATACACAAAATAAATAAAAGAAACAAACACATACGGGGATGTGTAAATGAATTTATCTCAAACAAACAGACAAAATAAACTAAAGAAACAAACACATAAACATTCATTTGAGAATAGCTCACCCGATACAGACTGCTGTGATATGCTAAAAAATAAGCAAACACTTAATTTCATTGAAGTTCACCAAACGTAACAAATGTGAGAACAAACTATAGTGTTAATTATGAAGGTGTGAAGGAAAAAAGGTTGGCTAGATGCTACTAATTAACTGTTAGAAGTTGGCTGGGTGCGACTCGTTTTTTAAAAAGGTTGGCTGAGTGAGACGTCACCATATTGCCTAAACAGCACGTTATTAGCACGACCAGGTTTCCACTTTCTTGTAGGCTGTACTGTATTCTAATTAGTTTTTTTTTAAATACAGCTATGTGATGACAAACGCTGTCTTTTGATTAGAGATGGGCAGTATTGAAATTCAAGTTTGGTTTCAGTATTCGTATTTTTGGAATGATTTCCCTTGGTGATGGTGCACAGAATTGTCAAAATGTTGAAAGTAACATGAGCGCTTACCATTAGTCATTTGATGCAACAAAAATGCAAAGAGAAAATACACCCTGGGTATTTTCTCTCAGCTGATTTGTTACATAAAATAACTGGGGCAATGTCTTTGGAAATACCTAGTCTGTGGGCTCTTCTGTCAGGAATTTTGCTTAATTTTCTGTTGTTTGTCCTTTTATTTTTTAAGTAATGTCAGGAATATTTGTCAATACTGATATTTCAGTATATTGAGATTCCTTTGGTATTGTAAATAGAGCTGAATGGGTTAACCAATTAACTGATTAATCAATGATCAACATCTTGATCGATCTAAAAAGTAATTGATCGATTAACCGTTACTTTTGAACTACTGTATTACATGGGTTAACAAAGGAGCAAACTTGCTCCAAATAGGAAAAGATTGTCATATTGACTCACATCAATTATATGGGACAAAGTAAAGCATGCAAGTTAGTTGCTGACATACTTGTTTACTTGCATGATCATCATACTGTATCAGTGGCTAGAAACGGTCATTCTCAATCCTTTACCCAATGCAGATACAGTTAAAACTAAAAGTTCTGTCCCGAAATGCGCACAAATAGCACGTTGATATGCGCGTTAATCTACGCGATATGACCATAGTAAGGCTATCAAATTCTGTAAATATGGCCTGTGCACAAGCAATGTTTCAGCCAATGGACCTCCGGGTAACCCGGAGGTCCATTGGCAGAAATATTGCCCGTGTTTGCGATGAGTAACCAGGAGAACCTGTCATGCTTTGGATGCCATTCGATATGGCAATTGCACGCAATTCATACGTGCAATTAAGCCTAGATAAACACACAGTTCGTGACAGGACTTCTAGTTTTAACTGTAGCAGACGATTCTTACAAAATAAATTCATGAATTACTAAAAATTTTCAATTTTTGTCTCAAAAACATAGCTTATGACCCCTCATTGGAACGACCTCGTGTTAAGCTATGTTTTTGAAACAAAAACTGAAAACACAATAAATTTAATTGGAGATTATTGCATATAGGCCTTGTCAGTTTTGTTTGTTACGTTGGGTAAAGGGTTCATGCTGTAAACCCTCAACGGTATGCCAATTATTCAGATATCTATTTGGACATGTGATTAACCAAGGTTAATCCATGTGATTAATCAATCAAGAAAACCCCTTAACCGCTTCAGCTCTAATTGTATTGTAAATCAACAATGGCTTGAAACAATACTAAATGGCTTTTAAGGTATATCGCTCATTTCTGCTCTTGATTGGATTGTGATATGATCCTGACACAATTATCCCAGTGTATTGAGATTAGGCCTAAAAAAATTAAAAATCTGTTTCTCAGGCCCTCCCGCATGGTCCTTTTGGCTGCCGCATGCTCTCTTTTTATAACCAATTTAAACTTAAAAAAAAAAAAATTAAATGGTTTATGTCTGCTATTTTACCCAAGTTAAAAAAATTGATGAATTTGTCCCTTGAGTGCAAGAAGGCTTTGCAATGCTTTAGCACCCATGCTATTCTGTAGATTATGAGGCCTAAAACTTGAACCAAGAACATGAACTTTTGATGGCAAAAAAGTAATTACTGAAATAAAAAATAAAATAAAAAACCGCTCGCCCGCATGCAATTTCACAAATAATGGCCTGAGAAACAGAAGATCTACTTTGTGTGGCCTTACATGAATAAAATACTCCCAAATAAAGACTGAAACACCAGAATTTGAGGCGCCCATTTGACAAAGTTGTTTAAAGAAGAATTAATTAGCATCTCTGGCAAGTTAACACAACAGAAGAGCAAAGTCATTTAAAGTCTTCTTGGTTCTCAAGAAGATTTTAAAGAATAATCCTCTTTTGCACGAAGTTAAAATTACTATTAGTAATTTAATAAATATCAGTGCTGCCCTTATCACAATCAGTGTTGTGTTATTTTATTTATTATTTCTTTCTTTCACAAAACCATATTAACACTATTTACCAGAAAAAAAACACAATCTTCACAGTAGCTTAACTTGTGTGTTGTGTTTGATGAAAAGGATAATGTTCAATCTTTATGAAAGGATTATGAAATAAGACAAGAATTGTGATAATTGGGAATATGTTCATTTCTGTTCCGTGTATGCTATGTTTTTGATAAAAAGTTAAAAACTTTATAGTAATTTATACATTTTTTATACTTTACCAATGACCCAGACTTAGCTGGTGCAAACTCCATTAAATTCAGGGCCAAACACAAATTTTGCCCCCCCCCCCCCCCCAATCCCCAAAATTTGCATCCCAAAACGAAAATTAGATGTCCTGATAGGTCCTCCATACTTTTACTCCACTGCCGCAGTGTCAAGGAAGTCTCAAAATTGGCACCAAAATGTCATTCTTACAACCAGTGCCTGGTAAGTGTTATGTACGCAGAGGGGAGGCAAGAGTTCCCAACTCCTGGGAGGGCCATCCCCGTCTGGGTCATTGGTAAGTATAAATGAAAGTGTCAATGACACTGTAGCTCAACTTGTCAAGACAAAGACATGTACATGTATAGTATGTGACACAGCAATGACAAACATCTGGGTAATGACCTGACATCAAAGGTACATATCAAGTATTGTAACGGTCTGTACATAAATACTGACCGTTGCCTGTAACAAATGTATAGGTAAAGTATTGTAAAGGTAGGTAACAGTCAGATGCTAAACTAGAAAAGAAATCTTTGAGTCCCAGAGTGGGTCTGACTGAACCCCAAAATATTTTGTTCTCGTAGCACAGTGATAACAAAGGCACCCCAAAACACACTTGTTCCTGTCCCAAGGTGAAAACAAAGGTACCCAAGAAGTTTTGTGAAGATCAGTTCATAAATACGAGCTGTATAGAACTTGTGACAAAAAACTGATTGGACCTAATTTCGGTACAAAATGGCCACTGGCAACCATCTTGAATTTTGGACCGCACCCAGAAACACTCATTCTCGTCCCAAGGTGATAACAAAGGTACCCAAGAAGTTTTGTGAAGATCGGTTCATAAATACAGCCTCTACCCTGAGCCATATTGACATGTGTGCTTACACTGTGCAAGTAGTCGGTACAAAATGGCGGCTGGCAGCCATCTTGAATTTCGGACCGCACCCAAAATCACTCATTCTCCTCCGTCGGTCATAACAAAGGTACCCAAGAAGTTTCGTAAAGATCAGTTCTAGCCCGAGCCGTATTCAATTGTTGACGTATGGACAGACGGCCAGATGGACGACGGGCCATGACAGAAGCTCAAATTTGGCTTCGCCAAAGTTGAGCTAAAAATATATAAATTGCTATAAATTTTTTAACTTTTTATACTGTACCAATGACCCAGACTTAGCTGAATAGTAAAAAGGCTGGCGGGCCCAGGACATGAAGGAAAATCCAATAGGCTCAATTACATATGACAGAATTATCCCCTCATGGAGAAAAGGAGAGATAGGATTTACATGTATCTTTCTTATTCTTATCAAAGAAGAAAGACACAATACCATTCCATAATTGAGCACAAAAACATCAATGATCTCTATTAATATCCAGTATAACCCTTTATACTAATTATTTTTAAAGGTAAGCCAATAAATAAAGGCAGTCCAGAGAAATAAGACTCTTTATACTTAAAAGTGTCCAAGGATTGTATATTAACGCTCGTTAGACACGTGACATATACAAATGCTTCACACCGAGTTACACTTTAAAAATATTATATGACATGAGTAAACATTAGCTTTACACTTTAAAACCATCCCGGCACCGACTCGGAATTACTGACTCTGGGGGAGGTATTCCCTTGCTTTTCACTACAAAGCAGGTGACCTAAGGGAACACTCCCCCCCCCCTTCCCCTCGCCCTGGGTCAAATACCCCAGAGCGAAGAGGGCAGCAGGACAGAGTCACTGCCAGAACAGAAAGCCTACATAACTATAGTTGCAACTGTTTAGTGGACGATATTTTGAGCAACTGATAACGGACGTAAACAATGAAGATCTCCAGAAATGGACTCAATATTTCTAAGATAAAAATTCATGAAAGTGGAAGGCTGAGACCAATATGCAGCCTTCATTAAATCTGTAATAGCAACACTATTAGCATAAGCCCAAGATGTTGATAGAGCTCTTACTTACAAGATCGAAAGAGCGTCTACTGCAAATGCTCGAGGATCCGGACATGGGTACACATACGTCTGCAACTGATTGTTGAGATGCGTCGCAAACAAATCTATCATTGGTCGCTCCCATTGGTAGCAAATCTGATAGAAAACCTGTTTGTTGAGAGTCCACTCTGACGGCAACAGGCGACCCCCTCCCTGAAAGGGAGTCTGCTAACACACTCAGACGACCCGGAATATGACGGACTGATAGTAGAACCTGATGTTCCAATACAAACAGAAGGATTCATTCCGTTAGCTTGAACAATGGAATGGAATGAGTGCCCCCCTGATTCCGAATATGCGCTACTACCGTTGTATTGTCGGATAGAATTTGGACGTGTGCATTCTGAATAATGTCCATCCAATGACGCAACACAAGCCAAATTGACATCATTTCTTTGATATTTACGTGCTTGCTTAAAAACTGCGGATCCCAAAGACCCTGGCACCTTGAATCCGAAGGGCATAGTGTCACGCCCCAACCTGTTTGACTGGCATCAGTCATAATAGTAAAACTTGGATCCGGTAATTGCAGTGGAACTCCCTGAGTTAACCACTGAATGTCTGCCCAAGTCTGAATCTCTTGTTTCACTTGGCTTGACAAGAGGGTGTCCTTATCGAGCGAATGAGTCTTCACCTTCCAATTCTGAGTCAGAAAGATTTGGAGAGGACGAGTGCGTAGCCACCCCATTGGAATGAGATCCGCGGCCGCTCCACACAGACCTATCAGTCTCATGAATTCTCTTGCTGTAACCTTCTCTGAGTTTATACAACAGTGAGTGTAACAACTGACTAACTTCGCTCTGGTTAACGGCAGATGAACGAGATTGTTGTGCATCTCGAAGCTCATCCCCAGATGTGTGAATGACTTGGACGGCACCAGATCCGACTTCTGCTTGTTTACTATGAAACCGAGACGTCGTAGCAATAGAAGAAGATTCTGCACATCGTTCTGAAGCGTTAACTCATTGCCATACCTTTGAAGAATATCATCCAGGTAGGCTGACGTTACCGCAGACGAATGAGCTCAGAAGTAAGTCACTACCGAGTTCATTATCCGAGTGAAAGCCCACGGCGCTAGATTCAGACCAAAGCACATCGCACAGAACTGAGATACGACACCTAGGACAGCGAAACGAAGATACTTTCTAAATGCCGGATGTACCATGGCGTGAAAGTACGCATCCTTGAGATCTATGCTCGCGACATAGTCGTTCACTCGAATGCTAGCTCTGACCGATCGAATGGTCTCCATATAAAATTTTGGAGCCACGATCAGCTTGTTTATCCAGCTTAAGTCTATTACTGGACGGAACAAGCCGTCTGGTTTCGGAACCAGAAAAAAGATGGCTGTAGAAGCCTGGAGAATCCTGGTTTTCTACGACCTCTATCGCGTTCTTCAGTAAGAGAGACTGGACTTCTGAAAGAAGCGCGTCTCTTTTTTGTAGATTTGACAGAAGTTGAGTCCATCTTGGACTTCAAGTTAATGGAGGTTTTCCTTCGAAGGACAGTTTCAGTCCTTCTGCTATTACCCTTCGAACCCAAGGGTCCTCTGTAATTAAACTCGACAACCTTCCGCCCACTGGAACGCGACAGAGGTTTACACCATCACCTGCTGGACCTGCGAGGCTTGCGGAAGGAGAAACCACGTCCTCCACCGCCCGCACCTCATGTCGTCGACCTAGGGGCATCTGACGTGTTATTACGGCCCCTACTAGAGTCGCTGCCTTGACAGTCTCTAGAATAAGGCCTAGAGGACGCGTACGCACCTCTATAGGAACTTCCCCTGGACGTACCCATCCCAGAAGTTCCTGGCCTACTTTTCTCACTGGTTCCGACTTTTTGGAAGCGGACTTAACCCTTTACCCAACGCAGACGATTTCAAGATTTATTATTTTAAATACCATTTTTTAAATTTTTTCAAAAAATTTCAACAAAACCATATCATGTGACCCCTCCTTGGAACGAGCTCGGCGAACTCGTTCCAAAGAGGGGTCACATGATATGGTTTTGTTGAAATGTTTCGAAAAATATTATTTTTTCAGCTAATGAAATTGCATATTACGCGGGCGGATGCGGGCGATTCGTTGGGTAAAGGGTTAAAGAGCAGAGAGTCTGAAGCTTTCTTAGTTAATTGATCATAAATAGCAGAAAGCTTGCTGTCAAAGAGAAGTTCTCCGGAGACCGGAGAGACTCAAAGAGAATTTTTCACCTTACTATCCACTCTCGTGGACGTAGATAGGGCTCCATCACGTCTAACCAACTCCAGATTAGCCACTGAAAGGGCAGAGTTATACGTGGAAAAGGCAATAGCCCTTGACAGAACTCTCAAGGAAGTTTGTACGTCCTGAAATTCTTGTCCTTCAAGGCGTAATGACAACGCTCTGGTAAGGTGATCTGCGTACGAGAGTGCGTCTAAATTTGCTCTATTAGATGAAATTGTGGTTTCCAATGTAGAGCTTTGAATAGACATAAACGACGACATGAATAATTCAAGGTCTTCAGCCTGGTCGTCTAGACGCAGAGGAACTCTCTGAATGCCCTGTCCTGCCATTTAAAACCTATTTCTTGAATTCATGAAAGGCAGATTAAGAGCATTAGCCGAAAGGAAGGCTGACTTGCCCGTTTTGGTAGCAAGTTTACTGATAGCGTCGTTCAAAAGCTCGAATGTCCGTGAGACATTCCTGGACTGAGACGGAATCTCAGGGACAGAGTCTCTAAACCGATTGAAAAATTTGGTGTCCAGTGGCGCTATAAGCCTCCTATCCGGCTGAACAGCATCCTGGTCCGCTGGAACAACTTCAGGAAGGAAATACCGGATTAACTCGACGGCGATTTTATGTTGTTCCGAAAGGGAGAATTCCAACTCGTCTGCATCCCTTTCTCCATCCTGACAGACCTCATGAACATCTTGGTCGTCCGCTCCAGATCCAGCTGTGGAACGAACCGACCCAGCATCATCAGATAATTCTTGCTCCGACAGAGCTTCTGCTGGCTGCTGGGATGCTGCTATGATCTGTGCTATCTGCGATAGCATGTCTGTTAACAAGGCCAGCGGAGCTGCGGTCTTACGGGATTTTGCCGCAGGAAGCTCCTTGGACGTTGTCTCCTGCATCCTTCTTTTATGCAAACATCCGGAGAAGAAGGCTGGCTGGATATCGGCAGTCACATAGCCAAGGTGCGGTCGAGTGCACTGTCATGAGGATGAAGAAGCCAATGATACAGTCTAGCTGGACTGTCTATACACCGGAGCATCCCTAGGGGTGGACGTAAGCTCCGACTGAGGAACGTTATGTACAACAACATCCGGACCGCGATGTTGTTGTACAAGAGAGGGACCTCTGTCGCTCACTAGGAACCGAACCCAAAGGCTTCTTCCGTCCTATTCTAAGTTCCGTCGTCATTGGGTGTGCCTGTGGTATGTTTATAGTGCTCGCAACACCCGTATTTCCTTCCTGGACCACAACGGACCAACCCAGCTGCTGACCCATTTGGTGAATGGACGCGACATTGGGCAAGCTAGCGGACGTAGATGCCAATGCCGTCAACCCTACTTGGGGCCTCTTAGGCAATTGCCGTATATCCATGAGCACTTTAGCCGCTAGCTCTTCTCTAGATTGTGACGACGGACATGCACTTGTAGACGACATCACGAAACATCACTCAGTTCTTGTTCCTCTGAAAAAGAGAGTGAAAAACTTGAGTGACCCTGCGGCGAGAGGACCGGTATGGTCCTCTCCCCGCTAACAACATACCATGACACACGTGTTCAACGTTTGTCATCCCAATTGATACACAATGAACAAGGATTAGTGCAAGTACATTGACTACAATTAATACAGAAATCATGAGAATCAGAGGAAGATTTCCTTCCATTACAATTTGAGCAATAATCTTTCATTGTGAAAATTAACAGTCATAGTACCCGCAATAAGCCTTGAAAACAAAGATGCATAATATAATAAATTATAATCCATTATAATAATACGAAAAAATAATTCAAAAAGAAACAATTTTGAAAAGATTTTTTCAGAAGAGCCCAAGTTCCCAAAGAGAAGCCTGAGCACAAATGGATCCCAAAAAAGCCTTTAAGTGTGAACAAAAATTTTAAATCATTTTGAAAAATTAATGTAACACTTACGGACAATATTAATGTATCTTACTATGAATTAAACTAGGTAGAAGACAAGAAATCACTATCAGAAGTAACTGGTGTCAACGTAAACAAAAAGTGTAAACAAATCAGAAACATGACTCCAGGCACTGGTAACCATGGCCCGAAATCAGTGACTAATTTAAACACTATCTGATGCTAAACAGAACCTTTCACACAAAGGTGAGGACGTAAACATGGGGAAAAAACAGAAAATAATTCTGTTTCCAAGCCAAAACTCCCAAGAAATTTTAGTAATAAACATTACAAACTAGAGGGCTGCCACATCCACGAGGCAGCTGATCCCCCCGAAAAAAGTGTGGTCATCATCCAGAAACTTAAAAGTACATTGAATTTGGCATAACTCTGAAAAAATTGACCAGACCACACTTTAACCCTTTACCTAGCAAACTGACAGAAAACAGCAAAAAAAAATAGCCTGAATCGAGCTAAATCAGACCACAATATGTCGCAACAGTTTCACTAAAAACACACGATATAGATGTCATTGTAACTGGCTTGATGAGCTGGTTACAATGACATCCATACTGGTGTGATTTTAGAGAAGAGGGAGATAAAATTTCCTCATTTTTCTCAAAAATTTTTTTTGGGGTAAAGGGTTAATTCTTACATAACCTGTATTTGGTATGATGATCCACATATCAAGTTTGCTTTCAAATTATTCAACAGAAGTTATCAAGCAAAAAACAAGAAATCACAGATTTTATAGTGTAACAATAAAGAAATATGATGCAAATAAAATGAAAATTAGCCCTATTAAGTCTATTCTGAAAACATGAGAACATTAAAATAGTAATACCAGCCTACTTTTTCTTCTTTTAGATTACAATATTATATGATGTCAAACTATTGCACATGTATAAACAATAAATCATTGGTGAAATACAGAACTGTGAACTTGAAACTCATGATTTGTTTTTATTATTAAATTGAATGCATGCATACTTTATTTCTTGAGTTAATTGTCAAATGAAGCCATGGCTTCTGAAAAGCAGCCATGAATATCTCAGCAGTCATGATTTCATTTTACACTGAACTGAAGGAATAATATTCATGTGAATGTACTGAACATATTTCATACAAAACTGAATAGTTTGTATGAAATTGAAAGCATCTATAATTATTTGACTGACAACGTTGTCGTCTGCTTACAGAAAAGTGCTCTCTGCTATCCCGGAGGGTTTCATCATTCAAAGGGTTAATATTGGTACTGAACACAATACTGATACTGTACCAATAAAAAGGTATTTCATCCCCAAAATATTACTACCAGATTTTTCAGTACAATAGACTCCTGTTAACTGAATAGCCATTTTGCTGTGATGAAATATTTAATTAACAGGTTTGTGCAATTAACCAGAATTTGGATAAATATATGTAATATATTGAGAAATAAGTATTTAATTCATTATATCTTTTTTTGACAGAGCTCTCTGAGCTCTGTCAAACAAGATATAATGAATTAAATACTTTTTTCTGTAGTTATGGAAGCAATACGTGTGTTTGAGCTACAAAAATGAAGGATTTTTCTAGAAAATGTTCAACTGTTGGAAAGTTAATTGATTAACATGGATTTATTCGTTAGTCCATATGCAATTAACAAGACAACTTTGTATTAAGTAAATTGTTGTTGGAAGAAGACATTCAATTAACCAATTAACAGGATTATTCTATTATCCAGTATTTAATTAAATGGAGTTTACTGTACCGCCCAGCTGTAGTCAGATTAATATTGTGCGTTGCCAAAAAAATTATTCTTGTTTCCTGACATGTTACTCAGTGTTATGTTCCTATTTGAATATTTATATTGGGCAGGAAGATGACCTTATGTCCCAAGTCGAGAAATAGAATGACATTATACATGTATTACTAATTATTGAAGAGCAATCCATATGATTCTGTGATCAGACCAGTAAGCATGGAGTACTCCAGTGTTGTATGAATTTTCAGGCAAGTCTGTATAAATATGGTCTATTAGTGTCCCATGTATGGTTGTTGGTGAGGTTACTGTCTGCTTATAACATGGTGAAAGTTGTGGTGAAGAGTTGTTAAAATCTCCAAGTATGACTGCATGTCCATCTATGGATGCTAGAACTGAGGCAATATCATTTTTAAAATCTTTAGCTTTAGTGTTTGGAGGTTTATATACAGCAACAATAGTTATGCTAGGGTTGGCAGTAGTTTTGCTGACTGTGACTTCAACATGTCTGGAGCTCCATTTATATGGAAAACCTGTACAGAACGGGTGACGTGAGTATACAATAGTTCCATGTGGGGGCCTTCCAAGTTGTTTTTTGAATGCTTGATCGTTTCTGTATATGATAAACCCAGGAACTGTCAAGCTATCATCTTTGTCATCTCGCAATAGTCGGGTTTCGCAGAAAATGATATATCTGCTGCAGTTAAATTATGATCCAGTTTACAGTCAAGGTAATGCTTGTGGAATGACCGAGCATTGTTGAAAGTGATAATGAGCGAGGAGTTTAGGTTGTACAGTGGTATGTAAGTCAAATCATAGGTAGCATTTGAGCGCAATCGTTCAACCTCGGACTTCACCTCATCACTGGAACATATTAATCAGTACAAACCCATTTTCGAACTTGACCGTATTTTGATATGTTTGCACCACATATCAAGTTTGGTTACAATCAAACTATCTTGAGGGAAGTTACCATCCGGAAACCAAAAATCATAAGATTTTCTAAATTAAAAAGGGGCATAACTCTGGTAATATTAATCAGGATGACCCGGATTCAAACTTGACCTGTATTTTTATATGTTTAAGCCACATATCAAGTTTGGTTACAATCAAACTATTTCAAGGGAAGTTATCATCCGGAAACAAAATGTAAGTGGACGGATGGACAGACGGATGGATGGACGAATGGATGGACGGACAGACAGATGGACGGACGGACAAAAAAAAACGTGTGACGACTATATCCCCCGAAATTTTTTTTCGGGGGGATAAAAATAAGCGAAAAGCATGGGAGAATAGCTAGGGGGGAATGAAAGAAAGGGAGAGAGGAAACACTGATCAAACAATGGAACAATCATAGCAAAAATGACAACAACAGGGCCATGCCTTGAAAATAGGCAACATGAAATAATTTCGTAAAATAATTATAAGTTACATCCCTGAACATCTGAAACCACTGTTTTTCCTCTCCTCATCCTATAACCTCTTCATATCCACCATTTCTCTCATAATTATGATGTCTGGCATCATTAAAACTGAGATTTACAGCACAAATATCAGTGAGGTGACACTGTTTTCAGGGCCAAACAAAGACATTTTGGCGCCAATTTCGAGACCTCCTTGACACTGCACATGTGCAGTGGAGTAAAAGTATGGAGGACCTACCAGGACATCTAATTTTTGGTTTTTGATGCAAATTTTGGGGATTGGGGGGCAAAATTTGTGTTTGGCCCTGAATTTAATGGAGTTTGCACCAGCTAAGTCTGGGTCATTGGTACAGTATAAAAATATAATTTGAGGTGTACACTGTACTAAAGAGCTGAGGGGGTGGGTTAATATGACATTACAGTTAATGTATGTGGCCCTCACAGCTAACTTATATCAACGAAAGTTACCAAGTTATAGTGAAATTATTCCAAAATGAGTCATCCTATCAAGTTACATTGAAATCCCTTCATAAATATGGCCTGCAGACTGTACTGAAGCTTTTCGAGCTTTGGGCCCCTGCAGCCGTCAGTTTCCCAATTGTGCCCAAAGGGGACGTTCTCATCTAGACATTATATGAAGTCAACCTTCCAAGTTACAATGAAATCCCTTCATAAATATGACCTGTAGACTGTGCTAAAGGTTTTTGGGCTTTGGGCTCGGGCAGCCATCACGGTTGAATGATCACAACCAAAAGGGGACATTCTCATCTGGGCATCATCTGGAGTGATCCTACGAAGTTACATTGAAATCCCTTCATAAATATGACCTGTAGACTGTGCTCAAGGTTTTCAGGCTTCGGTCCCCTGAAGCCGTCACAGTTGACCAATCATGACCAAAAGGGGATGTCATTATCTAGGCATTATATGGAGTCAAACTAACAGGTTACAATGAAATCCTTCCATAAATATGACCTTTTGACTACGTTAAAGGTTTTGGGCTCGGGCAGCCATCAAGGATGAATGATCACGACCAAAAGGGGATGTGCTCATCTAAACATTATTTGGAGTCATCCTACCAAGGTACAATGAAATCCCTTCATAAATAACACCTGTAGACTGTGCTAAAGGTTTTCGGGCTTCAGGCCCCTGTAGCTGTCACAGTTGCCTAATGGTGTCCAAACAGGGATGTTCTCATCTAGACATTATATGGAGGCAACCTACCAAGTTACAATGAAATCCCTTCATAAACTATGAACTGAAGACTGTGCTAAAGGTTTTTGTGCTTTGGGTTCGGGCAGCCATCATGGCTGAATGATTGCAACCAAAAGGGGACATTCTCATCTGGGCATCATCTGAATGATCCTACGAAGTTACAATGAAATCCCTTCATAAATATGACCTGTAGACTGTGCTCCCGATTTTTCGGCTTCAGGCACCTGTAGCCATCACAGTTGACCAATCACTACCAAAAGGGGATGTCATCATCTAGGCATTATATGGAGTAAACCTAAAAAGTTACAATGAAATCCTTCATAAATACGACCTATACACTATGCTAAAGATTTTAGGGCTCGGGCAGCCATCAAGGCTGAATGATCGAAACCTAAAGGGGACATTCTCATGTAGACATTATTTGGAGTCATCCTACCAAGGTACAGTTAAAACTAGAAGTCCTGTCCCGTATTCTGCACTAATTTGAAATAATAGCGCGTTAGGTTAGCGCAGCAAATCATCAGAGAATTACATCTGATGCACGGTAGTGTATCGCGATTTCTGCAGAATTGTAACGCGCGATGGCTGATTGATATTCAGTACTTGAAACAGGCAATCAACAGTTATTAAGTCGCACGTCCTACTGACATGAGGTGGCAATTAAATTAATATTAGAATTAGATACTAAGAGGACGAAATGATGTTCATTCATCTGCCCCCCCCCCCCCCCCCCCCCCCCCCACACACACACACACTTCTCATTATCAATTCATTTCGCGACAATACAAGAAGTATTTAAAAATGCGTATTGCGTGATTTTTGTTTTCGAAGATTAATGAGAAAATCATGCTGGTTGATTCAAGACTGCTAAACCTTGAGAAGGTAGAAGTAATGACGTTTTTATTTCGAGAATTTTTAGCCTAGTATGTATGAATCGCAGCCGTTCTTATGGAGGAACTATGAGAAAACAAGTGTGGTTGGAAACAAAAGAACGTTCTCCACAGCCTACCGAACTGACAGTGTATCGAAAGTGTTGCGAGCGAATTAAGAAATCGGAATGCTCAGATATTTATAAAGAAAGTTTCAATTTCAAGAGATAGTTGGTGTTCTGTAAAAAAAAAATATGCATTTGGGTGAAAGCTGAAAAAGAAATTAATTATTCATCGAGAACTTTGAAAATCAACAAAAAGAAAAAAAGATCCCCCCCCCCACTCCCTTTCCGGGCAGAACCCTCAAGTCCTCATGTACCCTTATCCCCACACAG